>CM061486.1:73875302-74496459 GCA_030867185.1 Tagetes erecta
CTAAAAACAGGCGGAGGGGCGTTATTGTCATTTTACACGTTGCGTTATCGATTACATTTGAAAGACCGGCGTTATATTCTGAATCATGGCGTTTTTAACATTTGAACTAGTCACAGAAAACAACATGGTGTTTTATTTGTCACACCATTTTTTTGGCGTTTCTAACTTTTTCTATACTGAATCAGGCTGTTTCTTAGCGATGATGTTTTTGTTTGTTTTTGACGTTTTCGTTTACTATTTACGAACGTCCCGATCAATGTTTTTGACGTTTTCGTTTATTTAATTACGAACATCCGATCATGTATGGCATGTTTTTGACTTATTAATCATTGTTATGACGTTTTCATTCGATTTTCAGTGTTTACTCTATTGCAGGTAAGTTATGACGTTTTATTAGTTAAAATTTTTATCAGAGTGATGTTATTTTTTAGAGCCAGTTTATGCATGGTGTTTTTTATATGCACGACAGTGAAAACGCACAATGACTAATATACCCCGGAACCAAAAAGCGCGTCATTAAAAACATAATAATATTTACAAAACTGCCACCGCGTTCATCTGGGCTGTAAACACCATAATCCGACGCTCCATATTCCTTCTTAGCCTTTTGTGACACCCGACAAATTCAGGTTAACTTCGTTAGTTAAACTCTGTTAGTCACGTTAACGCAATTATACTTTTCATTTTTTAATTTGATGAATTAAATGTGCAAACCGTTATATAAATATTCAAACGAAACGACCACACGAGTTAATACCCGGGCGTTGGTGATCTTAAATGAATACGAATACAATAATAATACATTTTAACTGTTATGTGTGTTTAATTGTTGAAATTTCGTGTAACCGCGTATTTTACCGGTTTTAACTGTTTGCGGATTTCGGTAACCCTTACGAAACAATAATGAATATTTGAGAAAGATTTTCAGTGTGTTTGCAAAACCGAAACAAAACGGGGCCCATGGATCATCCATGTGACCCATGGGTGGCCCAAGGCCCAACCCAACTCAACAATTAACAAATTAACTAACCTAAACCTAAATATTTTTAACAAAAAACGGCACAAAGCCTTTTCCTTTTGATCTTGAAGCCGTCACCCTTTCCGGCCGGATTCCGGCCAGCTCCGACGTCGTCACGGGGTCTATTATATATCAAAATCTTCGTCTCGATGAGACGGTTCCAATGATAGTAAATACGTCTTCTAACTCGTAGCGATTAAAAAGTTATGGCCATTTGAAGATTCGGCTGCTTGGTTTGTCCATTGATGATGTTCGGTTGTGTTGGGTCTTAGGTGGTGTTTTTGGTTGTTGATTGAAGTTACAAACACATAACAAGTAAGTTTCATTCTTAACATTATATATATGTTACGAAAATTATAGGAATGAAACCCTAGTTCATCCAAAATGGCCAATTGATGATTGTGTTGTGGAATTGGGATATTAGTTATGTGTTATTGATTATTTGGATAGCTAGATGATGAAATTGGTGCAAAAAGTGTGTTTATGGAATTAGGGTTTGATATGGAATCATTGAAACTTGATGTTGCATGATCGATATTGTGAAAATAGGATTGAATATGTATTTAGATGATGAATGGGATGAAGATTGGCTACTTGTTTGTGAAATTTCATGATTGTTATGATAGATTACTAAAAATAGTAACTTTTGTGTTAGAGATCGTGTGAAATCGCATGTTATGGACATATAATGATCATTATGGACTTGCTAGCATGTTTGTAAGATATGTTAGACGAATTTTGGTTATTTGAACATACGAATTCGGCATGGTTTGGAATACTTGCTAAATGTAGAAACTTTTTGACATGAAAATCGACTAGGATGCATGTGTTATGATTTTGGACGCACAAACGTGATTTGGGGTTGCATGTGAGTGATTGTAGACATGTGATGATTGGTAAACGTGCTTTGATCATGCGTTGACATTTATAGGTACAAGTTGAATTGAAAGTGAGTACTTGAAATTGGTTAATTGAAGTCTAGGTTGTATATGCAAGATTAATTAGAATGTATGATGAAAGGGTTATTATGCTAGTTGTACAAAACTTGTGAACATTATGTATTGCTTAGAAATGACCACACATGCTAGTATGCTTCATGTAGGAACCGCAAAGTGTTAGTATGTGTTGTTGACTTGTGTAGTGTGCTATGGTATTTGTGTAATAGTTGACATGCTTAGGATGTTGGAATATGCAAGTATACTTTACAAATCCGACCTTCCTATAAAGGAAACTTTTGTGGAATTTGAAATCCAATTTGTTGGTTGTGTGACGTGTAGTGTGGTATGCGAATGTAATATAGTTAAATACATCATTTGTAGCGTGTTTACACTTAATAAATCACCAACGGGTCGTGGGTCAACTCGGGTCAACTAAAAGTCAAACTTGGTCAAACTTGGACAAAAAGTCAAACTTGGTCGAACTTGGACAAAAAGTCAAACTTGGTCAAACTTGGACAAAAAGTCAAACGTGGTCAAAAAGTCAAACTATTCCAAACTCGCACAATCTGTATGACCATTTAGATGCATAGGGTACTATGACCCTACATGAACACACATTAATAGACCTACTGTTATTTAGGTTGCTGTATTACTGTGTGCTTTTAGAAACTGAATTGCTGCGCAACCTAAGGTGAGTTCACTAAACCGCACTTTTACTATTCTACCCTTTTATGGGCTGAACATGGACAATTACTTTTACCGATTTACAAATTTTGTATGTCGCATGTCTGGATAGAGCAACTTTTATTTTGTTCATGAAAGACCCCATGGATACCTAGTTGACCGTTAGTATTTGTGAAATAGCGGGGAAATTTTGAGTAGTACTACTGGGTTTGACAAACCCCACCCGGGCTAGTCGCGCTAGCACGACAGAAGGACCTGTCGAACGGGTGTTGAATGACCTAACATACTTACAGTGTATCCTGCTGGGATGTACGAACGGGCAAAATGCACTTAATGTGTACATACGTCAGCTTCGGTCAGATACATACGCCTCTAGGACATGTGCTGTAGACTAGCTACCTACAATGACATACTTAATTTATATTTCTGCTTGCAACTGAACTTACTGGATTCTATACTTACTATGTGAACTTACCAACCGTCGTGTTGACACTTGTTAGCCTTTCACTTTTAAAGGTCATTGGGGTACCACGCACCTAGGACATGGCATGGAGTCACGGCTTTTCATTTAAACACTTTCTTGCATTAAAAATCATGTTTTGAGTTTAATGACTATTTAGACTGTGTATCTCGTGTTGGGCGCGTGTTCTGCGCATTTAGTTTACATTTAATATTTTGACATTACATTTCGATTACGCTTCCGCAAACTTTTAAACGTTAACTCTGTATTAAAATTTTCTCATTTAATGAGACACGTATGTTTTAAATTCATATAGTGTCGTTTGGTGTAACTAATGACTAAGATCCTGGTTTGTCACACACTTAACGGTAAAACTCCGTTAGTGGATTTTGGGGGACCACATTATATTCACATACCACATCACATGTCACACATTCAACAAATTGAATTTCAAATTCCACAAAAGTTTCCTTTATAGGAAAGTCGGACTTTTAAAGTATACTTGCATAATTCAAAATCCTAAGCATGTCAACTATTACACACATACCATAGCACGCTTCATAAGACCACAACACCTACTATTACTTCATAGTTTCCAATATAAAACACATTGGCATGTATGGTCATTTCTAGGTATAATATAATGTTTACATGTTTTGTTCAACTTGTATAGTAACAACTTTCATCATGCATCCTAGTTAACTTGCACATACAACTTAGACTTCAAATAATCAATTTCAAGTAACCAATTAGTACTTGCAATGTCATCTCATGATCAAAACATGCTTACCATCATTCATATGCAACCCAAGTCATGTTTGTACGTCTAAAATCACTAAATATATCTTCTAGTAAATTTCCATGACAAAAAGTTTCTACATTTAGCAAGTATTCCAAACCAAGTCGAATTCGTACGTCCAAATAACCAAAATTCGTCTAACACATCTTACCAATGTGCTAGTAAACCCATAACAATCATTAGATGTCCACAACATGTAATATCACATGATCTCTAACACAAAAGTTACTATTTTAAGCAATGTAGCATAATACTCATGAAATTTCACAAACAATTAACCAATCTTCATCCAATTCATCATCTAAATACAAAATCAATCACATTTCATACTAATCATGCATGTATCATCAAGTTTCACTAATTCCTATCAAACCCTAATTTCATAAACACACTTTTTGTATCCACTTCATCATCTAATCATCAAAATAACCATTAACACATAATCAATAAACCATTTCCACAACACAACATCAATTTGACCATTTTTTGATGAACTAGGGTTTCATTCCTATAATTTTCGTAACATATCTATATAATGTTAAGGATGAAACTTACTTGTTATGTGTTTGTAACTTCAATCAACAACCAAAAACACCACCTAAGACCCAACACAACCGAACATTATCAATGGACAAACCAAGCAGCCGAATCTTCAAATGGCCATAACTTTTTAATCGATTACGAGTTAGAAGACGTATTTACTATCATTGGAACCGTCTCGTCGAGACGAAGATTTTGATATATAATAGGCCTCGTGACGACGTCGGAGCTGGCCGGAAAGGGTGACGGCTGCAAAAGGGTTTTTAGGGTTGGGTTTTCTTTTGTAAAAAAAATGAGAAGGAAAAAGGGTTTATGAGGCTTTTGTACCTAGGGTTTTCATGTAGAGTCTTTTAATAATTACCGCGTTTATGATATTGCGTGTCGTTTCGTCATTTGCCATAAATCACCGTCGACATTTACACTATAGTTGTGATTTTGAATAGCGTTATCAATTATTATTTACTTGATTAAAATTAAATTCTGTGAACATATCTGATCAAATGCGCGTTTCGTATTATAGAATCAATTTCTTTGACTTTATTTTAAGTTTATAAAACATATTTTACACAAATATATCCGTTGAGCACTCGTTATAACTTATTGGGTCACTATGGGCTTTGTTTACCTTAACGGACTTTTTGTTTATTAGGTTGGGTCACTATTGGGCCTTTAAGCCCAATTAGTACAATTACATGATTTAGGGAATATAATTAACAGATTTGTGTTAACGGAGTTAACATGAAAATGCTGGGTGTCACATCATCCCCTTGTTGAAAGAATTTTCGTCCCGAAAATTGGATACAGTCAATAAAAAGGTCCGAACTGAAGAGAAAATTTTGTGAGTTGCTACATCATCCCCTTGTTGAAAGAAATTTCGTCCCGAAATTTAACCAATAGTATTAGTGTTAGATTTTGTTATTTGAAATAGTTAAGGATGCTTGTACATTATTTGATTTTTCACACTCATACGTAAACTCTGGTCCACACTTTAAGTTCTAACAAACTTTGGTTATAGTGATCTTACTGTGTTTGAGTGGTTTGAATTCTTTGCCTATTATTTCAACCGATTTTTTTTTCCTGTGAAACGTAGTTGTTCATCGATTGGGACGACGAGTACGTGTTCCATTACGTAAGAGCTTGATTAGGTTGAAGACATCAGAAACGTTATGTACCATGTTTATCTTTTAACACTGATCCAGTCAATGGTCTAGAAGGCCAATACCCTAGGGTTTGAAATGGTCTAATGTGTATTATGATTTTGATGGAATTCCAGAATTTTTTTTTTGAATGGGATTTACAAATAGCGATTTCTAAACTGTATATTTCGGGGATTTAGGTTAATGCGTTCCACGTTGTTATTAGCTACCCGAGGACCGAGTACTAACAGAAGGGTTCATTTATTGGTATAGTTTATTAGACTAGGACACTTGTGTACAAGTTACACCGTGTGTAGGTACTTGACTTCATTATAGAAGCGTTATCAAAACGCGGTCTCAAGGATGTCATGGACCTTCTAAAAAAAATAGATGAGGAATGAATTTTGATACTATCTATATGTTCGGACGCACGTGAATTAAGCAAGAATGATCAAGGAACTTAATAAGTATTCATGATTCGTTGTGGTCGTTAGAAAAGTGGTTGGATGATGTAGGGTAAAATGTTATTAATGTTTGCTTACTGAAGTAGTATAAAAATAAAAGTTTCTATGTTACATGAGGTGTTCCTAATCCTTTGGACTACACTCGATTTTCTCTATGATGGAATCTGAGTGTTACGGTTAGAAGTGTGCCCGGGGAGGGCATATGATACGCCAAGCATTTTCTCACAGGCAAGGTTTTCAAGAATGTTATCTTATACTTCGCCATACATTTGTTTCCATAGTTGTTACAACTACAATATCTCAGCATTTTATTCCACTTCCTGCGTATGATCACAGTTTCATGCTGATCATCTCATTACAAAGTTCTTAATTTGTTGTTTAGTGTTTTAACCTAGATAGTTTTATGGTTGTGTTACTGTGTTATCAAGCTCTTGTTGTTACGTGATTTCCGTTGTCTTTTCTGATTTTAATTCCTACAACATTAGCTGAAAACAAGTGTTCTTATGGGCACATATTTTAAGTGAACTCCAGGGTAATGTTTACAAGGGTGTAAGGGAGTATACGATAAACAAACCATTTTCTCATAGAGGTAGGTTCCATGAGTTTCGTAAGCCGACATTAGGTGAGGGTTTGATTCACTTTTCGGGTATTCTTTATAGAGATATAGTTTTAGTCCAGTTCATTATTTGTGGTTTTAGCTCCCTACCATACTAGGTAAGGGTACCAGGTTCAAATAGTAATATTCTAGCCATGATTTTTATAACAGGATTCATCATACTGTAGTGTTTAGATTCACCATTTGAGTATATAAAAGTCAATGAGGTATAGCAGCCCGGTTAAAGTTTCGAGTTCTAAGTTCACTAGTGGTTCAATAAGGATCTAATGTTATATCAATACTTGTGTCGTGCGGCTTCCATAGTGTCATAAAGTATATAGTTTCCTCTACTAAGACATTAACGGGTTAGAACAACTAGGTTAAAGTTTCTTACGTTGCGAAAAAAAGAATTTTGTACAAGGAAGTTAATTAAGTTTAATACGGAAATTCTTGAATAATGGAGCTTCTAAGAAGGGACATCAGACTTTTATAGTGTCAGATAATGAGAGCATCCAATATTGTGTTTCTTAGCAAATACAAAGGTGTATTAGGAATGGAAGGAAAATGGGAAGTGGATATCCTGGACCGTAATGGATAAAGCTCCCCCCAGAACATCAACTGATAGTGTCGGTTCATTGTTGACGGTGGTAATCATCACGATAATTCTTAGATCCGTGGAGTGTGTTCAAAATCATAATTTATATGCGTGTGTCGGTTATGAAACATTTGGGTTTTTTTTTGCTATTACTGTGAATAAAGGTTGTATGAAGGTTATAACTACCTAAGTACATAGCAGATTACCCTATGAATGATGGATTGAATTAACATTATTAGAAATCATGTGTTGTTATAAGGTATGAGAATGATCCGTTAGAGTTTTCCTGGTTAATTATTGGTTTGGTTTCGAGTCCCACATCCAACGTGCTGTTAGTGTTTGTGTATAGGGTGTACCGCAGCTAACCCACCGCACCACAAGCACCTTGAAGGCGTACGTGTCACCTACTAACATTCTTGCCTACTTACTAAGTCATTCAAAGGGGTTAGGGAAAATGAATATATATTAAGTGAAATGGTAACGTTATAATATATACTGTAACTTCGGTTATGTATTACAATTTTATGTGGTTCGAATCTGAATGATCACTAACCTGAGACTTTGAGAACGCTTAACTTGTTTATGTTAAGCGAAGAATCCGGTAGAGGAGTTTGAATATATATTAAATGGACAAAATTAAGAAAATGTTTTTAAATTCAATGTTCTTGAGAGAAATTTTTTTTACCCAAAACGTGTTTTGCAACTGTGGAGATGTAGATTGGGTGTGAGAATTAACATTTACGGGAGTGTTGGATCAAGACGAGTCATCCAACTAGATCGAAACGTATACTTACCACACACGTGGTTCATTGATGCAGCGTTAATAGTAGAAACATCATGAGTCAGGATTATTTTTTTGGGTAACTTATTATTAGAAACAATTTGAAGTTTTGTTTATCTTGAAGAATTGAGAATAGGTTATGGTTAGGTGAAGTACTTTTAGGACAAGCCTGATATGTTACGAGGTATTTAAATGAATGTTTAAGCAATACAGATTTACTTCACAAGAAGTGATTTTGAATGGGAAATATTACGTGGTTGGTTTACCATATCAACAAGAGTTTTATATATGTATATTTTTTTTAGTTGTTAACGTTATGAGACTCCTCCATGGAATCCTAGAAATTATAGGGTTTATTTAACCTTCATTTACAGAAACGATGATGTTAAGATGTTACCGGCGTTTGGCAAAAGATTGTAGTACACTGACCAGAATTTAAAGCATCGCATATGTATCTTCAGGTTGTGACTTCGGTAAGGTATATGTTTTAACTGGTGGACTCAGATTGATTATATGTGAAATGAGTCATCATCATTAGGGGACAAATATAGTAGTAGTAAAACATTATCAAGTTTTTCAACATAGATCTCTGCTCTTATTTGTGTGTCGTCAAGGAAAGATTTCAGTTATTTGTTATTTAGTTGTATAACGTAAACTATATGCAGTTTAAAGATAAATTCCTGATATGTCATCAAAGGTTGTATTGTAATTGGCTACCATCCATAGATGGTTTTTACTTATGGATTTTGGTCCAGAAACTCATTCCTAGTGAGGTCATGACTTATTACTTATGTGACCTCCTACGTGCTATTACAAATTACTTATTATACGACACGTTCGTGTGCTACTGCATGTTACTTAATATGAGACATTATTAGTTGTAACATGTCACTTACTGTGTGATCTACTACATGTTATTCACTTGATTTGATATTACTACTGCTTATACACATCGTACACCCAGATTGTGCCTAGACTAGTAGTCTTACACTTAGTATGAACTTACACCATACCTGATACATGCGACCCATTGATACAGCACACTGATAGTCTGTTGGTGTCCTATACATCTAGTGTAGTTATCTCCTACTTATAGGTTTATCATACACTTATACCGCTCAATACTTGTTATGGAACAGCAATGCCACACGGATGAATGTAAATCCAAGAACATAACTAAACGTAAGATTAATGTACCCAGTGGGAGACGAACTTGGGTGATTGTGTAAGGTAAATTGACGATTACGGGTGCACAACGTAATGGTGAATTTACAGGTACACGATGATCCTGGCAAAGTCTGCCATGTCGGTAGTACCCAAGAAGACACACAACGGTAATGAACCAATCAGTACAAATTCATCTGAAACAAACATCCATCTCTAAATAACGCACTGATACCAAGTTTACGCTTGACTGAACCCATAAAACCCACCTATGGATGGTAGACAGTTACAATACAACCTGTGATGGCATATCACCAGTTTATCTTAAAACTACCTACACATTACGATTATGCAACTAAATCACAGATAATTAAATTCTTGCCTTGATAACACACAAATAAGAACAAAGAGCTATACTGATAAACCTCACAATGTTTAATTACTACTATATTTGACCCCTAATGATGATGACTCCTCCTTCATACAAACAATCTGAATCCTCCAGTTAAAACATTTGTCTTACTTAATTCCCAAAATTTCAAATTCCAGTCTACGGACTATAACCTTTTAGCACACCAGTAATATCTTAACAACATTGTATCTGCAAGTGATTGTTAAACAAACACTATAATTGTTAAGACTCCATGGAGGAGCCTTATAAAGCAAACAACTTATTTAAAAATAACCTCCCGTTGATATGGCGAACCAACTGCGTAATATTTCTCATTCAAAATCACTTCTTGTGAAGTAAATCTGTATCACATAAACCTTCATGTGAATACCTCGGAACATACCAGGCTCGCTCTATAAGTATCTCACCTAATCGTACCCTATTCTCAATTCTACAAGTTAAATAGAAGTTAAAGTTATTTCTGATAATAAGTTACCTAGAAATAATTCCGGCTCATTATGTTCCAATTGGTAACGACGCACTGGCAAACCACACATGTGGTATGTATATGGTTCAATCTAGTTGGATGACTTGTCACGATTCAGGACTCTTGTAAACGTTAACTAATACACCCAATCCACATCTCTATTATTGTAAAACACGTATTGGATTTATTTTATTTTATTATTATTATTATTATTTTCCTCTTTAAAGAACCTATATTTATTTCAAAATATTATCTACATTCTGTACATCGTAATATATATTCAAACCTCTTTACCTGCTTGGTAAAGCAGAATTCAAGTTAAGTTGTCTTAAAATGGCAAGTTTATGATTATTCACATTTGAACCACATAAAATTCTAATACATAACTGAAATTTCCATATATATTATAACGTTTCCAGTTCACTTAAAGTATATTCTCTTCTTCCCAACCCCTTTGAATGACTTAGTAAAGTAGGCAAGAATGTTATTAGGTGACAGGTACGCCTTCAAAGTGCTGGTGGTGTGGTGGGTTAGCTGCGGTACACCCTATATATAAACACTAACGGTACGTGGGATGTGGACCTGAAACCAAGCCGATAATTAATCCGGGAAACTCTAATATAAAAAAATAAAAAAACACGAAATTTCTTATAAAGCTGTTTGATCTATCACTTATAGGGTAACCTACTATGTACTCAGATAAATTATAACTTTCATATATCCTTTATTCACAATAACAACAAAAACCAAACATTTCCTAATTGACACACGCATATAAATTCTGATCTGGAATACATTTCACGACTCTAAGAATTCTGTTGATGATTACCACCATCAACAATAAACCAACACTACCAGTTGATGTTCTGAGGGAGATTCACTCATTACGGTCCAGGGTAACCGCTTTCTAATTTGTTCCATTCCCGGTACACCTTTGTAATTGCCAAGAAACATAATATTGATACTCTGATTATCCTTTGGCACTTTAGACGCTTGACGTCCCTTCATAGAAGCTCTATTATCCAGCAATTTCCATATTAAACTTAATTAGCTTCCTTAATAAAAAGTGTTTAGCCGCCATGTAAGAAACTTTAACCTAGCTATTTTAACTTGTGAATGTCCTAGTAGAGGAAACCATATAAGATATGATGATATTGAAGCCACCCGACACATGTAATGATATAACATGAGATCCTTTCTAATCCGTTAATGAACTTGGAACCCTAGACTTTAAATCGGACTGTTATACCTCATCGTCTTCTATATCCTCAAATGGTGAATCTAAACACTACCGTACGATGAATCCCGTTATAAAAATCACAGCTAGAATATTACTATTTAATACTGGAACCCTCACCTAGTAGGTTAGGGAGCTATAATCACAAATAATGAACTGGACTAAAACGATCTCTCCATAAAGAATAACCGAATCAAATCCCCACCTAATGTCGGCTTACAAATCTAATGGAACCTGCCTCTATGAGAAAATGGTTTGTTTATCGTATACTCCCTCACACCCTTGTAAACATTACCCTGGAGTTCAATTAAAATATGTGCCCATAAGAACACATGTTTTCGGCTAATATTGTAGGAATTAAAATCTAAAGATACAACGGAAATCACGTAACAACAAGAGCTTGATAATACAGTAACGCAGCCATAAAACTATCTAGGTTGAAACACTAAACAACAAATTAGGAACTTAGTAATGAGATGACCAGCATGAAACTGTGATCATAAGCTGGAAGTGGAACGAAATATTGAGGTATTGTAATTGTAACAACTATGGAAACAAATGTATGGCGAAGTCTAAGATAACATTCTTGAAAACCTTCTCAGTGAGAAAATGCTTGGCGTATCATATGCCCCCCCGGGCACACTTCTAACCGTAACACTCAGATTCCATCAAAGAGAAAATCGATTGTAGTCCAAAGGATTAGGAACACCTCATGCAACGTAGACACTTTCATTTTAATACTACTTTAGTAAGTAAACATTAATAACACTTTACCCTACGTCATCCAACCACTTTTTCTATCGACCACAACGAAACATGAATACTTATTAAGTTCCTTGATCATTCTTGCTTAATTCACGTACGTCCGAACATATAGATAGTATCAAAACTCATTTCTCATCTGTTTTTAGAAGGTCCATGACATCCTTTAGACCACGTTTTGGCAACGTTCCTTTAATGAAGTCAAGTACCTACAACATGGTGTAACTTGTACACAAGTGTCCTAGTCTAATAATCTATACCAATAAATGAACCCTTCTGTTAGTACTCGGTCCTCGGGTAGCTAATAACAACGTGGAACGCATTAACCTAAATCCCCGAAATATAAAGTATAGAAATCGCAATTTGTAAATCCCATTCAAAAAAAAAACAAAAAAAAATTCTGGAATTCCATCAAAATCATAATACACATTAGACCATTTCAAACCCTAGGGTATTGGCCTTCTAGACCATTGACTGGATCAGTGTTAAAAGATAAACATGGTACACAACGTTTCTGATGTCTGCAACCTAATCAAGCTCTTACGTAATGGAACACTTGTCGTCCCAATCGATGAACAACAACGTTTCACGAAAAATCAGTTGAAATAAGAGGCAAAGAATTCAAAATACTCAAACACTGTAAGATCACTATAGTCGAAGTGGCTAGAACTTGGAAGCATAGCCCAGAGTTACGTAGTAGTGTGAAAAATCAAATAATGTACAAGCATCTGTAATTATTTCAAATGACAACATTAAATACTAATACTATTGGTTAAATTTTCGGGACGAAAATTCTTTCAACAAGGGGATGATGTAACACCTGAGAATTTCATATTAACCCCGTTAACAAAATCTCGTTACTTCAATTAATGAAATTATACTCCACCTTTAATTAGTTGAGTTAAACGTGCTACATATTACACAAACAGTTACATGTAACGACAATCCAAGGAATTACCAGATCACGTGAGTTAATACACGGATGTTGGCAAGTTGATAAAATAATAATTCCGAACAACTAAATAAATATAAATTTATTTAGTGAACTTATATGTTATGTGACCGAAAGGTTTTTGGGAACATTGTGTGACAACTCGAAACCTATTTTAATGTCCGTATCCAATTTTCGGGACGAAAATTCCTTCAACAAGGGGATGATGTGACACCCGACAAATTCAGGTTAACTTCGTTAGTTAAAATCTGTTAGTCACGTTAACGCAATTATACTTTTCATTTAATTTGATGAATTAAATGTGCAAACCGTTATATAAATATTCACACGAAACGACCACACGAGTTAATACCCGGGCGTTGGTGATCTTAAATGAATACGAATACAATAATAATACATTTTAACTGTTATGTGTGTTTAATTGTTGAAATTTCGTGTAACCGCGTATTTTACCGGTTTTAACTGTTTGCGGATTTCGGTAACCCTTACGAAACAAAAATGAATATTTGAGAAAGATTTTCAGTGTGTTTGCAAAACCGAAACAAAACGGGGCCCATGGATCATCCATGTGACCCATGGGTGGCCCAAGGCCCAACCCAACTCAATAATTAACAAATTAATCAAAAATTAACTAACCTAAACCTAAATATTTTTGACAAAAAACGGCACAAAGCCTTTTCCTTTTGATCTTGAAGCCGTCACCCTTTCCGGCCAGATTACGGCCAGCTCCGACGTTGTCACGGGGTCTATTATATATCAAAATCTTCGTCTCGACGAGACGGTTCCAATGATAGTAAATACGTCTTCTAACTCGTAGCGATTAAAAAGTTATGGCCATTTGAAGATTCGGTTGCTTGGTTTGTCCATTGATGATGTTCGGTTGTGTTGGGTCTTAGGTGGTGTTTTTGGTTGTTGATTGAAGTTACAAACACATAACAAGTAAGTTTCATTCTTAACATTATATATATGTTACGAAAATTATAGGAATGAAACCCTAGTTCATCCAAAATGGCCAATTGATGATTGTGTTGTGGAATTGCGATATTAGTTATGTGTTATTGGTTATTTGGATAGCTAGATGTTGAAATTGGTGCAAAAAGTGTGTTTATGAAATTAGGGTTTGATATGGAATCATTGAAACTTGATGTTGCATGATCGATATTGTGAAAATAGGATTGAATATGTATTTAGATGATGAATGGGATGAAGATTGGCTACTTGTTTGTGAAATTTCATGATTGTTATGATAGATTACTAAAAATAGTAACTTTTGTGTTAGAGATCGTGTGAAATCGCATGTTATGGACATATAATGATCATTATGGACTTGCTAGCATGTTTGTAAGATATGTTAGACGAATTTTGGTTATTTGAACATACGAATTCGACATGGTTTGGAATACTTGCTAAATGTAGAAACTTTTTGACATGAAAATCGACTAGGATGCATGTGTTATGACTTTGGACGCACAAATGTGATTTGGGGTTGCATGTGAGTGATTGTAGACATGTGATGATTGGTAAACGTGTTTTGATCATGCGTTGACATTTATAGGTACAAGTTGAATTGAAAGTGAGTACTTGAAATTGGTTAATTGAAGTCTAGGTTGTATATGCAAGATTAACTAGAATGTATGATGAAAGGGTTATTATGCTAGTTGTACAAAACATGTGAACATTATGTATTGCTTAGAAATGACCACACATGCTAGTATGCTTCATGTAGGAACCGCAAAGTGTTAGTATGTGTTGTTGACTTGTGTAGTGTGCTATGGTATTTGTGTAATAGTTGACATGCTTAGGATGTTGGAATATGCAAGTATACTTTACAAATCCGACCTTCCTATAAAGGAAACTTTTGTGGAATTTGAAATCCAATTTGTTGGTTGTGTGACGTGTAGTGTGGTATGCGAATGTAATATAGTTAAATACATCATTTGTAGCGTGTTTACACTTAATAAATCACCAACGGGTCGTGGGTCAACTCGGGTCAATTAAAAGTCAAACTTGGTCAAACTTGGACAAAAAGTCAAACTTGGTCGAACTTGGACAAAAAGTCAAACTTGGTCAAACTTGGTCAAACTTGGACAAAAAGTCAAACGTGGTCAAAAAGTCAAACTATTCCAAACTCGCACAATCTGTATGACCATTTGGATGCATAGGGTACTATGACCCTACATGAACACACATTAATAGATCTACTGTTATTTAGGTTGCTGTATTACTGTGTGCTTTTAGAAACTGAATTGCTGCGCAACCTAAGGTGAGTTCACTAAACCGCACTTTTACTATTCTACCCTTTTATGGGCTGAACACGGACAATTACTTTTACCGATTTACAAATTTTGTATGTCGCATGTCTGGATAGAGCAACTTTTATTTTGTTCATGAAAGACCCCATGGGATACCTAGTTGACCGTTAGTATTTGTGAAATAGCGGGGAAATTTTGAGTAGTACTACTGGGTTTGACAAACCCCACCCGGGCTAGTCGCGCTAGCACGACAGAAGGACCTGTCGAACGGGTGTTGAATGACCTAACATACTTACAGTGTATCCTGCTGGGATGTACGAACGGGCAAAATGCACTTAATGTGTACATACGTCAGCTTCGGTCAGATACATACGCCTCTAGGACATGTGTTGTAGACTAGCTACCTACAATGACATACTTAATTTATATTTCTGCTTGCAACTGAACTTACTGGATTCTATACTTACTATGTGAACTCACCAACCGTCGTGTTGACACTTGTTAGCCTTTCACTTTTAAAGGTCATTGGGGTACCACGCACCTAGGACATGGCATGGAGTCACGGCTTTTCATTTAAACACTTTCTTGCATTAAAAATCATGTTTTGAGTTTAATGACTATTTAGACTGTGTATCTCGTGTTGGGCGCGTGTTCTGCGCATTTAGTTTACATTTAATATTTTGACATTACATTTCGATTACGCTTCCGCAAACTTTTAAACGTTAACTCTGTATTAAAATTTTCTCATTTAATGAGACACGTATGTTTTAAATTCATATAGTGTCGTTTGGTGTAACTAATGACTGAGATCCTGGTTTGTCACACACTTAACGGTAAAACTCCGTTAGTGGATTTTGGGGGTGTGACACCTTTTTAGAGTTTTGGCCTTTTGTAGAAAATCTCTCCTATATATATATATATATATATATATATATATATATATATATATATATATATATATATGTGTGTGTATGTGTGTGTGTGAGAGAGAGAGAGAGGTTCTTGTACTAAGTTAATTTTTGGTACAAAGTGTGAGAATGATTTATAGCCATTAGATCTACTTTTAAAGGTTAAGATCAAGTTGTAGAAAAATCAATTGGTGAAGAGATATTTTTGTCATAGCCACTTTTGTTAATTTTTTCTATCTCCACATGCAAGACACATGTCAATTCCTTCAATTTTTTAAACGTTAATAACTTTTACATACGACATTAATTTTTAATAAAAATTACGCCAAAAAAACAAACTTTTCTTATCTTTGAAATGTGTATAGTATTGATATATAAAAAACAATTTATTTTTCATATACTTTTAGATCTTGTATAATATCATGTCATTGTGTTATATTTTAGCTTGTGTAATACCATGTTTTTTTCAGCTCATTGTGTAATATTTTAACTTTTGTCATTCTATAATACCACATAATATAATACAATGATCTATTAAGATATACATTAATAGTTTGCGTTTCCAACTAGTATTCAAACACATAGTACAGCTTTGACAAAATTATTCTTAGTAAAATACACAATATAACATAATGATCTCTTGATATACATATTCAAACATACAACCTTATTTGACACAAGGGTGAAGTTATCATACAAAGTGTAAAAATTGTACAAAGTGTGAGAATGACACAATAATTCAAAAAAGACACAATGGAAGATTAACAATTCATAACTAGCGTTTTCATTGTGTCTTTTATAAACTTTTGACACAACAAAATACACAATGAAAATATTGATTTTTTTTTTAATTTTTCGTTCATTCTTTTTATGAAGGAGGACGACGTGGAAACAAGGTCTTCGAAACACTTTTTTGAAATTCGATATATATTGTGAGTTGTAATATTTTTTATGTGTCATTGTGTCTTTTTTTACCATTGTGTCTTTCTCACACTTTTTACCAAAAAATGATTTTGTATATGAACATTTCTCTTGACACAATGATACTTTATTAACACACAATTAAACACTACGATCTACTAAAATATATACATTAACAATTTGTAGTTACGTATAGTATTCATAAATCACAAAAAAAAATCACAATGATTCAAAAAAGGCACAATGGAAGATTTAAAAACTCATATCTCACAAAAAATGCTTTGGAGACTTTGTTCCCCATGTTGTCCTCCTTCATAAAAAAAATAAACAAAAAAATAAAAAAAAATACCATTTTCATTGTGTCAAATTTTTGACACAACAAAAGACACAAAGATAGTAAAAAAAGACACAATGAAAACGTTGATTTTTTTTATTTTTTGATTTTTCGTTTATTCTTTTTATGAAGGATGACGGCGTGGGAAACAAGGTCTCCGAAACACTTTTTTGAAATTCGATTTATATTGTGAGTTATAATATTTTTTTAATTTGTCATTGTGTTTTTTACCATTGTGTCTTTCTCACACTTTGTACCAAAAAATGATTTTGTAAATGAACATTTCTCTTGACGCAATGATATTTTATTAACACACAATATAACACTACGATCTACTAAAATATATACATTAACAATTTGCAATTACGTGTAGTATTTATAACTCACAAAAAAAGACACAATGATTCAAAAACGACACAATGAAGAATTAAAAAATTCATAACTCACAAAAAGTGTTTCGGAAACCTTCTTCCCCACGTCGTTCTCCTTCATAAAAAAATAAACGAAAAAATAAAAAAAAAAATTCGTTTTCATTGTGTCTTTTATAAATTTTTGACACAATGAAAGTAAAAAAAAGACACAATGAAAACGTTAATTTGTCATTATGTCTTTTTTTACCATTGTATCTTTCTCACACTTCGTACCAAAAAAATGATTTTGTAAATGAACATTTCTCTTGACACAATGATACTTTATTACCACACGATATACTAAAATATATACATTAACAATTTGTAGTTACACGTGTGGTATTCAAACAAACAATCAAATTGATACAATGATAATTTTATAACACACAATATGATACAATGATCTACACAGTTATATAATATCACACAATGACCTAATAGTGAGCTAAAAACATGGTATTACACAAGTTATAATATAACACAATGACATGATATTACACAATGAGCTGAAAGAACATGGCGGTTTTACACAACTTATAATATAACACAATGACATGATATTACACAATGAGCTGAAAAATGTAAAAAAAAAAAATTATTTTTTCTATATTAATACTATACGCGTTTCGAAGATAAAAAAAATATTTGTTTTTTTGGTGTAATTTTTATCAAAAAATAACGGCGTATGTAAAAGTTATTAATGATTAAAAAAAGTGGGGGAATTGACATGTGCCTTGCATGTGGAGACAGAAAGTCAACAAAAGTGGCTATGACAAAAATACCCCTCCACCAACATGTATTACTACAACTTGATCTCAACCATTAAAAATTACTCTAATGGTTGAAAATCCTTATTACACTTTGTACCATTTTTATCCTTTGTGTGACACAAGAGAATTTCAGATTAACTTCGTTACCTAAACCACGTTAATTCCATTAATGCCACTATACTCTACATTTAATTAGTTGAATTAAATGTGCTACTTGTTACACAAACAGTTACACGTAACAAAAATTTAGAGAATTACAAAATCATGCGAGTTAATACTCGAATGTTGGTAAATTAATAAAATAATAATCCCGAACAACTAAATAAATATAAATTTAGTGAATTTATATTATATGTGACTTACATGTTTAATTTCGTAAACTTTCGTGAAATCGTATGTTTTACGTGTTTTAACATTGTAATCAAGATTAGTGAAATTTATAAAATAAAGGTTGATAATATAATTAGAGGGATCTTTCTTGTTATTTTGCAAACTCCAATTAAAAGGGGATCCATGGATCATCTAGGCGATCCATGGGTTATCCAAAACCCACCCTTTTACCCATGTTAATTTTGTTAAAACAAAAATCAACTCCCTAACCTTAATTATCATAAAACAAACGTTCTCACCTTCCCTCTAACCCTAGACGACGGCTCCATACATGCACACACACAGTTTTGACATTTCCTTGGCTTTTTGGTGAAATTAGATGTTAATCATGACGTTATTTGATGTCTAAAGCACAAACCATGTAAGTATTGATCCTAATTATTCTTATATATCACGAAATTTAGATTTATAAGAACCCTAGTTCATCTAAAATCTTCAATTTATAATCTTAATATGAAATTGGATATTGGTTTTGGGTTTATTTGATGTTTTTGATAAATTGGTAATCAATAGAATCCATGTTTGTGTTTTTGTGAAACTAGGGTGATTATAAAGGCATGAGAACATGGAACTTTATGCATGATCATGATTGAATATAGTTAGATATGAACTTGTATGATGATTATAATGAAATTTGAATACCAATCATATTACTTTAATCATGTTTTTGACAAAGCCGGTGATGATATAATTTGGACAGATTCGTAACTTGATTTTACATGGACTACAACTTGTTGAAAACAGAACCAAAATGGGTCATTCTTGAGCTAGATTGTATTTTAAGGAGTCTAGTTTCCAGAAAACTAAACCAATGAATTTTTAGAGAAGAATAAGTTCGACTTTTTGATTTTACAAAAACAGATGTCAAATCTGAAAATCTGGGCAGAAAATGGGTCAACTTCAAAAGGGCATAACTTTATAACTACAACGTATTCTTGGATGATTCTTACACCATATTAACCCTTAATGTCTTAGCTTTTTTTATTGATAAAATTTGTATTTTTATTCTACTTTATGGTCATTCAACTTTTATAAAACTTTATAGTGTGCAATCAGGTGTTTTTCTGACCTTTATGTAAAGATGTATTTTTAATAAATAGTTGATTTGGGTTTCAAGTAAAGTATATAAAATAAGAAATGAACTTAAGTCAGTATTGAAATTGTTGGTAAAATATGGGACTTGTACATGTTATTTTGTGTTGGTTTCTATACAACATAAAAATTATTAACAAAGTAGAAAAATCTGAAAAATGGACTTGCAATGTATTTCACTTGTATCATGTGTGCAACTTGTAAATTTAATGGCTTAATGAATTGGGAGTAATACTAACATGCTTGTTTATATGTAATGTGATGATTGCTAGACATACGTTTTAAACATGATCATGGGTACATGAGGTTGCAAGTATGTTTATATAGTTACTATGATGACATATTGATGGTTCAAAAGTGAGATGTATGCTTGTTGTGCTGAGTTGATATTAATATTAAATTTGATTAAAAAGATGTTAAATATTTATACACGGGTCATGGTAGATGATTTTTATGCATGCCAAAACTAATTGTTGAATTAGTATATGTGGTTTGCATGTGTGGTTTGGTAGTAATATATTTTAGCTATGCCGATTTCCTTTAAAGGGAACTTTATTGAAACAATGATTTGTGTTTTGAGTTTAGAAGGCTAGGATGGCTTTTGATGATGTTACTATGTTATTAGAGATGCAATAACATGTTAGGAACTATGTTTATTTTGAAAGTGGCCATGTATGATATGTTTTCCTTAAGGTAGAAGGCTTATGTACAAGTATGTATGCATGTTATGATTAAGACATGTAAGAAGTTATGTGTGGGTATGAAACGTGTGTAGTTAAGAACGTACATCCATTAACGAGTTTGTGTAGTGAGACATGTCTTAGAACACATATTTCCTATAATGGAAGCTTTAATAAAAATGAATTTGGTTTTGTTGCATACGTGCCTTGTAATGCGATCTGTGAGTATAAGGTGAGCAAGTGAACCTAATTGAACATATACACACCAACTGGTCGTCGGGTCAAATCGGGTCAACAAAAGTCAACTATAGTCAAGTTTGTCAAAAGTCAAACATTTCTAAATTCACTTAAAACATTGAAGATGTTTGGATGCTTAGGGTTTGACATGCCTACACGAACACACATTTACAAAACTATCATGTAGTAGGAATGTTGTGTTTGCTTTTACCTTGCTGATGCTTGTAGCTGTGCACCCAAAGGTGAGTTCACTGAACCTTTTTCTACTGCTCTTACTCTTTATGGGAAAGAAACGCGTACAACTACTCTATACAGATTTGGAAATATTGTATGTCACATGTCTAGTTAGAGTTGCTTTTCTTGTTCATGAAAGTCCTCAGGGATACCTAGTTGACCGTTAATATTTGGGGAAATAGCTGGGGAATTTTGAGTAGTACTACTGGGGTTGACAAACCCCACCCGGGCTAGTCGCGCTAGCACGACAAATGGACATGTCGAACGGGTGCTGAATTGGCCTAACAGACTTACACGTGCATCCTGCTAGGATGTAGCACAGGCAAACTATACACGTAATGTGTACAAACATCAGCTTCGGTCAGATACATTTGACTCTAAGGACATGCACTGTAGACTAGCTACCTACACCGACATACTTTATTGATATTTCTGCCTGGAAACATAATTGCTGGTTTATATATATTATGTGAACTCACCAACCGTCGTGTTGACACTTGTTAGTATATCTTTTTCTCAGGTTCAAGAGGTACACATCACTCTAGGGCATGGCATGACATGATTGCATGATTTGATATCATAACATTTCATTCTTTTAAAATATGTCATTAACGTTTGGCGCGTGTTTGCGCATTTAGATTCCATTTAATATTTTGACATTGCATTTCGATTACGCTTCCGCAAGCTTTTAAACGTTAACTTTGTATTAAATTTTCTCATTTAATGAGACACGTATGTTTTAAATTCATATAGTGTCGTTTTGTGTAACTAATGACTGAGATCCTGGTTTGTCACACACTTAACGGTAAAACTCCGTTAGTGGATTTTGAAAGTGCAACACTTTGTATGATAACCTAACTATATATATATATATATATATATATATATATATATATATATATATATATATATATATATATATATATATATATATATATATATATATATATATATATATATATATATATATGAGAGTTATCCTACAAAAAATTTTAGTCTAAGAAGGCTAAGAAGAATTGACCTTTAGATCTTCTTTTAATGGTTGAGATCAATTTGTAGGAAAAAAATTTTGTGACACCCTGCCAAAAGAGGTAAATTACCTAACATAAATTTATGTAATGGTAGTTCTATTATGATTTTAATATGATAATTAGGATGAAATAATATTATACATGAAAAATTACATGCAATATAAGTATTAAATTATGTGGCGTTATATTAAAATACATGGCATTATATGAGTCTTTTATATGTTCATGTACCTACTACTACTATTTGAGAAGTAAATAACGAATCTCAAACCAAGTCCTATTTGTTTAGGAAACAAAAATCATGATGTGTATATATATAAATATGTAACATTTTTTTAGATTTCCTAGTGTGTAATCATATTTAACAAACACTTCGCTTTTAATCGAGTCAATTCAAATAACCCATGTTGCACTTAAATTAGTTAACAATAACACAATATAATAAATATTATCTAAGCATAAGTGAGTTAAATTATTGCCTAAAAAGTAAATATCTTAAAAACAATTCCCTACTAACATACAAAATTTAACTAGCCCAAAACATGACACCTCAATGATTACAAACACTCTTCTCACGTTAGATTTTAACACCAACAATTCTAGATTAACCACATCATCACCTATATTGCATATTCACCAAATCTATCTTGTAAAACCACTTTGCTCCATACCACTAGCTAGCCAACTTACCATCTTTAAAAATCACACAAGTTTTCATTTACACTACCCACATTTCTTCTTTTCTCACGACAAATTTCATACATACACTACATCCACCATTATAATCCAAGTTACCATCACCATACATTCTCACCATCAAACACACACTCATATAATTATCTTATTTTCTTTATTTGATCACCACCTTATATCACCATCATCATCACTTAGGAAGTTAAGAAGCTCAAAACTCCATATGCATATTTTAAGTTTCCTAATTTAAAGAAAATGTTAGATTCTCATTCAAAACTTAATTTTGTTATGTTCCAAATTGAAACATGGATCATTTATATATACATTTTTTTAAGTCAAAAACTTAAAATGATTTGATGAAGGTAATTTATTTTTACATTCCAAATCATATAATTTTAGAATAAAAATAGAAGCAATAAAGATTTTAAAAGATCAAAGATTAGAAAACTTGTTTTATATTACACAAATGTGACCAAATTCTATTTTATGTATAGCTATTATTTAGAAAATTTGTTTCATAATTGGATATAAATGTGACCAAATTCTATTTTATGTTAGGACTTTGCGTATCTTGGATCATCAGTGAGTAACGTGGCCCCTTTTTCCTTAAACTTTTGGGGGAAAAAGCATACTTTTATGTTGTTGCTATTTGATGCTTGGATAAATATGGGTTATAATTATGTTTACGTTTATGTTTCTGTCATTTGAAATCGCTCCAGTAAGTGATCACAACCATTAGTTTGGATGAGGAACCGATGGATAGTATAGGTAGCGCTACTTAGGGTTTTCCCTGCACCAGTTGGACCCAGCTGAGACTGTCTTTAAGGGGTCGTGTGTTATACTATTTGTTTATTAAAATTTGTGTCTGACAGGAATACAAACTTGGGGCGTTAGGTTTGGTTGTGAGCCTATTTATTCATTGCATCATATACGTAATTGTCTAATTCTTTTTATAAAAACCTACGTGCTCACCAACTTTATGTTGACGTATTTAAGTATGCTTTTTCAGGTAATCAAGAAGTGTGTTAGCTACATGATGCCTATAGGTTGCATGATAAATGGTTTATCTTTGAGCTGTGATTCAATGTTACCGTTTATGTAGATGCTAAAGATGCTTACTACTATCTAAGTTGTTGAGATCGTGTGTGGTCTATTTTATGCGAAATTATGTAGTATAACTTAGTACTTGGTGAATTTACTATCTCGAATGGAAAGTCCCTAATATTAGGGCGTTTTGTATACTCATATTATTATATATTATAATTGATACGTATTAGTTAAAGTAATCTTTTGTTGATAAATTTAAGTCAGTGTGTTTTGGACCATCGTCATATCCCAAAGAACCCAACACTTCCGTCGGGATGTGACAGATTTAGTGGAAGGGTATATTAGTCATAGCCATTTTTGTTGACTTTCTCTCTTCACATGCAAGGCACATGTCAATTCTCCTACTTTTTTAAAACGTTCATAACTTTTGGATACGATATTATTTTTTAAAAAAATTAAACCAAAAAAACAAGCGTTTTTTTATCTTTAAAACGCATATAATATTGATATATAAAAAATAATTTTTTTCGACACTTACCTAGTCCTTGCATAATATCATGTGATTTTGTTATATTATAACTACTAAAATATCACTTTTATCGATTCATTCTTAAGTCATTATGTAATATCATCTTATTGTAAAGATTTGTTGTGTCATCTTATGTGTTTAGAAATTATCACCGTGTCACATATTGTTAATATACGTTTGAGAAATGTTCAAAAACAAAGTCATTTTTGTTACAAAGTGTGAGAATGACACAATGGTAAACAAAGACACAATGACACTTTTAAAAAAATTATAACTTACAATATAAATCAAATTTTAAAAAAATGGTTCGGAGACATTGTTCCCCATGTATTTCTCTTTCAAAAAATAAATAAATGAAAAACTAAAAAAATTACTGTTTTTTTATTTTTTAAATTAGACACAATGAAAAAAGACACAATGAGAAAATAGTAGTTTTTTTAAGTTTTGTTTATTTATTTTTGAAAGAGGATGATGTGGGAGCAAGATCTTCGAAATACTTTTTGTGTAATTGTGTAATTATTATTAAATCATTGTGTAATCCCTGTCAAATAAGATTACACAATGACCCGATAAATGACACAACCCTACGGAAGACACAATGACCTGACGGAAGACACAATGACTTGATAGAAGACACAATGAGCTAAAAAAATGTGAAAAAAATTTGTTTTTTATATATCAATATTATACGCGTTTTAAAGAGAAAAAAATGCTCGTTTTTATGGTGTAATTTGTTTAAAAAATAATGTCGTATGTAAAAGTTATAAACGTTTTAAAAAAGTGGGGGAATTGACATGTGCCTTACATGTGGAGAGAGAAAATAAAAAAAGTGAGTATGACTAAAATACCTCTTCTCCTAATTTAAGTAGATGCCACATATCAATATCTTATTTCTTCTTAGGCTTCTTAGATTAAAATCATTTGTAGGTGAACCTCACTCTATATATATATACATATATATAGGAGAGGGATTTTCTACAAAGACAAATAACTTTAAAAAGGCTAAGAAGCAATCTGGGACGTCGGATTATGGTGTTTACGGCCCAGATGGACTCGATGGCATTTTTGTAATTATTTTGATGTTTTGGTTACGCGCGAGATGGAACCGGAGGTAGATTTATCATTGTGTGTTTTCAACACCATGTATATAAAAAAACACCATGCATACGACTGGCTCTATAAACTAACACCACGCGTATGAAAAAATTAACTAATAAAAAACGCCATAAGTTACCTGGAATAAAGTAACACCAAAGTCGATATGAAAAACGTCATAACAATGATTAATGCGTCAAAAACAAGTCATACACAGTGAGTATATACTAAAATTACCTGCAATCGCATACACTATCGTCATTGTAGAATGATTCAGATTGTAAAAATAAAAACAATTACGTCGATCAGATATTCGTAAAACATCAAACTTTAAAACGAAAACGTAAAAAACAAACAAAAACGTCATTGCTTTTAGTATACGCCAGTGATGAATGACTTTGATAACAAGATCGAGAGTTTTGATCGGAAATTCGTAAAATATCAAACTTTAAAACGAAAACGTCATAAACAAACAAAAACATAATCGCTTCCAGTATTCACCATTGATGAATGATTATGGATAACAGATCGAGGGTGTCATTCGGATATTCGTAAAACGTCAAACTCTAAAACGAAAACGTCAAAAATAACGAAAACGTCAAAACTAACGAAAACGTCAAAAACTAAAAAAAAACATCATCATTTTTTGTATATCGTGCAGATTACCGGGATTTCCAAAACAACACCATACGTATAAAAAGACGAAGATGCCCCTCCGCGTTTTCCACCCCTCATGGACACGTGTTTGTTTGTGAATGCTTCCTACACTTTTAGAGTTTTGACCATTTTTAGAAAAATCTCAGTATATATATATATATATATATATATATATATATATATATATATATATATATATATATATATATATATATATATATATATATATATATATATATATATATATATATGATTAAGTTCATTTGAGAAGATTCATATATTGCAAGAAGAAAAAAAGAAATATAAATCACTAAAAAACTTGGTAATGGTTTAATTTTTTTAAAATCACTTTCCTACACACAAATGAGTAAGGTATAAACTAAAAAATATCATTAAACTTTTTCCGTATGTAATATTACCGTTTTAAGTTTACCTACACATGTGTAAGTTATGTGTAAGTACCATAACCTACATATGACTTCAACATGTGTAAGTTTAACAAATAAACGAAATTTGTCAAATTTTATTTTTTGAATATCAAATTTCATGAATAAATATTGCAATTTAATCATTTTCTACATGAAAATACTTTCTGAATGGGGTAAAAGAACTAGGGGTCGTCGATCTCTTCCTTAAAGATGGGGATGAGTCGATGTCGGTCGATGGTGTGAAAACACTTCCTGATGTCGAATCCCAAAAACCAGCGAGAGTTTTCCTACTCTTCTTTTGATCCGTCTTAGGGAAAAGTTTTTTTATTGAAAAAAGTAAGAATTTAGTAATTTCTTACACTTTTTGCAATATTTACTCTTTTCGTATGAACCTTCCCCTATATAGGTTTAATATATATATAAATACAGGGGAAGGTTCATGCGAGAATAGTAAATATTGCGAGAAGTGTAAGAAGTTAATAAATTCTTCATTTTTTAATAAAAAAACTTTTTTAACATGTAGAAAAATGATTAAATTGCAATATTTATTCATCAAATTTGATAATCAAAAAATAAAATTTGATAAATTTCGTTTATTTGTTAAACTTACACATGTTGAAGCCATATGTAGGTTATGTTACTTACACATAACTTACACATGTGTAGGTAAACTTAAAACGCTAAAAATACAAACGAAAAAAAAGTTAAATGCTTTCTTTTAGTTTATCCCTTACTTATTTGTGTGTATGAAAGTGATTTTTCAAAAAAATTAAAACATTATCAAGTTTTTTTACTGATTTAGATTTCTTCTTTCTCTTTTTGCAATATATAAGTCTTCTTAAATGAATTTAATCGTATAAATATATATATATTTATATGCTCTCTTTTTTCATTCATAGATGCTCATGCATCACAATATTTTCAACACGAATTTAGTCTTTGAGGTGAATGAGAATGTTCATCACAATAGGTTCGACACAAATCTAGACTTCAAGATATAGGAAACAATCTTGAATGAGAATGAGACCACCACGAGAACGTTTCACATTTACTTTACTTAGACTATAAACCAAAGCGAGCTTTAGATAGGGATGACAGTCAGACCCGAACCTGATGGGAAAACCCAAAACCCGAGGCATTTGGGACGGGTCTAGGGTCGGGTCCATGGGTATAGGGTCGGGTCTGGGGCTTAAGAAAAAAAATTCACGGGTCTGGGTCGGGTCTGGGATTACCTGCTAGACCCTATTACCCGACCCGATTACCCGATAACACAGACCCGTAGACCCATTAGCATACCTAAAAATAATTTAATATTTTTAAATATGTTTAATTGTTTTTATACTATGTAAATTAAAATATATATGTTTCCTATAATCCGTTGTTTTTAACTTTTAAGCCTCGACCAAACGTCCAAACTATTCTATTTTAGTAAGATTTGTAAATGCTCAAGCATATTTGGACATCGTAAATTTATTATAATGATAATTGAAGTATCCTTTTAATTATATAGTATAATGTATTTTATAAAACTATTGACGAGCAAACTCGAAGGGCATACCCAACATGTAAGTTTTATGTCATAAAGGGGTATACCCGAGTACCTGTGGGTAGACCCGAGACCCGACGGGTAGACCCGAAACCCGATGGGTAAATACCCAACATAGACCCGACGGGTTTTGGGTCGGGTCTGGGACACCCATTTCTAATCGGGTCTGAGGTTGAGATTACTTAGACCCGTCCCAGACCCGACCCATTGCCATCCCTAGCTTTAGAGTGGCTAGTAAGGATGCTCTTTGTGACCTTAGATTATGATTTCAAGATATAGGAAACAATCTCCTTCACAAAGTTTAAGGTAAAACTATGTCCATCACATCATAAAACGAGATCATGAAACGATCCGGCCCCTCACTAGCCCCCGCAGAAAGCAAGAGGTAAGTCAAATACTAGGTAAAACCAGTCAGAAAAACAATTACCTTACAAGCAACTGCTACTTCATCAACATAATACAATAGTTTGTCTGCTACAATTCTCAAGAGAAATTAAGTTCAACATTTACTATAAAATCAGTTTTGTTTGTCACCCCTCAACGCCATAAAGTAATTGTTGTTACCAACTGTACCGCCATTAAACCGGCAATGTTTGAATTTAAAACTTTTACAAAGGTAACTAAGTCAAGAAGTAAATCAAGTAATATGTTTTCCTGTTTGAGCTATCGAGTAAGAACCAAATTTGATACAATGCTCAGTTAAGTTAACTGAACCAATGCTTAGATATCAACCCCAAGTGGAAATTTTCTAAGTTTGTACAAACTGAATGAACTTTTATACTTTAAAGAACAATGTTGTTGGCTTACCATGTATTGTTGTCGACGCGTACCGTCGTTACATAATTCTTAACTGAAGATGAGGATAACCGGCTCTCGCTTTATGCCTCTCGAATAGATCTTTAATAGCATCCACAAACTGATTGTGTAATTCTGAAACCTAAAATATGCTTTCAGAATCAGTTTCAAAAACCAAATACGGTTTCACTTGTTAATATTCCCTCCCATTTGCATTTAATTGTGCCCACATTACACACATAATAAAGAAAAAAAGCATACAAAGTAGATTATAATCATTGAAAAATTGGATTTTCCCTAAGAAGTAAGAAATGTGAGAAGTTATATTTAGCAACATCATAACCGGGTCAAACGAATTCCGATTGAACTAATTCCAGCGACATTAAAACCGTGTCGTCAAACCCTCCCAAAAACCTAACCCCCACCGGTGTTGAAATGATTTAAGGCACTTCTCATAATTTCTATAAAAAATCTACTTCTTATTTAATTCTTCCTATATAATCATTATATTATTATAAAAATCCGTGGGTTATACGAGTGTAGTTAACAATAACTTGTCAGTAAGTTTTTAAAACTTTTAATTCTTCGATTGTTTTTAGATTATTTAAATTACCTTTTTCTATTTTTTATTTTTTTGGTATTTTTAAACCCTAACAACACCCTTGCGGCGTAAAAAAAACCAACCACAACGGGTAGAACTTGGTTACTGAGTTTATTAACTATAATACCTCTTCCATGGTAGGCGTTGTATTTTTCTTGAAATGTATTGGTCTACCAACCACCACATGCATCGGTTGCTGGTAGGGTATAGGAGACCTGAACAATGATAACCCCAAACCATTTAATGATGTGAGTACACCCAATATACTGAAATCAGATGAAGTGCACGCACCCGAAAATACCCCAGAACACAACTGGAGTGAACTTTATAGCCCGAGATAATTTAAGGAACAATTTCCCACGCGGCTTCCACCACTTGTAAACATAGGACTGCAGCATGGAAGACATTTGGTTGTTTATAATAAGCCAATGAATGAAAGCAAGTGCATACAACCTATTATCAACTAATATGGCAACTCAACTATAGAAAATAATATCAAAACCTACCTGACCAAAACCAAAAACTGGAACCAAGGGGGAATTAGTCTCCATTGCAAGGCGTACAAATCCTTTTCTTGTTTTCAGGAAGGCAATCTATAGAAAATTATTTTGTGTTAGACCGTCTGAAGGTTAATTAACCAATCAAAAATAAATATAAATAAAAGTACGTACATTGGGTATGAACACAATCACGATCAAGAGCATAATTATGTGGGAACCAAAAGAGGCTAATAATCTTAAGACCGGTGCGTGAGAAAATACGAAATATACTAATAACAATATAAACTCATAGTTGCTTAACGGTACTGAATCGAATATTCAAACAATAAAATAAAAATAGAACTTAACAACTGTATCGTTTTTAAGCATGTAATGATGATGGTTGAGGACGAATAAAATGTTACCAGCATAGAAAGAAGAGCGACAACAGGCTAACATTATAAAAAAGTTATCAGCCAGGCTTCTCATGTACAAGATTAAACCAATTGCCGTAAAAATATTGACTCAATGGAAATGAACATAAAATATTTTTATCTTAAGATCCTTGGTTAGTTGCTATAGTTAGATACATTAATCAGGTGTTTGAATGTAATAATCCTAAAAATTTGCTTTTCAGAAACTATACCTCTGAATCATGCTCCATGTAAAATGTCTCTTGTACTCCACCTGGTACAACTATGCAGCTATAACCAGCTTTTAGGAGAGAGGAGAAATTTTTCCTAGTTGCAGGCGTTAGTCCAAGCCACGTCCATATATGCCTCAAGAATGGTGTATAGAACACCTGTGTGGATGTTAATTCAGATATATATATATATATATATATATATATATATATATATATATATGGGGAAAGTGAATATGAGGCTGTAACACATGTAAGCTTACATGCGAAACAATTCAAAACTACGTCGTTTTATTAAAATTGACATCAAAACTACGTAGTTTGAATTAATAAATTCAATAGACTTAATTTGAAATCTCCTAATTTAATTTATTTACTTTCATACTTTCATACCTCTTACACACGTTCTTCTTTGTATGCTTAGTTTTCAAATTCATGATTTCAATATACAATAATATATTGATTAAAAATGACTCACTCCAATTAAGAAAGTTTCTTAACCAACTGAAACGTAATTTATATCGGATTGACAAATGAATTAGCTAGAAAATTAAAATAACTTATCTAATATCTTATTTGAAGGAATCCAAACAAAAAAAAATTATTTAAAATCATGCATTCCGTTTGAATCTGCGATGATGAGTGAATTTAAGGGTTATAGTTTGAAGCCAATTTATTAAACTACGTAGTTTTGATGTTAATTTTAACAAAACGACGTAGTTTAGGGGTGTTTCGCATGTAAGCTTGCATGTGTTACAGCCTCATATTCACTTTTCCCTATATATATATATATATATATATAAAAGAGACTAAATTTTTTCTACAAATAGTTAGTTTTAAGTGTGATTTTGCAATGTTTATTTTGAATGAAGTGGTCTAGTGGGTTATTTGAATTAAAATTCATTTTGGGCATTTCGACCCGTTGGACATGTTTCCTTTTTAATCATTTTTTTTTCTATTTTACCCATTTGACCCACTGAAAACATGAACCCAAGCAACTTGTTCATAAGTAGATGGGTTGAAATGGCCACAAGTAAACCATAATAATGATTATGGTAATAATAATAACAACAAGAATAATAACAGGAGTTGTAGTAGCAATAACAACCGCAATGATTATTATCACAATAATAATAATAATAATAATAATAATAATAATAATAATAATAATAATAATAATAATAGTAATAATAATAATAATAATAATAATAATATTAGTAATATTATTTGATACTGCTACAGAATCAGGGTAGTAGGTCTTACAGCGGTACTAGCAAGGACCTTTATTTTCGGAAGAGGCATAAAACCCGTAAGATCTGCCAGTGCGACAACTCCAATCGGCCAAACTGAATGAGGCTCGTAACCAAAAACTGCATAGCCAATGACATATTCATAAGCTAATATAGTAAGAATGAAACTAATAAAGTTACTTCTATGGCAAAAAACCAACAATACTCTTCGCCATCTAGATCAGGTCTTAGGTGTTACAATCCATGTAATAGTCAAACGGGATAAACTAATTTTCCAGAGTGCTCACAAACACAAATGTTTAATATTCACAGTTTAGAACAAGAATAGCTCATATTTAGTTGCTAAACATTTAATCTCCAATATCTAATAGATCATGTCAATTCTCAACCAAACTATTATTAGTTATATAAGTAGCAAACTCTATCTATAAAGAAGTAAAAAATATATAAAAAAAATTAAGAGCATAATGTACGCAATTACCATAAGCCTGATCAGGGACGAAAGCTTTATAATCCTCTACGTGTAAAGTAACAGGAAAAAAGCCAACAGCATGCTTGCATATGAATCTGAAATTGAGAGAGATCAAACTTCCAAACTTAACATCACAAATATTGTGACCAGACGAATTGTGTGAAAAAAGTGAATTTATCCGGTTGAGGCATCTTGATTGAGAATAAAGAATCCCCCCCATACAGAAAGAAAGGCCTTCCTGTACGAGTAGTGGAGAACTAAACGATTTTGTTTTGTTGGACTTACGCTAACAAAAGGCTTTATGCTTCCTAGATCAACTCTTTTGGTCCAGTTACGCGTTTAAATTGATAAACTTGTTATTCTCGTCCAACCAATCCATAGTTATTAACAATATACACCGAAACTACCCAAAAACAGGTTCATTTTTAGCATGTAATCTAAAATTAGAGTCCACTGTCTATGTTTATAAAGAAAAAGGAATTATATTCCATAATACCCTCCATGAATTTACTTTATCTCCATTTCAAATTTCATCCAACGCAATCATCAAATTAGAGCCATCAGAGTGAAGGAATCAAATGTTTGTGAGTGGACTTTTATATTTTAGGGGTTGTTGTAAGTGGAGGATGGAGAAAATTTGATAGTGGAGAAGATTAAGGCCGGTAAATCATGTCTTACTGAGCTTAACAAGTTAAAGACAACGTGACTAACACAAGTATGAAACATGAAAATGACTCATTTAACACGTGGCTTTAATAGTTTGAGTGGCAGTGATATGTTTTATGTATCAAGGATGAGAAATGATAATCTCTAAGCTCCTAGTTTTAATTGTACTTAAAAATTATAAAATTATATAGTCTACGTCTTATCGTATCTAAACAAGTTATTCAATTGTCAGCCTTAATTTTAGATATGGCTAAAAGAGAGAGAAACTAAACTCTATTTTTGAAAAACTATTTTTCAATTTATAACTTTTTTGAAGGGGCTGAAAGAACACAAAAACGGTAATAAATTAATAATAATAAAGATAAAGAATATTACTTTTTACTACTTAAAAGGCGATTGAAAAAATTGTTGTTTTTAGTATAATTATATAGATTAAAACCTAGCCCAACCTAAAATCCGATTATGTCCGATGTGAACTTGAAATCAAAACCCTGTGTCTGACTCTGTTTAACATCAATTTACTTAATTATACGTATTATATTCACCTGCCTAAAGCTCTGCCAAATCGACTCCGGTCGTTGATCGGGATCACAATTAACATCACCAGCAATCCAATCACCCTAAAAAACCAAACAAATCAACAACACCAAACATACATGCATATGAAATTGATGACTAAACATCACTTACAGGAACAATTTGTGATGAGGAAGAAAGAAGAAAGAAGCGAAAATGATAAATGCGTTGAGATGCAAAGAGCCAAGCCAAACTATCATTGCAACTATTGTAGTAAACAGTGGTTGTGTTTTACCGCTAAACTCCGCCGGTGATGGTTTAGAGATTTTGTTCGTCTCCGGCGACATGATTAAAGTTGTACGAAAGGCTTTGGCGGTTGTACAAATACAAGTAGTTGGAAGAGTCAAGAAGGATCGATTTGACTTAGGTAGTTAGGTGATACACTCTATGCTCACATGTTTTCTGTTCATCAATTCATCATTTCTTTTACTTTATTTATAGATTGTTTGATAAGAAGTGAATAATATTATATTATATTAATCTCATAAATTATTAATATTTTTAATATTAATAATATTTGTTTGAGTTTGAGTGTCGGAATTAGGTTCAAATACAAAGTCTAAATTTCCTAAAAAGTCTAAGAAGGAATTTGGACCATTAGATTTAATATTAAATGAAGATCAATGGCTCATAAACACAAGGTGGCATGATGGTAAATAGTTAGAACTTTAAATGGTAGGCCAAGGGTATATTAGTCTTGTCTCATTTTCAAATTCCACCCTCTTTTTTAAATGTCCATAACTTTTACATACGACAATATTTTTTAATAAAAATTACACCAAAAAAACGAGCGTTTTTTTATCTTCAAAACGCATATAATATTGATATATAAAAAACGAATTTTTTTTTTTAAGTTTCAGCTCATTGTGTTATATTCGTTAGGTCATTGTGTTATATTTTTCAGCTCATTGTGTTATATTAGTCAAGACATTGTGTTATATTTTTCAGATTGTGTTATATCCGGAAGGTCATTGTGTTATATTCGTCAGGTCATTGTGTTATATTTTCATCAGGTCGTTGTGTTATATTTTTATCAGGTCGTTGTGTTAAATTTTCATCAGGTCGTTGTGTTATATTTTCATCAGGTCGTTGTGTTAAATTTTCATCAGGTCGTTGTGTTAAATTTTCATCAGGTCGTTGTGTTAAATTTTCATCAGACCGTTGTGTTATATTTTCAACAGGTCGTTGTGTTATATTTTCGTCAGGTCGTTGTGTTATATTTTTATCAGGTCGTTGTGTTATATTTTCATCAGGTCGTTGTGTTATATTTTCATCAGGTCGTTGTGTTATATTTTCGTCAGGTCGTTGTGTTATATTTCATCAAGTCATTGTGTTATATTTTCATCAGGTAATTGTGTTATATTTTCATCAGGTCATTGTGTTATTTCATTAGGTTATTGTGTTATAACACAATGACATGAATAAATAACACAATGACTTGACAAATAACACAATAAGCTGAAAAACGTGATTTTTTTTGTTTTTTATATATGAATATTATACGCGTTTTAAAGATAAGAAAATGCTCGTTTTTATGGTGCAATTTTTTTTAAAAAATAATATCGTATGTAAAAGTTATGGACGTTTAAAAAAATAGGGTGAAACTTAAAATATAGAGACATTACCATCTTTACCCTTCCTTCTAATTTTAAGGGAGTGCCACATGTCATCATCTCATGGCTTCTTAGACTTTCTAGGAAAATTGGACTTTGTAGTATAACTCCACTCTTGAGTGTCGAGGTTGTTTTGTGTTATTGACATCTTCAATGGATTCAAATAAAAAGTTTAACAAGGAATTTAGATTTTTAAATAGTAGGTCAGAGATATATTAGTCTTCTCTTATTTTCAAATTCACCTTTTTTTAAACGTCTATAACTTTTATCAGCGACAATATTTTTTAATAAAAATTACATAAAAAACGAGCATTTTTTATTATCTCAAAACGCATATAATATTGTATAAAAAATGAATTTTTTTTAAGTTTCAGCTCATTGTATTATATTCGTCAGGTCATTGTGTTATATTTTTTAGCTCATTGTGTTATATTAGTCAAGACTTAGTGTTACATTTTTCAGGTCATTGTGTTATATTGGTCAGGTCATTGTGTTATATTGGTCAGGTCATTGTGTTATATTGGTCAGGTCATTGTGTTATATTCCTCAAGTCATTGTGTTATATTCCTCAGGTCATTGTATTATATTCGTCAGGTCATTGTGTTATATCCATCGGGTCATTGTGTTATATCCGTCAGGTCCTTGTGTTATATTCGTCGGTCATTGTGTTATATGCATATGGTCATTGTGTTATATTCGTCATGTCAGTGTATTTATTTTCTTCAGGTCATTGTGTTATATCCATGTTTCAACTCATTGTATTATTTGTCAGCTCATTGTGTTATAACACAATAACCTAATGAAATAATACAATGATCTGAAATAACACAATAACCTGACGAATAACACAATGACCTGACAAATAACACAATGACATTAAGAGATAACACAATGACTTGACAAATAACACAATGAGCTGAAAAACGTGAATTTTTTTGTTTTTTATATATGAATATTATATGCGTTTTAAAGATAAGAAAATGCTCGTTTTTATGGTGCAATTTTTTTTATAAAAATAATATCGTATGTAAAAGTTATGGACGCTTAAAAAAATGGGGTGAAGCTTAAAATATAGAGACATTACCTATTTTATCATCCCTTCTAATTTTAAGGGAGTGAAGCTTAAAAAAATGATGTCACATTTCATCATCTCATGTCTTTTTAAGACTTTTTAAGAAAACTGGATTTTAGTATAACTTTATTCTTAACATGTTACCTTGCAATGTTTAATAGGTAAGAAGTTATTTAATTTGTGAGAATTTGTTATTAAAATGTTATCTTTTAATTATTCAGATTTATGGTTATGCCTTAATATTAAAAGACTTTGAACTGGAATATTTAGCCAGATCGAATATCATATTACTCGGTTTATTCCGATCAAATTATCCTACTCGGTTTAATCCGATTTGATCCATGGGTTTGTATTAATTCGACTACTTTGGTCCTTATGTTTTTTTCATGTCATTTTGGTGTTTGGTCTTATAAAAATTTTCATTTTGGTCATTCCGTCAACGTCTGTTAGATTTAACAGTTAAATCTAAGGGTAATATAGTTATTTTACATTTCAGGGACCAAAATCATATATTTATACAAAAGCAAACACTAAAATGACAGTTATTTTATAATTTAGGGACCAAAATGACAATTTGATAGTTGATATTACTATTACTATTATTATTATAATTATAATAATAATAGTGTTATTGGATTTTAATGCTCCCAATTATAGGGGTATTAGGTAGGCTCTTAATGATCATTTAGAGGCTTACCTCATAATGGTTCGAAACCTCTGAACCCTTAAGTGATAAAAAGATGCCGAATGGTTTAGAGGTAGCATTTGAATGGTAAAACCTCACAAAATTTATCATATTTTCAAAACATACCTTATAATAGATTTTTGAACCATTAAGAGGTAAATTTTTACTGGTCATTCAGAGGTTATTCAGATGCTACCAAATATTCCCTATAAGGTATTGATCACTGTCACTCCCAACTAACACATTTACCGTCACCACCCCAAACTTAACATTTCACTTGCCATGTCACTTTGCGTTTGTCCACGTGACATTATTATTCTACGTGACATGCTTATGTGACATAAAAGCGGAGTGACATATCAAGTTAAGTGTTAAGTGAAGAGTGGTGACAGTGAAAGTGTTAGTTGGGAGTGACAGCGTGCCAATAGCCCATAGTTAATAGTATATCATCATCATTTTTTTAAAAAAATACACCTAATTAAGAAACTCTTCTTCATAACACCATCGATGCCGTCTTTGTCGCCCATTCCAATCGTCCACCTCTCAACCGACCACCACCACCAAACCACCCCATTTTGTTCCCCTCTTTGGGGAGAAAGGACCGCTCAATCGTTTTGGGGGCCTTAGCTTGGTCAAATGTCATTATTATAAATTGATTTTTCTCTTCTATTCAAGGTTGAGACCGACAATAATAAACAAAAATGTTTAGAGTCGGATTTATAAATATCCTAATGAGATGGGGGTGATAAAAAGAAGTTATAACCTAATGAGATGACATTTATACTAAGATGACATATACTAAGATGTTTCATAACACAAATATCATAAATATTTAGTTAAATCATCATCAAATATACTTGTTCAGTCTAATTTTCTAAGTTGTCTCGCACATCAATTATCATACATCAGTCTTTATTGATTGAAAATGATGTTTATCAATTATCATACAAAGATAAATCTAGTCTATCTATCACTTCTCACTTTGTGCAAGTCAGATTCCTTTTATTTTGTATTGACTTTTTAATAATGATGCAAACACACACATGCAATATTATATATATATAGGTAAGACATGCAAATCAAAAAAAGATTTTACTTATTCTATTTTTGATTTTTCTTGATTTTTTTTAATTTTTGTGGAATTACATGATTTAATCATGGTTGATTAAACCATTAGATTGAATTAAAAATTCAAAACGACCTGGCAAAAATGATTTAGTGAATAAATCTTGACAGGTTTATTTGGATCGAAACTGCTACTAATACGATTATCAATCACGGATCTAAGTAAAGCAACAATCAGATAAACACAAGGTATACTGATAATTCTCTTTGTATTGATGATATAAAGTTGCAGTACAATGGTGCAGAGAAAGTTGTTTACAAATGGTACTTGTTCACTCACTAAACCTAGAACCTACAACTTCTATTTATACCAACAATACACTTTAGGGAAATAACAAATTATACCCTAAACATAACAATTTGTACAAACTAAAGAAAAAGTAAATCTTTATAACAAAGAGCCCTAACAGTACCCCCCTAAGATTTATCTTTCGTCTTCAGTAAAAAACATCTTCTTCTTTAATATGAGCATCGAACACCGGCTTTTCTTTTAGTTGCTTTTGTTCTTCAATGGCTTTCCAAATTGCCTTTTCAAACTTTTTCCTCAATTCATGATGTAGTGCTTTGCTTTCATTTATGAGAATCTTCATTTTGGACATTCGCTTCAGAGTATCATACGTCAAACCTGCAAAATCAATATTAACATAAATGATGTACGGTTCTTTGTGATCCGAAGACACCACTTCCAATGCTCCTTTTGTAGTAATTCGCATGGACGCTATGTTCTGAATATCTAAGTGTTCCAAGTTGGAAAATGTGCTTTCCGAATAGAAATCCTTTCCATAGCTGCAGCCATTGCTTCAATAATCCCCACAAAATACCTTCGATCATTTTCTGAAACTTCATCAGCAGCTTTATCCATCTTATATATCCTCATAAAATAGATGTAGCTCGGATGCAATAACTTCAATTCAAAAGCTCCAAAAATTTCAATACAGTCGTCAGACATATCTTCAAGATTTCGAATGAGTTTCAGTTCATGATGTCCTTCGTGATAAAACATTTTCAAAATTGGCTTGGTTTCTTGTGTTCCATCAAACACGTTCAGTCCAGGTTTTGTAATCTTCTCAAAATTTTTATCACTTAATTCATCTAAATACACATCATCATCATTAACATCCGGCATTTTCTTCTACTTCTTTTCATAAAAATATTTACTATCTTCTTGCTGACATCTGAATTCCAGAAACTTCTTTCATCGAGTTACACCAACCTCAAGCAAATGAGCAAGTCCTTGACCACATGCTGAATTTTTCGGATTACGTAGTGGAAGTTTTGCTAACTCCTTTAATTCCTAAACAGGGAGCTGAAGAATGGAAGAGTAGAAGTGATATACATCGCACAGCGCAGTCACCCTCTTAATAAAAAACACGTCAAACACTTCATCATATTTCCATCCCACAATCTTTCATTCGCTGGAATAATCATAGCATCGAGCAATTCAGAAATAGACTGGCCTTTTTGTAATACACTCCTGACAAGATCACCAAACGTTTGAGTTGTATTCCAAGTTCTTCTTTGTTCTTCAGTCACATCATATATACCAGAACGCGCTTCAGGAAACATTCTGATCAAATATTTCCGTTTATCGTGAACTTTTGGTCTGAGAGACATATTGACTATTTCCTTAGGTTTGAGTATCCTTGTTCGTTTGGTCAGTTCGAGATACTTAGGATTAGCCATGCCGAGTGTCATCATCCTCTTTTGTCTCTTCTCGGTTGCTTGAAAGATTCTTACAAGATTCTTCATTGTATCAGCACCCCCAGCACACTTACTTTATTTCTTGGATAATTCCGTGATAACAACCAATCCTTCAGTTCAAAGAACCCCATTCTATCCGGGTCTTTGTGATGCAACTCTTCTACGGGAATATCATCAACAATTATAGCCTCTGCAGTAGGTTCCCATTCACCTTGTTCAACAGTAACTTCATTCGGGTCAGCAGGTAATGTAGTTTCTACAGCTAGACATTTGTCATATTCCTCGCAAACTTGACTTACCGTCAATCTATCCAAGAAAACACGGTTGTATTTCTTCTTTCTAAAAAAATCAAACTTTTCTTCGAGATCCAACGGAATTCCATCTACATTTGGAACAATGTTGTAACATTTGCCCTGAACTAAACCCTATTCAAATCCAAACCCGAACCCGTCCGAATGTCCATGAAATCATTCCGACTAAATATGAAATAAAAGCATTTAGTCAGTAATTATGTTCTATTTAAATTGCTCAATTTAGATTAATAACTATGCTAGATAATCACTAAATAAGAAACTAGAGTTTATAAAACAAATTTACATATTTGTATAAAAAAATAATAAATTCTAGAAAACTAATAAGTTTAATATAAATTTATAAAGTTAGTGTGGTTAGTTAAGTTTGTGAATTAATTAACAAAACAAACTTGAAAGGGTTAGTTATGAAATTTATGAAATATACATATTTTAAACCTTTTAATTACAAATAAAACATGACAAGAACTTAAAGGGTCCTAAGTGTAAGTATTAATTAAATCATCCAAACAAACTTCAATTTTGATCACGTTATTCAAGCAGCAATGTCCGGCAACTTCTCGGCTGCTCCGACGATGCTTCAAAACCCAAAATTTTATCACTTTTGATCGATATACCCATTCCTACATCTTAATCTAAATGTTATTCGAAACCGTGGCAACATTCAAACCCATTTTTCCGCCGTTACATAGCTGTTATGTATCAAACCATTTTCAAATCGGCGACTTAAACAAATCCCGTAAATCACGCGTATAATCTCGAATTCAAATACAGAAATCTTTTATCAACTAAAACGTGTATAAGAAGTTATTATAACAGAAACAAAATCGGGATTTAAATCTTAAAATCTTCATATAATTACAACCCCTAACGCGTTCATTATCAATTCATCGTATTTTTCTACAACTGATTAAGTGCTGTTGATCTCCATCGATCCACGAATGTGTTCAAAGCTTCAATTTCATCTTGTCATTGGTGGTCCATCAGATTTCATCTCCTCGTAGCCGCTCCTTCATTTTCCTCTTAATCCCTATCAATTCGAACCTTTCAAGGTAATTAATTTATTCTTTCTGTTCGTTTTTGCAAGTAGATGAAAAGCCCTAATCTTAAATTTAATGGGGCTACCAAATCCTTGCTCAATTTGATGATTTAGAAACTAGGGTTCATATTGATTTGGGGTTTTCTATAATGAATGTAAATTTATTTATTTTATATCAATATCGATAATAAAACAACTCTTTGGTGCCTTGGTTATTACATTTTGCTGTGAACTTCAGATTTGGGTTCTAGTCCCATGTCAACTGTTTCTTTTTATTATTATTTATTTTTACAGCCTATATATTGTTTATTAAATTCCACAATTTATTATTTAAATTATATTACTATTACACTAATTTTATATACTAGTGTTATAAACTGAATTCCAAAAAACATAACAAAGTTGTAAAAGAAAATACTTAAATGTTATAAAATAAAAAAAAAATCAAAATTTGTAGATTATTTTCTAGATGTCTATTTAATTAATTTAGATATACCATTTAAACAAAAATTAATCACCTTCAAATACTATTATTTCTTAACCTACTATTTATAACAAATTTAGTCAAAATATTTAATAAACTAAATATTAAATATTAACTAAATAATATTTAATACCATTATTTTCACACGTTTTGTGATTTAATGATCATCATTATTATTTATTTCATTAATTAATTTTCTATTTATCTAATGATCATAAATTTATTTTATACGATTACTTCTTGTTGATTTCATCTATTCACTTACTATTTATTACATATTATTAATTTAATTACTATTACAAGTTCAAATATGGTTAAATATTACTTATTCAACTATATCATTTGGTTATTTTTATTTAACTCAATTACAAATTAAAACCTCAAATTCCAATTTGAAACCTCTACTTTCCCAACTTGTTGGTAGATTATTATTCTAACATAAGACACCAAATTCTTAGGTTAACGTTAAGCGGATTCCCGGTGCCTTATTTCAAATCTTTATTTGTTTATCATCACCTCTTATCAGGTGAGTATTCATAGCCCCTTTTTCAGTTTTATGCTTTGGGGTGAAATCATGTTTTATCATTTATATTTACTTTATTCATTTTATTCATTATATTCAATTCAATTCATGTATGTGTTATTACTTGCAATTACGTGTTTCATAGGTTGATAAACATTTATTCTAGCACAATCATTAATTTATTCAAACCAACGGTTATCAATAATAGATCTATTTGGCCTGACAAGCCCACCCCATTTACATACACGCGTGGTGATTGTAACCGACATATGCTTTTGCTCATTACGGCTTAATCTGTGTGATTAAGTGGCTGCAGTCATCTAGGTTTGATTGTGCACTCGATTTATCTAATGTGATACACTTTTGCATAATATGTAGTAGCATAACATGGAATTGAATCATTTATTCATTTTTAATCATTTCAATCATTATCTATATGTATGCAAACCTATGTTTACTCACCAGCTAATTCGTTAGCTGAACAAATACTATTTTTCACATGATTTCAGGTGTTACAGCGTAATTGATTATCTCAAGATGCTTCACACATAGGATTCATGGACCTAGTTAATAAAGAGTTGTTTATTATGATTTGATTAATTGTCTATTTGATTCATGTATTTGTTAACCGAATGTTGAATTTAATATTATTTAAAACATTTTAAGTACCATGAGCTACGAACAATAATTCACTTTCGTCCGCCTTGAGGATTCCGCCATCGGTCGGGGTGTGACAAATGTTTTCAGGCATTGAAGGACCAGCTTTAGTATAAAACAATCCAGTTTCAACTATATCTTCTTCAATGCTTTGAACCGGCTCAACCTGAGCTTCTACCTCGGTTCTTGCCTTTTTCTTTAGTGTATAAGACTCAGTGATCTCAGGCACAACATCCAACTTTCGTTTTCCCTAGGCTTTATCAGATACTCTTTCAGTAACAACTTCATTGGGAACAGGGATAGATAATGGATCTGATTCAGTCACAGGTTTTGGTCTCCTTGATCTAGTACAATGCAAAGTGATTTCCCTAGGAGTATCAGACACTCCATCATCAACCTCTTTTTTTTTTAGGAATGAACTCTTTGTCAGATTCTGATGACACTTCTTCTGTCTCTTTAAGTTCTTTTGTACACCTCATTTTCTGCCTTAAGAGAGTTACATTCAGCTTCAAGTTCCTCATAATCGTCTTTCAGTTTCTCATACTCTGCATTTAACTGATTGAAGACCTCAGTATTCTTCAAATGAGTTTCCCAATGCTACTTCAGTCTTTCTTTCTTTCTTTCTTTCATTCGAAGCTTTTAGTTTCTCATTCTCATCAAGCAATTTGGCAACATTCATTTAAGATGCAATAACTCATATTCTTCTTCTTCTTCTTATTCAACTCTAACAGTTTCAACTTCTGTAACAACCTTAGGTGAAGACTCCCTCGGATGTTCAGACAATTGCATAGTAGGAGATGTGATGGTAGGAATTTCAACAGGAACACGATCAGGTACGATAACCTCAGTATCCTTATCTTCTTGTGCCTCAGATTCAACTTCAGTTTCTATAACCTTTCTAGAAATGTCAAGAACATCCACATGTTCAACATTCTCATCAACAGGATCTGGCACAACAACATCTTGAATAACATCTTCTTCCTCTTCATTTACATCAGAATCACCATCCATAACATCATGCATTACCATTATCAGACTCATCAGATTCATCATTATCACCTTCATTATCATCATTGCCTTCATGTTAATCCGAATCATCATCATTTCCTTCATCACCTTCAATCTCAGCATCAACACTTTCATCTTCTACCAAAGCATCTGGAAGATCATCCACTGTCACACCCCCAAATCCACTAACGGAGTTTTACCGTTAGAGGCATGACAAACCAGGATCCAGTCATTAATCACACCGAACGACTCTATATGAGTTTTGAAAACCAAACGTTTACTCGTTAATTGTAGTAATTGAAACGTTAACCGGAGTAAATAGTTTTGCGTTATGCGGAAGCGTAATAATTAAGTAATTAAAGCAATCCCAAACCATGCAGTAAGTAAATGCGCAAAAACACGCACCCGACACAAGACACACAGTTTAAATAGTTGTTAAATCCCAAAACACAGTTTCTTTAATGCAAATAAATGTTTTAATGAAATGCGGGGACGCCATGCCATGTCCTACTGAAACACCCAGTTTTTTTTTTTTTTTTATATATAAAAATCTCGCAATTCATATCAGAGTAGGTCCCAATATACATCCAAAACTTGTCACTCGTGTGACTATTTTCACTATAAAATATAGTTTTACAAAATAGTCATTCCAACAATTATTACACAACTTTTATTTAAATAAAGGTAACTTCAACTGGCCGATCCGAGTCCGATCTTTAGTCCTCTTCCACTTTCTTTCCTGAAAGTATACATGAATATCACATTAGCCATAGCTAAGTAAGTACACACTACATGTCTCCACTTTAACTCTGAGACCGCATGTCTCTAATTTATTGTTGAGACCACCGTCTCTATTTATTCACCAAGACCACCGTCTCTATTTATTCACCGAGACCACCGTCTCTATTTATTCATCGAGACCACAGTCTCTATTATTGAGACCGCCATCTCAATTTATTCACCGAGACCACCGTCTCTATTTATTGAGACCACCGTCTCTAATTATTCACCGAGACCACCGTCTCTATTTATTGAGACCACCGTCTCTAATTATTGAGACCACCGTCTCTAATTATTCGCCGAGACCACCGTCTCTATTTATTGAGACCACCGTCTCTATATATTTGTCAAGTAGTAATATATACTACTCTGATTTTCAACAACAATAATTACATAAATATTTAAGACCCACCGGTCTATATATTTTCCAAACTAATATATATGAAACATAACAAATAATCATGTATACTTTTAAGAGTTTGTGTACTTACTTTCTAGTGTTAGAAACTTCAAGCATAAAAGGTAAGTAACTAACTGTCGTGATCAAAACCGTCTTCAGAATACGCTATAACTCGTACGTTCTATCGTTTGAGATATCACACTCAAAGCATTTCAAACAAGTATTTATGTTATTCTCTTTTGTTTGTAGCTCTCAATTGTTTTTAAAAATATGATCCATTCATATTGATTGTACACACATATATATAGTGCTAGTTTGCCGACTTCATATATATAGATAAACATTATCATGAAATTTTTAAATTTCTTGTTCCTATCTACAAGTAATTGTTACTGCCTTTAATAACGTATCATTATTTTTATTTTTATATTACATTTAATTTTCCAACATGATATTTATATACATAAAGCGTATATATTATATCTTGTAATGTATGTTGTTATTATTACTTAATATCTAATAACATATGATGTATATAAACACATTCCATATTTTAATTTGACATCTATTAACATTTAACACTTACAAATACATCTTGTGTTAAATTGCAACTCCCTACTTATTCGTATAGGAGTATTTGAAATTGAAGTTTCAAATATTATATTTTTATTCATAAAACAGGATGTTACAACTCTCCTCCTCTTATTTAGGTTTCGTCCCCGAAACCTTTTTAAACATTAAACAATTCTGGATAATACTTTCTCATCTCAGCTTCGACTTCCCATGTGGTATCAGAACCACGCCGATGCTTCTACTGTACTTTCACCTGATTTATTACTTTATTTCGAAGTTGCTTAACTTTGCGATCAAGAATCGCCACCGGTTTTTCCACATAGTTAAGCTTTTCATCCACTTCAATGTCATTCAACGGCACACATGCCGTTTCATCAGCCAAGCATTTTCGAAGATATGAAACGTGAAATGTGTTATGGATACCGTTTAATTCTTCTGGTAAATCTAAACGATATGCCACCTTCCCCACTCGAGCAATTATTTTAAAAGGACCAATAAACCGTGGACTCAACTTTCCATGTTTACGGAAACGAATAACACCTTTCCATGGGGAAACTTTTAACATAACAAAATCCCCCACCTGGAATTCAATCGGACGTCTCCGCTTATCAGCATACGACTTCTGTCGATCTTGTGCTGCTTTCAAGTGTTCCCTAATTTGATCGATCTTTTCATTTGTTATATTTGTTACTTCTTTATTTTCAAGTTCTCTTTCTCCGATTTCGCCCCAGCACACAGGAGTGCGACATTTTCTACCATAAAGCATTTCAAATGGGGCCCTCTTAATGCTCGAATGATAACTATTATTGTAAGAGAACTCTACAAGGGGTAAATACTTGTCCCAACTTCCACCAAAATCAATAATACAAGCACGCAACATATCTTCAAGTGTTTGAATCGTTCTCTCGCTTTGCCCATCTGTCTGTGGGTGATACGCCGTACTAATTAATAATTTAGTACCCATTTCTTCCTGAAATCTTCTCCAAAATCTTGAGGTAAAACGAGTGTCTCTATCAGATACAATAGATACCGGCACTCCATGATTTGACACTATCTCACTAACATACACTTCCGCCATTCGCTCTGACGAATAACTTTCACGAATAGGTATAAAGTGAGCACTTTTTGTCAAACGATCGACAACTACCCATATTGCGTCATAACCTTTGGCGGTTTTAGGCAGCTTCGTCACTAGATCCATTGTAATATGCTCCCATTTCCATAATGGAATTTCAAGTGGTTGCATCTTCCCATATGGCTTTTGGTGTTCAGCTTTAACTTGTAAACAAGTCAAGCACCTCTCCACATATTTAACAATGTCTCTTTTCATACCAGGCCACCAATATTCCCTCTTCAAATCATTGTACATCTTGGTCGCACCTGGATGGATTGAGTATTTTGATTTATGTGCCTCATCCAGAATTATTGTTTTAATCTTACAAGTCCAAGGAATCCATACAAATAATGGATTGAGTACTTCAAACTTTTATGATCAGTATAGATTGTGCACTTTGTACCATACAAATAATGTCTCCAAATCTTTAGTGCAAATACTACTGCCGCCAATTCAAGATCATGTGTTGGATAACCCGCTTCCGTTGGCTTTAATTTTCGTGACGCATATGCTATTACTTTTCCTCTTTGCATAAGAACACAGCCCAGTCCAACATGTGAGGCATCAGAATAAACAACAAAATCTTCTGTCCCTTCAGGTAAAGCTAGAACGGGAGCTTTAGTTAACTTTTCTTTCAAAAGTTGAAATGCTTCCTCTTGTTCTGGCTTCCATTCGAATTTGGAGTTCTTTCGAGTTAGCTTTGTCAACGGGGTAGCTATTTTTGAGAAATCCTGAATGAAACTGTTGGTCCATAATGATCGTGATTTCAGTGCTTTGTTGACTTGTTTAACACATATGTGTCCGAAACTTGAAGAACAAAGTCAATAATAACCAAACAACCCAATAACTAGATCTAACACACAATCGAGGTTAATAAGCTACAATGATAAGTAGAATAAGCTCCTAGCACCTCAATAGAACGATTACACAACGTAAATCAGTGAGAAATAGTCTTTGTATAAAATGTGCAAAAGTTGTATAAATGTGAAGATAAGGTTACAATATATAGTGATGTTAGGTTCGCTGATAGATTCGCTCTAGCGAATCTATCCAGCGAACCAACACAGGTTCGCTGGGCACATAGGTTCGCCCAGTCGACACCTAAACCAAAAGACATGTTGGCCTGCGGGCGAATCTATAGATTCGCCCGTAGGTTCGCTAGAACTAATACAATTACAATACAAACAATTACATACAAAAGTAGCACCGACAAGCCGGTGGGTCCAACCTATACATAGTGACTATCAATACTCCCCCTAGGTTGGACCTCACCTGGGGAAGTCTTCTGATTAGCTCCGTCTTTATCTTGGCTTCAAAGTTGTTCGATGAACGCTCCTGCCCTTTCTTTGATCCCGGCCATTGGGTTTGTATAATCTTCAGTTCCGGCCTCATCTTCACTCAGATTTAGCATTGAGTCCACAAACTCAGCTTCTGCGACCTCTGTATCAGGCTCAAGTTGAACAGTTGTTTCCGCCTGAATGTTTGCAGTTGGCTCCTCGCTTTCCACTTCCAAGTCTATCACTTCAGCTGGTTTTTCAAACCTCTGCTCAATTGAACGATCAAGTTGTCTTGTCAAGTCATCCATTTCCAGCTTCAGATCATCAGTCCTCCTCAACCTCTCATTTACCGCCTTCAGCTCAGCACGAATCCCCCGGGCTTTGTTAGCAACCTTCACAAACAGGTTTGCTTCAGCAGCAGTGTCATCTCCAGCCCCGTGCTTAATTCTGTGCTCACATAGCACCTTCAAGTCCTCATCACAAAAGGAGAAGACCTCCATCGGATCAAACAATCGAATTTCTGGACGGTCATCTCCACTCAGTCTAATAATGGCCTCCCCAGTGCTATTATCATAGAACCATTTGCTGAACTCCTGCAATCTGGGTGGCTGTGTATCTGGGACCCTTACCCTTGTCATCACTTTCGGAGCATCTATTTTCAAAACGATTTTCCCTTTCCATGATACCCAGTGTTTGTCCTTCTTCTGTCTCATCCTCTTTGGCTTTTGATAACCAAACTCAACGAAATCTGACTTGGCAGCCTCCCTGATCGCAGCCTCAAATGCGCACGCCCTGCCGCTATCCTCTTTCCCTAAAAGCGGCAGCTCTGCCAGTCTCCTCAAGTCCCATCGAGGGAAGGTGGCAAAGTGCTTTCGGTTCTTCACGTATGTAATGTCGCCACCCCTCCTTTTGATCATATAAGCTTCCACCAAACAGTTGTATTTCCATGCAATGATCTGTCTATCTTGCTGTTTGGTGGTGGGTTCATCAAGATGTTGAAATATTGGTACCTCAGGCACCACAGCTTCCTCTTTCCTGAACCATTCGGATTTGTCTAACTCAGCGTGTTCAAACTGGTAGCTCATTCCCTTTTCCTCCACTTTGTATACCTCAGGCTCATCCTCAATGTCCTCCTCACTTTCAGCATCAAAATCAGTGTCAGGTTCATCCACCAAAGTATAATCAACCCCAGATCCACCTACTACTTCCTCTCCTTCAAACGCATCCAAATTTATCCCCATTTCCTCATCAAACTCTTCCTCTACGGCTTTACCTTTATCTCCAAAGTCGACATCCATTAACGGATATCTTGTAATATCCGTTAAGGAGTTCAGTTCCGCCTCAGTCATCGCCGGTTCACTCCCAACATTCTTCTTCAAATCATTCAGCTCTTTGAAGATCCTTACAATTAAACATTGCTGGTCTTTCATCATACGACCCATCTCGTATATGACCGTCGATTTTTCTGCGTCCTGTTTCTCCAGTTCTTCATGTTTACCTGTCAGCTCAGCCAGATCAGCCTTTAACTTCTCAACCTCATCCTTCAACACATTCCCAGACCCAGCATATGTACCCCCGACATCATGCTTAGCCTTCTTTGATCCCTCAGCATGTGTATCAGCCCTTTTCTTTGTCCTCAGTTCTCTGCCAGCATCAATCTCGGCCTGGATCTCATCCACCTCTCTATCAAATGAATAATCTTTATCCTTCGCATAAGCCTTTCTCTTTCGGATCTTCTTCTCAACCTCCTCAATGTTTTCACCGCCCCGTTTCTTTTCTGACTCAATCAACCTTTGTATATAAACCCACCTATCCGCCGGATACATATTCTCCCACAAGTACGTAATCCTTCCCACACATTCCGGCCTTACTGATTTACAGTCCTTGAAGATTCGTGAATGCATATCCCATACCTTCAGCTCAGCACCAATAACCGGTAGACCCGGCAACTTGTCATTCAGTACCATTTGAATGAATCTTGGATACATTAACCACTTGGCTCCTTTTGAGGCATGGATGTTCTCGAGCATGTAGTTAAATATCAGCTTTGCCAGATTTGCTTTCTGCCCTCGGCAGAACAACACCATGGCCCGAGCCCAATCCAGGTTCAGACCGTCAGTACCCCCTTTTCTGTGATCCAGGCACATAATAAATACATGGGCGATGTACCTCCACTCCTGGATCAGGTAGGACTTTACAAACTCCATCTTCTTTTCGCCGGGCATTGGCCCCTCATACCCGGCAGTCCGAAGTGCCCCATAAACTTCTTCAGCAGTCATACCAACCTCATCACCGACATCTTCTTCTAATCTTAGTATCCTAGCCAAATCAGCTTCAGTAAATGCTAAGTCATGGCCACTGACATTGGCACATATTCGTGACGGCTGTACCGACACATTCATGACCGCAGTTCGCCAGAAATCCCGAACGTGCGTCTCGTATATGGTGGGTGAGTGAGAGATGGCATGATAAATGTGTGACGACTTCAGCCATATGATAGCGTCTCTATAGCTGCTGGCCTTTTCGAAGTTTTCATCGAGTAAAGCACACATATTGTGCTTCTTCTCGAAGAATAAAGTCGACATTTTGCCTGAAAAATAAACGGAGATTGATCAGAAATAAAGATTTGAAAATCAGAAAATAGATTCGCTGGAAATTAGGTTCGCTGGTATAGCGAACCTGAGATTTTGGCACAAGAACCTATAGATTCGCTGACAGAAAAAATCAGTCATTGTTGTCGAGCGAATGTATAGGTTCGCTAGAAACAGTCGGGCGAATCTATGTTGTTGCGCGGGCAGCATAACGACATAGGTTCGCTCGATGTCTTGAACTTTCGTTCAGGTTCGCCAGATGAACACATAGATTCGCTGGAAACCCTAGTTTTTCAAAAACGGCCGAAATCTCATACAGTCAACTATTTCAAGGCATTTAAAGCAATAAACAGGTAGTATAATTACAAGACGAGGCTATGATGAAGTAAAACCCTAACATCTAACATAAAATCAGCCTTATAAACACTACATACACAAGAATCGGCAGTTTTAACAAACTCAAGATGCGATTAAGAGTTTAAAACACAGATTAAGTTGAAGTCGATCACATACCAGACACTTAAATGATGTTTAATTTGTGAAAAAGACCGGAAATAGCGAGAATCGAACGTTGGTGGTTGGTTTTTGAAAGACGTGCTACAGTGTATGTATACAGCGAATATATGAAATATCCGCTGTCACTGTATATATATACATCCATAGATTCGCTGGCAGACAGACCAGCGAACCTTAGGTTCGCCGGAAGACCAAAAGTCAAGGCAGCCGACTGGTTCGCTAGAAGGTTCGCTGACACATAAACAAGACTGTTTCATGTCAGCGAAACAAAGAGATTCCGGGCGAACCTTAGAGACCGAGCGAATTTGTAGATTCGCTATAGATTCGCTAGTCAAAAAATAAAAAAATATTTTTGGATTTTCTTAAAATTTTAAAGTCTTTGTTAATCCGTGAATGCGTCCCACGATATCAACGCCCCAAAAATAAACATATATACATAAAATCCTAATTAGTCCTAAAATTTAAAGAAGTAAAAAGAAATAAAATAAAATAAAATAAGAGAAGAAAAACAGGAGACGGTTTTAAACGCTAGAAAGGATATTTATTCTTCATGATGTTTTGAGTAGAATCCAGAGAATCATCAATTGGCGGGATTGCAGATATGTTTGTCCATTTAAACCCATGCCGTAGTCCTTTCAACAAGAGATCAGCAGCTTCTTTTATCATGTTTTTGGTTTGATTGAAGAAATTCAGACAACTCGGTCCCCACAGACATCTAGGTAAAAAGAACAAGTTCTGTCATCAGGGTATATCTGAGCAATACTATTGACTTTGCTTGAATTTCAACGATCAACTTTTGAATGTTGACCGATGCATTTGTTTCTTTTGACACTTGTGCAATTTTTTTGCATCTTTTCTTTGTTAGTGGAGCTTGTCAGCAATGATTCATTTTGAATACAGTGCGACTTATTATTTGGGAAACTCAAATAGTCTAGAGCTCCAGGTCTATACTCACGTATAACAGAGGAGATAAACATTTGAGCATGCTCGGTGAATCTTCAGGTCAATACTTCCGTATAGCAGAGAAGATCCACCAACTCCAGATCAATACTTTCGTATATCAGAGGAGTTAAGCACTTGACACAAGACGTTCTGAGGAGTTAACAAGTAACTCACTCAGAGGCTTTTCCGAAGAGCATCACTAGCAGCCTTTTATTTATTTTTTTTTTGTTTTGTTTTGCATACTAGAAACTCGATTCGGGGATAGGGCGAGGGTGATTTGGGATTTTTTGGGAATTCAGGACAAGGATTTGAAGATCAAGACAAAGATTTGACGCTCTCAACCCATTTTTGACAGAACCATTATCTTTGTGCAAGCCAATCATGTCAAGGGGATAATCCTTGTTGTCGAGATCTTGAGCGTTATGTTTGGCTGCACAATCACTGTTTACTTTGTTTTCGGGCTGAGCCTATCTGACATATCCCAAACGCAATACTTCTGACCTCCTTCAACGACTTTTCAACACCAATCAAAACGGAGATCCTGAAATAGCAAAATTTGAAAAACTATAAATAGTTAATCTTTTATATCTCCCCCAAAATTTCTATATAGTAGCCGTCTAATAAGAAATTTTTGTTTTTCAGATTTTCTTAATATATATATATACATAATATAAAAGAAAAGAAAGAAAAAAAAAGATGAAATAAAATAAAGTGACGGAGCAAAGCATCGAGTGACCCACGAATTTTTTAAAGAAGATAAAGACCCGATTATTTACAAAGACCAGATTATATACATATTTACATATTTACAAAAGGATTCTCACAGAAAAAGGTTTTCAAAAAGATATAAGTCCAAGCATGGAAATCAGTTCATAAAAACGTGGTTTATCAAAAGTTTTTGTGAAAAGATCCGCTTTTTGCTTTCTAGTTTCTATAGGAATAATATCAATAAACCCCTTTTCCTGTGCATCCCTGATGGCATGAATTCTCGTTTCAATGTGCTTGGTTCGAGTGTGATGAATGGGATTCTTGGCGATTCCAACAGCAGCTTCATTGTCACAAAAGAGTGGCGTGTGAAGAAAGTTGATGCCATAATCCATCATCTGATGTTGAATCCACAGCACTTGGCAACAGCAACTTGACGCAGCTATGTATTCTGCTTCTCCTGTGGACAGGGAGACGGTTGTTTGCTTCTTGCTTTGCCATGAAACAAGACATTCTCCAAGGTATTGACATCCACCGGTGACCGATTTCATGTTAATCCTGCAACCAGCATGATCACTATCAGAAAAAGCATGTAAATCAAAGTTCCCACCTTTTGGGTACCAAAGTCCCAAACGAGAGGAACCCTTAAGGTAACGGAAAATTCGTTTGACAGCTTTTTCGTGTGATTCTTTTGGATTTGCTTGGAAACGAGCACAGTAACACACGGCAAATGTGATATCCGGACGACTTGCAGTCAGATACATGAGAGATCCGATCATCGAACGATACCGATGAGCATCCACAGGATTCCCATTATCATCGGAAGTAAGGCATGTTTGAGCAGTAAAAGGAATCAATTCAGGAGAAGAGTCATCCATGCCAAACTTCGTGAGAATTTCTTTGATATATTTCTCTTGGTGGATTAGAATCCCATCAGGCTTTTGCTCCACTTGCAGCCCCAAGAAGAAACACATCTCCCCCATTATAGTCATCTCAAAACGATCCATCATCACCTTCTCAAATTCCCTACACAACCCTTCATTAGTCGAACCAAAAATGATATCATCAACATACACCTGAACGATCAGCAACTCGCCATCCACCTCCTTCTTGAATAAAGTCATATCTATACTCCCACGTGAGAAACCCTTACTGAGGAGATACTGTGTCAGAGTTTCATACCAGATCCTTGGAGCTTGATGTAACCCATACAACGATTTGTCAAGCTTGTAAACCTTTGACGGGAAATCAGGATCCTCGAAGCCTGGTGGTTGACACACGTAGATCTCCTCATCGATGTCTCCGTATAGAAATGCACATTTTACATCCATCTGATAAACCTTGAAGTTTTTGTTTGCTGCATGTGCAAGAAAGATTCTGATGGCTTCCAGGCGAGCGACTGGAGCAAAAACTTCGGTATAGTCAATTCCCTCCTCTTGAGCGAATCCCTGAACAACCAGTCTCGCTTTATTTCTAATTACTACACCACGATCATCTGGCTTGTTCCGAAAAACCCATTTAGTGCCGATTGGGCACTTGTTAGGAGGAAGATCAACCAATTCCCAAACCTTCAGCTTCCTGAATTGCTGCAGCTCCATTTGCATGGCATCCACCCAACTCGGATCTTCAAGAGCCTGTTTATAATTCTTTGGAACGACTTGTGACAGAAAGGCAGCATAAAGACATTCATTAATCAACCCGCTCTGACTCCGGGTTCGTACACCATCGGTAATAGATCCAATGATATAATCGTGAGGATGGTTTTTCAGGGTTTTGAAGTCAGTGTTGAGTAGTAAAGGATTTTGATCATTTGAGGGTGTTTGATTTGATGGTTGTGAAGGTGTAGGTGATGGGATGGTAGTGGATGTGGATGGAATGTCTGATGGAGAAGTTTGAACAGTTTCGGGTGGTGGAGGTGATGGAATGTCAAATGAAGTAGGAGGTAGTTGTGTGGCAGATGTGGAAGGTTGTGATTGTGATGGTGTGGGTGTATGATTGAAAATAGAGACCGATGTGTGTGGAATAATGTCGTCATCGTCAGAGTCAGGAAGATTAAATGATTTGAAAATGGTGGTGGCATCATAAAACCAAGCCGGTTCACTACCAATACTTGTAGTGTTTGATTCTTGCCAATCAACATAGTAGGACTCTTGCACGATCCGCGTTCGCTTGTTGTAAACGCGATACGCCTTTTGCGTGTTAGAGTATCCCACAAAGAAGCATTCATCAGAGACAGCCCCAAACTTCGTCTTCTGGTCTTGAGTATTCAGAAGAGTGCAAGAACATCCAAAGGGGCGTAGAAAGTCAATCAGCGGCTTAATCCCTCGAAACAGTTGATATGAAGTCTTCATCTTTTCTTTGACTATCAGTACCCTGTTAAGAACATAAGCTGCACAATTAACCGCTTCAGCCCAGAAAATAATTGGAAGTTTTGACTCGATCAGCATAGTTCTAGCGGCCTCAACAAGAGTTCGGTTCTTTCTTTCAGCAACACCATTTTGTTGTGGTGTTCGGGCAGCGCTAAACTGTCTGAGAATACCCCGTTGTTCACAGAAGGAGTTGAAGATGTGGTTTCTGAATTCAGTTCCGTTATCGCTTCTGATGGCTTGAACCTTCTTCTTTCCAAGAACCTCTATTAGAGGTATCAGCTTCATCAATTCTTCTGCTGTCTCACTCTTGTTTGCCATGAATCTCACCCAGGTGTACCTAGAGTAATCATCTGTGACAACCAAGCAATAAGACTTTTTAGCAATTGATTTGACACTTATTGGTCCGAATAAATCAGTATGTAACAATTCGAGGGGTTCTGAGATAGTATTTGTAATTTTGAGTTTATGTGGCTTTTTGTGCTGTTTTCCTTTAGCACAAGCCATGCATTTCTCGACCACAGAAAAATCCTTTTGTGGTAAACCCCTGACCAAATTGTTCTTAACCAATTTATTCAGAATTTTAAAATTGATGTGTCCTAAACGTTTATGCCACAAAAATGATTCAAAGGATGATGCTTTAGACAGGAGACATGTCACGGTGGAATTTGATTCCTGTGAACCCATATTCAACATATAGGTGTCATTTCGTCTCGGAGCACGCATGATCACCATATTTTCTGGAATAGTAAACTCTGGCTTCAAGAACAGGCATTCATTTTGAAGGAACAGCACAGGAATATTCTTATCACAGATTTGTGATACACTCAGAAGGTTGAACGCCAGTTCAGGAACATAGTTGACATCTTCCAAAGTAAGTGAGCCATTTGAGACTTCTCCTTGACCTATCATCTTCCCGCCTTTCTTATCTCCCGCAAAAGCAACATAGCCTCCATTTATGATCCTATAGTTAGTAAGAAGATCCTTCAATCCTGTCATATGTCTGGAACATCCGCTGTCAATATGCCAATGACAATTTACAACGGCATTTGAATGTTCCTGACATTTATTAAAGGAAAAGAAAAGTTAGACCTTTGCAATAGGCACCCAAGTCTTTGTGTACTTGGGTGGTGAAACAGATGAAGTATTGCAAAAGAAACTATTTACAAAAGTGTTTAGCCTTTTTCCCAAAGATTTTTGCTTTGTGCTCTTTTGGATTAATTTAGGGCATTGCTTGACAGTGTGATCAGTGTTTCCACATTTAAAACAGTGAGACTTCAAACCGGTTTTAGGAATTCTGTTGACAGGAATTTTATCTATTACAATTTCCTCATCACATTCAGACAGTTGTGAGTCACAGTCACTGTAAGTGTCATAGAGTTCTTTTAACTTACTTGTTGTGACTTTACCTGTATCAGATTCAGGTTTTGGTTTAAGAATGTATGAAAAGGATGATTCCTTCTCTTTTGGTTTTGAAATTCTCACAGGTGTGAAAGATGGAATTTGGTGAGTGAAGAACTTTTGAAAACAGTTTGTTTTAGTTTGACTTTCAGAGACTTGACCTGAAAGTTTGTTTTTGTCATTCACACACACATTATTAATCAAATCAGCATCATTCAACACATTAGGGTTTGAAGTGGAACACCCTAGATTACTATTAAACATGCAATTGTCTGAATATGACATATTACTACAAACAGGATTATCTAAACAAATGTCTTCAAAAGACTTCTTGGAATCAGAACTACTGCAATCACTACTGCCAGAACAACCGAGCCCAACACTCGCACCATATGCGTACTCCTCTCTAACTTCCTTAAGGTTTACTTCACTTAAACCTGCAATGGAACTGTCAGTATCTTTCTGCATAATCTCTTGAATTAACTCATTTGAGGGATGAGGAATAGGTGTAGGAGAATAACAGAAAGTACTGGGTGGAGGATATGCATATGTTTCATTTTTACTAAAACCCAAACCTGTCTTGACCCTGGCCCCCCTTTGATTCTTGCAAAGTTCCTCCCTTTTCATACCAGATATGGTCCACTGCTGCAATTTGTTTTTGAGTTTTCTTGCTTCAAACTCAGCAAGTGTAACTTGCTCAGTTAAGTAATTAATCTCACAGTTCTTTTCTAAAAGAGTCCTTTTTAAGTGTTCATTTTCTTTTAAAGCTTCTCTTAACTTAACAAAATATTTTGATTCACTTAATTTGAGCTCTTTGTTGGTTCTTTTTAATTCGTTTTCGTTTGACATTAACAGTTTATTTGCTTTGTATATGCCAATTAAACGAATTTTGCAAGCAGATGAACACATATCTTCAATAACATCATAAGGAAGACCGATTACCAGTTTTTCAGCGGCCAGAGCACGATCACATTGACAGTAGGGAGTGCTTCTTTTGAATTCATCAACTGCATCCAGCCTTGCCTTTTCGATCATTTCTTCCAAGCTAGCCTTAGACTCCTCCTCATGCTTTACTTCATTAACAGCGGCTTCACAAACTAACCCTGAATGATTCAGATGTCCTTGAGCAATAACATCTGATTGAACTTCAACAGCATCCTCCACTTTCTCTTCTTCTTCATTTCCAAAAAATTCTTTGAATGGATCAAAGAGATTTATATCACTGTCATCAAACTCAGTAATTTCAGCAATAAGGGCATGGTTGATCTCCTCCTTGGTTTCTTCGATTTCAGCACTCCAGTCAAAGTTGGTGAGAAGTGCAGTTTCATTCTTTGACTTTGCTTCCTCAACCTTTTCTTGAATTGGAGCAGATCTTGGACTTACAGAGTTAACTGGCTCAGAAACTATTGGTAATGGGCATTCTCTCTTGAAGTGGCCCAGCTGTTTGCAGTTATAGCATCGTAACTTTCCCTTGTCATAACCCAGCTTAGCATTCTGTCCTTGATTTCCAAAGTTTCTTCTGCCAGTTCTTTCCATAAATCGTCTGGCGCGGAGAGTGAGCATAGCCATCTGCCATTGAATATCTGTTTCCTCCAAATCATCAGGGTCTACCTGATACATATCTTCTACTGTCATACCCTTCCCTTTCAACTCACCTGCAACAAGAGCTTCATAACTGTGAACAAACATTCCAAATAATGCCATGGTGTCTGATGGAATCTGTGTGGTGACAGATGCATTTGAGCTTGAACCAGCGTTAGTAGATGCACCAGCAGACTTAGCAGACACATGACCTGAAGATCCTCTGGATGCTGCACTGTAAACATAAGAGTTTGCAGCGGATGAGATAAGTGCAGCATTTTGAGAGGGAATGTTTGGAACCATCATTGACTGATTATATTCTCTTCGTTTTACATCAAGGTCGAAAGACTTCAGCTTGTTGATGACGTCCATCAGTTTGTAATCCGGAAAGTTTCTCTCTTGTTTCAGCAGCTTAATTTGAAGGCTCCATTGAGGAGGAAGAGAATCTAGCAACTTTGCAACTTGTTCGTGATTGCCCAGCTTTTCATCATATTTCTTCAGATTACTTGACACCGATAGAAATCTGTTTGTAATGTCAGTCAAGTTCTCTTGTGAGTACCCCACAAAAGAGTTGAATTCCTTTTCAGCCTGAGCCTTTCTATCCAGCTTCAGATCTTCATTGCCATCATAAAATTCACACAATGCATCATACAGACTCTTTGCAGTTGTGTGTTCTGCAAACCGGTTGAAGATGTCCTGATGTAAGCAAAGTATCAGTGCCCCGAGTGCCTTCTTGTCCCGATCTAGTAATCTGATGTCTGCTTCAGTGAAAGTGCTTGGATTTGTGTTTGTTGAAGTAACAGTTCCTTCAACGGTTGTTGGCACGTGCGGACCATTTACTATAGATTCCCATTGGTTGTAGTCCGTGTAGTAGAAGAACGCTTTCAAGCATCTTTTCCAGTCTTCAAAGTTTTCACCACTAACAAGCCTCGGTGGCCTGTTAGGTTGAACGCTGTCTAGATCATTCATATTAAGTGTTGAAGAAGTCATAACTTTGAACAGACAACAGATTCGCTGTAAATTAACAGATTCGCTGGCTAGTTTCGCTAGAAGAACGCAGCAGATTCGCTGAAAGATTCGCTGGTGACAGATTCGCTAGACAGTCAAACAGATTCGCTGACGAGCAAGCACAGATTCGCTGGCCTGATTTTGGCAGCAGTTTCGCTTGCACAGTCAGTCAAATAGATGAACTTTCGTTCGATGATATGCTAGATTCGCTGGCCACAACACAACACAAACAGGACAAAATTTTGAATTTAGATTCGCTGGAAGAACTGCAGATTCGCTGGTTGAACACACAGTTTCGCTGGTAGCTCAACCACTCTGAAATAGTACGGAAACAGCTCGAAAACCCTCAAAACTTGACCATTTGCCTTCAGGTTTGTTTTAAAAGCTTTCTACGTCCAAATAACACAAAACCAGAGCAAAATACGACTCCAAAACACAACAAACAAGCTTCAAACAGAATCGAAAGAGTTTTGACCCAAAAGCTTCAAAAATCAACACAAAAATCACTTGAATCAAACAATCAAGAGCACTAAGGCTCTGATACCATATTGTTGGTCCATAATGATCGTGATTTCAGTGCTTTGTTGACTTGTTTAACACATATGTGTCCGAAACTTGAAGAACAAAGTCAATAATAACCAAACAACCCAATAACTAGATCTAACACACAATCGAGGTTAATAAGCTACAATGATAAGTAGAATAAGCTCCTAGCACCTCAATAGAACGATTACACAACGTAAATCAGTGAGAAATAGTCTTTGTATAAAATGTGCAAAAGTTGTATAAATGTGAAGATAAGGTTACAATATATAGTGATGTTAGGTTCGCTGATAGATTCGCTCTAGCGAATCTATCCAGCGAACCAACACAGGTTCGCTGGGCACATAGGTTCGCCCAGTCGACACCTAAACCAAAAGACATGTTGGCCTGCGGGCGAATCTATAGATTCGCCCGTAGGTTCGCTAGAACTAATACAATTACAATACAAACAATTACATACAAAAGTAGCACCGACAAGCCGGTGGGTCCAACCTATACATAGTGACTATCAGAAACGCCGATAATAACCCGCTAAACCCAGAAAACTTCTAACTTCAGTTGGGGTCTTTGGAGGAGACCATTTCGTAATAGTCTCTATCTTAGCGGAATCTACCAAAATACCCTCTGCATTTACCACATGGCCCAAGAACTGAACTTCTCGAAGCCAAAATGCACACTTTGAAAACTTTGCGTATAGCTTCTCGTTTCTTAGTGTAGTAAGCACTTCCCTAAGATGTTGAGCATGATCTTCTTCTGTTCGAGAATAGATAAGGATATCATCGATAAAAACGATAACAAAACGATCAAGCATATGTTTACATACTCGATTCATGAGATCCATGAAAACTGCCGGGGCATTCGTTAAACCAAATGGCATCACAACGAATTCATAATGCCCATAACGAGTACGAAAAGCCGTCTTTGGTACATCTTCTTCTCTTACCTTTACTTGATGATATCCTGACCTTAGATCAATCTTAGAGAACCAGCTAGCACCTTGCAATTGATCAAAAAGATCATCAATTCTAGGTAAAGGGTACCTATTCTTAATGGTCAGTTTGTTTAACTCACGGTAATCAATGCACATTCGCATGCTACCGTCTTTCTTCTTAACAAACAAAATCGGTGCACCCCAAGGTGAAACACTTGGCCGAATAAAACCTTTATCTAATAGATCTTGGAGTTGTGACATCAATTCTTTCATCTCACTTGGTGCCAGTCGGTATGGTGATTTAGCCACAGGATTAGCTCCAGGAACTAGATCAATTTTGAATTCGACTTCTCTTTCCGGTGGAACACCCGATAACTCATCAGGGAAGACGTCAGAGAATTCGTTAACTACAGGAATTTGATCAAGTTCCTTTCCTTTTGTTTCCTTATCCATCACGTAGGCCAAAAATGCTTGATAACCATGCTTTAAATAATTCCTTGCCTTTGCCATTGAGCACACAGTAATGTTGCTCTTTCTTTCTCCATAAATACACACTTGTTCTCCAATTGGTGACATGAATTGGACGATCTTTTGATTGCAAACTATTGACGCATGATGTTGGGATAGCCAATCCATCCCAATAATTACGTCAAACTCCCGAAGCTCAATAGGAATTAAGTCGATGGAATATTCTTCTTCTTGAATAACTAGTTTACAGTTTTGACATACTTCGGATACGACAAAACTCTTATTACTAGCAACCTCGACTTCTAAGGCATTTACTAGCTTACTTCTAACAAAGGACTTATGGCAAGAAAAATGTATGGATATGAAGGATCTACTTGCTCCAGAATCAAACAAAACGTATGCAGGGACATAATTGATTAGAAAAGTACCTGTGACAACATCAGGTACGACTTTTGCTTCTTCTGCAGTGATTTGAAAAGCCCTACCTCGAGATTTTGGAACTTCAAATCTCTTGACATTTCCTGCCGTCTTGGATCCTTCAACAACCTTGCCTTCCCTTGTTTTAAGCTCTGGGCAATCACCCCTCATATGACCCGGCTTGTAACAATTGAAGCATAAATTAACCGGACTAGTGCATCGTGATGCTGTATGCCCAATTTTTCCACATCTATAACAACTTAAATTTTTGTAAAGGCATTCCCCTGAATGTCCTCTACCACATATGTAACAATTACGTTGTTCATTCTTTGACCTCATCCTTGTCAAGTTTGCTGACGTTTTCAGCTTCTTTGAAGGTGTGGCAACTACTGGGATTTCAGCCTTTCTTTTCTCACCGTTCTCAATCTGCCTTTTTATCTCCATTTCTCTTTCACGAGCCCAGTTAATAAGCTCTGACAACTTTTCACACTTTGAAGGGGACACAAATTCCCTTATTTCTGCCTTTAAAATCAAATGGTAGCGATTTAACCACATACGTTCTGTTGCTACCAATGAAGGACAAAACTTAGCTTTATCGAAAAATTCTGCCGTGATTTCATCTACAGATTGATGCGTTTGACGCATATGAAGGAATTCTTCAGCAATTCTATCCACAGCCGCTTGTGGACTAAAATGTTCTAGATATATTACTTTGAATTCACTCCATGTCATTTTTCGTGTGACTTCCTTACCTTTTTCCACTTTCATCATATCCCACCAGTCCTTTGCCCTCTCACGTAGTTGGCTCGTGGCAAAGATTACCTCATCACTTTTATCACAATGACTTCTATCAAAAATACTTTCCATCTCAGTAATCCATCTATGACTTATCAGGGGGTCAATCTCGCCTTTGAATTCTAAAGGCTTACACGCCATAAAGTCTTTATAAGCACACCGGCTTTTCTCCTTTTCTTTATTTGATTCCTCCTGATTATTCACTTTATCAGGGGTAAACTGCTCGTGGGGACTCTTAAACTTTGATAGCTCGTCATGAATTAAGTTTCTCACAGAACTTTGCACTTCTGCAAGAAGGAATGGAATATTTGCTTGAAAAGCCTTTCCCACTTCTGTTGATATTTGATTCCTTATCCTTTCGGATAAAGGATTTTCGTCACGTTCTCGTCTTGGAGAGTACACCGTTCTCTCCTCGTTACTATCAAACTTTTCATCACCAGAGTGACGACTTTGCTCATGGTTTGTCATAATTCGTACTGAAATATTGGTACTAATTAGTGTACGTTTTACCCTACGACATTCACAGGTTTATATTTGTATCATACGTACACTGATATGCATTCTTATTCCTATATATACACATATAGGTCAGTGCATATTTTTCACATTCCTCCTACTCCTTGTTATTTTCAAATACAACATGAACATTCCAAGAACACACTAGTACCATATATATAACATTACATTGGCCAGATGTAAACTTATACATATTATACTCATGTTTTCTTACAATATCATATCGTAATTCAAATAACAAGTTTCAGTCCATCATAGTTTTCACAACCTTCCAACTTATGAGTATAGACCCGTAATCCACAAATCATTTTCCACATAGTCATACTAATTTATAATATACAACACGTATAACATATAATCAACATGATTTAATCACGGGTCAGTGTACTTACTTGGATAGGCTTTAGACCGTCTTCGGATCGAAGTTCACCTTTGTTTGTCCAGAGCACTCACAGTTTGAGTCTAAGTATCCATATCAAATACTTAAATCCCTCAAACCAGTGCTCTGATACCAACTTGAAACACCCAGTTTTTTTTTATATATAAAAATCTCGCAATTCATATCAGAGTAGGTCCCAATATACATCCAAAACTTGTCACTCGTGTGACTATTTTCACTATAAAATATAGTTTTACAAAATAGTCATTCCAACAATTATTACACAACTTTTATTTAAATAAAGGTAACTTCAACTGGCCGATCCGAGTCCGATCTTTAGTCCTCTTCCACTTTCTTTCCTGAAAGTATACATGAATATCACATTAGCCATAGCTAAGTAAGTACACACTACATGTCTCCACTTTAACTCTGAGACCGCATGTCTCTAATTTATTGTTGAGACCACCGTCTCTATTTATTCACCAAGACCACCGTCTCTATTTATTCACCGAGACCACCGTCTCTATTTATTCATCGAGACCACAATCTCTATTATTGAGACCGCCATCTCAATTTATTCACCGAGACCACCGTCTCTAATTGTTGAGACCACCGTCTCTAATTATTCGCCGAGACCACCGTCTCTATTTATTGAGACCACCGTCTCTATATATTTGTCAAGTAGTAATATATACTACTCTGATTTTCAACAACAATAATTACATAAATATTTAAGACCCACCGGTCTATATATTTTCCAAACTAATATATATGAAACATAACAAATAATCATGTATACTTTTAAGAGTTTGTGTACTTACTTTCTAGTGTTAGAAACTTCAAGCATAAAAGGTAAGTAACTAACTGTCGTGATCAAAATCGTCTTCAGAATACGCTATAACTCGTACGTTCTATCGTTTGAGATATCACACTCAAAGCATTTCAAACAAGTATTTATGTTATTCTCTTTTGTTTGTAGCTCTCAATTGTTTTTAAAAATATGATCCATTCATATTGATTGTACACACATATATATAGTGCTAGTTTGCCGACTTCATATATATAGATAAACATTATCATGAAATTTTTAAATTTCTTGTTCCTATCTACAAGTAATTGTTACTGCCTTTAATAACGTATCATTATTTTTATTTTTATATTACATTTAATTTTCCAACATGATATTTATATACATAAAGCGTATATATTATATCTTGTAATGTATGTTGTTATTATTACTTAATATCTATTAACATATGATGTATATAAACACATTCCATATTTTAATTTGACATCTATTAACATTTAACACTTACAAACACATCTTGTGTTAAATTGCAACTCCCTACTTATTCGTATAGGAGTATTTGAAATTGAAGTTTCAAATATTATATTTTTATTCATAAAACAGGATGTTACGCCTACGTACAGTGTACCTCGGTGACCTGAAACAGTGAAAGGCTAACAAGTGTCAACACGACGGTTAGTGAGTTCACATAGTAAGTATGAAATCAAATAAGTTCCGTTTCAAGCAGATATATAAATTAAGTATGCTAGTGTAGGTAGCTAGTCTACATTACATGTCCTTAGAGTTGTATGTATCTGACCGAAGCTGACGTATATACACATTAAGTGCATTTTGCCTGCTCGTACATCCCATCAGGATGCATATGTATGTATGTTAGGTCATTCAACACCCGTTCGACATGTCCTTCTGTCGTGCTAGCGCGACTAGCCCAGGTGGGGTTTGTCAAACTAGGTATCCATGAGGTCTTTCATGAACAAAATAAAAGTTGCTCTAATCCAGACATGCGTCATACAAAATTTGTAAATCCGTAAAAGTCGTTGTTCAAGTTTTCATCCCATGACAGGATAGAATAGTAATTGTTACGGTTCAGTGAACTCACCTTGGGTTGCACAACAAATCAGATTAAGAGTACACAATGTAATTCAACAACCTAAATAATAGTAGGTCTATTAATGTGTGTTCATGTAGGGTCATAGAACCCTATGCATCCAAATAGTCTTATGGTTTGTGCAAGATTAGAAAAGTTTGACTCTTTGACCAAGTTTGACCAAAGTTGACTTTTGTTTACCCGAGTTGACCCACGACCCGTTGGTGATTTATTAAGTGTAAGTATGTTTCATGGTATGTACTTGTTCATATTACATTCACAAATCACATCACACGACAAGCGTTCAACAAACCAAATTTTGTATTTCCATTAAAGTTTCCTTTATAGGAAAGTAGGACTTTTAGCATATGTTTTCATAATTCAACATCCTAGGTTTCCAAACATCTCTATGCATGTCAACTACTACACAATAGCCATAACATGTTACACAAGACGATAGCACACTCTAACACCTTACGGTTTCCAATATAAGACATAGTAGCATGTGTGGTCATTTCAAAGCACATAACATTGTCCACAAGTTTTGTTTCAATTATCATAGAAATACTTTCATCATGGCATCCTAATTAACTAGAACACACCTTGTATATTCCTTCACAACCAATTCTATGCAAACGGGTTATTTATCAAGTAATACTTTTAAATACCATTTCATATCCAAAAGCTAGTTTGCCATACACGAAGTTGCCTACAATCTTCCATATGCAATTCATTTATGTTTGTATGTCCAAAGTCACTAAACATGACCTAGTGAAAGTTCATGACAAAAAGTTTCCACATTTAGCAAGTCACACCAAATCAAGTCAGATTTCACGTTCAAATAATCAAAATTCATCTAATACATTATACAAACATGCTAGTAACCTCATAACAACACTTAGATGTCAACAACATGCAATTTCACACGAGTCCTAGAGAAAAATTTACTATTTTTAGTAATATGGCCAAACGAGCATGTAAGTTCAAAACCAACTAATCAAACTTCATCCAATTCATCATATAAACACATATTTTGTGACAACCCGTAATTCCAGATTAAAACAGTTAACTATCTTTTAATTGTTCCGTTAAGTTTTATACAAGTTTAGGGCTCGTTTTGTAAATTACTAAACTACTTTAAAAACCTTCAATCCAAACTAAATAAGTCATTATTGTTTAGGGGCCAAAGTAAAAGTTTAAAATATATAAACCAACCCTCCCACCCCATGCCTGTCGACCTCAACCATCGAACAAAATCAAAACCCTAATCCTGCCGCATCATTCTCAACCTTCTGCACTCAATCCTCTCAAATGCCGTTATCATGTTGTCGCACCCATTCAGAAACAGCCGCAACAACCTCCTTGTTCCGATCATCTTCATCGTTTATCTGGTAAGGCCCGCAACCCGTAATTATGTATGTGATGTATATAGCCACGAGCAGCAGCATATCTTTAATTGATTCCTCTCTGGTTAACAGCCGGCGCAACCCGAAATATCGTAACCATTGAGCTTGTCTCCCTCCTACTCGTCTCCTGTTCTTTTTGTTTTGATCAGTGAGTGCGCACAGCAGCAGCAGCCCCACAACCTTTGTTGCGTTTTCGGTTCCATCTCCGGTACCAGTCGTCTCCTTCGCCGATTTCGGTGAGTTTTATGTGTACGGTTTGATGTATATATATACGTATTTGTGTTCGTGTCTTGGTATGAGTTTTTGAGTCAGTATATATAGTTCTATATGTATGTGCGTTGTGTTATGAGCGATTACTATGTACGTATATATGCTAGTGTGATGTGCAGGTGCATACGAGAATGTATTTGTGTGTGTGGTATAGTACTGATGTATATATATATGTGGAGTAATGGATGTATGTGATGGTATATTATATATATATATATAACAGAAAGCATGGATCGATATGTGTGGTGTATGTGTGCGTGATTGTGTGTATATTATATATACTTGGGTTGTAATTATTATACATGTATGTATGTGATATGTGTATGTATGTATATAGTATAGAATTATGTGTGTGTACGGAGGTTTATATATAACAGTAGACTTGCAGCAACATATGTATATATATATATGTATTATGATGAAGTGTTATGATGAGTGTGTATCGTATGATGTATGTTTTGTATGTTTATATGCGTATGTAGTGCGTATGTTTTGCAGGTGTAATAAATATAAGGGTGTGCATGTGTAAGTTTAGTATGTAGGTTCATTTCGTGATGTGGTGTAACATGAAATTATAGATGGTATTATGGGTTGTACAATGATTTATAGATGGTATTATGGGTTGTACAATGATAATGTGAGTCGGGTCAAGCTAGCGATAGGATGTATGGAATGTGCTACATGGGTATCTATATATATATATATATATATATATATATATATATATATATATATATATGTGAATGCAATAATAGTAATTGATTCTAAGGAAATAAGTATATCATGTGTTTGAGGGAGTGATTATATGATTAAATGGCATGCATTATTTTAGGTGTACACGGATAAAAGTTGCAGCTAATAATTAGTATATGATCATTAAAACAGGTTGTAGAGCGGTCTATATTCTTTTGTTGCATAATTGCTGTTATTTGCTGTGCGCTCTAAAGGTGAGTCTCTTTGCCCGCTTTTAAATCCTTTCGGGGAGAAAACATACAAAACTATTTCATACAGTCTTGGGCTGCATTTTTATACCTTCGGGTAGGGCCTTCGGGCAAGATTTTATACGGCCTTGGGCTACGTTTTATGCCTTCGGGCAACTATTTTGATAAACTAATTTCTATTGTCTAATGACTTATTTTACTTGAGCATAAACGTTCCAACAAAAAGTCCTTTCCTTTAGTTGAGATTATTAATATACAGTGGGTATAACGGGTAAATTTGAGTAGTACTACCGGGTTCGGTAGACCCCATCACGCTGGTAGGGATCCAGGTGGTGCAGATTGTCCTTGGAACTTTTGGTCATCTAGTTTGATGGCAGTAAGGCAAACAACACAACGTTCAGTTTAATCTCAACGTGCTCATGTAGTAAGCGAGGTGGTCTTGCAAACCAGCAATAGTAAATGAAATTTATCAGTTAAATTGTTTTGATATTTATAAACTTTTGTTAAATATCTCATTGAGCTCACCAACCATGTGTTGACCATTTTCAGTATGTTTTCTCAGGTGGCTAGGAGCTGTGCACGTAGGACATTTCATGCATTGAGTCACTTTAATATTTTAAAAACTTTTATCCACATTATTGTTCTTTGATAACTTTTATTGGATTGTGTGCTAGACTTTTGAGCACGGAGGTTTTTATTTAATTGTGCTAGACTATTGAGCACATGGGTTTTTATTTGTTTGTGCTAGACTTTTGAGCGCAAGTGGTTTGGATGTTGGTTTAAGTTAAAAAGCTTCCGCTGAAATTAAAAAAACTTACATTTTATTACCTTGAGTTTTGGGAAAACTGTTTAAGTTAAACTTTTGTTAAATTTAGTGAGTCAGTGTTACTGTAACTAATGGCTTGAGATCCTGGTATGTCACACGCCTAACGGATACCCCGTTTGTGGAAAAATGAGGGTGCGACATATTTCATCCTATTTCATCATGATCATGCATCCAAATTCATGTTCCATTGACTTCCTATCAACCCTAATTTTCATAAAACACTAACATGGACTCAACTAGCCATTTGATCATCAAAACACCAAATAACTCATAATTAATAACCAATTCCACAACAAAATTACCAATTGACAACCTTGGATGAACTAGGGTTTCATTCCTATAATTTTCGTAACATATATATATATAATGTTAAGGATGAAACTTACTTTTTATGTGTTTGTAACTTCAATCAACAACCAAAAACACCACCAAAGACCCAACACAACCGAACATCATCAATGGACGAACCAAGCAGCCGAAATCTTCAACTGGCCATAACTTTTTAATCGCTACGAGTTAGAAGACGCATTTACTATCATTGGAACCGACTCTTCGAGACGAAGATTTTGATATATAATAGGCCTCGTAACGACGTCGGAGCTGGCCGGAATCTGGCCGGAAAGGGTGACGGCTATAAAAGGATTTTTAGGGTTGGGTTTTCTTTTGTAAAAAAAATGAGAAGGAAAAAGGGTTTAGGAGGCTTTTGTACCTAGGGTTTTCATGTAGAGTCTTTTAATAATTACCGCGTTTACGATATTGCGTCTTGTTTCGTCATTTGCCATAAATCGTGTCGACATTTACACTATACTTGTGACTTTGAATAGCGTTATCGATTATTAGTTACTTGATTAAAACTAAATTCTGTGAACGTATCTGATCAAATGCGCGTTTCGTATTTAATTATGTTTATTTTTTTTTATAGAATCAACTACTTTGACTTTATTTTAAGTTTATAAAACATATTTTACACAAATATATCGGTTGAGCACTCGTTATAACTTATTGGGTCACTATGGGCTTTGGTTACCTTAACGGACTTTGTTTATCAGGTTGGGTCACTATTGGGCCTTTAAGCCCAATTAGTACAATTACATGATTTAGGGAATATAATTAACAGATTTGTGTTAATGGAGTTAACATGAAAATGTTGGGTGTCACATCCACTATATCTAAAGGATCGAAAGGTTCGTCCTGAGATATATGGAAGTAGTCAATACCAACTTCTTCTTCGTTATTTGCTATATCTCTCATATAGTCAAATAAGTCAACATTTGCAACACCACCCAAATTCATCTTCTTATAAGATAGAGCATTCATATCTTCTGTCTCACACATATATCCATGAACACCTTGTTCCTTAATAACTGGGTGTGCTTCATTTATGATAAGTTGTAAAAAACGCGGATTGTGCAAGAGTCCTACTATGTTGACTGGTAAGAATCTAACTCCACGAATATTGGTTCTGAGCCCGCCTGGTTTTACAATTCCACCACTGTTTTCAACTCATTTAATCTTCCAAACTCTGACGATGATGACATCATTCCTCACACTTCTGTCACAATTATTAACCATCAACCTCAACCACCATCACCACCACAACCTTCTGCCACTCAAATACCTTCAACCACATTTGACATTCCTCCACCTCCACCACCTCCAACTACTTCCTTTCCTCCAACTGATATTCCTTCATCATCCACTTCTATCCCAACCTCTTCTACCGATGTAATTCCTCCATCTTCAAACATTCCATCCCAACCAACTAATCAAGCATCCTCATCACAATCCTACCAAATGTTTCTCAACACAAACTTCAAAACCATAAAAGATCATCCTCATGATTATATCATAGGATCAATCACTGATGCTGTGAGAACTCGGAGTCAGAGTGGTTTGATTAATGTGTGTTCGAGTATCCCACAAAGAAGCATTCATCTGAAACAGCCCCAAACTTCGTTTTCTGATCTTGAGTATTCAGAAGAGTACAAGAGCATCCAAAGGGGCGTAGAAAATCGACCAACGGCTTAATTCCACGAAACAGCTGATACGATGTCTTCATCTTGTCCTTGACAATCAGTACCCGATTCAGAACATAAGCTGCATAATTGACTGCCTCGGCCCAGAAGATAATTGGAAGCTTTGACTCAATCATCATAGTTCTAGCGGCCTCCACAAGAGTTCGATTCTTCCTTACAGCAAGACCATTTTGTTGTGGTGTTCGTGCGGCGCTGAACTGTTTGAGAATACCCCGCTGTTCACAGAATGAATTGAAGATATGGTTTCTGAATTCAGTTTCATTGTCGCTTCGGATGGCTTGAACCTTTCGCTTTCCAAGAACTCCAATCAATGGAATTAGCTTCATCAACTCTTCAGCAGTCTCACTCTTGTTTGCCAGGAATCTCACCCAGGTGTACCTAGATTAATCATCTGTGACAACCAAGCAATAAGATTTCTTAGCAATAGATTTGACACTTATTGGACCAAATAAATCAGTATGTAACAATTCGAGGGGTTGTGAGATAAAATTTTCAATTTTGAGTTTATGTGGCTTTTTGTGCTGCTTTCCTTTAGCACAAGCCATGCATTTCTCTACCACAGAAAAGTCTTTAAGTGGTAAACCCTTGACCAAATTGTTCTTAACCAACTTATTTAGTATTTTAAAATTAATGTGCCCTAAACGTCTATGCCATTGGAAAGATTCAAAAGATGAAGCTTTAGATAGAAGACATGTGACAGTGGAAGTGGATTCTTTTGATCCCATATTCAACATATATGTATCATTTCGCCTTGGAGCTCGCATGATCACCAATTCATCAGGAATAGTATACTTTGGCTTCAAGAACAGACATTCATTTGGAAGAAACAACACAGACATATTCTTATCACAGATTTGTGATACACTAAGAAGATTAAATGCCAATTCAGGAACATAGTTAACATCTTCCAAGGTTAGTAAACCATTTGAGACTTCTCCTTGACCAATCACTTTACCACCTTTCTTATCTCCCGCAAAAGCAACGTATCCACCATTAATAATCCGATAATTTGTCAGCAGGTCCTTCAACCCAGTCATATGTCTAGAACATCCACTATCAATGTGCCAATGACTATTTACAACGACGCTTGAATGTTCATGACATATTTCAAAATAGAAATTAGACTTTTGAAATTGGGACCCAAGCCTTAGTGTACTTAGGTCGCTGAACAGAAGAAGATTTACAAAAAAAATTATTTACAAACGTATTCAATCTTTTTCCAAAAGATTTCTGCCTTGAACTATTTGTAACTAACTCAGGACATTGCTTGACAGTATGATCATCATATCCACATTTAAAGCAATGAGATTTCAAACCTACTTTGGAAACTTTAGAAACAAGAATTCTATCTATTTCAATCTCTTCATCACAATCAGATAATTGAGAATTACAATCACTGTAAGAGTCATAAGGCTCTTTTGATTTACCTGTTGTGACTTTTGCCTTTTCAGATTCAGATTTAGGTTTATCAATGTGATTCATGGATGAGAAAGATGATTCCCTTTCTTTAGGTTTTGAAATCCTCATAGGTGTGAAGGATGGAATTTGATGAGAAAAGAACTTTTGAAAATAATTTGTTTTGGTTTGACTTTCAGAGACATGACCTGAAAGTTCATCTTTGTCATTCACACAAACAATTTCAATCACATCATCATTCAACAGATTAATGTTTGAAGTAGAGCATCCTAAATTACTATTACAAATAAAATTATCTGAATGTAACACATGACCAGAAACAAAATTAATTAATCTACTGTCTTCAACAGACTTCTTTGAATCAGAATTAGGACAATTAGGACTGCTAGAACAACCAAGGCCACTACTCCCACCATAAGCATAGTCTTCTTGAACCTCTTTAAGATTAACTCCACTTAAACCTGTAATAGAGCTGTTAGTATCATTCTGTATAATCTCTTGTATCAACTCATTCGAAGGATGAGGAATGGGTGTTGGAAAATAACAAAAAGTACTAGGTGGAGGGTACACTTGTGCATCATTGTTATAACCCAAACCGGTCTTAACTCTAGCCCCCGCTGTTTCTTGCATAGATCCTCCCTTTTCATGCTTGAAATCGTCCATTGTTTCAATTTATTTTTGACTTTTCTTGTCTCAAATTCAGTGAGAGTGACTTGCTCAGTCAAATAGTTTATTTTACAGTTCTTTTCCAAAAGAGATCTTTTCAAATGTTCGTTTCCTTTTAAAGCCTCTCTCAATTTAACAAAAAATTTTGATTCGTTCTCTTTAAGCTCTTTATTAGTTTTCTTCAATTCGTTTTCATTTGACATTAATAATTTATTAGCTTTGTATATGCCAATCAAACGAATTTTGCATGCAGATGAACACATATCTTAAATAACTTCATAAGGAAGACCAATTACCAGTCTTTCAGTAGTAAGAGCACGATCACACTGGCAATAATTGAACTCATCCACAGCTTCAAGCTTGGCCTTTTCAATCACTGCTTCCATGTTCAGCTTTGACTCTTCATCATTCTTTATCTCATTAACAGCAGCATCACACACAAACCCAGAATGAACAATCTCTTCCTGACCCAGATGTCCTTAAGCAATATCATCTGTTTGAATCTCAGTTGTGACACCAGCTTCACGATCCATACCATCTTGAACTTCTTCATCCCTTACCACTTTCAATTCATCAACCTCGTACTTTGCAACCTCACTCAAAACCTTTTCTTCTTCAATCAATTCAACCTTTGACTCAGCAGCTTCATCAGAGTTCTCACCATTTTCACCATAAAATTCTTTGAAAGGATCAAAGCAATTAATATAGTTATCATCAAGAGCAGCTTCCTTAACAATCTCAGCAATCAAAGCATGATTAATTTCCTCATTTGTTTCTTCAATTTATGCACTCCAATCAAAGTTGGTGAGTAGTGCAGTTTCTTTTCTCGGTTTAACTTCCTCAGCTCTTTCTTGAATAGGAACAGTTCTAGAATTTCTAGAGTTAACGGGTTCAGTGACGATTGGTAAAGGACATTCCCTCTTAAAGTGTCCCAATTGCTTGCAGTTGTAACACCTTAACTTTCCTTTATCATACCCAACTTTGTTGTTCTTACCCTGATTCCCAAAATTCCTTCGATCTGTTCTTTCCATAAATCTTCTAGCACGAAGAGTGAACATTGCCATTTGCCATTGAATGTCAGTTTCTTCAAGATCATCAGGATCCACCTGATACATATCTTCAACAGTCATCCCTTTTCCTTTCAATTCACCTGCAACCAGAGCTTTATTGAAATAACCGAAGATGATGATAGTAATAATAATAATAATAATAATAATAATAATAATAATAATAATAATAATAATAATAATGAATTTATCGTTATTAATTCATCTAAATATTACTGCAAGTATATGCTCATTGTTCATAATCAATTAATCATGTAACTTGTTATTATATAAAGTAAACCTAGTAAAATTAAATATAATGAAATACAAATCAAATTAGTAATTATCATATCAGTTTAAACCGACTACAATTCCTTTCAAATTCTCATCAACAAACCTTTTGATGAACCTTACGAGCATTATTGGAATGAATTCTTGAATGTAAACAATGGCCTAATCATTGAACAATTCAAACTCACGAGTCATCTCAGAGTTTTTCTCCCATTATCGTTGCTCCGGACGCAGAAAGTTCTAACGCATCAAACCGTTCTCGTGAAGGCATTCACGCAGGTTCATCTCCGGCTTTCTACACTAAGTTCTACTGCTCGATTACGTACTGTGTTTGAAGCAAGCGGGTTAATCTTTCGCCGACTGACTCCACTTAGATACAACCGGTTTAGACGTCGAAACCACTGGTTGGAGAATTTTCCAAGGATCCAGAATCCTACAGTGAAATAAGGTACCGACATAGATCTTTCTTTTCGACGATTCGTTGTTAACTATATTTGTGCAGGTTACGGGCAACAATGTCATTGAAAAAAAAAACATAAGTTAGTTGAATTAGAATATGATCATAGTTGGGGATTAAATCGTAATTGTTAGTGATGATTGCAATGGTCTCTTTAACATATAAAATGAATTCCAACAAAAACTAAGTTTTAAAAACAATGGCTACTATTATTAATCTTAATTCTCACGAGCATTTCAGGAATAAATAAAACGATTTAACGTACGCTTATAAAACAAACATATCAATAAGGACTTACTATTGGATTGCATGCATATATTAAACGTTCCTTATTTTAGAATAGAAAGAAATTAAAGAAACCGATTTAATATAATTCCAAGTAATCTAAGGTGTTATATTATTATTACGTAGGCTCACGAGCTAGTTAGCGACATCGTTGGGTGTGCGCGATTACATTTAAGTTAAGGTGCGGATTCTAACCCTTCCTCTAATGTAGCGTGAATTCCTCTTTTCTTTTTTGTCCACCGTTTTGAATCCAATTCGCATTCGATACTCTACTCGCTATTATACATTGTGATCATTTCAGTTATATGATATTATTGTTATGAGCATTGGGTTGAACTGTTGAAATTGTTATGCATGCGATAGGCCTAAGTCTTTTAACTCATTGTCGCATGTTCCTATATTATTTGATATTGTGAGACGCTTAATGTGACTAGCGATCTCAATTTGAGTGATTGTGGTTGGCTATATTGTACTTTGGCATTTGACTTCAATACCCGAGCGCATCCACCTATGGGAGCCATTGTTGGCACTAATGGCGTGCACCATCCGTGGCGGTGCGATTAGCCCACATCGTCTCCTTTGTTGTGATTGGTTATTGGTGGAAGAAGGCGTATGGATCGATCCTAGGATAATTACTGTTACTGGTGGATGGATATAGGTGTGTGTGCCCACATCGGCATCTCACATTACTGTGCATTAGGGCTGCAGCCAATGTACTTACTGATTACTGTTTACTGATACTGGCTCGATGGGTATTTCCTTGCAATTTGCTTGTTTCTTCCTAGTTCATTTTCAATTTCATCCTTGTAATATTAGACTATAATATTTGCGTCACTATTACCCTTTCACCGTTATTGCTATTGTATTCTCCGTTACTGAGCAATTTTAGCTCAGCCGTGTTCTTTGTTGTTTTCTTTGTTTACACGGCAGGTACCCGGGGGGCTCAGGGGAACGTGTGATGAGAGTTAACTCAAGAATTCAAGATGTGATATCTAAATAAAATAAATGAGACTGCATCGTATATTATTTTAAGATGTTATCTTTAAGACTTTACTTTATTCGGACTTATGTAAGGACGTGAACGTTTTGCTTAAGTATGTTATTAAGTAATTAATATTATCTCTGATTACTGTATCGCGTGACACGTCAGCCCTACAAGGTTGGGGTGTTACAGTTATTGTATCAGAGATTAGGCTCTATCGTGTAGAAAACTTAAACTAAATAACTAAGACATGTGAGGATATGGGTAGACGTTGGGCTAGGTTCTTATATATATGTTCCTTTTTCTAAAATTCCACTTACCATATCAAATTTGATTTGCTTCATTCTAGATGCCTCCACGTCGTCCCCCTCGATGATAAAAAAGAGTAGACCCAGACCTTGTCAATGCTATGACTCAAGCCCTTACATCTGTACTACCAACTCTGATCGAAGCATTGCGTAACCCAAACCCAGAACCGAATCCAAACCCAGAACCGAATCCCAACCCAGAACCGAAACCAAACCCGGAACCGAATCCAAATCCTAATCCTAACCCGACATGTGTAGATGTTTGGCTGGAGAGATTTCAGAAGCAGAAATCGTGATCATTCACTAAGGCTGCCACACCTGCAGTTGCCAAGGACTGGATCGCTCATATTGAGAAAATCTTCACTGTGCTTAGGGTTGATCAACAATATAGGTCAGGGTTGGCTGCTTACAAGTTAGAGGAGGATGCTCAAGTCTGGTGGGAAAATGTTAAAGCTGAAAGAGGAGGTGACCAGTTTGTAGAGTCTCTATCTTGGGATGATTTTTGTGCCATTTTCTATGATAAGTATTTTACAAATGTTGATAAAGCAGCTTACAGAAAAGAGTTCGAGAACATCCGCCAATGGAGTGACGAGTCACTTACTGAGTTCACAGATAGATTTTATCGATTACTGCTGCCGGAACACCTGAAGAACGGGCTGAAAAATATCAATGGGCCGTTTGTGATCAAATCCGTAGGGCTATCATTCACTCGACTTTCAATAACGTTGAAGAAGCAGTCAAAGCGGCAAAGAGGGTTGACCTGGAGAGAAAGGAATATTTGGGAAAGGTGGAGGAAGGTAAGAAGCGGAATAGAGACGGAACTCGTGTTCATTATGGGGAGTCATCTCATGGGTTTGACCGAGGTGGGAACGATTGTCAGAAGAATCAAACGTCAGGGAAGAACACCAAGCCATGGCATAATAAGACCCAAAACCAAGGCCAAATGATACCGTATCAACAACCTATTGCAACGCAACCAGTGAACCAGAGAGGTAATCCCACTCAGCATCCATTCTGTACCCATTGTGGTAAACCTCATTCTAGGGTTTGTCGTCGACTTTCGGGAGCTTGCCTTCGTTGTGGTGAGATGGGTCATATGATAAGGCAATGCCCTAAATCAAGAGACAATCCAGGCGGAAATGCCAGGGGGGCTAATGGGCAACCAAATGCTAAGGGACGAGTGTTTGCTTTAACAGCTGGTGAAGCGGCTGATGCTCCAGGTACTGTTTATGGAATTATTTACTTCTTAAATTGTGATTTATATGTATTAGTTGATGCTTGAACGACCCACTTAGAAACTTTGGAATTCCTTCAAGACATATTAAGGATTATTCCTTTTCCAGGTACTATTTCTGGAATTATTTATCTCGCCGACCGTGAATTATATGCGTTGTTTGATACTGGGGCAACCCACTCGGTAGTTTCCCAAATGATCACTAGGCACCTTAAATCTATTCCTTCCCCGCTACAGTTTCCGTTAGTAATTTCTACACCAATGGGGAATTCTTCTATTTTTACTCATATATATAAAGATTGTCCACTTGTGGTCGGGGATATTGTTCGTAAAGGTGATCTTCTTCCCATGCAAATGGGAGACTTTGATATCATACTAGGAATGGATTGGTTGGCTATGCATCGAGCAACAATTGACTGCCACTCTAAAAGAGTCATCTTTGGAGACATTCCTCGTCCTGAGTTTATTTATCAGGGGACTCAGCCTCGAAAATCCATTAAAATTATCTCTGCACTCAAAGCCCAGAAACTGATTTCCCACGGATGTGAAGGATTCTTAGCCTCGATTAAAGACACGTCACGTGCTTCACCTCTTATTGAAGATTTATCGATCGTTCGAGATTATCCCGATGTCTTTCCTAATGAATTACCAGGAATACCACCTGAACGTGAGGTAGAATTTACCATCGACTTGATTCATGGATCTGAACCTATCTTTAAAGCACCCTTCCGCATGGCACCATTGGAGTTGAAAGAATTGAAAGAACAGTTGCAAGAATTACTAGAACTCGGATTTATCAGACCAAGTGTTTCGCCGTGGGGAGCACCGGTGTTATTTGTAAAAAAGAAAGATGGTAGCATGCGTCATTGCATCGACTATCGTGAGCTTAATAAAATCACCATTTGAAACCGTTATCCATTGCCACGAATTGACGACCTTTTTGATCAACTTCAGGGTGCAAAGTTTTTCTTAAAAATCGATCTTAGATCTAGTTATCATCAGTTAAGGGTAAGAGATCAAGATGTTCCTAAGACTGCTTTTCGAACTCGGTATGGCCATTATGAGTTCTTAGTCATGCCGTTCGGTTTGACAAATGCTCCTGCTGTCTTCATGGATCTTATGAACAGAGTTTTCCATGAGTATTTAGATCGTTTTGTTATCGTGTTCATAGATGACATATTGGTATTTTCTAAAAGCAGACAAGAACATGAAGACCACCTCCGCACCATTCTTGACACCTTGCGCCATAGAAATTTATATGGGAAAATTTCTAAGTGTGATTTTTGGCTTGAACAAGTAGCATTCCTGGGCCATGTCGTATCAGCTGAAGGTATTACCATGGATCCGTCCAAAGTTGAAGCTATCACTAAGTGGCCTCGACCGACCTCAGTTATTGAAGTTCGTAGTTTTCTCGGGTTAGCAGGTTACTACCGACGTTTTGTGGAGGGATTCTCTACTTTAGCCTTACCGCTCACTCAACTTATGAGAAAAGGAGTAAAGTTCACTTGGAACGCGGAGAAGGAAACTAGTTTTGAGGAGTTGAAGAAATTATTGGTGTCTGCTCCTATTCTTACTTCCTTCTGGTTCTGGCGGTTACCAAATTTATAGCGACGCCTCAAAGAAAGGACTTGGTTGTGTTCTTATGCAGAACGGGAAAGTCATTGCATATGCTTCAAGACAGCTTAAGCCTTATGAGGTAAATTACCCAACTCATGACCTAGAGCTAGCTGCGGTCATCTTCGCCCTCAAGATTTGGAGGCACTACTTATATGGCGAGACTTGCGACATCTTCACCGATCATAAGAGCCTCAAATATATTTTCACTCAGAAAGAGCGAAACATGAGGCAGAGGCGATGGTTAGAGCTACTTAAGGATTTGATGCCAACATTCAGTATCATCCAGGTAAGGCGAATATGGTGGCAGATGCGCTGAGCCGAAAGAATGCAGGTAGTTTGGCATGTTTTAACATTGAACCCCGTATTATTTCTGATCTTGACAAAATGGGTATTGGACTTCAAGTTGGCAATTCCGATGGTTATCTGGCCAAGCTAAAGATAGAATCAGACCTTATTAATCGTGTTAAGGAAGCTCAAGATGAAGATGATGAGCTTTGGGTAATATTACAAAACATGGAGGTTGGAAAGCAATCTGAATTTCGAATTGATGAACAAGGAGTAATCTGGTGTGGAAAGCGATTATGTGTTCCTGACAATCCGACCCTCCGTTAATCTCTTTTATCCGAGGCACATAGTTCTCCATTCTCTATTCACTCGGGAGCCACAAAAATTGATAGGTTCAATTGGATCGGTAATATCGCTCAATGATCAGAATAATTCATACACAAACACAGTTCAATCATAAACACAATTCATACTAATAATTCTCTTTTGTATATTGATGATCAAAGCAGATTTGTAGTACAAATGCAGGAGAAAATAAATCACACACACTTAGTTCTCTCTCTAACGTGAATAGTGATCTAGCCTCTCTCCTCACACTCTCTCACTACATGCTTTAAGCAACAAAATACATTTTAGGGAAAATAACAAAATAGACCCTAAACTATACATAAATGTATAAACAAATACAAAGTAAATCTTAACTAGGAAATAGCCCTAACAGTACTCCCCCTAAGATTTATCTTTGAATCTTCAGCAAAATCTTCAAACAATTTTCATCTTGTTCAGCTTCAATCTCTCTCACCAATCTTCTGATTCTTCTTTGATATCCAGCAACTCTTTCCCTTTGAATTCTTCTTGTTCTTTCAATGCTTCTTCTATGCATGACTTGAACTTTTCTGCAATCTTAGCTTGTCTTGGTTTGGACTCGTTAGTAAGGATTGGGCAGGCATTCATACGTCTCAGAGAATCAAGATTTAAACCTGCAAAATCAATGTTAGCATAAAATTCATAGGGCATTTCCTTCCCTTTGACTTGCACTTCCAAAGTTCCCTTCGCAGTCACTCTCATAAATTCTATCTCCGGAATATCAACTTTCACAAGATTAGACTTGAGTAATGCCTTCCTTACTCGAATCTTTTCTGATGCAGCTGCTATCACCTCAATCATCACCACAAACAAGTTTCGATCCGCTTCAGCAACTTTGTCTTTACATCTTTCCATTCTGTAGCTTCTCAGGAAATCAATGTAGGATGGATGCAACAATTTCAGCTCAAAAGTACTAAATAAGGTAATCATGTCCTTATCCCAATCATCCATATTTCGCACAATTTTCAACTCAAAAGTTTCCTGATTGTAGAAAACTTTAAGAATTGGCTTAGTCGCTTGAGAACCATCTATTATTTTCAACCCCGGATCAGTCACCTTGTCAAAGTATTCATCAGAAAATCTTCTAGGTACATGTCTTCACTTACCACCAACTTCTTTTTCTTTCTCTGTTTCTTCGATTGAACATATGCACTGTCCTCCTGTTGACCTCTAAATTCCAAATACTTCGGTAATCGGCTTATCCCAGCATCCAGCAGCATTGCGCATTTATCACCACGCTCAGCATGCGTGTGATTTATCAGTCTTAGCTTGTGCAACTCTTTCAAATCTTGAACTTCTAACTTGAAAATGCTAGAGTAGTAATGGTATACATCGCATAAACCATTAACTCTTTTAATCATGAACGCATCAAACACCTCGTCATATTTCCATGCAATAATCTTTACCTTTTTGGATTTTTCCGGTACGATCATTGAATCAAGAAGTTCAGCAATCGACTGACCCTTGCTCAGTAGTGATCTCACAACATCACCTGCTGTGGCTGATTTGTGCCATGATTCACGTACATCCATAGGTATATTATATGACTTGACCTCACTAGGAAACATATCCATCAACTCATGTCTCTTTTTATGCGCATTCTCTGGTAAAGCCATCACCGGTATTTCTTTTGGTCCGAGAACTTTGTATCTTTTGGTCAGTTCATAGTATTGAGGGTTGTTGTAATCTAGATAAAACATACGATTGTACATTTTCTCCGTCTTCATGAAACTTACAACAGTTTTCCTCAGTGACTCTTGTTTCAATCTTTTCAAAGTCCTATAAGGATAATTCCTTGAGCTCAGCCAGTCTCGCATATTTCTGGTTGACATTTCTTCAGGATTTTGATGATAAAGCTCAGTTGGAGGTAAATCTTCAATGTTTAAACTCTCTTGTAACGGTGTCCACTCACCCATTTCAACAATAAACTCCTTCTCATCAGCAGCAGCTTTATCTTGAGCTACCAAACACTTTTCATACTCTTCGTTGATTTGACTCACAGTCAGCCCATTCAGATACACTGCGTTATACTTCATCTTCTCAAGATATGCAAAGCGTTCAGCCAAATCAGATGGAATCTCATGATCAGGATTATGTTCAGTCTCGGCCTCAGGTTCAGATTCTGTAAAATCAATATCATCTAAGTCATCTAGTGCCTCTATCATTGGTGCATTGTCAGTTTGAACCGGCTCAAACTGACTTACTTCTGCAGTCATCGTTTCAGTCACATCTTCAACCAGTTCAACTACTTCAGGCACTCTTTCAACCAATACAGATTCAGATTGAACCGGCTCAATCTGAACTGTTTGATCAACTTCAGCTTCTATCACAGTTTCATCAACCTTTGCCATTTCTACCACCTCAGTTTCAGCTACAGTCACAGATTGAATCGGCTCAATCTGCACTGTTTCTTCAGTTTTTGCTTTCTTCGAAACAGATGCTTCTTCAGTAATCTCCGGCACAGCATCTAATTTTCGTTTTCCCTCAGCCTTGTCAGAAATGACAGAATCAGCAACAGCTTCATCGGGAATAGTAATTGGAGATTCAACCCTTATGCCCACATTCTTTGTACCACGCGCTCTAGTATAGTACACTTTGGGTTGCTCAGTTACTTCAATCACTTCATCTGAAAAATCTTTATCTGATGTGGACCCTGACTTCTTTGATCGAGTTTCTTCCAACCATTTCTCTAACATTTCTTTCTCAGCATCCAGAGTATTACATTCTGCCTTTAACTCTGTATAATCAAACTTCAAGGTTTCATGGTCCTCCTTCAGAGTTTCATAATCAGCCTTTAACTTTCCATAATCAGCCTTCATCTTCAGATAATCAGCATCTAAAGCTTTGAAAGTTTCAAGGTTCTGATTGTGAGTGGCCCAGAACTCTTCTAACCTTTTCTTCTTTCTATCATTTGAAGCTTTCAACTGTTCATTCACATTCAATAATTTTGCAACCATCTCTTCTAATTCGGCGGTCTTCTTCTTATCCTCATTCTCATCAACACTTGAAACAATTTTTGGCGAAGACTCCAAAACTTGTTCAATGTTTTCAGCAACCGGAGACGATGTGGTGGGTATATCAACAGGAACAGGAGTAGTAATGCCAGCATCTGTGTCATCAACTATCTGTGCAATAGTCTCAACATCGGCCATTACTTCTTTAGCAATCTGAACAACATCTATCTGTTCAGGCTCATCAATACTTTCTTCAATAACTTTCGGTTCCTCTACTAACACAAGCTCTATTACTGGTTTCGATCTTCGTGATCTAACATATTGAACAGTAATAGCCTTAGGAACTTCAACTGCCACTTCTTTTTCAACACATGCAACCTCAACAGGTTCTTCAATCAAGGCAGGTTCAATAACTTCAACATTTTGTATCTCCAATTCCACTGGTTCAGCAATTTCAATATTCTCTGCCTCCTCTGAAACAGATTCAGCATCATCACCACCATCATTTCCACTATCATCACTTTCTTCACCATCACTGTCTTTATCATCATTTTCATCATCCTCAGATTCATCGTCTTCATCTTCTGCATGACGAGCAGCATACTCATCATCATCCAATAGATTATCGGCACCTCATCAACAAGGTCCTGTGGATTTACTATCTCTCCATGTGAAATATGATGATAAACAACCTCAACATCTTCTTCATTATTTGCTATATCTCTCATATAGTCAAATAGATCAACACTTGGCACATTCCCGATACTCATCTTCCTATAAGATAGATGGTTCATGTCCTCAGTATACAATATCCCTCCAACAACTCCTTCATCTCTGATAATGGGATAGGCAACATTGATCATCAACTGCAAGAATCTCGGGTACATGAGAAACTTGAATCTTTTGCCCTTTACCAGATTGAACACAAACCCATTCATAATCCACTTCGACATGTTGAATGGTTTGTTTTCAGCAATTGCTACAATAGGGGATGCTATATCTGATGGGAAGTTGTCAAAACCTGCACTCCTTCTTGACATACACTGTTGAATGACATAGCACAATAGCTTCCATTTCTTCCCCAACCTTGCTCTATAGAATTGTGACTTTGGAAATGCAGGAGGATGTCCCATATTTACAAAGCACGATTGACATTCAGCCATAGTCAATTCATCATTAGCTCCAATCTCATCTTCATCTATCCTTAATGCTGTTCTGATAGCTTCTTCAGAGACAGTCAATACTAACTCTCTTGTGATGTTTCCTCGAACAACAGTTACTCCATCATCATTTCTGATCACCTCAGCTGTTCTCCAAAAGCTTTTAATAAACCTTGCGTATATGACCGGCTTGGCACACATAGCATACACATACTTTGTCCTCTTTATAAATCTCATCATGTCTCTATATCCTTCAGTCTCAGGAATAGACTCATCCAAACAAGCAACTAAATTGTGCTTCGGCTCAAACTTTAAATTCTCCATCTGTTAGAACAAAAACAAAAACACAAACAAGACAAATGTGTTAGATTCTTCATTAATAAATTTCAAATTTTCATAAGTGTTTGAACACAAAGTTATAAAAGTAAAACATTCACATAATCATTTTAACTCCTAAATTGATCTAACAAACTGATTTTCATCACTTTGATCTAACCAACTTTGAATTTTAATGATCATACAACATTTTGCAATTTAACAATTTAACACTTAAGAACAAAAATTTGACATTCATAAGATGAAGTTGTTTAACATGTTTTAGTTCAGTTTTAACAAGGATTTGTCACTTTTAACCCATCTTTCATCATTTTGGTGTTAACTTTTAAGAGCATTAAACAGTTCATCAATGGCGGTTGACAGTTATGAATAATTTTGGGTGATTCTGTTGATTTTAAGGACATTTGATGCAAATTAATGATTGATTGTTGATAATCGACAGTGTTTACACCTAAAGCAACATTCGATTTCAGTTTTAACACGTAAAATCAAAGTGTCGATTCAGTGATCAAAAACACTGTTCATCATCGTTTTTCATTTTATCGATCGATTTGCAGGTTTATCAAGAACACATCACTTAAGCAATACCTTATTCAATCGATCAGACTTGTTACAGAACAAACGATTGAATATGATAATCAAACGATTTAAGTGCAGAGGATTTGCTTGAAATTGTGAGTGAAAAATGATAAGTGTTTGTGAAGAGGCGGGTTTTTATATGGTTAAAAATTAGGTCAAACATGAGGTGCCGGGTCAACACTTTGGGACGGGTAAGCATAAAAGCCCAATTAGCCTTGACGGGTCAAGCACTGTTGAGCCGCGTCAGTCACTGTTGAGACAGGTCATGTACTTTGGGACGGGTCACAACATGGACGGGTCAACATAAAACATGTAGAAACACTTGACGGGTCAATCACTGTAGAGACGGGTAAGTCACTGTAGAGACGGGTAAAGGTTAGGAACAACTACACCTGTTTGGTTTTACTCATCACCCGGCAGCATAGTAGTCTTCATAACATCACCCGGCTTGCACAATAACTTGTTTTGTTCATTACCCGGCTGCATAGTGATAGTTTATCACCCGGCTTACTTTTCTTCATCACCCGGCAACAAAGTTGTCTTCTATATCACCCGGCATGCTTTCTTCATTACCCGGCAACACAGTTGTCTTCTATATCACCTGGCATGCTTTCTTCATTACCCGGCAACATAGTGTTATTCACTTACACGGCAAGGTAACTTCTCTTTTACCCGGCTGTATAGTGTCATAACTTGTCACCCGGCAGATGTCTATGACTTCTTCACCCGGAATAGATTTGACATGTTCATTGCCCGGCTGTACAGTAGTCATAATCTTCACCCGGCTTCACTTCTTTTTCTCAATCACCCGGCTCATATCAAACACACAACTTTGCCCGGCTGAACAGTGTCTTCATTACCCGGCAGAACAGTTGTTTTTGATATCTTTGCCCGGCTACAACACTTGAGCAATTTTCTTCACTTTTTCTCGTCTGTTGACTTTTTCAACTGCATTTATTACACCTGCAAACATTCTCGACATATTAATTAGACAAGACATCCTTAAAGAAATTTGTCACATTAATTATCAACAACATAAGACAAGTCAATAAAATTAATTCAAATTAAATTCCTTTTTCTTTTTCTTTTTGAAAAACATTTTGCACAACCAAAATTTCTATATCCTGAAGCAATTTCTGAAAAAAAACACATTGCAAGACCTTGGGTTTGTTTTTAACACATCCAATACTTTTGTTTTTCATATCACAAATCTTGTTCATTCAAAACACACTTATTCAAAATATTTTTGGATTTTTGCAAATAATTTTTTTTCTTCAATTTATTCTCCCCCTAAACTTGAAATTTCTTGAAATTTTTAAGTTTAACAAGGATGTCGATGTGTCAATAAAGATTCCATATGCCTGCACACACAAAGCACACACATTAAATTAAAGACATATGCAATGCAATGAATCAAAATATCGCAGTGAGATCATACCACACATTATCTGAACATGTTTTGCAAGTTTTGAATAGACATTTGACTTATGTTTGATTGAGTGATGATATGAAAACGTACCAATTAGCTCGAGTTGACACACTTACTTTTTCAGTATCATGATGATAATTAAGGTTCGATTAAAATGACTTATGTGACCCACATGTATACATATGTCAACATATTTCCTAATCAACCACTACTTGAATGCTTATTGCACAAAACCTGGTCACTTACAGTCATAAACAGTGTGGAATCTGGGTTCTATTCGGATTTGGTCCACTTTGGGACTTCTTTTTAATTCCATTTTGGAATTTTTCATTTCCTAGCGTTCCCCTTGGGAATCTTCTGAATTCCTTTTTGGAATTTTTGTTTGGTGATGGTCCACATTTGGGACTCTTTTTGTTCCAACTTTGGGAATCTTTTGCTGCACCTTGAAGCTCAAAAGAGACTTCGTGTGAGACTTCAGGTCTGTGGATACCACAACAGAGAAGCTCACGATGCGGTTCATCACACTGAATATACTGCATCGTTACCCGATCATGCACAACTATCATCACAAGCAATGCATCAAAAGATATATATCTAGACATGTATAACAAAGGAACTTAACACAAAGATCATTAAGTTTATATTTGTCAACAATCAACTTACTTGTTCAGTCTAATTGCCTGAGCTGTCTAGCACATCAATTAACATTTATCAGTCTTTATTTAAAAATGATGTAACAAATAATGTCTAGTGTAACTATCATTTCTCACTTTTTGCAATATAGATTCTTATGACATGATATTTTCTTTTCTTTTTGTTTTTTATATTTTGTTTTTGCTTTTCTATTTTCTTTTTCATGCAAGCACACAATGCAAAACAATAAAATAAAAGACAAAGGAATCAATACTTGACATCAACTTATTCTATTTTTGACTTTTATATTTTCTGATTTTTTGTTTGTTTTTTTTTAAAATTAGAATTAATCATGGTTGATTAACCCTATGGATTGAACTAAGAATTCAAACCGTCCTGACAAAAAAAATTATGTGAAAAGATCTGCCAGTTGTTTGTCGGTATGAACCTTAATCAAAATTATTAAACCTTTTTCAGAGTTGTCTCTGAGAAAGTGATATCGAATTTTTCTGGGCAGAATTGGTTGAACTGAAAGGCAAGTATGAGGAACTAGAGACACAGGATGCTTTCTAGACGAACCGAGCTTGGATCTAGATCTGAGATTGTTTGGTGATGTTGTTTGGAATCAGTGATGCGGAAACTCACTGATCACGTATTGATGCTTGAATGTTCATGAAGATCAATGCAAAGTATGGTGAAGATGATGATAATATGAATAGGTGAATTGTATTAGATCAATGGAGAGGTTACAAGAGATATGGAATGAAATGTAGGCAACTCCCTAACAAATGACCTAGGTGATGGTATTTATAGTCTATACCATTCACCTTACAATGTAACCTAACCACGTGCAGTTAAGCACAAACGCGCATTTAAGCACGAACCAATTACACAAATATTCTAAGACAAATACAATTAATGAACGTCTTCACCCGCGCTTGCTCGTGATGATGCTCGATATCTTCACTCGCTTATATTTGGAAAGTGACATCTTCAAATAACCCCAACAGTACTCCCCCTAAGATGACACTTTACAAATCTGACATATCAGCTTAAATCTTCATGTGACGAGTATAGAGAGCAACTTAAAGTTTTGGTATGCATTATCTTCAAAAGGACCCAACAGTACTCCCCCTAAGATGATGCAGTCAAAACTCTGTCTTCCAACAAGCAATCTGCATCCTTCTCTCCCTTTAGAGTAACATCAGAGGCTATGGAAAGAAATAAGCAGAGAGTAGATTCCGGTGAATCTATATATCAGCAACGGGATCTTCTTCAACGGTTGAAGTAGAATGCGAAGAATTCTTTGACTTAGAATACTCCCCCTCAACTTTTGCTTTAGAGGTTAACGGGATCTGTGTATGAGATATTAAGAGGAGGATTCTTAACACTCAGCAATCTGACTTGGAGATCTTTGGACTGGAATCAGGCTTGAACAGGAACATCTTCAAGTCGAGTGGAAGCTTGTTCTGCATTGGAAACTGTTCCTGCAACTCAAAGAAAAACATTAAAACTCAGGCAATAATGTGCATTTATCATCAATGTAAAGATTAAGTTCTCAATCGGATGAGATATTGCTCGATCAACAACTCCTACATCAATAACATATGTTTCACTGCCAACACAAAAGAAAAAGATTAAAATGACAATCTTTTTGTTGTTTTTGAATTTTTCAATGTTTTTGATATTTTTTTGGAATTTTCTCTTTACATTCTGAATCTTTAACCTGCAATGAGATCATACCAGCAATTAATCCAATACATGTTTTGCAATTTTGAGAATAGACATTTGAATTGTGAAGTAATTGAGTGATGAATTGTTGAACAAATCAATTAGCTCGAAGTGACACACTTACTTTTTCTATTCTTGATGATCAATTAGGTTGATTAAGAATAAGTTTTGAGTGACCCATACCTTGCACATTAGAAAGTTATACACCTCATCTAAATATCCTGAGAACAACTCAACACGTCAGGTCACTTACAATCATAAACAGTGTGGAATTTGGGTTCTATTTGGATTTGGTCCACTTTGGGACTTCTTTTGAATTCCTTTTTGGAATTTTTCTTTTTCCTATTGTTCCCCTTGGGAATCTTCTGAATTCCATTTTGGAATTTGATTGGTGACGGTCCACATTTGGGACTCTTTTTGTTCCATTTTGGAATCTTTTGCTGCACCTTGAAGCTCAAAAGAGACTTCGCGTGAGACTTCAGGTCTGTGGGTACCACAACAAAGAAGCTCACGATGCGGTTCATCACACTGAATAGATTGCATCATTACCCAATGTATATCGTTGCTTCATGAGATATCTATTTGATTTGTATAAACGTTTCACATGCACTAAGATGTTTCAACCACAAAAACTCATTAGAATTTAGTTAAATCATCAAAGAATATACTTTTTCAGTCTAATTGTCTGAGCTGTCTCGCACATCAATTTTCACGCTTCAGTCTTTATTGTTTAAAATGATGTGTTGAACAACTCTAGTGTAGCTATCATTTCTCATGTACGTGCAAGTAGATTCAACATATTTTTGGATTTTTCTGATTTTATCATTTTTTTTAATTTTTTTTTTAATAATGAGTTCTCCCCCTAAACTTTTAAATTTCTACGAAAATTGAAAGTTTAATGAAAGAAAATGGCAGATATGTTATCAATGTATGAAGAGTGCATGCAATATACTTAATCTAAATAGACGAAATGAAACATCGGTTGTTTCTTGCACTGCCATCATTGTTAGATTTTTGTTTCAAAAATGTTTTTAAATTTTCTTCAATGATTCCTTTTTGTTTCCAACTCCATTTGGCGTCAGTTGCATCGAAAGCATCATGAACAAGATTCGGTATCTTGTCATGATAAGGGATCAGCCACGGTCTTCTTTTCTTTGTTTGACCGGCCTCCATAACTGTCCCTAACACACTAACAAATCAGTTAGAGTGTGCAATCCAAGCCATTGCGGTCTTGGATTGTCCGAAATCATCAATATATGTAACTTTTTGATAAATTGTATCATCTGGTGGACCATCGATTGATGAAGCACGTTGCTCATCTTGATTCTTAACAGGTGTTTTTCTCCACAACTGTTTTTGTGTGGGACCAATGGAATGCTTTGGTTTGGACACCCATCTAGAATCATTCATGGAAGATCTGTCATAGTCATTTCTAAACCTATTTTTCAAAAATCGGTTTTGTTGACTAGTTTGCTTATGCAAAAATGGATTTGTTTGATTTTGTTTTCTTACAGATCTTGATTTCCATGAATCACTTGAATGATCACCATTAGAGAATTTAAAATCAGAAACATACCTGGCAGAAAGTGCCGATGATGAATTTCTTTGGACATACCTTCTCGGCTTGTAGTAGCACTCGGATGTGTTGTGATTTACCATGTCACAAAAGGAACAGTACCTGTTGTAGTAACATTCCATTGTGTCGTGGTTGTACATCTGACAGTTGGTGCAGTACTTGTTGTAGCAGCATTCTGATGTCATGTGATTGTACATCTCACATATATCACAGTACTTCTGATGAGCCTTGAAGGGAGACTTCTTTCCTTTCTTCTGAGAAGTCTTTGCTGTTGAAGATTGTTGTTTCTGAGAAGCTTTGACCTCTGAATCTTGTTGAATCTTTCTTGAAGGAGCTGGAGTCTTGAACTTGTCACCTTTTGACCCAAAAGGAAAGACACATTGACTGTAGATACAATCAGAGATATGATGAGTTTCAGAGTCACAGATTAAACAGTATACGTCACTGTTTGAATACTCGGGGATTCGGAATTTTGAGACTTTGGAGTAGAAGGAGTCTGTGGTGTAGAATCAGATGAAGCGGCCTTTGTCTTGTTCTTCTTGGCTTTGCTCTTCTTTCTTCTAACCTTCTTCTTCTTCTTCTTCGACTGAAACTCTTGTGTCTTTTCTTCTTCTTCTTGAGAAGATAGTGATCCAACAATTCCGGTTGGCACTAATCTCTCATCTTTCTTTCCAACAGACTTTTCTTTTTCGACTTCTTCTTTGATAAACACAAGATCAGATTGTGATCTGTTGAGTTTATCAGTGAGCTCCATGAGTTGAACATTCAGATTATGCTTTTCGGCAAGCATTGAATCAACATTCTGTGTAAGAGATTTGAGTCTATCTTCACACAATTGGTGATCTTTTTGTAGACTTGCATGCTTCTCTTGTTTTTCTTGCAGTTTGGTTTTCAGAATGTTGTTATTCGAATTGAACATCTCAGACAACTTCTTCAACTTTGTAATCTCTTCTTGCAAATCTTTGATCACACTGGATGAGTGTGCATTTGATTTTGCAGCTTCATTCTTGACATTCATTGCTTCTCTTTCACTTTTCTTGAGTGACTCTTCGAGAGAAGTGATTCTTTGATCAGATATTTCGTGCTGTTCTTTCAGATTCTTGTGCATTTGCTCTTCCTTCTTGAGTTTATCACAAATCTTGAAAGAGTATATTCTGTAGTGTTCAACTTGTTGAAAACATTCTTTGCTGCACATCTTTTCTCTGACTTCAATTGGCATTTCAACATAAGAATTGTTCTCATCTTTCTTGATTTCCTTTTCAGACATCAATTTCTCCATTTCTGATTTCAATTGAGCAATTGTCTCATCTTGCTTAGCAATGATTTCTGACAAGTTGCTAATTTCTTTATCTTTCTTTTCAATCTCTTGAATGGAAACAACATCATTGTTTTCACTCCAATCATATTCTTCTTCTTCATCATGATTTTCATGAGAATTTGTTTGAGTCACAAGGGCGAGTTTTGTATGTTCAAGAAAGTCTCTTCTCTTTTGATCACAAGCTTTGGCAACTTGAAGATAAGTTGTTTCAAACATGTGATTGAATTCTGTAATAAATTCATTGATATCTTCTCTTTTATTTTCTTCTCGGATCACGGTAAACATGCCCGTTGACATTTTTCTTGAATTTTCAAAGTCATCTTGATAATTTTTCTGGGAAGTCATCTTGATCAATTCTTCAATATTTGATGTTTTTGTTCAATTCAACACTTGTATTAGCTGAGGAATGATGTTTCTAACAATCCTTCAAAGTTTTTCTACCTTGAATCAAGCTAAATCTCATTCAGATCTGGGTTTTTTGTGATGAACACAACTAGTGGGTTTTGAGACAAATTGACAAAATATGAATCGAAATCAACAAATCAGTGATGTTTGATCATGAACGAATCTTAGGATTATGATTTCTAGCATATCTCAATCAACAATTTCTCAATATCAACAACAAATTCCAGATTTCAATTTTGAGCAGTGAAATGACGAACATGAACAATTTCTTCAAAAACTCAGTCAAATCTTCACCAATTGATCTCAAACTTTGCAGTTCTTTACACAAACATGAATCAAAGCTAATGGTAGCTAAAATTCCATCAATAACAACAACAATCAGAGATCACCCAACAGCTCTGATACCAATTGATAGTTCTAGACGAACCGAGCTTGGATCTAGATCTGAGATTGTTTGGTGATGTTGTTTGTAATCAGTGATGCGGAAACTTACTGATCACGTATTGATGCTTGAATGTTCATGAAGATCAATGCAAAGTATGGTGAAGATGATGATAATATGAATAGGTGAATTGTATTAGATCAATGGAGAGGTTACAAGAGATATGGAATGAAATGTAGGCAACTCCCTAACAAATGACCTAGGTGATGGTATTTATAGTCTATACCATTCACCTTACAATGTAACCTAACCACGTGCAGTTAAGCACAAACGCGCATTTAAGCACGAACCGATTACACAAATATTCTAAGACAAATACAATTAATGAACGTCTTCACCCGCGCTTGCTCGTGATGATGCTCGATATCTTCACTCGCTTATATTTGGAAAGTGACATCTTCAAATAACCCCAACAACAGTTATTTATGAAATGGGTAGAATGATGAAGGATCAGCAGTGTTTGATGGTTAGAATCTTCAAAGAGTTGAACAGTCTGAAAGAAAAAGGGGGGACAGAGCCTGCTATGACTGAAGCTGAACTGAACTCCTTAACGGATGCTGTAAGGTATCCGTTAATGGATGTTGTATTTGGAGATCAAGACAAAGGAAAGGGCAAAGCAGTTGAGGAGCAGTTTGACGAGGAGATGGGTATTGACTTGGATTTTTTTGAAGGGGAAGAAGTGGTTGGAGGATCTGGTGTGAATTTCACTTTGATAGATGAACCAGAGGTTGATATTGATGCTGATAGTGAGGAGGATTTGGATGATGAGCCGGAGACGTATAAGGTTGAAGAAAAGGGGGTCAGCTATCAGTTTGAGCATGTTGAGCTAGATAAATCTGAGTGGTTCCGAAAAGAAGAAGAAGCTGCCCCAGAGGTGCCCATATTTCAACATTTGGATGAACCCAACACCAAACAAAGGGATAGACAGATCATAGCATGGAAGTACAACTGTCTGGTAGACGCGTATATGCTTAAGCGAAGGGGCGGTGATATTTATTACATCAAGAATAGAAAGCATTTCGCCACTCTACCAAGGTGGGATTTGCGTAGGCTGGCAGAGCTACCGTTATTGGGTAAAGAAGATAGCGGCAGGGCTTGTGCGTTCGAGGTTACTATCAGGGAGGCTGCAAAGACAAATTTTGCAGATTTTGGATACCAGAAGCCGAGAAGGATGAGGCAGAAAAGGGATAGGCATTGGGTCTCGTGGAAGGGAAAGATAGTTCTGAAGATCGAAGCACCGAAAGTAATGACCAGGGTTAGGGTTCCGGACACACAGCCACCCAGACTGCAGGATTTCCTCAAATGGTTCTATGACAACAGCACGGGTGAGGCGGTTATCCGATTGAAAGGTGAAGATCGTCCAGAAATTCGAGTGTTTGATCCTATGGAGATCTTCTCTTTTAGCGATGAGGATTTGAGAGTGTTGTGTGAAAACCGGATAAAGCACGGGGCTGGAGACGATACCAGAACTGAAGCGAACCTGTTTGTGAAGGTCGCAAACAAAGCCCGTGGAATCCGTGCTGAATTGAGATCAGTGAATGAAAGACTGAGGAGGACTGATGATCAGCAATTGGAGATGGATGACCTATCTAGACAGCTGGATCAAACTATTGAAAGGAGGTTCGAGAAACCAGTGGAGGTTATAGACTTGGATGTGACTGGCGAGGAGCATACTGCTGAAATACAGGCGGAAACGATTGTTCAACAAATGCCTGATACTGATGTCGCTGATGCTGAGTTCTTGGAGTCGATGCTGAATTTTAGTGAAGATGAGGCCTGATCTGAAGACGTTACCAATCCGTTGGCCGGAATTGAAGACAGGGCAGGAGCATTCATTGAGAACCTTTGAAGCCGAGAAAAAGACGGAGCTTAATTAGAAGACTTCCCCAGGTGAGGTCCAACCTAGGGGGAGTATTGATAGTCACATGTATAGGTTGGACTCACCGGCTTGTCGGTGTAATATATTTTGTATGTTATTTGTATGACTTTTGTTTGTAGTTGTTCTAGCGAACCTACGGGCGAATCTATAGATTCGCCCGTAGTTCAAGTTAGCTTTCGTCTAAGGTGTCGACTGGGCGAACCTGTATGTGCCCAGCGAACCTATGTGGTTCGCTAGATAGATTCGCTGCAGCGAATCTATCAGCGAACCTAAGACTGATATATATTGTAACCTTATCTTCAAGTTTATACAACTTTTGCACAACTTTGACAAAACTCTTATCCAACTGATTGTGTCGTGTAATTGTTCACCTGAGGTGCTAGGAACTTATATCATTCATCTTTGTAGCTTGTATACCTCTGGTTGTATGGTTTAATCTTGTTATTGGGTTTGTTTGGTTATTATACACTTTGTTGTTCAAGTCTTGTGTGTTTTGTTGTTAAACAAGTCAATATAGCACTGAAATCACGATCATTATGGACCAACAGTGATATCGAATTTCGATATGTTTGGTTTTTGAGTGTTGAACAGGATTAGCAGTAATGAACATAGCAGCAGTATTGTCTATGTAAATAGGAGTTTTGAGAAAGTTAAACCCGTAGTCAAGCAATTGGTTTTGTAACCACAAAACTTGAGAACATCCTGCAGATGCAGCGATATACTCTGCTTCAGCTGTGGATACAGAAACGTTGGTCTGCTTCTTGCATTGCCAAGAGACAACTCTAGGACCCAGAAATTGACATCCTCCACTAGTCGATTTCCTGTCAAGAGCACACCCACCAAAATCACTGTCAGAATAACTATATAATTCAAAATTGCCTTCATAAGGATACCATAACCCGAGATTTGGCTTCCCTTTAAGGTATCTGAAAATACGTTTAACAACAATCAGATGCGACTCTTTTGGATCAGACTGATATCTTGCGCATACACATACAGCATACATGATGTCTGGCCTTGATGCAGTAAGATACATCAGTGAACCAATCATTGATCTGTATAGTGTTTGATCAACGGATTTGCCTTTTGGATCCGGTTGAATCTTGCAGTTCACATCAGATGGAGTTCGGATAGTCTGGCAATCTTGCATCTTGAACTTTTTCAGCAACTTCTCAACGAACTTTGATTGGTTGATAAAAATTCCGTCTGCTGATTGTTTTACTTGCAATCCAAGAAAGAAATTAATCTCCCCCATCGAACTCATCTGGAATCTTGACTTCATGATTTCTTCAAACTCTTTGCACATAGACGCACTGGTTGATCCAAAGATGATATCATCCACATACACTTGAACACATAAAAGATCTTCATTCTCCCTCTTCATAAACAAAGTTGGATCAATCTGACCTCTTGTAAATCCATGTTCTAGTAAATGCTTAGATAGCGTCTCGTACCAGATCCTTGGAGCTTGATGTAGACCATATAGAGCTTTACTCAACTTGTATACACGATGAGGATAGTCAGGATCTTCAAAACCAGGAGGTTGTCTGACATATACATCATCTGTAATTGGTCCATACAGAAAAGCACCTTTGACGTCCATTTGAAACACCTTAAACTTCATGAAAGAGGCATAAGCTAAGAAAACACGAATAGCTTCAAGTCGAGCGACCGGAGCAAACACTTCTTTATAATCAATACCTTCTTCCTTAGTGTAACCTTGTGCAATAAGTCTGGCTTTATTTCTCACAACAATGCCACGTTCGTCTGGCTTGTTTTTGTACAACCATCTTGTACCAATCACATTTTCTCCTTCAGGTAAATCCACTAATTTCCAAACTTCTTGTTTGCGAAATTGAAGTAACTCCTCTTGCATAGCTTCAATCCAACTATTATCTTGCAGCGCTTCTGAAATGTTCTTTGGCACCACTTGAGAAAGAAAACATGAATAAAGACAGACATTTGCTTGCTCAGTCTGACTTCTTGTAGTTCTCTGATTCAACGGTCCAATAATCTGAGAGACAGGATGTTTCTTGTGAATTCGATGAGTTGGTATGTCTTCACCTTGAACTTGCGTCTCCAGATTCGACTGATTCAGATTCGGTAGATCTTGTAGAATGGAAGAAGTATGCGGAGTGAAATTAGGAACTTGATCCGGTGAATTGATGAAGTAGTCAAACGATTCTGGAACAACTTCAACATTCGGATCTGATGATGGTTGATTCTGAACAGATCCACCATCATTAGGAGAATTTTGCGGATTAACATCATCACCAAGAATGTTAGAATCTTGATCTTCTTGAGAACCAGAAGGACCCGGATCTTGACTGGATTTGACATGATCAGGATTGTGAAAAGACATGAATGGATACTCCGTACTAAGATTTCCATCATCGTCATTATCAGAATCGTCACTAAAGCAACCCAAGTCGCCTGATTCTTTGTTTGTTTTTCCTGAAAAATCAAATAAGTTAGAATTGAAAGATTTCGATAACGAATCTAAATCAAATAACCATTCGGGACCATGAGCCACTAACGGAAACGAATTTTCTAAAAACTTTACGTTAATAGTTTCAATAACAGTATTTGTTTTGCTATTAAAAACCCGATAAGCTTTAGAAACAGACGAATAACCAAGGAAAAATCCATCGTCAGATTTTGACTCAAATTTCCCGAGATGATCACTTAGATTTAGAATCGATACAGGACAACCAAATGCTTTCAAGTAAGAAATATTCGGTTTTCTTCCAAATAACAACTCATAAGATGTTTTCTGTTTATCCTGAACCAATAATGTTCTATTTTGTACAAAACACGCAGTAGCAATAGCTTCGTCCCAAAAAGTGATAGGGATTTTGGCATCTGCGAGCATGGATCTTGCTGCTTCAATCAGTGTCCGGTTTTTCCGTTCCGCAACCCCGTTTTGTTGAGGCGTTCTTGGCGCACTAAATTGTCTAGCAATTCCTTTTTCTGCACAAAACACATCAACATTAGTGTTCTTAAATTCAGTTCCATTATCACTTCTTAAGATTTTAACTTTACACTCCAATTGATTTTCAACTTTGATGATAAATTCTTTTAATAACTCAGCAGTTTCAGATTTAACATGCAAAAAGTAAACCCAAGAAAATCTAGTGAAATCGTCAATAATGACAAAACAGTAAGACTTCTTTCCGATGCTTTGGACATTTGTTGGTCCGAAAAGATCCATATGTAGCATCTGCAAGGGTTTTGAAATGGAGTTTTCTTGCTTGGACTTAAAAGACATCCTATGCTGTTTTCCTTTCAAACACGCTGGACAGAGATCAGTTGTAGAGAACTTCTTCGATGGTATTCCTACAGCGTGATTTCCAGTCACCAGTCGATTCATGTTTCTGAAGTTTGAATGGCCCAGCCGTCTATGCCAAAGCTGACTCTCATCATTTGATGCATGAGCAATGAGACAAGTGGTTTCGGTTTCAGCATCAATCTGCGACATATCAAGCTTGTATACATCACGATCTCTTGGAGCTTTAACCACCACCCATTCATTGTCAATCTTGAAACCTGGTTTGAGTATATAACAGAAAGAATCATCAAATAAAGTTGAATAAGATTTATCACAAATTTGAGATACACTTAGTAAATTAAATTTCAGCTGTGCACAGTAGTTGACTTTATCAAAACTAATGACCCCATTTGACACAGTTCCCTCTCCTGTTATTTTACCACCAGCATCACCTCCAAATGCAACGTGTGTACCATTCTTCAGCTTTAAGTCTTGAAGCAAGGCATGGTTGCCTGTCATATGCCGGCTACACCCACTATCAACAAACCATGAGTTGATAGGTCTTCTTGGGCGTACCTGCATATCAACAATCACTTAGTTAGTTTGGTCAACCCAGGCCCACATGGTCTTGGGTTTTCCGAATCTATCTGTTACAGTAACTTGTTGATAATGAAGATTTTGAAAATTTGTTTCATTTGAGAGATTTTGAAAACTGTTTCGCCCATTGGCGTGAATTGATTGCTTCCTTCTCAAAGCAATGAACCTTTCCTCTAACTTAGGATCAAGGTTATTTTCAAACTTCTGATTTCTTACCATCAAAGCTCTTGGTTTAAAACTATTAACCTGCATATTTCTTGTTGACACGTTGTTAAAACCAGAATTGTTTCGATTGAAATTTCTCAAAACAGGTGATGTGTTGCAAAACACATGGATTTATAATATATATTTTACCACATTTTAATCTTATTTTATGTAAATATATTTGTTTTTTTAGTTATTTATTTTATTTTGTCTTGGTTTTAGGTAAGTTAGAACAAAGAAGCGGATTCCGGACGAATATGAGAAGAAAATGAAAGAAGTTTGAGCAAAAACCGAGATCCGAGCAAAAAGTTGTAGTAAATTTAAGATTTTGTGAAAGATAAAGGATCTGATGCACGATACACCCCTCATCACTTTCGAAGAGGGGTGCATCGACCTGCCAGCTCATCAAATTCTGCACCGCCATAACACGATACACCCCTCATCACTTTGTGAAGAGGGGCGCATCGACCACTGACGGAAAAAGACCTAAAATCTCACTATTTAAACAATATTTTTGGAGATTTTTAGGGATCACCTCTTCACCCAAAAACACAAAACGGCTGGAAATCATTGAGAGGGTCTTTGGGGGGTGATCATAAGTGCAAATTGGTGTGGATTCAAGCTTTGATTGGTATTTTGATCTTTGATCTTGAAAATTTGAAGATTCTCTTTGAAGATCTTGAAGTTTTTGATGGATTGAAGACCATTTGAAGATTGGAGTGGAAGATCTAGTAGATCCAAGCTTTGATTTGAAGATTGGTGGCCAATTCGGGTGTGATCCACTCTTCTTTGTGCATTTTTACTTGATTTTTCCTACTTGTTGTTGACATGATGCTAGATCTAGACATATTTGGATTGGATTTGGTATTTTTGATTATGATTGGCTAGGTTTAGTATGACTATTTAGGCATTATGGATGATTGATGATGATATGATGATTTTTGGTTGTTTATGACATGTTGGATGGATGTTCTTTGTGAGAAAATTGGTTTATGATGATCTTGTATGCAATATGTGTGTTGACTTTATTATTCATGTTGAGATCTTGACTTGATTGTGGATAATATTATCTTGATTTGATAACTTGATAATAGATTTCACATTTTTGGTGGTTAGTCTACTAGATTTAATCATCATTTGAGTAGATCTAGGAATAGATACTCATAAGTTAAGATTGATTTGTGGATTTGAGCCAATGTGCTAGCTTGATTCGTTACCGGAAGGTGAGGATTTGTAGATTTCATCCTTTTGTTAGTTGGTTTGGGTTAAAATACTACGGGAGTAGGTTTTGCTTAATAAAAACTAGCAAATTGTGTTATCTAGTCTTGATTTATCATAAACCGATTGATCACGTTATTTTAGTTTACTGATTGAGTCAGTTTCTAGGATAAATGGACTTGTAAGCCGAGAGGCGAGCCAGTTTAGGATCCCTTAGACATCCGGGAGTGATTTATTGACATTCCTCACACCGTGAGCTTCACATATTTATTTTAGGACTTTTTAGCACCCACGAGACCTTAGTAGTAGGTACTGATGTGTTAGATTGTTTTGAGTAGATATATTCTCAGATCCGGTGCCGACATATCTAGAAAGCCGAGAGTTGTCAGATTATCATCAGGATTCCCGTCTAAGTAGCCATCACTCCATCCATAGTTCTCTTTTAGCTTATTTCCATCTTTAGTTTCCATTTAGTTAAGTTTTTACCCCTAGTTTATTTTAGATAATTTTCCTTAGTTTAAATCTTATTCTTAGAGTAATTTTAGGTAAATTGTCTCTTGCTTGTTTAATTTAGTCTTTAAAATCTAAAATCAACTCTTTAACATCGGTTAGAATTCGATAAAGATCCAGTATTAGAGGACGCCAAACTCAAATCTCTTGGGTACGATATCCGGACTTACTTAACTTGCTACATACGACCGGTACACTTGCCGATTGTGTGAACTTGTTAGGTTTTTCCATTTTATAAATTTAAAACCTGATTTTCCGATCCATACATATTTTCATACACCATACGGTTCACATCAACAGGAGAATGACTTTGATTAACATTTTGAAAACCAAAAGATTGATTTCTTTGAAAATTTGGAAACAGAGTCATTTCTCTTGTTGAGTTTGTTCGAAAGAAACAATCCTTTGTGTCATGATTTCTCCTCTCACAAATATCACAAAATTTGTTATAAAAGCATTCTTCTGAAGAATGATTTCTTTTGTCACAGTAACTGCAGTACCTGTTAAAGAAACATTCAACAGTTGCATGGTTATAACGATCACATATCTCACAATGTTTCTTGCTAATTCTAAAGAGCCGATTGTTAACTTTTGATGTTGAACCCACTCGTGATTCATTATCAGTTTTGTTCGGTTTTAGATTAACTTGATTCTTTTGTGGAGATTTTGTTTGTGAGTTTGCTTGTTTGGAAATTTGGTTCGATTTTAACACACCTTGTTTGGTTAACCTTTTTGATTCAATTCTTTTATCATTGACAGCGGAAGACTTAGGACCTGAACCTGTTTTCAGACCAGAGTTAGATTTGATTGGAGAATTGATTGGTTTACCATAAGATCCGTTTAAATCAAAAGTTCCTGCAGACACAAACTTAATTGTTTTACCTTTTGTCACTTTCTTCTTGACCGGTTTAACATTTTCAGTTTTAACAATTTGAGCTTTGGTGTTGTCATTCGATTTTATGACACTTTTACCTTTTGACTGTTTTGTTTCAGATTGATTGATTTTTGATTTTAATTTCTGCACTTTTGCATTCGAGACTTCAGTCTTTTTCACTTCTTGCTTCTTGATCAGTTGATCAGCAACTTGCGCTTTCTGTTCCTTCTTCCACTTGATGTAGTCAGGATCATTGTATCCTGAAAATTCACCTTCATCCTTGACATTTTCTTCTGACTTCAGATTCAGTTCCGGATACTCAACAAGTTGAATCAGAACAGGCTCTGATTTGTTGCTAGCTTCATCATCAGCTTCAGTGGTCACACCATCTTCTTCTTTCAAACTTTCAATCAACACTTCAGATCCTTCGGATTCAGATTTACTTCTTTGAAATTCTTTGAATTTTCGTTCATTTTCAGGTGAATGATCAAATTCATTGAAGTTTTCAGGTAAAGTTTGTGTGATTGAATTAGGCATTGGTTCATGAGTAAAACCCAACCCTGTTTTGGTTTTGTTACCTCTTTCACTTATAAGTTGTTTAACCATTGTTTTACAACTTTTCACTTTTGTTAATTCAACTTGTGTGACAGCATGAGCAACTTTTTCTTGTTCAAAGTTCTTTGTCATTTCTTCAAGTTGTTTTGTTACCAGTTCCAATTCCTTTAAAGTTTTGTTCCATGATTCTTTAAGTGACAAAATCTTCTCATCAGAAATTTTGTGATCAATTTTAAGTTGTTCATGAATTTTCTCATGTTTGCTTAATTTATCACCAATTTTAAATGAATGAGTTCGATAATGTTCTACTTGTTGAATGCATTGTTCAGAACATAACCTTTCTTTAACATCAATAGGCAATGGAACATAATTGGGGGGTAAATCAGTACTAACCTTTGGTTGTCCGGTAGATGATGAAGACTCACTGGATGTAGCCATTAGCGCAATTTCTGACTCAGATTCTTCAACAGGATCAGACTTTGCACTCCAGTCACATTCCTCTGAATCTTCACTAACAGTATCAATCACCTTGATATCTCCTTCTTCTGACCAATCCTCTTCGATTTCACAAACCAGTGCCAGACTCGATGTAAGATCAGATGTGAACTGTTCTGCATACGCACTCCAATCATATCCGTCTTTCATACTAACTACCAGTGCCTTAGTTTGATCTTCTGGTTTCTTTCCTTCATCCTTCAATTCCGGCATGGGAAGATTTTGATATGGTTTCTGAAAGAAACGTTGATTTCTTTGTTGATAACTTGAAGACTGTTGCGAGCTTTGACCTTGACCTTGATTCTGTCCACTTGAACTCGCTTGATCATTGTAGTTCTGATTCTTAGGAGCTTTGCATTCCCTTGAAAAATGACCATAGCAGTTACAATTGAAACATCTGGCCTTTGATTTGTCAAATCCAACCGTCTTGTTTGCATGAGGCTTGTAGCTTCGGTTAACATATGCATGCTTCTGCGTTCTATATGCAACCATCACCATCTGCCAGTTTAAATCCATTTCCTCAACGTCATCAGGATCCATCTCAAATAAGTCTTGAAGAACAACGTCCATTTGACTTAAGTGACTTCCTTGATATGCTTGAAAACTTGCCATAAAAGCTGTAAAGGCAGTTTTGGTCTCGTCATCTTGTAACAAGATGTTCATCACATCTTTTACCTTTGCTTGAACATTCGAACTTTGACTTTCTGCTTGATTCTTCAGATTCTGACTTTGAACTTGAGCTCTTGGTGGAGATTGAGGTTGAGAACAAGTTGGCGAGCTTGGAAAGTATGATGAATCAGTATAAAAACTTGCGCCCACAAATAAATCACCCTCATCTTCAAACTTTGTTGCATCTTGTGCAAGAAAAGCATTCTCCACAGTATTAGCAGGATTCACAATATATTTGTATTGTGCATGTGAACCAGTTCTATCAGTGTTTCTAGAACCTTCATCAATCTCTACTTCCTCTATTTTTGCGATGAGCAAATCTAGATCCATCGGAAACTTCTCAGTATGTTTCAATAAGGTCACAGTCTGTTTCCATGATGATGGAAGTGCACATAATAATCTGTCATTCAGATCTTGGAGATCTGTCTTTGCACCGGCATTGGACATTTCAGTAGTCAGATGAACAAACCTATTCATCATTTGGTGCACGGATTCTCCAGCAATGTGTTCAAATAACTCCAACTGTCTCTTCAACTTTTGTTTCTTGAGACTTCTGAGTTGTTCACCTCCTTCACAAATAGACTTCAAAGCCTTGAACAATGTATAACCTGTTTGATAGGTGTCCAACCTTGACAGTACTTGTAGTGGCAATCCCTTACACATCAGAGAATATGCTTTGCTATCATTCTTCACTTTCCTCAAATCTTCTGCTGACAAATTATCCTCTGGATAAGGTTCAGTAGAGTCTTTGGTGTAGGTACTTGCACTATCTGGAGCTGTCTGTGTAGGTATGTGAGGACCCTTGTCAATTGACTTCCAAAGATCATTTTCTATTGAGCAAAGATGATGCTTCAGTCTAATCGTCCAATTCTTGAAATCTGCACGATTGACAAGTCTAGGAACACGGTTATCAGAATCATCATTAGGTGCCATTTTAAAAGATTTTAAAGAAAATATTTTTGGTTTTTGTTAATTTTGAAAAGAAATAGTTAAACTACTAAAATAAAGACAAGTAATTAATGACAAGATAAGAAAACAAGGATTAAAACAACTAAAAATGAGTCACACGGCTGAATAGTGAAAAATCCTTCTTCACCCGGCTAAACAGTAGCTTTGTTCTTCACCCGGCAGGGAAAAATCTTCACACGTCTAAACAGTCACACGGCTCAACAGTTGTAAGTCTTGGATTCTTTACTCGGCAGAACAGTTACCCGGCTAAACAGTTACACGGCAAGTAGAAATAACTTCACACGGCAGATAACTTGACCAGGTTTGAAACTTGACACGGAAAAAAGCTTTACCCGACTGAACAGTTGTCGATCACACGCAAAGTTGTTTACCCGGCTACACAGTTGTTGATCACCCGACTGAAATTGTTTATCACCCGGCGTAACAGTGTATCACCCGGCACAACAGTACTTGATCCGGCTGAACAATAACACTTTTTCCTCGTCAAATTCTTTACCCGTCTAGCACAAAATCCTTTACACGGCTGCACAGGACCTAATTGTTCACAAATCTAAGTCCAAGGAAATTGTCTAAGTCAAATTTTATCACCCGGCAAGTTAATCTTCAACCAAGTTCTAACTGTTCATCATCTTCATCATGAGAATTTTTCAGGGTTTATCAAAAACTTGTCCAATTCGTTCAAAATTCACACACAAGCAGTAAAATAGTCCGATTATCAATCCCTAATCTCAATCAATCCAAAACATGATCAAATTTAGATGAAATTTGAGCAAAATTCGATCGAACAGTAACTTTTTCTATCTTCTTAATTCCTCAGATCTGATGATAATCTGATGGAATTTGCACAATCGTTGTGAATTAGGAGTGATTGCGATGATAAACTAAAAACAACAACAATTCATTCAGATCATGATTTTTGAGCAATATTGTAGTGTTTTGCTTGATGAATAGCGAAGAACACAATACCAACAGCTCTGATACCAATTGATAGGTTCAATTGGATCGGTAATATCGCTCAATGATCAGAACAATTCATACACAAACACAGTTCAATCATAAACACAATTCATACTAATAATTCTCTTTTGTATATTGATGATCAAAGCAGATTTGTAGTACAAATGCAGGAGAAAATAAATCACACACACTTAGTTCTCTCTCTAACGTGAATAGTGATCTAGCCTCTCTCCTCACACTCTCTCACTACATGCTTTAAGCAACAAAATACATTTTAGGGAAAATAACAAAATAGACCCTAAACTATACATAAATGTATAAACAAATACAAAGTAAATCTTAACTAGGAAATAGCCCTAACAAAAATGCACACAGATTTAAGGCAGAACTTTTGGTGGAGTGGTATGAAAGAAGATGTAGCTTAATATGTGGCTCATTGTTTAACTTGCCAGCAGGTAAAGATCGAGCATCAGAGAGCCAGTGGATTGTTACAACCGTTAGACATTCCAGTCGGGAAATGGGATGATATCTTTATGGACTTTGTTACGGGACTTCCAAAAACTCTAAAGAAAAATGATGCGATATGGGTCGTGGTCGATAAACTCACAAAATCTGCTCATTTCTTACCTATTCAGAAGGGATACCTAGTTAGCAAGTTATCAGAGATGTTCCTTCGTGATATTGTTCGACTTCATGGCACACCGTCTTCTATTGTTTGTGATAGAGATCCGCGTTTCACTTCACGCTTTTGGAAAGGTTTTCAGAAGGCTTGGGTACAAAGATAAGATTCAGCACGGCCTTTCATCCGCAAACCGATGGGCAATCTGAACGCACTATTCAAACGTTGGAGGATATGCTTAGAGCATGTGCTCTTGAGTGGACAGGCAACTGGGATGAATATTTATTCTTAATCGAGTTTTCTTACAATAATAGTTGGCAGGCTAGTATCGATATGGCTCCATACGAGTTGTTATACGGTTGAAAATGTAGATCTCCCATATGTTGGAATGAGGTAGGAGAGAAGCTGATTGAAGGTCCTGAATTGGTGCAGATTACAAATGAAAAAGTCGCCGTTGTTCGTGAAAAATTAAAGGAAGCTCAAAGTAGGCAAAAATGTTATGCGGACCGACATCGGCGTTCCTTGGAATTTAATATTGGTGATAAAGTGTTCTTAAAAGTTTCTCCATGTCGAGGTGTTCGTCGTTTTGGTATCAAGGGGAAACTTAGTCCTCGCTATATTGGACCTTTTGAAATCCTGGAGTGGATAGGTGAAGTCTCCTATAGTTTAGCATTACCACCGCAACTCTCTCATGTCCATAATGTTTTCCATATATCTCTATTGAGGGGATACAACTATCATCCATTGCACGTTGTTAATTACGCGTTACCCGCAATTCAAGAAGATCTTTCTTACGAAGAAAAACCTGAAGCCATTCTTGATCGTCAAGAACGAGTCATGAGACGCAAGTCGATACCGTTCGTTAAGGTCTTATGGAAGAATCATCCTGAACGTGAAGCGACGTGGGAGATGGAAGAAATGATCTGTTCACAATACACGCATCTATTTGAAAACTAAAAGTATGTTCTATGACTCCTAATTACTTGTTGATCTCTATTCTGAATTTTCGATTCTTAAGAAACAGCGTGTTGTATACGAATTGTACGTCAAGAGGATTCATGCTACGTAATGTTTAGAATTTCAAGGTCGAAATTAATTTTAAGGGAGGTAGAGTTGAAATAACCGAAGATGATGATGATAATAATAATAATAATAATAATAATAATAATAATAATAATAATAATAATATTAATAAATTTATCGTTATTAATTCATCTAAATATTACTGCAAGTATATGCTCATTGTTAATAATCAATTAATCATGTAGCTTGTTGTTATATAAAGTAAACCTAGTAAAATTAAATATAATGAAATACAAATCAAATTAGTAATTATCATATCAGTTTAAACCGACTACAATTCCTTTCAAATTCTCATTAACAAACCTTTTGATGAACCTTACGAGAATTATTGGAATGAATTCTTGAATGTAAACAATGGCCTAATCATTGAACAATTCAAACTCACGAGTCATCTCATAGTTTTTCTCCCATTATCGTTGCTCCGGACGCAGAAAGTTCTAACGCATCAAACCGTTCTCGTGAAGGCATTCACGCAGGTTCATCTCCGGCTTTCTACACTAAGTTCTACTGCTCGATTACGTACTGTGTTTGAAGCAAGCGGGTTAATCTTTCGCCGACTGACTCCACTTAGATACAACCGGTTTAGACGTCGAAACCACTGGTTGGAGAATTTTCCAAGGATCCAGAATCCTACAGTGAAATAAGGTACCGACATAGATCTTTCTTTTCGACGATTCGTTGTTAACTATATTTGTGCAGGTTACGGGCAACGATGTCATTGAAAAAAAAAACTTAAGTTAGTTGAATTAGAATATGATCATAGTTGAGGATTAAATCATAATTGTTAGTGATGATTGCAATGGTCTCTTTAACATATAAAATGAATTCCAACAAAAACTAAGTCTTAAAAACAATGGCTACTATTATTAATCTTAATTCTCACGAGCATCTTCTATATAATATAGTAAAATCATATTTACTTACTTGGCATCATTTGAGATTCATTTGCTTAGTTGACATTATTTGAGAGATTCTCTCAAAATTAATAATATTGTTATATTTAAAAATTATATATCTATCTATAATAATTTATTATAACAATATTAACTTTCATTTGATCCCCTAATATTTAGCAAAATATTTAAAAAATTAAGACTATTTACATTTTCAACCCTTTTCCTACTAAGGGTGTGTTTGGGCAAGGTTATATTTATTAGGGTTATAAAAATAAAACTTAGAGATAAAATTATTAATAACATACAATTAAATACATAATTATTTTTTAAATATACACAACTTTTTATATGACATTGTTTTAACAAAAACTACACCATAAAATCGAATGTCTAATTCTCTTTAATTTGATTATAATATTGTTATACCAAACAAAAAGATTTTAAATAAGTTTTGTGTTTCAGTTTTACCACAGTTTTATCTCAAAACTGATTGGAATCGTTCATATCCATGAATATCCTTAAAATCATCACATGAGTGTTATGCCCCGAGCGTAACGCGGGCACTAACCTAGTTTCAGGAATAAATAAAAACGATTTAATGTACGCTTATAGAACAAACATATCAATAAGGACTTACTATTGGATTGCATGCATATACTAAACGTTCCTTATTTTAGAATAGCAAGAAATTAAAGAAACCGATTTAATATAATTCCAAGTAATCTAAGGTGTTATATTATTATTACGTAGGATCACAAGCTAGTTAGCGACATCATTGGGTATGCGCGATTACATTTAAGTTAAGGTGCGGATTCTAACCCTTCCTCTAATGTAGCGTGAATTCCTCTTTTCTTTTTTGTCCACCGTTTTGAATCCAATTCGCATTCGATACTCTACTCGCTATTGTACATTGTGATCATTTTAGTTATATGATATTATTGTTATGAGCATTGGGTTGAACTGCTGAAATTGTTATGCATGCGATAGGCCTAAGTCTTTTAACTCATTGTCGCATGTTCCTATATTATTTGATATCGTGAGACGCTTAATGTGACTAGCGATCTCAATTTGAGTGATTGTGGTTGGCTATATTGTACTTTGGCATTTGACCTCAATACCCGAGCGCATCCACCTATGGGCGCCATTGTTGGCACTAATGGCGTGCACCATCCGTGGCGGTGCGATTAGCCCACAGTGTCTCCTTTGTTGTGATTGGTTATTGGTGGAAGGAGGCGTATGGATCGATCCTAGGATAATTACTGTTACTGGTGGATGGATATAGGTGTGTGTGCCCACATCGGCATCTCACATTACTGTGCATTAGGGCTGCAGCCAATGTACTTACTGATTACTGTTTACTGATACTGGCTCGATGGGTATTTCCTTGCAATTTGCTTGTTTCTTCCTAGGTCATTTTCAATTTCATCCTTGTAATATTAGACTATAATATTTGCGTCACTAAGCAATTTTAGCTCAGCCGTGTTCTTTGTATTCTCCGTTACTAAGCAATTTTAGCTCAGCCGTGTTCTTTGTTGTTTTCTTTGTTTACACGACAGGTACCCGGGGGGCTCAGGGGAACGTGTGATGAGAGTTAACTCAAGAATTCAAGTTGTGATATCTAAATAAAATAAATGAGACTGCATCATATATTATTTTAAGACGTTATCTTTAAGACTTTACTTTATTCAGACTTATGTAAGGATGTGAACATTTTGCTTAAGTATGTTATTAAGTAATTAATATTATCTCTGATTACTGTATCGCGTGACACGTCAATCCTACAAGGTTGGGGTGTTACAATCTCGTACCATCTTGAACTTCCTTATCCCTTACCACTTTCAATTCATCAACCTCGTACTTTGCAACCTCACTCAAAACCTTTTCTTCTTCAATCAATTCAACCTTTGACTCGGCAGCTTCATCAGAGTTCTCACCATTTTCACCATAAATTCTTTGAAAGGACCAAAGCAATTAATATAGTTATCATCAAGAGCAGCTTCCTTAACAATCTCAGCAATCAAAGCATGATTAATTTCCTCCTTTGTTTCTTCAATTTCTGCACTCCAATCAAAGTTAGTGAGTAGTGCAGTTTCTTTTCTCGGTTTAACTTCCTCAGCTCTTTCTTGAATAGGAACAGTTCTAGAATTTCCGAAGTTAACGGGTTCAGTGACGATTGGTAAAGGACATTCCCTCTTAAAGTGTCCCAATTGCTTGCAGTTGTAACACCTTAACTTCCCTTTATCATACCCAAGTTTGTTGTTCTGACCCTGATTCCCAAAATTCCTTCGACATGTTCTTTCCATAAATCTTCTAGCACGAAGAGTGAGCATTGCCATTTGCCATTGAATGTTAGTTTCTTCAAGATCAATAGGATCCACCTGATACATATCTTCAACAGTCATCCCTTTTCCTTTCAATTCACCTGCAACCAGAGCTTCCTGAACCCTAACTTCAACAAATCAGGTCGATTTATGCCAAAATCAGACAATCTATTGTTTGCGAAGAACAAAACAATCGAGCTACGATGGAGATGGCTACACGGAGTATGATCTAATCTTCATTTATTGATCTCGCATATTTTTATCAGTATCTGTTCATGTTATGGCATCGATTTTAATCATTTTGATTTATTAGCCTTTCATGTTTAAGTTAGCTACTACGTTGATAAACTATTTGTCCGATTGGAGTTAGTATACTTTTTGAATCACCTTAGGTTATATCATTATTTTTGTGCATTAATTTGGTGATGAGTTTGTTTTGTTATTTTTGTGCCTGGTTGATTAAACGAGATTGATATCAAAGTCAAATATATGATATAATCTGATTAGAAGTTAGTGTAGGTTTTCATTGTGAATTTGACAAACCTTTTCATGATTTGTTTACATATTTTCTAATTTTTCTTTCAAATTGATAAGAATTTGGATATTGAATATTAGTAGTTTAGTACTAACATTAGAAAATTCATATAAAGTTCATGTGATTAAGATTTAGCAAAAAGTTATTTAGGTCCATTAAGGCAGTAGAATCTTCCATTTTAATTATGCAAATCATGTTAATGCACTTTTATTATTATTTTTTTTATGTTAGGATCTAACTTATATATGCATAACTTTTGATGTTGTCCAACAGGATGTTGCTGAGTCTTTGAAGAATTTCAGGTACTTGATTTTTGTATATCTTAAAGTTGCCAAATACGTTGACTTACAAGAGTCAGACAAGTTAGTCTTTAGTGTTACTATAAAAAATTTGGATTTAGCCGTATTGGAGTTGCAAAGTTGAAATCATTTTGATAAATTTTTTTTTGGGGTTCCATGGTTATATTTTTGACCCATAAAGTTGATTTTCGTATTCAAATGACATTACACTGACTTCCATAGTTTAAAATTCATCAAGATGCAGAAGTTTTAATTTTTTTAACGCTATTTCTGTGGACATACTCACAAGTCTAGGCCAAAATATGTTGATTTTTCTTAATTAGCTAGCGATTGTTGTTGTGCTCTTGTCGAGTTTCATTTCTAGATGGTTGACCAATAAATTGATTGATTAAGCATTGATCTGTTGTAATGGCTTTGAAGAAGAGGAAACATATGGATTGTCTGATGTTTTAGCTACTTAGATTCTAAAAAGTAGTAATATTCACATACTTGGTGTTTTGAATGAATTGGTAACAATGATTATGATTATTATTTTATGATTGTTTAGGTCAATATAGTTACATTTGGAGAAACACACCAGAAGTTATAGGTGTCTAAGTCAAGTCAAATATCTATACAATCTATGTTTCAACTCGTAATTTTATTTATGGTTTCTTTAACTTCTTTGATCAGAAGCGTGTAATATATACATATTGTTATATCACGAACAATGACATCCTTATGGCTACTCTTTGTTTACTTTTGATGAATGCATACCATTATGTAGCAATATCTGTTGTTTTTAGTTACAAATGAGTGTTTAAGAGAATAATTTAGGTTGTTTTGATATTATACTTTTTAAATGGCAGGCTCGTGTTGATTCCCCTGACATGGTGAGAGGCCAAATGAACACTGACGAGCTAACACTTACAGACATCAAAATCGACATCAAAAGAGTCCCAAACAAGAAAACTTTTATTGCTGCTATGGTGGCTGCTGGTATGTACCGCATATTAGTTTGTATTTTGGTTTTTATATAATAAAATTTCGCTGTAACGCTCTCTTAGATTTTCAGATGTATGTTCTTTTTATCATGTGCTTGAACTTTTGAAGTCAATAAATAAAACACACAGCATACAAGATAAAAAATAATTTTGCCTTGGAATTATTTAACAGTAGTATTTGTTTCTTAGGTATTCTTAGACAACAGCACAAAAAGGACAAAAAAGATGTAACCAAGTAATGTTTGTAATCATACAACCATGTTAAGGTAACTTGTAACCATCCAACCATGCAACCAAGTAATGTTCATAAATATATAGATATATACATGTTGAATGTAGATATCTACACCATGTTATTAGTATGTGCTATATTTATGTAATAACTTTGATAGAACATAAGCATCTATAATTCTTTAGGTTGTATATAAACCATTTATTATCTTGAGTTTTCATTTTCAGATGCAAGTTCACCATCCAAAGATGATTTGCTTGAAGAAGCTTGCAAAAGGTGTGATGTGCGTTTCTTAATCTCTATTAAGTATCTAGACTGATATGACCATCCAAATTTGGTTGCTTGAGAACTTTGATGATAAAGTAATTGAATTTTTAAATTTTCTGCATGTCTAAGTATATTTATTCTATCTATTTGAAGGCTTATTATAACTAGGCTATTGCCATATCTGATGGGGCAAAATGAGTAGACGTACAAAGAAAGCTGAAGATTTATGGAACCAGGTTAGACCTTTAAATTATGATACTTTTCGAGTTTTGGTCCATGAATGAATTTAAAATCAAACAAATTTCTAATTCATACATTATGAATACATTATGAACTTATCCATTGAACTGTTATAGATTTTTGGATTTACCTCAATCTCATATTCACCATGTAATATCATATCATCTTAACGAAACCGTGTGCCATTTTTTATAACGTTTTGTATGATCTTTCCACTTCTTGTTGATAGAAGATTTTCTCTTTACTAAGAACTCAAATTAATTTCTTGAATTGATAGATCTTTTCAGTGGGTTGATTTGGGTCAAACTAAAAGCAATACCTAAAAATCGGAGTTAATCAAACAAGTCTAATAAATTGATGTATATGTTTTAATTTTTGTTTCAGGTTGGGAAGGTAAATACAAATGCACGGATGTGATATGTGATATTGATGGAATTCGCGAAAACCGTCGAGTATTGGGGCAACCTTTATATTTAGGAGACATAGTTTTTTAGGTGTCACGAATATATATCGGCAAACAATGTTTTTGTTAACTTTGAAATATTTGTACATTTAACTTGTAATTATGAAATGGGTTGTTTTAATATATATATATATATATATATATGTATGTATGTATATTATTATGAAATGAATTTAGTTTGCTATATTACTTTGATTATTATGTATGTAAATTAGTAAATCTAATTTTTTTTAGCAATTTAAATCATGACACGCATTAATGAATGTCGTAAGTATGTGTCATGAATGTGTGACGCAAAAATGTGTCATAAATGTGTGTCATAAAAATTAAACACGCAAGTAAATGTCATTATTATTTTATGACATGGGCTTCCTTGACACACTTTTGTGTGTCATATATACCCTTTAATGACATGCAATGCGTGTCATTAAAGGTCTCTTTTCTAGTAGTGAGTTTTTTGAAATCTTTGTTAGAACATTTTATAGATTATCATGTTTTAGTTTTATCTTTGATGCGTGCAATACTATATATAAAAATAGACACTAAAAAGCTTTAGATTTATAAAACCAAGACAAACCAACTAACTTACACACAACCGGCAGTGGACCGGTCGAAAGTAATATAGTGAACGTAAGTCCGGATGTCGACCCAAATACTATATATATTACATTAAACTAACTAGACAAAACTCAACTTAACTAGACACTACTCTAATTAAAAGATTATTTGAAAGGGGGGGGAGTTTGTTTAAAATAACTAAATTCCATAAATATAAAGATTAGCAAAATTGACGATTTATAACAGATGAGAAATGGTAAACCACCTAAACCCGACTTACTAATGCTCAAGTTATTAGTTTAGTGAAGATCATTTTGACTATGGACTGGGATCTTAATGTATTGACTCGATCTAAAAACCAATAAAACTCTCGACCCTTTTCGAGAAAATATCTATGGGTTTCTATCAAGTTATTCAGCACATCAGTTAATTAGACTCTCTCACAGTTGTTTAGGGGTAATGATTTATTACCTAACACGATTACCTACCTCACATTACGGAAATCTAAGGCAGTTTGAAAACATCAATTGACATTGGTAAACAAGACTGATTAAACCGAACCTAACTTAGACTCCTCACAGATATCCAAACCAACAAGACTTACCGATTAACCTATCACCTCACAGATTCTAGGCTAGCATGCACATTTATACCAACTTGCATCAAATCACAATTCCTATGAAAAGTATATATCCCTTTCATAAATTAATCAAAGAACACACAGTAATTTAACCTAACAAAACTATATTACTTGAAAGACATTCAACAAGGATTTTATGAAATTAATAATCATCAACAAGTCAACCAAAACACACACTATGACATCAATTGAACGAAAACAAATGTTTACTAAATCATAATAAATCCAGAGTTCAAAACAAAACACCAAACATTCAAACAATCAACATTAGGGGGTCTAAAAAACCTAGCCAACAATCATGCTTAAAGTAGCTAGCATGCTTAAATTAATGAAATCAATCGATCACAAGGTTTTGACTTCTTTAACATGCCTAGCAGCCTGCTTGGTTTCTTTTCTCTGTTTCGAATGACAATAAACAAACCGTAGGCTTATTCTTTACTTTTCTTCTTTTTGGTCGTTCCCCCTTCATAAAAGCTAGGTTTTTTTTTCTTTTAATTTCTCAATTATTACTTCAACTCACGTGGGCCTGATATCGTTTCACAAATAATTCAACATGAGTATTTATTTTGATGATAGTTGAATCAAAACAATTATATGAGTTAATTTTAATTTACGTGAGTTTTGTTTTGGTTATTTAAAGATAATTACAATTAATATAAATAATGGATGATAAATTAATATTCACCAACTAACTATTATTTAATCTAATTACACCATTTTTATTCATTATCTCATCAAAATTATAAAATTTAAATATAAACAAGTAATGAGTATAAATCGACTAAAGTAACGAAAAAATGTAGGATATAACTGATATAAAATATATATATTTAGACCACATCAATATTTATATTTGTATTGTTTTATATAGACTAGGGACTATTTCTGTAATTGTTTCTAATAGATTGTTATTGCCAAATAAATAGTGATTGTATCTTCATTGTGAAGAGAGCTTTTCCTAACATTGTAATCGCTATTTTGCTAGATCAATACAACCGTGAATTTATGAGTATTTGCTAGTGTGTTTGATTGAATCATACTGTGTTTGGAATTGTCTCGCGTTGATCATAATATCTGTTGTAGATTGTGGATCCAAATCCTGCCTCATCAATTGGTATCAGAGCTTTTGGCTCAGATCTGAACCGCGCTCAACGCAAACGAACACTGTTTGATAAAAAATCTGCATCAGATTGAAGTTTTGATCAGATCAAGTGAAATCGACGCTGTGTTTCATAAGCATATGCACAGATCGAAGCTCAATTGTAAGGAAATTAAAGCAAAAATTTAGAATACATCATTTGTGTTCAAAAGCTATCACACTGAAAAATTCTTCATCAACAACAAATCTAAAGATAAATGGTGAAATTTTGATTAAGGAATATAAATCTAATCATTTCTCATCTATTCAGAAGAAATACTTTGTTGTATTTAATTATTTACTATGTTATTCTATGTCTTTAGATGATTAAAACTTTAACCATGGTTTCTCCCTTAAGAATTGCGTCTTTAACGCTTCATTTGCTATTAGATGGATTATTCTAATCATGTCGTAAGTTTTGTAATGACCATAAAAAAAGTCAAGGAGGATCACCGTCTAGAGTTTGTTTGATTTTTTAAATAACCATTTTCTACTCGTGGTGAGTTGCATGTGGCATTATCAAGAGTTACCAGACAAGGTATGTATAAGTTGTTAGACTAGATAGTGATGTTAATATTTCAATCACATCGAATATTGTATACAAAAAAGTGTTTAGAGATTTGTAATACATGTATTATTTTTAGTCTTTTTTTGCGTATTTGTAATAAATGTTGTATTTAAATGCATTTTATAAAAAATGTAATATTCTTATTAACATGTTACATTATATATTTTGTTTCAGCCCGTGTGTTAACACCGGGCATATTGTCTAGTATATTTTATAAAATACTAAAATCTTATAAAATATACTCTAAACCATGATTTTATATAAATTTAAGAATTACACATACTTTTAATACTTTAAAAATACTATAAAAATATATTTTTAACACTTCTAAAATGTATAAAAGACGTATAAGTAATAGTTTACAAATATGGACTTTTTATAAGACTTTTAAATTCTTTTAAAAATATGGTACGTGTTTTAAAGTATTGCTAGTTATATAATATATATGTTTTTGTGATGTTAAACAGTTCCGTTAAGAAATATATTATTTGAATTATTATCGTTGATAAAAAATATTGTTATTATTATATTTTCCGTCGTAAATGTTAAATAATTTTGTATATTTTAATCATTTACCGAAAAACCCAAAATCCCAATTTGAAACCCTAAAATTTCAATTTCCTTAGACTCCTATTGTTTTTATTCTAAGCTTTTTATACTATATGTGTTACGTTTTTCTATTTACTATTTTCCAGAAGAGGTCATAGAACTATGATAATCTAGTTCGCATCAGATTGAAGTTTTTGATCAGATCAAGTGAAATCGACGATGTGTTTCATCAGCATATGCACATATATATCGAAGCTCAATTGTAAGGAAATTAAAGCAAAAATTTAGAATACATCATTTGTGTTCAAAAGCTATCAGACTGAAAAATTCTTCATCAGCAACAAATATAAAGATAAATGGTGAAATTTTGATTAAGGAATATAGATCTAATCATTTCTCATCTATTCAGAAGAAATACTTTGTTGTATTTAATTATTTACTATGTTATTCTATGTCCTTAGATGATTTAAACTTTAACCATGGTTTTTTTGTGTAAAAGATTACCCCGGTGATTTATATATATGTTCAAACAAAATAAGTAGTGGGAAGAAACCACACTAGTTCATTCATAGGACATGCCCCATGAATGTTCAACAAGCAATACAACATTACAAAACAACCAACTAGATACAAAATAACCTACCTAGACTTCCACAAAAAGACCAACCATCCAAACATTAGGTCGATACATTCTTCCTTAGCCTTTGTCCCTTTTGCCATCAATCTGCATATCAACTGTAATCTTCCATCGATCCAACAATTGATTGTTCCCCCGTGTCCCCTTAAATCTGATACTCAACAATCTTAGACGAACAGTTTTGATGATCACCTCCGATAGCTGGTTTATACTCCTCGATTCATTATTAAACAATCTAGCATTTCGTTCTTGCCAAACATAATAGGAAGCAACCCCTACTACAAGTCTTTCTATGATGCTCCTTGCTGATTTAACCTTTATCCTTAGGTTTAACCAATGTACAATGTCCTCCCAACTACCTCCAACATGTTGCTTATTAATACTGGATCGAATTAAATACCATACCTCTCGCGAGTATTCACATTCAAAGAACAAATGTTCGTGTGAATCCAATCCTTTACAGCAAAAATACAACACATCATATTCATGTCCCATTTCTTCATGCGATCTTGCGTGTTAAGTTTGCCAAGAAACAACAGCCACATATGAAATGCATGCCGAGGTATTCAATATGGAAACCACACCATACTATCCTATTCCACAGGAACCTGCATATTACGAATTGTATTCCATACTATACTAGATGAAAAGTTGCTTTCCATACCATGTCTATCTCTCCAAACATATGTATCCCACTTATGTTCAATCAAATCAGATACGTGGATGTTTAATAAAAAATGTATACACATCATTCCATACAGTAGGCCAAATCCATTGATGATTATCCACTAAATCCACCACCTTATCATTAATATCAATAACGCTCTAGAAATCTCTCTAGAAGTAATATAGTTACGTAAAGGACTTTGGACTTTGACTACACCAATTATCACTCTATATTAACAAAGACCTCCCATTACCTATATTACTCCAAATGAAAGGGCGCATCTCCTCCCTTAATTGCAATATTTTCCTCCCGTAACTTTAACCATGGTTTCTCCCTTAAGAATTGCGTCTTTAACGCTTCATTTGCTATTAGATGGATTATTCTAATCATGTCGTAAGTTTTGTAATGACCATAAAAAAAGTCAAGTTAGTTTGATTTTTTAAATAACCAGTTTCTACTCGTGGTGAGTTGCATGTGGCATTATCAAGAGTTACCAGACGAGATGTGTATAAGTTGTTAGACTAGATAGTGATGTTAATATTTCAATCACATAGAATATTGTATACAAAAAAGTGTTTAGAGATTTGTAATACATGTATTATTTTTAGTCTTTTTTTGCGTATTTGTAATAAATGTTGTATTTTAATTCATTTTATAAATAAGGTAATATTCTTATTAACATTTTACATTATATATTTTGTTTCAGCCCGTGTGTTAACACGAGCATATTGGCTAGTATATTTTATAAAATACTAAAATCTTATAAAATATATCCAAAACCATGATTTTATATCAATTTAAGAATTAAACATACTTTTAATACTTTAAAAATTCTATAAAAATACTATCTTAATACTTCTAAAATATATAAAAGACTTATAAGTAATAGTTTATAAATATGGACTTTTTATAAGACTTTTAAATACTTTTAAAAATATGGTACATGTTTTAAAGTATTGCTAGATATATAATATTTGTTTTTGTGATGTTAAATAGTTCAGTTTAGAAAAATATTTTTTGAATTGCTATCTCTGATAAAAAATATTGTTATTATTATTATTATTTTCCCTCGTAAATGTTAAATAATTTTGTATATTTTAATCATTTACCGAAAAACCCCAAATCCTAATTTGAAACCCTAGAATTTCAATTTCCTATTGTTTCTATTCTAAGTTTTTTATACTATATGTGTTACGTTTTTCTATTTACCATTTTCCAAAATAGGTCATACAAATATAATAATCTAGTTCACGGCTTGATGCAACCTTATGTGGTAGTTTAAACTAGTTTATTGCTTGGTAATCCCACCGGTACAATGTTAGCGCTAATGGTTTGACAAACCCACCTGCCTGGACAACATCGATAGGTGATTTAAACCTGACCATTCTAATTCCATATTTGCTATGTTGCTATGAATGTCGGTAGTTGCTATACTATTGTTAGGGCTCGTTTCTAGTTAAGATTTACTTTGTATTTGTTTATACATGTTTGTATAGTTTAGGGTTAATTTTGTATTTTCCCTAATGTGTTGATGCATAAAGCATGTTGTGAGAGAATGTTAGAGAGGGAGTCTAGATCACAATTACATACTAGAGAGAGAATTAGTGTGTGTGTTCTTACATTCTCCTGCACATTTTGTACTACAACTTTTATGCTTTGATCATCAACACAAGAGAATTATTAGTAATGAATTGTGTTGTTGATTGATTCGTGTGTTTGTACTTAGATCGTTCTGATTTGCAGCAATATCGATCCAATTGAACCTATCAATTGGTATCAGAGCTGTTGGTATTGTGTGTTCTTCGCTATTCATCAAGCAAAAACACATTAATATTGCTCAAATCATGATCTGAATGATCTGTTGCTGTTTTTAGCTGTGATTCATCATCGTAATCACTTCTAATTCACAACGATTGTGCAAATTCCATCAGATTATCATCAGATCTGAGGAATTAGGAAGGAAGAGAAATTTACTGTTCGATCAAAATTTTGCTCAAATTCATCAAAATTTGATCATGTTTTGGATTGATTGAGATTGGAGATTGATAATCGGTACATTTCACTGATTGGGTGTGATTTTTGAAGAAATTGGACAAGTTTTTGTTAAAACCAGAAAAATTCGATTGAACAAAATGATGAACAGGATGAACTGGTTGAAGATTAACTAGCCGGGTGATAACTTTGACTTAGACAAAATTTTTGGACTTAGATTTGTGAACAATTAGGTCCTGTGCAGCCGTGTAAAGGATTTTTGTCTAGACGGGTGAAGAATTTGCAAGAAAAAGGTTGTACTGTTCAGCCGGATCAAAGAACTGTTGTGCTGGGTGATAAACTGTCCAGCCGGGTGATTAACATTTCAGCCGGGTGATTGATAAACTGTTTAGCCGGGTAAACAATTTTTCTGCCGTGTGATCAACTGTTCAGCCAGGTAAACCTTTTTGCCGTGTCAAGTTCCAAGCCGGGTCAAGTTATCTGCCGTGTCAAGTGTTACTGTTCAGCCGTGTAACTGTTCAGCCGGGTAACTGTTCTGCCGGGTGAAGATTGCAAGTATTGAAGATTGAAAATTGTAGACGGGTGAAGAAAAGTCTCAGCCGGGTGAAGAAGGAAAGTTACTATTCAGCCGGGTGAAGAACAAATTTTCACTGTTCAGCCGTGTGACTTGTTTTCAATTATTTCAAACCTTGTTATCTTATCTTGTCATTATTTCTTTGATTTTAGTTTAACATTTTAACTGTTTCTTTTCAAAAATCATTAAAAACACAAAAATATTTTTTTTAAATCTGTAAAATGGCACCTAATGATGATTCTGACAACTGTGTTCCTAGATTGGTCAACCGTGCAGATTTCAAGAATTGGACGATTAGACTAAAGCATCATCTATGCTCGATTGACAATGATCTTTGGAAGTCAATTGATAAAGGTCCTCACATACCTACACAGACTGCTCTGGATAGTGCAAGTACCTACACCAAAGACTCTACTGAACCTTATCCCGAAGATAAGTTATCAGCAGAAGACCTACGAAAAGTGAAGAATGATAGTAAAGGTTACTCTTTGATGTGTAAAGGACTGCCACTACAAGTACTGTCAAGGTTGGATGCTTATCAAACAGGCTACACACTGTTCAAAGCACTGAAGTCAATCTGTGAAGGAGGAGAACAACTGAGAAGTCTCAAGAAACAAAAGTTGAAGAGACAATTGGAGTTATTTAAACATATTGCTGGAGAATCTGTGCACCAGATGATGAATAGGTTTGTTCATCTAACTACTGAGATGACTAATGTGGGTTCAAAAACAGATCTCCAAGACCTGAATGACAGATTACTATGTGCTCTTCCATCTTCATGGAAACAAACTGTGACACTACTGAAGCATACGGAAAAGTTTCCGATGGACTTGGATCTGCTCATTGCAAAGATAGAGGAAGTAGAGATTGATGAAAGTTCTAGAAATACTGACAGAACTGGTTCACATGCACAGTACAAGTTTATTGTGAATCCTGCTAACACTGTGGAAAATGCCTTTCTGGCTCAAGAATCTGCCAAGATTGATGATGAGGGTGATCTATTTGTTAGTGCAAGTTTTTATACTGATTCTTCATACATCCCAAACTCACCAACTTATTCTCAACCTCAATCTCCACCAAGAGCTCAAGTTCAAAGTCAGAATGTGAAAAATCAATTGGAAAATCAAAGTACTACTGTTCAAGCCAAAGTAAAAGATGTGATGAACATCTTGTTACAAGACGATGAGACAAAGAGTGCATTTACAGCTTTCATGGCAAGCTTTCAAGCATATCAAGGAAGTCACTTGACTCAGATGGATGTTGTGCTTCAAGATCTATTTGAAATGGATCCTGATGACGTTGAGGAAATGGATTTAAATTGGCAAATGGTGATGGTTGCATATCGAACTCAAAAACATGCATATGTGAACCGAAGCTACAAGCCACATGCAAACAAGACCGTTGGGTTTGACAAGTCAAAGGCCAGATGTTTCAATTGTAACTGCTATGGTCATTTTTCAAGGGAATGCAAGGCTCCTAAGAATCAGAACTACAATGATCAAGCCGGTTCAAGTGGACAGAATCAGGGTCAAAGTCAGAACTCACAACAGTCTTCAAGCTATCAAAACAGAAATCAACGTTTCATGGAGAAGCAATATCAAAGTCTTCCAATGCCAGAACTGAAATATGAAGGCAAGAAGCCAGAAGATCAGAGCAAAGCACTGGTCGTTAGTGTGAAAGATGGATATGACTGGAGTGCTTATGCGGAACAGTTTACATCTGATCTCACTTCAAGTTTGGCGTTAGTATGTGAAATTGAGGAAGATTGCTCTGAAGAAGGGGATGGTAAAGTAACTGATACTGTTAGTGAAGATTCTGAAGAGTATGATTGGAGTGCAAAGGCAGATCCTGTTGAAGAATCTGTAACAGAAATTGCGCTGATGGCTACATCTGATGAGTCTACATCATCTGCTAAACAACCAAAGGTTAGTACCGAACTACCCCCTAACTATGTTCCTTTGCCTGATGATGTTAAAGGTAGGTTATGTTCTGAACAATGCATAAAACAAGTGGAACATTATCGAACTCATTCTTTTAAAATTGGTGACAAATTAAGCAAACATGAAAAAATTCATGAACAACTTAAAATTGATCACAAAATTGCTGATGAGAAGATATTGTCACTTAAAGAATCATGGAACAAAACCTTAAAGGAATTGGAACTAGTAACCAAACAACTTGAAGAAATGACAAAGAATTTCGAACAAGAAAAGGTTGCTCATGCAGTGACGCAAGTTGAATTAACAAAGGTAAAAAGTTGTAAAACAATGGTTTGACAACTTGTGAGTGAAAGAGGTAACAAAAACAAAACAGGATTGGGTTTTACTCATGAACCAATGCCTAAATCAATCACACAAACTTTACCTAAAAACTTCAATGAATTTGATCATTCACCTGAAAATGAACGAAAATTCAAAGAAATTCAAAGAAGTAAATCCGAATCCGAAGGATCTGAAGTGTTACTGGAAAGTTTGAAAGAAGATGATGCTGTGACAGTTGAAGCTGATGATGAAGCAAGCAACAAATCTGATCCCATTCTGGTTCAACTGGTTGAATATCCTGAACTGAATCCGAAGCCAGAAGAAAAGGTGAAGGATGAAGCTGAATTTTCAGGATATAATGATCCAGAATACATCAAGTGGAAGAATGAGCAGAAAGCGATTGTTGCTGATCAACTGAACAAGAAGAAAGCAGTGAAGAAGACTGAAGTTTCGAATAAAAAGTTGCTGAAATCGAAATTGACAAACAATCAATCTGAAACAAAACAGTCAAAAGGTAAAAGTATCATAACATCAAATGACAACACCAAAGCTTAAAATGTTAAAACTGACAATGTCAAACCTGTGAAAAAGAAAGTGTCAAAAGTGAAAACCATCAAGTTTGTGTCTGCAGGAACGTTTGATAAGAACTCATCTCATGGTAACCAACTCAATTCTAAGATCAAATCTAACTCTGTTCTGAAAACAGGTTCAGGTCCTAAGACTTCCGCTGTCAATGATAAAAGATTTGAATCAAAGAAGGTCACTAAGCAAGATGTTTCAAAATCGAACCAAGTTCCCAAACAATCTAAACTTGATCACAAACAATCAAAGTCACAATCAAAATCTCCACAAAAGAATCAAGTTAACTTAAAACCGAACAAAACTGATAATGAATCACGAGTGGGTTCAACATCAAAAGTTAATAATCGGCTCTTTAGGATTAGCAAGAGGCATTGTGAGATTTGTGATCGTTATAATCATGTTACTGCTGAATGTTTCTTTAATAGGTACTGCAATTACTGTGACAAAAGAAATCATTCTTCAGAGGAATGTTTTTATAACAAATTCTGTGATATTTGTGAAAGGAGAAATCATGACACTGCAGATTGTTTCTTTCGGAAAAACTCATCAAGAGAAATGACACATTTTCCGAATTTTCAAAGAAATCAATCTTTTGGTTTTCAAAAATTTAACCAAAGTCATTCTCCTGATTTGAGAACTTTCAAACGAAACAATTCTGATTTTAATGAATTTTCATCCAGAAATGTGCAGGTCAACAGTTTTAAGCCGAGAGCTTTGATGGTGAGAAATCAGAAATTTGAAACTAACCTTGATCCTAAGTTAGAGGAAAGGTTTACTGCTTTAAGAAGAAAGCAAACGAATCAAGTCATTGGGCGAAACAGTTTTCAACCAAATCTCTCGAATGAAACAAATTTTCAAAATCTACATAATCAACAAGTTACTGTTACAGATAGATTCGGAAAACCCAAGACCATGTGGGCCTGGGTTGACCAAACTAACTAGGTAAATGTTGAAATGGAGGTACGCCCTCGAAGACCTATCAACTCATGGTTTGTTGATAGTGGGTGTAGCCGGCATATGACAGGCAACCATGCCTTGCTTCAAGATTTCAAGCTAAAGAATGGTACTCATGTTGCATTTGGAGGAGATGCTGGTGGTAAAATAACTGGAGAAGGAACCGTGTCAAATGGAGTCATTAGCTTTGATAAAGTCAACTACTGTGCAAAGTTGAACTTTAATTTGCTAAGTGTATCTCAAATTTGTGATAAATCTTATTCAACATTGTTTGATGATTCTTTTTGTTACATACTCAAACCAGGTTTCAAGATCGACAATGAATGGGTGGTGGTTAAAGCTCCAAGAGATCGTGATGTATACAAGCTTGATATGTCGCAAATTTAAGCTGAAACCGAAACCACATGTCTCATTGCGCATGCTTCAAATGATGAGAGTCAGCTTTGGCATAGACGGCTGGGCCATTCAAACTTCAGAAACATGAATCATTTAGTGACTGGAAATCATGCTGTGGGAATACCGTCAAAGAAATTCTCGACAACTGATCTCTGTCCAGCATGTTTGAAAGGAAAAAGCATCGAATGTCTTTTAAGTCCAAGCCAGAAAACTCCATTTCAAAACCCTTGTAGATGCTACACATGGATCTTTTCGGACCAACAAATGTTCAAAGCATCGGAAAGAAGTCTTATTGTTTTGTCATCATTGATGATTTTACCAGATTTTCTTGGGTTTATTTCTTGCATGTTAAATCTGAAACTGCGGAGTTGTTAAAAGAATTCATTATCAAAGTTGAAAATCAGTTGGATTGTAAAGTAAAAATCTTAAGAAGTGATAATGGAACCGAGTTTAAAAACTCTAATGTCGATTTGTTTTGTGTAGAAAAAGGAATTGCGCGTCAATTTAGTGCTCCAAGAACGCCTCAACAAAACGGTGTGGCAGAACGGAAAAATCGAACACTGATTGAAGCTGCAAGATCCATGCTCGCAGATGCCAAAATCCCTATCACATTCTGGGACGAAGCCATTGCTACTGCTTGCTTTGTGCAAAACAGGACATTATTGGTTCAGGATAAACATAAAACATCATATGAGTTATTGTTTGGAAGAAAACCGAATATTTCATACTTGAAAGCATTTGGTTGTCCGATATCGATTCTAAATTTAAGTGATCATCTCGGGAAATTTGAGTCAAAATCTGACGATGGATTTTTCCTTGGTTACTCGTCTGTTTCTAAAGCTTATCGGGTTTTTAATAGCAAAACAAACACTTTTATTGAAACTATTAACGTAAAGTTTTTAGAAAATTCGTTTCCGTCAGTGGCTCATGGTCCCGAATGGTTGTTTAATTTAGATTCGTTATCAAAATCTTTCAGTTCTAACTTATTTGATTTTTCAGGAAAAGCGAGAAAAGAATCAGGAGACTTGGGATGTTTCAGTGATGATTCTGATAATGACGATGATAGCAATCTCAATTCTGAGTATCCGTTCATGTCGTTTCATAATCCTGATCACGGAGTATCCAGTCAAGCTCCGGGTCCTTCGGGTTCTCAAGAAGATCAAGATTCAAACAATCTTGATGATGATGTGAATGCACAAAATTCTCCTAATGATGGTGGATCTGTTCAAAATCAACCATCATCAGATCCGAATGTTGAAGTTGTTCCAGAATCATTTGACTACTTCATTAATTCACCAGAACAAGTTCCTAATTTCACTCCGCATACGTCTACAATTCTACAAGATCTACCGAATCTGAATCAGTCTAATCTGGAGAGTCAAGTACAAGGTGATGCTATAACAACCCACCGAGTTCACAGGAATCATCCTCTCTCTCAGATTATAGGTCCTTTGAATCAGAGAACTATGAGAAGTCAGACTGAACATGCAAACGTTTGTCTTTATTCATGTTTTCTTTCTCAAGTGGTACCGAAGAACATTTCAGAAGCGTTACAAGATAACAGTTGGATTGAAGCTATCCAAGAGGAGTTACTTCAATTTCGCAAACAAGAGGTTTGGAAATTAGTGGACTTACCTGAAGGAGAAAATGAGATTTGTACAAGATGGTTGTACAAGAACAAGCCAGACGAACGTGGCATTGTGGTCAGAAATAAAGCCAGACTTATTGCACAAGGTTACACTCAAGAAGAAGGTATTGACTATGAAGAAGTGTTTGCTCCGGTCGCTCGACTTGAAGCTATTCGCGTCTTTCTAGCTTATGCCTCTTTCATGAAGTTCAAAGTGTTTCAAATGGATGTAAAAGGCGCTTTTCTGTATGGACCAATTACCGATGATGTATACGTCAGACAACCTCCAGGTTTTGAGGATCCTGAGTATCCACATCGTGTATACAAATTGAGCAAAGCTTTATATGGTCTACATCAAGCCCCAAGGATTTGGTACGAGACGTTATCTAAACATTTGCTGGAACATGGTTTTACAAGAGGTCAGATTGATCCAACTTTATTCATGAAGCGGGAAAATGAAGATCTTTTATATGTTGATGTGCTAAAAACGGTCTATAAAAATAACTAACCTAAGACTCTATCTAGACACTCGAGTTAAAAACCAATTAACCCTAAACTAGACCTAGCAGAAAGGCAAGTGTACCTATCGACTGGAGTATAGTCTACGGAAGACCGGATATCGAACCCAAAGACACTACGAATAACGAAAACTAAATTTAATAAAAAGGAATTAGTTGATGGGGGGGTTTCTAATAACCTAAAGACAAGAAAATAAATTTTAATGAATAAACTAATTAAAGACAAAACTAGAACGTTGAGAAATTCAAAGATGAGAAGGATACTATCTAGGTGAATCCTAGTTGTAGCATATGGATTTGGTTTGGTTAAAAGAACGTTGATGGAACCGATTTTCTAAGAATACGAACCTAAAGGAACATAAAGGATCCTAGATCATTCTCCGGGTGTGACCAAAATGAGTCTTATAGGCACGTGTGAAGCTATTGGGTTGGTCAGATTATCTCTCGATCTCACTGACGACACTAGCATACCCTAATGATAGTTAATCTCTCGATCTAACTAGCACAATACACTTTCATGCAAGGGGTAACATGTAGATGAACTAAAAGAAACAATTAACAATGTAAGCAAGTAATCTAGGTAAACCTCCTCTCGGACCGTTTAAATCCTAAAGCTTAATTACAAAGACTAATTGACTAACTTTAATCTTTCGACCTCAAGTTAAGTAGCTCATTCAATGCAATTCATCGATTCAAACCTATACCTATGGTTACTACGTCTATTAAACCACCAACAAGTCAAAGACACAAAGTAATCGACCTAGATACGGGAAATTCAACGACAAACATTAAACATTCACGTATGGAATATAGAATTAATCAATGATAAGCACTAAACAAACATCACACATCCATTAATTCATCAACATGCATTTTATACTAGAATCAAAACCATCAAACAATCAATTAACCAAAACCAAAACCAAAACCAAAATCAACAACTATTCATCATCCTAGATAGTATGAAAGATTTAGCTACTCATTAGCATGTTTGAAATCAGTAAATAAACCAAAAACATCAAACAAAACATGAGTTCAAAGTATAAAACCGAGATTGAAGATGAAAGCATCAACCGAGCAACGTTCGTGACTTGATCGACGATCCAATCTTCAATCCAATCATCTCCCTTGCCTCTCTAACCTTTCAAACCTCCAAAATATGTATTTTTTAAGCTATGGGACGGCTGGAAAGAACTCCCTTCGACTAGGGTTTGTAATGTGTTTAAATAGCAAAACCCTAAAAAAGTCCCGTATATCTGTGCTAGGAGATACGCGCATCATAGACCCCTGTCCTGCGAGTATCGCCTAGAAGGCCTCCAACCAGAAACTTTTATTTTCTTTCTTGCCTTCCAACTCTAAGTTTTCTCTTGTGCTCCACTTCATTCCTTTAGATCATTTACACATTTTTAAGCACCAAAACACCTACATAATACAAATATAATTTAGATCCATGTGTCATTCAATAAACATATAAAAACTAAGCGAAACACAAGCATTCAACCTGAAAATTAGATGAAAACGATTAACAAAACCATGATGTGTTAGCCACACATCAAAATACCCACACTTAACCTTTTTTCGTCCTCAAAAAAGTATGCAAATGGAATCATAATCAGGAATTTAGCTTTCAACACATAATAAACAGTTCAAGCAATTCTCAAACAAGCAACCAGTCATAGTAATCATCGATATTGTTTCCAACTAACCCTAACATTAGCTAATCGGGTTTCTCCTTGTGTTTGCTTTAGTTTAAGTGATATCAATTCATCTACAGGGTCTCACACTTAGGAAGCCATAGTTCAGCCTGTTAATTGTTTCTTTACGAGGCCCAGATTAAACCATATAGATTTTTATTCTTACCAAAGTAACCTAAAGAACTTAACCTAGTTAAGAACTACTGCCATATTAGGGTGGTCATTTGATGGATGAAACTTACGGGTATAGACTGTTTTCTTCTTTTCTCTCTTTTTTTCTAAAACAAGATCACCTCACTGATAAAGGATAAATTATACATAAATCCCTAGTTGAGTTTGTTTATGTTTTTAGTTGTTTCGGTACGGTTTTTATAGCAATTTTGATACAACTAATGTTTTTGCGTTTCGTAGGTCCCATGTTGATAAAGAAACGGATAGATCGTGAAAAATCGAATCCGTAGGCGAAAACGGGGCGCGAAACGGAGTTACGAGCGAGCCGGTACGCGAAAACGAAGAAAGTTTGGGCTTTTCTTGGCCCGGTTCGCTATATAAACACTCCTTATGAAACCCTAGCCTCCATGTACGTTTGAGGGGACGAATTGGAGTTGATTTGGGGTGATTTTGAGGCTAGGAACACGAAATCGAAGCGACGGAAGCACGTGGATTCAAGGATTGCTTCTTGCATCTTCCGGGTTTCTTTAATCCTTTGTTTTTTGATTCTTTTATCATGTCTTGCAACATTAATTTTCACTTTATTTTTGTTACAAACATGCTAGGCTAAGCTCTTAAAGCCACCTAGACTTATATGAATTTATGTTGATTGTTTGACTTGGATTTGGATTGTCTTTGATTATGGTTCGTTTATGATCTAAGTAAAAGTTTAATGCTTTAATTCGATTGATGCTTGTATGTGTATTGGAATTGGTTTGATTAATATTATTGTTTCCATTGAATCCTTGATGAGTGTCTATATCATATAATAGGATTTGATTCAATTCATCGGCTGTGTGTTATGAATGTGTTGTGGTTAAATGCATGCTTAAAACCATAGGAAACATAATAGAAATCAATCTAATAAAAATATGCTAGCTTTCTAAGAAATCCGTGAGGTGATTAGATTCATTGTTAGGTCTTGTTTGTTTAATTGCTAAGATTTGATATTCGTGAGAATTCGATCTAGGTTATGTTTAGCAAACATGTTTAATAAATCAATTGAATGCATTGAACTGGCTTTGGGTTTTAAACTGTGAGGTTAGAACTCATTTAAGGTCACTTAATCATAATTAGGTTAGACAACCGTGAGGGCGTTTACCTGTTAAACTAGTGTTCGTAATAACTTGTTAGAAAACCGTAAGTTTCTTCTCGAAAAGGGTCGAGGGTCTTATTTTGGTATTTTTCAAGTGAATATCTTTGTTACTAGTTCCATAATCAAAACATCCGTTTTCAAGTGATAATTACAACATAGAGGAGTCGAGTCTAGATGGTTCATTCCAATCACTGTTTTCGTATTCCGTCTTTCGTGCTAGTTTCTATTTTTAGTAATTTCTATTTTTAGTTAGTTTCCAATTTTAAAAAGTTTCTATTTTTAGCAGGTTACTATTTTTAGCAATAAACCCCCCATTCAATTAATCTTTTATTTAAAGTTCGTGTCTAGTTAAGTAAGGTCTTGTTTAGTTAGTTTAACGTAATATATAGAGTCTGTGGGTCGACACCCGGACTTACGTACGCTATATTACATCCGACCGGTCCACTGCCGGTTGTGTGTGATTTAGTAGTTTCTCTAGGTTTTATAAATATTAAAACTAGGTGTTTTTAGGTAGTTAATTTATATATATATTACACGCATCAAGTTTTTGGCACCGTTGCCGGGGACTCTTGGTAATTGCGTTAATTAACTTTTTGAGAACCTAATTGCTATACACGTGCTATTTTGTTTTGTTTTATTTGAGTCGTAGGGGTCTAGTTTTTATTGTCCTTTGATTTTAAATCTAGTTAGTCTTTGGATTTTGTTTTGTTTTTGTATTTGTGTTGTGCAAGTCCAGTTTATCATTTTAATTTATTTGTTTCTTTTCTTTTGAGATGGATGTGATGCAGGGGCCAATGTCTGAAGAAACCCTTACAAGAGAGATAGAGCTTATCAATCGTTTATTTGCTACTCGTTGGGATGATATGACTAATGAGGAGAAGATGACATGCATGATAGCGTAAATAAGGTATTCAGAGGAGCTAGAGAAGATTCGGAAGAGAAGAAAGGAGGAAGAAAAACTCAGGGATCAATTTGAGATGGTACAGGATATGATTTTGAATCGCTGGAAGGAGTGTACTCTAGAGGATAAAGACAAACTCCTAGAACTTTATGGATTCCTTACGGGGGAGATTATAAAATATAAGATAGTTCAACCAGTGGTGCCTAAACAGCCAGAGATCATGGAGAGATATGTAGTCAAAGATGACGAGGATTTACCACCTGCCGGAATCTATGACTTTTCCGTCCGAGATGATCCGTCTAGTGATGATGAAGATGAGTGGGAATTGAATTGTGAAGATATGCATCATGATCCTGAGTCAGGTAAGTTTTCTGAACTCCAATCTGAGTCTTTTGATTTTAATATTCCTGCATCAGTTGACTTAATTGAGGATGAACTCGAGTCATCGGACTCATTAAATTTTTCATGTTTGTCTGTTGAGGATGAGATATCGCAGGAGTCACAAGTACAGCCGGAGACCACAATGGACATTTCAGTCCCACCTCCGGTTTGTCAGGTAAAGCTTGAGGAGTACAACCAGATGATGCAGGTAGAGGATGACCCGATTAGCCCAGACTTGAAGACGAAAATGGACATTTCAGTCCCACCTCCAGGTAACTTAAATGTTATGTATACTTTTGATAGTGATTCTGATGATGAACTAGATGAAGCAAAATGGGCTAAGTATAGGGAATCCTTAGTTAGGGATGTAGTGCCTGAGGAAGAAGTTGAGTTAGGAGACTCCTTAGGCTGGATGTTTGGTATAGATGAGGATGAGTTAGAGGTTTGTTTGTCTGAGGAGGATGAGTTCTTAAATCTAGAGTTAGATAGTTTACCCGATTATAGTGATTTAGGTATGATTGATACCGAGGGTGACTTAGCTTACTTAGATAGCCTCCTGGAAGATGAACCAGTAGAGATGATCGACCCTACAACCTATGAAAACACTAAGTGTGGGGATCATCAAGTAAGTGTGGTGATAGAAGAGGAACACCATAGCCGGCCCGCGAAACATTTTGAGGATGAAACGTTACCTAGTCTACCTAAATCACGGGAGAAGGCAAGTAAGAGAAAGAAGAAGAGTTGGGTTCAGGCTAGGATAAAGATTAAAAAATTAGAAGTTAAGCATGATCAGTCTTCTAGTTACATGACCCGAATCCGATTCTTTCCAGGTAAGTTTAAATGTTGGTGGTCCGACTCGTTTAGAGTTTTACAATCAATTGTCCAAATTGTTCTCAATTTCACTTGCAAGTTTTTAAGTGTTTATCTGGATCGGGTGGAATTGAACGGGTTGGATAGAGTTCAAATTAAGGAGAAACCTCCTGATTAAGTTCAAGTGTGGGGAGGTTTCTTACTAGTTTGTAGAGTTTGTATAAGTGTCCTCTATCGAGTCAGTTTTTATTTTATTTTATTTCATCTTTATTTTTATTTGATCTTTACTTTTATTTTTATTTTATTTTTGTCGAGTCAGTGTTACGCTCGGGTATTTTGTGTTTGTTTTTGCAGGTTTAACTCATTCTCACCTGTACTCAATCTCCATTCGGGTGAGTTTGTATTTGTGAAGATGAAGATGGAGCTCGAGAGTGTCGGTGAAGCTCGATCGCGACCGAAATGCTATACGATCGAAGCTGCGGATTGGAATGAAGACTTGGAGCTTACGCAATTCACAAAACCAGCTAAGTCTTTTCCAATTCACCTATCTATCCTTTTATTTCTGCATTTTGTTTTATTTTATTTTATTTTTAGATGTTTTCCATTTCTACATTAGGGACAATGTAGAACTTAAGTGTGGGGATGAGAAATAGTCATTTCTGAGTCTTGTTTGTCTGTTTCGAGTCTATTAGAGTCTTAACAAAACATAAAATCCAAAAAAATTGAAAAAATCGAAAAATGTCTTTGTTTAAGTTGTGCACTTTTAAATAGAAAATGATAGTAAATTAATTTTTGCTTTCAAATGAGTTGTGGTTTCTAAAACAAAGATGAATTTGGATAAACTTTTGGTAACCCAATTAGCTGAGATGGTTTCCTTAAGTGTAGTAATTGAATCCTAATTGTCGTGAATCTCGTGGGTTGTCATCTTAGGAAGAATAGGAAGACCTTAACTAAATTAAATTAGGCACCATTATAGGCTTTTGAACTTAAATAGGTTAAGGGGTAGTGCCATTTTAGGATTTATAACACACTTCTTGTGAAAGAAGTGGCGCATCCGCAAATAAAATGTCCACCGGGTATAGTACTGAAAAGCGCTCAAAGTAGCTGCTAAATAAAAGAGCTCAAAAAGCCAATTCAAAAAAAAAGAAAAGAAAAAAAAAGAAAAAAAAATAAGGCAAGTGATCCAAGACCTCATGTGCTCTACCTCCGGGATAGCGACTTGGATACGACACCCCTGGGTGAGATGATCTTGTTTTATGAAAAAAAAAAAAAAGAATAAACAGTCTATACCCACAAAATTCATCCATCAAAATCCACCCTAATATGGCACTAGTTCTTAGCTTAGTTAAGTTTTTTAGGTTATTTTGGTAAGAAAACCTTTTTGGTTTATCCGGTGCCTCGTCAAGCAATAATAATCGGGCTGACTTATTTTTCCTTAGTGTGAGACCTCATAGATAAATGATTTAATTAAATTTAAATTAAACATAAAGGGAAACATAATTGGCTAGTGTTAGGGTGTTTATGTAAACGCACCAATGTTTATCAGAATTCGGTTCTTGTTTGAGAAACTGTAATGAAAGTTGAAACCTTAATTAGTTGTGATTCTATGTGCATGATTTTTCAGGGACGAAAAAGGTTAAGTGTGGGGATGTTTGATAAAGGATAAATTATACATAAATCCCTAGTTGAGTTTGTTTACGTTTTTAGTTGTTTCGGTACGGTTTTTATAGCAATTTTGATACAACTAATGTTTTTGTGTTTAGTAGGTCCCATGTTGATAAAGAAACGGATAGATCGTGAAAAATCGATTCCGTAGGCGAAAACGGGGCGCGAAACGGAGTTACGAGCGAGCCGGTACGCGAAAACGAAAAAAGTTTGGGCTTTTCTTGGCCCGGTTCGCTATATAAACACTCCTTATGAAACCCTAGCCTCCATGTACGTTTGAGGGGACGAATTGGAGCTGATTTGGGGTGATTTTGAGGCTAGGAACACGAAATCGAAGCGACGGAAGCACGTGGATTCAAGGATTGCTTCTTGCATCTTCCGGGTTTCTTTAATCCTTTGTTTTTTGATTCTTTTATCATGTCTTGCAACATTAATTTTCACTTTATTTTTGTTACAAACATGCTAGGCTAAGCTCTTAAAGCCACCTAGACTTATATGAATTTATGTTGATTGTTTGACTTGGATTTGGATTGTCTTTGATTATGGTTCGTTTATGATCTAAGTAAAAGTTTAATGCTTTAATTCGATTGATGCTTGTATGTGTATTGGAATTGGTTTGATTAATATTATTGTTTCCATTGAATCCTTGATGAGTGTCTATATCATATAATAGGATTTGATTCAATTCATCGACTGTGTGTTATGAATGTGTTGTGGTTAAATGCATGCTTAAAACCATAGGAAACATAATAGAAATCAATCTAATAAAAATATGCTAGCTTTCTAAGAAATCCGTGAGGTGATTAGATTCATTGTTAGGTCTTGTTTGTTTAATTGCTAAGATTTGATATTCGTGAGAATTCGATCTAGGTTATGTTTAGCAAACATGTCTAATAAATCAATTGAATGCATTGAACTGGCTTTGGGTTTTAAACTGTGAGGTTAGAACTCATTTAAGGTCACTTAATCATAATTAGGTTAGACAACCGTGAGGGCGTTTACCTGTTAAACTACTGTTCGTAATAACTTGTTAGAAAACCGTAAGTTTCTTCTCGAAAAGGGTCGAGGGTCTTATTTTGGTATTTTTCAAGTGAATATCTTTGTTACTAGTTCCATAATCAAAACATCCGTTTTCAAGTGATAATTACAACATAGAGGAGTCGAGTCTAGGTGGTTCATTCCAATCACTGTTTTCGTATTCCGTCTTTCGTGCTAGTTTCTATTTTTAGTAATTTCTATATTTAGTTAGTTTCCAATTTTAAAAAGTTTTTATTTTTAGCAGGTTACTATTTTTAGCAATAAACCCCCCATTCAATTAATCTTTTATTTAAAGTTCGTGTCTAGTTAAGTAAGGTCTTGTTTAGTTAGTTTAACGTAATATATAGAGTCTGTGGGTCGACACCCGGACTTACGTACGCTATATTACATCCGACCGGTCCACTGCCGGTTGTGTGTGATTTAGTAGTTTCTCTAGGTTTTATAAATATTAAAACTAGGTGTTTTTAGGTAGTTAATTTATATATATATATATTACACGCATCACTCACCCAGGGGTGTCGGCTCCAAGTCGCTATCCCAGAGGTAGAGCACATGAGGTCTTGGATCACTTGTTTTATTTTGCTTTTTCTTCTCTTTTTTTTCTTTTTCATTTGGCTACATTGAGCTCTTTTATTCGAGTTGCTACTTTGAGCACTTTCAGTCTATACCCTATGGACATTGTATGCGGAGCGCCACTTCTTTAACAAGAAGTGTGCTATAAGTCCTACTATGGCACTTATCCTTAACTAGTGTAAGTTCTAAAGCCTACAATGGTGCCTAAGTTTCTTAGTTAAGGCATCCCTATTTCTCCTAAGATGAAAACCCAGGAGATATCTTGATTTAATTAGGTATATTTATAACACTTAGAGAAATACCTTCAAAGCTAATTGGGTCACCGATTGATTACCAATTGACTAATAACTTGTTTCCAAACCAACAAAACATGTTTTCTTTGAAAACCAACTCCCAATTCTACTATCATTTTCCATTTAATTGCAACACTTTTTCAAAAACATTTTCAAATTTTTAATTTTTTTTTTGTATTTTTCTGACACTATTTGACTCAACTACTAAACTAGACGATAGTCTCCCATACCCACACTTAAACGACACATTGTCCCTAATGTGGCCCGAAAGACGACTCAAAATAAAAAAAACATCAAATGGACTAAAATACTAAAAAGTAAGGATAGAAAGTAAAAGGAACAGACTCCCCTGATAATAATGTAGCTTTGCACAAGAAGTCTCGTTCCCGACGATCGTATAGCATTTCATTCGCGATCGTCCTCTAATAGCAATTAGCTTGAGATGCCCTTTACAATCTTCTGACTGAGTTTCAGATCATCCTCGTTCGAATGGAGATTGAGTACGAACGAATAGATCCAAACCTTGCAAAATAAACACACAAACATACCCAAGCAGACATCAAAGTGTAAAATGGAAGACTTTAAACACGTAGGACTGACTCAACAAACAAAGGACTCAAATAAAGGTAAATAAAAAACCATGTAAATAACTATACAAACTGTACACTCAGGATCTCACCTGAGACACTCAACCCTCGACATCCTATCCTGGTTCCTTTGGAACATCCACATCCTTCCTAGGATACCCACACTTATTTTTCAGCACCTGATCCGACCTAATCACATATAACTCGTCATCCCACTTATTCGTCTCTCTCAATGGATCAGGGATCCTAAATGTAGCACTCTCATCCCCTACCTGTAGTGTTATTTTACCAGCAAACACATCTATCAAAGCACGAGTCGTACGTAAAAGTGGACGACCTAAAATAATCGGGACTCTATGGTCTCCCTCCATATCTAAAATGACAAAGTCCACGGGGAAAACAAATTTATTGATCTTAATCAAGACATTTTCCACTACTCCTCGTGGCTTCTTAACCGAACAATCAGCTAAAGATATGGTCATGCGTGTAGGAACGAGGTCTCCTAGGCCTAGCTGCTTATATAATGAATAAGGCATTAAATTCACACTAGCACCTAGATCAGCTAAAGCATGATGAACTGAGGAGCTACCAAACATACATGGGAGAGTGAAAACACCCGGATCAGACAATTTCTCTGGTAGTTTGTTCTGCACTACATCAGAACATTCCTCATTCAGAACGACATTGGGGAGGTCCTCCAGTTTCTTCTTGTTGGAAAGAATATTCTTAAGAAACTTAGCATATTTAGGCATATGCTGGAGTACCTCAACGAACGGGAGATTGACTTTGAGTTGTTTAAACAACTCTAGGAAATGACCATACTCTCTAAGATACTTCTGTCGAGTTAAACGCTCAAGGTATGGGCACCTACTGTAGTCTTCATCCACCTTAGATCTATTACCTTTCTTCTTCTCCCTCATTCTCTCATGCTTAAGCTTACTCGGCTCATGGCTCACCGGTATCCTATTCTCTTCAACACTAACAGGAACCTCTAGCTCAACCTCCTCCTCTATTGGTTCCTCAACCTGTGGTTTCACTAACTCTGATCCTCTACCACTACGGGTTGTAACAGCACTAACATTAGCCTTACACTTTCCATAAGAGGATGAACTAGACTGAGCTGCCTCTAACTGCTTAGACATATCTCCTACCATCCTTTGCAGGTCTATAAATGCAGCTTGTTGATTTTTTAGTAAAAGATCATGCTCCTGCAATCTAAGCTGGGTCTCCTTATCCCTATTCACAATCTGAGATATCAGCTGAGTTTGGGTGATTATCATATCCTTAATCTCCTTAAATTCACTACCATCCGTTAGCCTTACACTTTCCATAAGAGGATGAACTAGACTGAGCTGCCTCTAACTGCTTAGACATATCTCCTACCATCCTTTGCAGGTCTACAAATGCAGCTTGTTGATTTTTTAGTAAAAGATCATGCTCCTGCAATCTAAGCTGGGTCTCCTTATCCCTATTCACAATCTGAGATATCAGCTGAGTTTGGGTGATTATCATATCCTTAATCTCCTTAAATTCACTACCACCCGAACTAGACCCTACCGGACCACTATCAAACAAACTCTGACGGGGTGGGAAACCTCTCGATTTCCAATCAGAGTTTGGGTTACCCTTCCATCCTGCGTTTTGTCCCCCAAACTTACCATTACCTCCTACGCTCTGTCCCCCAGCCCAATTCACCTGCTCTTGGCTATTCACTAAACAATCCCTAGTGTCGTGACCTCCTCTACAAATCTCACATCTACTGCTACCCATCTTAAGCTCTCTAACCTCTCTTTGAAGTGCCTCAAGTGCAGCAGCCACGCTAGTATCAGGAGTGACCTGATAAACACCTCGGGCGGTCGAGATGGGAGCTCTAGCAGCAGGAATGGAATTCCTACTTTGTGGACTCTGTTGTTCAGCTAGTGCGAAGCTCTCAAACATTTCGGTGCATTCCCCCACGCATTCCCCCACGCTCTTCCTCTCCATAAGGTGTCCTCCAGCAGATGTGTTGAACATTCGTTGAGTCTGGTAGGTGAGTCCATTATAGAACTTCTCAACTAATGCCCATTGAGTGAGACCATGTTGGGGGCAATGACTTAGGAGCGTTTAAAAACGCTCCCAAGCATCACAGTAACGCTCATCAGGATCCATGCGAAAAGAATGTATTTGGTCGCGCATACGAGCAGTTTTGGACGCTGGGTTATATTTCTTCAGAAATTTGGACTGAAGATCATCCCATGTCGTGATGGAATCCTGGGGAAGAGAATCTAACCAAGTAGAGGCTCGGCCAGATAGAGAGAATGGGAACAACCGGAGATATACCGCATCTCCGGTCACAACAGTGATATTGAACGTATCGCAGATACGAACAAATCGAGAAAGATGGCCGGTGGCATCCTCATCGTCCAATCCATGGAACTGGACCGCAGAAGTGATGATGGACATCACATAAGATGGAATCTGCCAGTTGTTGGTGTTGGCTACAACAGGGCGAGTTATAGCAGATCGAGACCTTGTAATACCATCACTGGCTTGCTGGTGAACCGTAAGACGAGGATTTTGGTCACCCATCGTATCAATAGGAAGAGGAACTAATATGGCACGTTCGATAAGCGTACGGATCCATTCGTGAAACTCTCTCTCGGGCTCTAAGGAAGGTGGATATTCAGATGGGCCTTGGGAGCGAGTGTGTGGCATAAACTAAAAAAAACTAGATGCTAGACTCGGAAACTAAACTAAAAAAATAGAAAACTGACTCTAGAAAACTACAAACTTAATAAATAGAACTCTAAAATACCAACAAATCCTAATCAAAGCTAGTTTCGCTATTGCCAAGTGTCCCCGGCAACGACGCCAAAAACTTGATGTGCGAAAAACGGTCTATAAAAATAACTAACCTAAGACTCTATCTAGACACTCGAGTTAAAAACCAATTAACCCTAAACTAGACCTAGCAGAAAGGCAAGTGTACCTATAGACTGGAGTATAGTCTACGGAAGACCGGATATCGAACCCAAAGACACTACGAATAACGAAAACTAAACTTAATAAAAAAGAATTAGTTGATGGGGGGGTTTCTAATAACCTAAAGACAAGAAAATAAATTTTAATGAATAAACTAATTAAAGACAAAACTAGAACGTTGAGAAATTCAAAGATGAGAAGGATACTATCTAGGTGAATCCTAGTTGTAGCATATGGATTTGGTTTGGTTAAAAGAACGTTGATGGAACCGATTTTCTAAGAATACGAACCTAAAGGAACATAAAGGATCCTAGATCATTCTCCGGGTGTGACCAAAATGAGTCTTATAGGCACGTGTGAAGCTATCGGGTTGGTCAGATTATCTCTCGATCTCACTGACGACACTAGCATACCCTAATGATAGTTAATCTCTCGATCTAACTAGCACAATACACTTTCATGCAAGGGGTAACATGTAGATGAACTAAAAGACACAATTAACAATGTAAGCAAGTAATCTAGGTAAACCTCCTCTCGGACCGTTTAAATCCTAAAACTTAATTACAAAGACTAATTGACTAACTTTAATCTTTCGACCTCAAGTTAAGTAGCTCATTCAATGCAATTCATCGATTCAAACCTATTCCTATGGTTACTACGTCTAGTAAACCACCAACGACAAACATTAAACATTCAACGACAAAGTAATCGACCTAGATACGGGAAATTCAACGACAAACATTAAACATTCACGTATGGAATATAGAATTAATCAATGATAAGCACTAAACAAACATCACACATCCATTAATTCATCAACATGCATTTTATACTAGAATCAAAACCATCAAACACTCAATTAACCAAAACCAAAACCAAAATCAACAACTATTCATCATCCTAGATAGTATGAAAGATTTAGCTACTCATTAGCATGTTTGAAATCAGTAAATAAACCAAAAACATCAAACAAAACTGAGTTCAAAGTATAAAACCGAGATTGAAGATGAAAGCATCAACCGAGCAACGTTCGTGACTTGATGGACGATCCAATCTTCAATCCAATCTTCTCCCTTGCCTCTCTAACCTTTCAAACCTCCAAAATATGTATTTTTTAAGCTATGGGACGGCTGGAAAGAACTCCCTTCGACTAGGGTTTGTAATGTGTTTAAATAGCAAAACCCTAAAAAAATCCCGTATATCTGTGCTAGGAGATACGCGCATCATAGACCCCTGTCCTGCGAGTATCGCCTATAAGGCCTCCAACCAGAAACTTTTATTTTCTTTCTTGCCTTCCAACTCTAAGTTTTCTCTTGTGCTCCACTTCATTCCTTTAGATCATTTACACATTTTTAAGCACCAAAACACCTACATAATACAAATATAATTTAGATCCATGTGTCATTCAATAAACATATAAAAACTAAGCGAAACACAAGCATTCAACCCGAAAATTAGATGAAAACGATTAACAAAACCATGATGTGTTAGCCACACATCATGTGTTCAAGTGTATGTGGATGATATCATCTTTGGATCAACAAGTCCGTCCATGTGCAAAGAGTTTGAAGAAATTATGAAATCAAGATTTCAGATGAGTTCGATGGGGGAGATTAATTTCTTTCTCGGATTGCAAGTAAAACAGTCAGCAAACGGGATTTTTATCAACCAATCAAAGTTTGTTGAGAAGTTGCTGAAAAAGTTCAAAATGCAAGATTGTCAGACTATTCGAACGCCATCTGATGTGAATTGCAAGATACAGCCGGATCCAAAAGGAAAATCCGTTGATCAAACACTGTACAGATCGATGATTAGATCACTGATGTATCTTACTGCATCAAGACCAGACATTATGTATGCTGTATGTGTGTGTGCAAGATATCAGTCTGATCCAAAAGAGTCGCACCTGGTTGCTGTTAAACGTATTTTTAGATACCTCAAAGGGAAACCGAATCTCGGGTTATGGTATCCTTATGAAGGCAATTTTGAATTATATAGTTATTCTGATAGTGACTTTGGTGGGTGTGCTCTTGACAGGAAATCGACTAGTGGTGGATGTCAATTTCTGGGTCCTAGACTTGTTTCTTGGCAATGCAAAAAGCAGACCAACGTTTCTGTATCCACGGCTGAAGCAGAGTATATCGCTGCATCTGCAGGATGTTCTCAAGTTTTGTGGCTACAAAACCAATTGCTTGACTACGGGTTTAACTTTCTCAAAACTCCTATTTACATAGACAATACTGCTGCTATGTTCATTACTGCTAATCCTGTTCAACACTCAAAAACCAAACATATCGAAATTCGATACCATTTTCTCAGAGACAACTCTGAAAAAGGTTTAATAATTTTGATTAAGGTTCATACCAACAAACAACTGGCAGATCTTTTCACAAAATCCTTTTTGTCAGGACGGTTTGAATTCTTAATTCAATCCATAGGGTCAATCAACCATGATTAATTCTAATTTTTGAAAAATCAAACAAAAATCAGAAAATATAAAAGTAAGAAATATAATAAGTCGATGTCATGTATTGATTCCGTTGCCTTTTATTTGATTATCGTTGCATTGTGTGTGTGCATGAAAAAGAAAAGCAAACAAAAAATATAAAAGCAAAAAAGAAATGAAAATATCATGTCATAAGAATCTATATTGCAAAATGTGAGAAATGATAGTTACACTGGACATTATTTGTTACATCATTTTTAAATAAAGACTGATGAATGTTAATTGATGTGCGAGACAGCTCAGGCTATTAGACTGAAAAAGTAAGTTCATTGTTGACAAATATAAACTTAATGATCTTTGTGTTAAGTTCCTTTGATATATATGTCGAAATATATATCTTTGGATGCATTGCTTGTGATGATAGTTGTTCATAATCGGGTAATGATGCAGTCTATTCAGTGTGAAGAACCGCATCGTGAGCTTCTTTGTTGTGGTACCCACAGACCTGAAGTCTCACATGAAGTTTCTTTTGAGCTTCAAGGTGCAGCAAAAGATTCCCAATGATGGAACAAAAAGAGTCCCAAATGTGGACCATCACCAAACAAAAATTCCAAAAAGGAATTCAGAAGATTCCCAAGGGGAACAATAGGAAATGAAAAATTCCAAAATGGAATTCAAAAGAAGTCCCAAAGTGGACCAAATCCGAATAGAACCCATATTCCACACTGTTTATGATTGTAAGTGACCAGGTTTTTGTGCAATATGCATCCTAGTAGTGGTTGATGAGGAAATATGTTGACATATGTATTCATGAGGGTCACATAAGTCATTTTAATCAAACCTTAATCTCATCATGATACTGAAAAAGTAAGTGTGTCAATTCGAGCTAATTGGTATGTTTTCATATCATCACTCAATCAAACATAAGTCAAATGTCTATTCAAAACTTGCAAAACATGTTCAGATAATGTGTGGTATGATCTCACTGCGATATTTTGATTCATTGCATTGCATATGTCTTTATTTTAATGTGTGTGCTTTGTGTGTGCAGGCATATGGATTCTTTATTGACACATCGACATCCTTGTTAAACTTAAAAATTTCAAGAAATTTCAAGTTTAGGGGGAGAATAAGTGAAGAAGAAAAATATTTTCAAAAAGCCAAAAAATATGTTGAAATAAGTGTGTTGAATGAACAAGATTATGTGGTATGTAAAGCAAATGTTTTGGATATGTTAAAAACAAACCTAAGGTCTTGTGATTTATTTTTGAAAATTGCTTCGGGATATAGAAATTTTGGTTGTGCAAAAACATTTTATGGAAGAAAAATCAAAGAAAATGAAAAAGGGATTTTATGTGTAAATTTGTTGCCCTAAGTAATATTGTTGATTAATTAATGTGACAAACCCTAATAAGGATGTCTTGTCTATTTAATATGTCGAGAATGTTTGCAGGTGCAACAAATGCAGTTGAAAAGTCAACAGACGAAGAAAATTGAAAAATTGTCTAAGTGTTGTTGCCGGGTAAAGATATCAGAAGACACTATTTAGCCGGGTAATGAAGTCACTATTTAGCCGGGTAAAGTAGTTGTTGTTTGATATCAGCCGGGTAATTGAATTAGAAGGTAGCCGGGTAAAAGAAGAAATGATGCCGGGTGACAAGTTGTATGTTACTATACAGTCGGGTGATGAAGTGTTGTCACTATACAGCCGGGTAATAGAATGAAGTTTCTATATAGCCGTGTAAGTGAATAATACTGTGCAGCCGGGTAAGTATGACAACTGTGTAGCCGGGTGATGAAGAGAAGCTGTCTCTATACAGCCGGGTGATGGAAGAAGATCACTATGCATCCGGGTAATGAACATGAAGTTATTTTGCAAGCTGGATGATGTTTAGAAGACTACTATGCAGCCGGGTGATGGATGGAGAATCTTAAGTTTGAGCCCAAGCACAATCTTGTTGCTTGTTTGGATGAATCCATTCCAGAAACAGAAGGATATAGAGACATGATCAGATTTATTAGAAGAACGAAGTATGTGTATGCAATGTGTGCTAAGCCAGTTGTATATGCAAGACTTATAAAGAGTTTCTGGAGGACTGTAGAGGTTTTGACTGATGAAGCCGGAGTTACAGTGGTTAGAGGAAACATTTCCAGACAGTTGCAATTGACTGTGTCTGAAGAATCTATCAGGACTGCTCTAAGGATAGATGATGATGAGGTTGGTGCCACTGATGAACTAACAACTTCTGAGTTTCAGGCATGTTTTATCAATATGGGTCATCATCCCATATTTCCAAAGCAGCAGTTTGTTAGAGCTAGACTGAGGAAGAAGTGGAAACTGTTGTGTTATGTCATCCAGCAGTGCATGTCTCGGAGGAGTGCTGGTTTTGACAATTTCCCTTCAGATATTGCATCACCTATTGTTGCTATTGCTGAGAACAAGCCTTTCAACATGTCAAAGTGGATCATGAAGGGATTTGTGTTCAATTTGGTGAAAGGCAAGAGGTTCAAGTTTCTTATGTATCCAAGATTCTTGCAACTGATGATCAATATTGCTCATCCAATCATTCGACAAGAAGGTTTTGTAGGAGGAATATTATACACTGAAGATATGAATGAATTATCATATCGAAAGATGAGTATAGGAGGTGTTGAAATGTTTGACTATATGAGAGATATAGCAAACAATGATGAGGACATTGAAATAGTGTATCATCATATATCACAAGGTGAGATTGTGAATCCAGTGGACCTTGTTGATGAGATTCCGGATAATTTGTTAGATGATGATGAGTACTTTGCTCGTCATCCAGAAGATGAAGAACATGATGAGGATGAGAATGGTTCTGAAAGTGGTGAGGCTGATAGTGAAGATGATGATGATAGTGATGATGGAAATAATGATGATGTTAAAGGAGATAGTGATGAATCAGTGTCTGGGGATGCAGAAAAAGAAGATGTAGAAATGCCTGTTGAGGTTGTAGAACCAATTGTGACTGATGAACCTGTTGAGGTGGTAAAAGCAGTAGAAGATGTCGTTGTGGATGCTCCTAGGAATATCACAGTACAGTATGTCAGATCACGAAGATCCAAAACTGTGGTTGAGCCTATTGTTGCGGAGGAGCCGAGTGTTTTTGAAGATGTGTATGTGCCTGAACAGATTGACATAGTTCAGATTGCACAAGAAGCTGCAGCAGAAGTGGAGACTGTGGCACAAACAGTTGATGATACTGATGATTGTATGATTGATTCTGAACCAGTTGATATTGCCACATCCTCCAAAGCAGCTGAAAACATTGATCAACCCAAGGAGTCTTCACCTAAAGTTGATTCAAGTGTTAATCTGAATGAAGAAGAAGGTGAGATATATCCCTTAGAAAGGATGATAGCCAAACTCTTAGATGCCAATGCATTATTGAAAGCATCTAATGAAAGGAAGAAAAAGAGATTGGAGGAGTTCTGGGCTATTCATCAAAAGAATCTGGAAACTTTCAAGGAATTAGATGCTGATCATGAAACTTTGAAAGCTGATCATGAAAAACTGAAGGCCGATTATGAAGAGTTACAAGCAGAGTGTAACACTTTACGTGCCGAGAAGGAAGTGTTAGAAAATTGGATGAAAGAAGAGGAGCCTGTCAGTTCTGAATCAGACAAATATTTTGTTATTGAAGAGGACGTTGGAGTGTCTGAGACTCCTAGGGACGTCACAGTTTATCAAACTAGATCACAACGATCTAAGACTGTGACAGAACCAATTGTAGAATCTGTCCCTATTCCCGATGAAGCTGCTGATCTTTTCAATCTTGACAAAGCCGAGGGAAAACGCAAATTGGATGTTGTGCCTGAAATTGTCAGAGAAGATGAAATTGCTAAGAAAGCCAGAACTGAAGAAACAGTTCAGATTGAGCCGATTCAATCTGAGTCTGTTATAGCAACTGAAGTGCCTGAGGTGGTAAAGGTGGCTGAGATTGTGGAGGAAGCTGTGATTGAAGAAGCAATTCAGTTTGAGCCGGTTCAAACTGAACATGCACCCACAATTGAAGCATTAGATGATTTGGATGAAGTAGACTTTACTGAATCTGAACCGGAGGCTAATCCTGATGATGAGATACCTGTTGATCTTGCTGAGCGATTTGCATATTTAGAGAAGATGAAGTACAATCCTGTTTATTTGAATGGACTTACTGTCAGTCAAATAAAAGAGGAATACGAAAAGTGTATGAATGCGCAAGACAAGGTGACGGCTGATGAAAAAGAGTTTGTGGTAGAAATGGGTGAGTGGACGCCTCTGCAAGAAAGCATAAACATTGATGATCTTCCTCCTGAAGAACTGTATCATCAAGAACCAGAAGATATGTCAATTAGAAGTATGCGTGACTGGCTTAGTTCGAGGAACTATCCATACAAAACTTTGAAGAGGCTGAAACGAGAATCTCTGAAAAAGATTGTGGTGAGCTTTATGAAGACTGAGAAAATGCATAACCGTATGTCTTTCTTGGATTACAATAATCCACAGTACTATGAGTTGACCAAAAGATACAAAGTGCTTGAACCTAAAGAGATAACAGTGATGGCATTACCGGAAGATGCGCATAAGAAGAGGAAGGAGCTTATTGACATGTTTCCGAGCGAGATGAAATCTTATAACATTCCAATGGAAGTACGAGAATCATGGAACAAGTCTACCACAGCAGGTGATATTGTCAGATCACTGCTGAGTAAGGGTCAGTCAGTTGCTGAATTGCTGGATTTAATGATCGTGCCGGAAAAATCCAAGAATGTGAAGATTATTGCTTGGAAATATGATGAGTTATTTGATGCTTTTCTGATAAAGAGGGTAAATAGTCTGTGCGATGTATATCATTATTATTCAAGTATTTTCAAGCTGCAAGTGCAAGATTTGAAGGAACTGCACAAGTTGAGGTTGATTAATCACACGCATGCAGAGCGTGGTGATAAATGTGCGATGTTGTTGGATGCCGGGATCAGCCGCATGCCAAAGTTTTTAGAGTTTCAAGGACAACAAGAAGATAGTGAATATGTACAGATGAAGAAGAAAAGGAAAGTGAAGAAGTTGGTATTGCGAGATATGTACTTGGAAGAATTTTCAGATGAATATTTTGATAAAGTCACAGATCCGGGGTTGAAGGTGATTGATGGTTCTCAAGCTACAAAGCCCATTCTAAAGGTTTTCTATAATCAAGAAACCTATGAGCTGAAGTTGGTACGTAATTTGGATGATTGGGATCAAGACATGATCACATTATTTAGTACGTTTGAGCTCAAACTGCTACATCCATCTTACATTGATTATCTTTGAAACCTCAAGATGGAAAAGCTGAAAGATCCTGTAGCTGAAGAAGATAGAAGATTATTTGTGATTATGATTGAGGTGATTGGGGCTGCTACTGAGAAAATTCGATTAAGGAAGGCATTGCTTAATGCTAACCTTGTGAAGATTGATATGCCGGAGATCGAATATATGAGAGTGACGTCCAAGGGTACCTTAGAAGTGAAGGTCAAAGGAAAGAAGAAACCTTATAATTTTTATGCTAACATTGATTTTGCAGGTATAACCTTGGACACATTGAAAAGAATGAAGGACTGTGACATTGTTACAAATGAATCAAAGCCGAGACAAGCAAAAATTGCTGAGAAGTTCAAATCGTGTATTGAGGAGGCTTTGAAAGAACAAGAAGAATACAAAGGAAAGCTGTTGCTAGACGTTAAAGACGAACCTGAAGATTAGTGAGAGATTGAAGCTGAAAAAGCAAGTGTTGAAAACTGAAGATTTTTGAAGTCCAAAGTTAAATCTTAGGGGGAGTACTGTTAGGGCTCGTTTCTAGTTAAGATTTACTTTGTACTTTGTTTATACATGTTTGTATAGTTTAGGGTTAATTTTGTATTTTCCCTAATGTGTTGATGCATAAAGCATGTTGTGAGAGAATGTTAGAGAGGGAGTCTAGATCACAATTACATACTAGAGAGAGAATTAGTGTGTGTGTTCTTACATTCTCCTGCACATTTTGTACTACAACTTTTATGCTTTGATCATCAATACAAGAGAATTATTAGTAATGAATTGTGTTGTTGATTGATTCGTGTGTTTGTACTTAGATCGTTCTGATTTGCAGCAATATCGATCCAATTGAACCTATTAACTATGATGCTAGTTGCTATAACATGTCCCTAAGTTGCTAATTTATTATTAATAACTTATAGATTGAGACGGTTGGTTAAAAAGTTATCTTTAATTGATAAATGGGTGGTTCGTCATGTTAAAATGGCTAACGAAATGTTGTGGACTTTTAAGTGTTGTGTTCTATTCTAGGGGTCATGGTTGAGTAATATTTACGAAATGGCTATACATATAAGATTGTGCAGCATATCTTGTTGATCTCGGATTTCAATACTGTATTTACCAATTTGTGTTTTTACTCACTAGCTTGTGTAGCTAACTCTAATTTTTACATATTTCAGGTGGTTCTTGATTATGATTTATTGTTGTTTGCCAATACATAGGGATGCCTTGGACTTAGATTGATAATAAAGACTCGATCGCATTTACTGTTTCGTTTATGACATTTGTCGTTTTTCCATTTAAAAATTATGTTCCAAAACTTACGTTAATCATTATTAGACTTTAATAAAATGATACCATGTGCTTCGTTTACTATTGATATCCACTTCTATGATAACCTGGTGTTTCAACCATCGGGTGGGGTGTCACATTTGGAGTACTCCCAAAATGGAGGATCACCCCAACCATTCCTTTCGGAGCTAAGCCTATCGGAGTCGAATACTCTTCACCAACCATTCAACGGAAAACTATGGTAGTAACCTTTAACCATAATCTTTAAATGATAAAACCTTCTATATGTACACCCCCTACAAAGTATATTGGTTTTTATCTGTCCTAACAATCACCTTTTGGTTTCTACCGTTCCCAACTATTAAATTCGCTATCACCGGTCCCAACTTTTATCACTTTGGCAACAAACTGTCCGTCATTAAAAAAATTTTAAGTGGTTAAGTTTTTTTCAAATTCAAGAACGATGTTTACCGTCTTTCGATCGGAACGAAAATACGAGTCTATTTATGTAAAAGTTAACTCGAAATGGTGCTCCGAAAAACATGATAAACAACCACCTACGAACAAAAAATTACACGCTGGATACAAGAAAAGCATAATAATAAAAAAAAAATAATAAGCATTGAAAAATAATACTAAAATAATGTTCTATCTATATAATAAAAATGATTTGGTAGTTTCTTTTTAAACATAAGAATAAAAGTAATAGTTAATATGTATCTTAAAAATTAATAATTAATTACGAATATTAAAATTTAACAATCCAAACATTATTATTTTTCGCTGGTAGTCTCTACCTTGCACATATCAACGCGTTAGTCATGCCGGTATATTGGTGTTGTACCCAATCATGTGTTATACGTGAGAGCTCTAATCTAGTATATTATGAAAACATACAATTTTTTGAAATTTTTCTAAAATTATAGAAGTGTATAATGTATCTATGCAATATTATACTTTCTCCATAGCAGTCTCTGTTACAATTCATGCGTTGCTCGTTGCCTATCACGTGTTAGCCATGCCGATATATTAGTTATTTAAATAATATTAATATCTAAATTTTAATACTATTCTAATACTACACTCACTTTTAAGATGATTTTGAATGACGTTACGATACTACACACGATAAACAACTAGCTAGGCACAAAAAAGTGCACGTCGGATACAAGAAAAACATATTTATAAAAGAAATAATAAGCGTAGAATAATAATAATTTAATAGTGTTCTACTCATATAATAAAAATGATTTGGTGCATTGTTATTAAACGTAACAATAAAATTAATACTTAATATGTATCTTAAAAATTGATAACAAAGTATAAATTCTAAAATTTAATAATCAAAAAATTATTACTTTCCCTGGGTAGCCTCTCTTATTATTATTCGGTTGCGTGTCACATATAAACGTGTTAGCAATGCCGGTATATTGGTGTTATGCCACATCATGTGTTACACGGGAGCTCTAATATAGTATATTATGAAAACATACAATTTTTTGAAATTTTTCTAAACTTATAGAAGTGTATAATGTATCTATGCATTATTATACTTTCTCCCGAATAGTCTCCGTTACAATTCATGCGTTGCCCGTTACCTATCCACGTGTTAGCCATGCTGATTTATTAGTGATTTAAATAATATTGACATCTAAATTTTAACACCATACTAGTACTAGACTCACCTTTAAGATGATTTTGAATGCCGTTAAAGTACTACACATGATAAACAACCAACTAGGTAGGAAAAAAGTGCATGTCGCATACAAGAAGAAAAGCATATTTATAAAAAAAATAATAAGTATTGAAAAATAATAATGTCATAGTGTTCTACCCCTATAATAAAAATGATTTGGTACCTTGGTTTTAAAAGTGTCCATAAAAGTAATACTTAATATGCATCTTTAAAATTGATAACTAAGTATAAATTTTAAAGCTTAATAATCCAAACATTATTACTTTCCTGAGGTAGCGTCTCTTACTATTATTGGATTGTGTCACATATAAACGTGTTAGCGATGCGGTATATTGTTGTTGAAACCAAATCATGTGTGACACGGGGGCTCTAATCTAGTATATTATGAAAACATATAATTTTTTGAAATTTTCTAAACTAATACAATTGTATAATGTATCTAAGCATTAAAATAGTTTCTCGCTAGTAGTCTATGTTGTAATTCATGCGTTTCTCGTTACTTTTCCACGTGTTAGTCATGCCAATATATTGGTGATTTGAATAATATTGACATCTAAGTTTTAATACTATTTCAATATTACACTAATCTTTAAGATGATTTGAATGTCGTTATAATACTACACATGATAAGCAACCACCTAGGAACAAAAATTGCATGTTGGATACAAGAAAAACATAATAATAAAATAAATAATAAGCATAGAAAAATAATAATAAAATAGTGTTCTACCATATAATAAAAATGATTTTGTAGTTTCCTTTAGTTTTAGGCTTGGCTTTGTGTGTCTAGGCAACGGGAAAGGCCTTTGCGCTTAAACGATCGGTGAGGCTTTTGCCCGTTGTGCATGCAACAACAAAAAAACAAAGAATGCATACCTCAAATCTTTTTTTTTCTCTATCAAGTGGATCGGAAGTCACTTTGTTGATCCATGTTACTAACGCCAAAGCTAGTGAGGCGTAAGTAGTCAAAATGCTTGATTGGGCTCTCGGAAGTGTTCATCAAAACATCAAATTTGGCTATAAATTTGACTCAATACTACCAACATTATGTATATTGAAAAAAATATCATCAAAAAGTTCAATGACATGATTTTTAATTCCTTGATTATGATTTATTCATCCCATATCAAGAGGTTTTCAACTAAGTATCTCTTAAACACCATTGATCGGTCTCTAACTTTAAACACCAGCACAATAGTACAATTAGTACAATGTTTTGCAAAGAATAATTTTACAAACTGATCGAGTATTTCATTAATAATCTGGATATATCATGTACAAACTAACATCAGCCCACTATATATACATACATATAGCCAATCGGCATAGCTAACTATCCAACTGACACTATAACTGACAATTTATATGACACCTTCACTACTTCATAACTACCATCCCTAAAACTTCTTTGCCATTAACCAACTGCCGTTGATCTGTCTATGCTTCCGGATGATGGTATCTTCAAACAGCTGGGCTAATGCCCTATTATATAAATATGAACCTTGTTGCTTCCTTGTTTTGTTGGCCACTGGCCCTTTAACATCGCATGGTGCAACTAATATTTGATATTAAATTACTACATAATGGATTTAATTTGGTGTTATACATCAATAGAGGTTGAATCAAAACCCACGTGGGTGAAATTTTGATTTACCATTAATGTGTTGCTTGATTAAGTGTTCATTCTCAGTTTGGTGCTTTAACATCATCCACTTTTCGCATCATCACACCATACAGTCACATGCCCTTTAAGCTCTCTTGATGGGACGTACGCATATAGCTAGTTGAAAGTGGTGTAGAATAGTAATTTGGCCCAAGCAACTTCATTGTCTTCAACATGTATAATACCCAAAGTGTCGGCAAACCAAATCCGGATAGTAATGTTGATTAATATTTAATTAAACCAACTAATTTACAAACACTCAAACACCTAACAAACGATTCCACTGCTTCATTATCAATTCTTCTAGACGACCCAATTCCATTATTAACTTTGTGAGCAAGAAAATGAATGGTATCCTAGCATAAGGCTGCCATACAAAATGGTCCTTCCCTAGATCAGATTCTAAGGTGCCATTTGTGTTTACTAGCTAGGTCACATCGGCGCCAGAGACATTCACCACCACAACGACCACCATCTCCGATCACTCACCACAACAACCACCATCTCCGATCACTCACCACCATGGCGCGCTGCAAATCCCATTTCCCTTTCCCCTAAACCCACATCCACCAAACAAAGCAAAAGAAAGTCAAAAACAAAACCGAGTCAATTAATTCTCAAACAGAAACACCACCAAACATGTTATCTTGGTTTGTTTGTGTGGTTGGATCCGACTCACGGAGCTTGAAGGTTCATATAGGCAGGGCGAAAAAGAGGGCATTGCAAACTCTTGTGGCTTCTTTCATATCGAGTGCATAAAATGAGTAAGCCATAAGAAAACCCTGCAATGAATGAATATTGTAGTTACTTATTTTCCAGGTTTCTAAACAATAAAAATATGCATTTATTGAAAAAACAAAATGAATCAAAATTGACTGGATTGCAATTTGCATAGCAGAAAATACAAAAACAACAATTCAACTAATTTAAGAATTTACTGCACAGGTTTAGCAAAGATTGTTTTCATTACAGATAATTAAACAGCTTGACAAGATATATCATTTCATTAGTGAAATTTTTGTTTTATTAGTCATATTATTATTCTTTCTGATTCTTACTATTATTTGTTACCTAATACAAACATTCAATTAATTTGTTATATTAAATTTCTTTAAATTAAAAATTAAATATGTAAATATATATCAAATATGCAATTTCTTATTTATATTTGTGTGTATGTATATGCTTAAAATACCAGACGAGTTACACTAATACTGATGCCTGTTAAAACAATAATAAGAAGCCCCAACTAACTGATATATAAATAAAAGGAAATAAGATTTTACCATATGTGTAAAGTTGTATTTCCGAGATCACCAATTCCAACAAAAAGGTTCTTATCCGAGTCAAATCTTGATAAAAATATCTACGTTCAATGATTCAAATTTCAAAACTCATGATATAACAAAACACAAAAATCAAGTCCAAGCTATTAAACAAATTGGTAACTACTGTTTTAAAAATATTTATTTATAAAAAACATTGAATCCCAATAAAAAATAGATAATAAAAGTAGGTATTTTTTATAGTAGTTTGATTAAATACAAAAAAATATCTCTTTTCAATAATCACATGCTTACCTTTTAATTCCATAAATTAATTTTTATTTTACTTTCAGTTTTAACAAAATTCACATCTAAATTCATATAAAAATATGTGTTAAGAAATGAAAAACACATATTTGTTTAATATATACAAATTATCTATTCAGTTAATAATAACATTAGAGTCAAAGATACTTACTTGTGGTAGAATGAAAGATACATCCTTTGAAGAATGAAAGATACATCCTCATAATTTGGTAAAAGCAATAACAACAACATGCCTTTACTTTTTCTTTCCTAAATCAAGAGAGAAAGATTAAAAAACAAATAAAAATAACATCAAGCTCTAACAACATATTTCAGCTCAACAACTTCCAACGACTATTTTGCCATTGATTTTCGATCCACTTCTCAACTTTTAAGAAAGCAATAAAAATTTCGATCCACTCCTCTATAAGTAGAAATGAATCTAGAAACACATCAGTTTCAAAATCTAACAAGTGTTTCATCAGGTAATCAATTAAATAGCGAGTTTGCACAACATAGATCAAAAGATAACTCTAACCAAATAGAGTAGCTATATCTATTTACATAAAAACTTGTGTACCTTGTTTAGCAACGTAGAAGTATTTTCTATATGAAAGGCTGATAAAGCAAGTGTATGCACCGCTCTATTCCTGCACTCTCGGCAAATTCTAGTTCAGATAGTAGAAAAAGATTAATTAGATTTACTGATGAAGAAAGGAAAGCTACGTGCTTGTACTTATAGAGGAGGATTGGTGGGTGATGAAGGGATGAGATGCTAAAGTGACAGACTATGAGATTGAAAGTTCACCTTAATCATAACACGTGTTAGTCATGCTGGTATATCGGTGATGTATATCCTATTGACTATTAGGTTTGAATATCATTACAATACTACAACTCACCTTTTAGGTGGTTTTGGTTGGCAAGTATGAAAACAAATATACGAAGTTTCATCTTTAATACCTTTTTCTATCTATACTAACATACGAGTAAATACTCAGCCATATGGCATTCATCTTGGTCATTCACCTAATTGCTACATGTGAAACTCACATGTATCAACACAAAATCTCCATTTTTATTCACAAGCATTTATTCTAATTTTTTTAAAATGACGGTTGGCACAACATAAATACTGTTCTACTCAGATGAAGTGCAATGACAGTGGTCAAAACCTGCGCATGCCCCCATCAAGTGGACACTAAAGAGAGGAGTATTTAGAGCTCCCCATAATGGAGACTCCTCAACCCTTGCTTTCGAAGCCAATCTGGTCGGAGTCGGTAACTCTTCAACCAACCGTTCCACGGAAAACCATGATAGTAACTTTTAACCATACCATGTAAAAGTCTTCTATATGTACACTCACTAAATTAGCCCTTCTTAATATTTACATGCCAAAATTACAAATATAAAGAAAGTTTAAAGAAATTTTTTTGTTTTATATGTGTTGCTATATTCGTATATTACATCAAATCACCATCAACTTACTTTAATATATACATTAACTAGGTTTACTACCCGTTTATTATACACGGGTTAAATAATAATATTTATAAAAAAATTATAATAATTATGTTTAACCATTTGTAAGTATTTTATATTTAAGAAATTAAACTCTATCAACTCATGCATAATGAAGGTTGCATTTAATTTTCCACCCAAACTTTTTATTATATAACAATTATTTCCCCGTAAATATAGCCCCCTAAAACCTTGAAATATTATATAGATGTATAACACATATAATTTTCAATGTGTTTATACAAGCCCTTTAAGCTCTCTTGATGGGACGTACACATAGCCGTTTGACACCGGTGTAGAATGGTCATCCCAAGCATCTTCATCGTCTTCAACCTTTATAACAAATGTCTTGAGAAGACCCAAATTGGCTACAAACCTGACGAGGATAGTAATGTTGATTAATATCTAAGCCAGCTAATTTACAAACCCTCAATCACCTAGATGGCGATCGACTCCCTTGATTTATTATCAATTCCTCTATATGACCAAATTCCATTATAAACTTTGTGGGTAGGAAAATGATTATATCCTTAATATAAGACCGTCACCTCAACTCCACATTACCTTTTTTTTAACTTTGGTGAAAATGGTTTCACCCCTTAATGCATGCCCCTTTAATTCCACATCAGTACATCACCAATTTATTTTCCCCTATAAATTGTAGAAATTTTACTCAATACCAACAATATTATGACTATGATAATGTAGATTGCTACTTAAAAATAAATTTTACTCAATACCACAAATATTATGACTATGATAATGTAGATTTCTACTTAAAAATAAATTTTACTCAATACCTTAAAACTGCTTTGTCGGTAATCAATTGTTGCTTTTGCCTGTGCATTCTTCAAGGTGATGGTATCTTAGAACGCATGGGCTGCTTCGAAATTAACCTAAACTTTGGGTTATTTATGTCAAGTTAGAACATATGTTTAGTTAAGTTATTTTTATATGTAAATAGTTAGGGATGTAATGTGTCAAGTCTAGAAGTTTATAACCTAGCTACTAATACACATGTTGTGTACCTACGGCAAAGAGAAACGACACCAACAAAGGGATACGAAGATTCAAGGAAACCGTTGGAAGAAATCGACATGTATAAATAGATAGGATTATCGAGTCTGTAAATAAATAATTTACTATCAATTATTATCAAGTTTTTTGTTCAATTGCAAGATTATTACTAAGACATGCTTCAGGTGATGGTATCTTCAAACGCATGTGCTGCTTCCTAGCTTGTTTGTTGGCTAGTGGACCTAATACAATTAAAGGCTTTGAACCTTGACCTTTAACACCCCATGATCCAACTAATATTTATTTATATTAAACTACAAACATAATGTATTAGATTTTGTATTATACATCACTAGAGGTTGGTTCAAAACTGATGTGAATGAACTACTGATCAAGTGTTCATTCTTAGTTTTCTGCTTTAACATTGTCATCCACCGACCAGCCAACCATAACTAGATGATTCTAGTTTTTTAGATAGCAAATACAAATATCCTTTAAGTAGTATCTCATTGTGCTCTACCCATATAATATGAAAAGGAAGAAAACAAACACCTAACACTGTCAAACCTTTCTGCAAAGTATGCAGTTTTAACAAAATATGTAGTCGAGTATATAAGATATTTAGGCACCTTTGATCAAACGCCATCCACTTGCTAAAGTATACATTACTACAAACCAGGGAGATCTAATGACACGTCAATGATCAACCAGCACTGATCATTCAATTTTTTTACGTCTTCTAAAAAAGTAGTATTCTGTTGTTATATATAGAAATTCACTGTGATTCCACTGCTTCATTATCAATTCTTCTAAGGTACCAAGATTTATACCCTTGTTATTCAGCCCAGCCATCAAGCCAATCTAGTTTCACCACCGTGAGTTTTGTCAAACTCGGACGTAATACATATTGGAAAACACTTCATGCGGAACAATTTTAATAACTCCTTGGAAATCTAGAATAGCATTTTGTAAAATTTGCAGGTCCCAATACAAACTTGCTAGGACAGCCGACGTCATAACAATTTTCTGCCTTCTGACTAACAGAATGGCTAACTCAAAAGTTTCAGGTGAAATTTTTTTGTTAACAGATGCGAATCAATATTTTGATAGCCATAGTGCTAAAAACACCTCATGTTCATGAGCCTTTTGTCAGCCCTTGAACTTTTTCATCCTTTCTTTGAAAGATACCATTTTAGCAAGAGGTCTAACTAACTTTATGTACGCTTTATTTGATTTTTTTAAAGTGAGACATTTCATGGGACACTCGACATCACAGGTGGCTGAATGTCCAAAGAAAAAAACCTCCTAAAACCATCATGTCTTCTAGAGTGATGGTTATTTCCCCATTAGAGGAATTCGATGACCATTTCTTAGCAAACTAGTGCACCAGTCTTATGTTTTTGGGAAAACTTAGAAGATATTTCATTATAGCATGTATGCAGAAATCCATTTAACCAAAGTCATCATATCATCCACATTCTAGTCTTTCGTCTTTGACATGCTCCAATAAGAAAAAAATGTCACGTGACATTTTCTCTTGGTATAAAGACTGGTGTCTTCCTCTACTATCTGCCAAATAAAATGCACATAAAAGTCTAAACTTTCTACTCATCACGGCGCTTGGAACCACATCCGTTCGAGAAACATCTAAGCCTTTAGATCTGAAAGTTTGGTTCAGCAAAGCGTCATTGCACCTATTGCGACACTTGTATTCTTTCACAAACATAAGAAGCAAGTTGAATGCTTTCCAGAAGTTTGTGATGGAAATACTACAATATTTAAATCATTTAGCCACTAGTAAGTCAAATTGTTTATTGTTTCATTTATGACCATTTAAACTAGATGAAAAAGTTTGTAACCAACCAAAGATAAACAATCTAAACCTTGATGAACATAGAAATGTTCTTAGGCATATTCTACATGTTTGGAACTCAATTGTTTAACCCAAATGTCAGAGCATATGCAACAGGTTTTCTAAATAACATAAAAAAGCTAGTATGAAGTTTCTAGTTTCAAGAAAATAAATTGACAGTGATATCTAGATTTCTAGTGGCAAAATAGGCTCGTTTATTTATGAATGTTGCATCAGAAGTGCTATGTTAGCTCAAGAAAAATGTCCAATGTGTCGAAGCAAGATCACCCTAAAAATGTTACAAACCTTTTTCACTTTCAAATCAGTTAAAAAAATTATATTTCCAACCTAAAATTTTAAATAATTTTAAGTGAGATTTCAACATTAAAGGTTTCATGCCCATTACATTTTTCATCTCCTATATTTAATTGGTAAATTTTGTTTGGCACTACATAGAAAAATAAAAAATGACCGATTTTTTTTTCTGTGTAGAAAAATTGTTTTGTGGTAACTGGACGGGGATGGAAGTAAAAATACTTATTATTAGATACCTTTTAAACACACACATATATATATATATATATATATATATGTATATATATATATATAGGAGAGTTAACCTACATAAGGTTGGAAATCTAAGAAGGTTAAGAAGGATTATGACCTTTAGATCTCTCTTTTAATGGATAAGATCAATTTGTAGGGAAAAAATTTTGTGGAAGGGTACATTAGTCATATCTACTTTTTTTGACTTTCTCTCTCCACATGCAAAGCACATGTCAATTCCCCCACTTTTTTTAAAACGTTCATAACTTTTGGATACGATATTATTTTTTTAAAAAAAATTACACCAAAAAAACAAGTGTTTTCTTATCTTTAAAACGCGTATAATATTGATATATAAAAAATAAAAAAAAATCGGCACTTGTTTAGTCCTTGTGTAATATCATATGATTGTGTTATATTATAACTAGTGAAATATCATTTTTATCGGTTCATTCTTAAGTCATTATGTAATATCATCTTATTTTAAATATTTGTTGTGTCATCTTATGTGTTTATAAATTATCACCGTGTCACAAATTGTTAATATGTATTTGAGAAATGTTCAAAGACAAAGTCATTTTTTGTTACAAAATGTGAGAATGACACAATGGTAAATAAAGACACAATGACACTTTTAAAAAAAATTCTAACTCACAATATAAATCAAATTTTAAAAAAGTGGTTCGGAGACCTTGTTCCCCATGTATTCCTCTTTCAAAAAATAAATAAACGAAAAATTAAAAAAATTACCGTTTTTTTATTTTTTAAATTAGACACAATGAAAAAAGACACAATGAGAAAATAATAGTTTTTTTAAGTTTTGTTTATTTATTTTTTAAGGATGATGAAGTGGGAGCAAGATCTTTAAAACACTTTTTGTGTTATTGTGTAATTATTATTAGATCATTGTGTAATACTTGTCAAATAAGATTACACAATGACCCGATGAATGACACAACAACCCTACGGATGACACAATCACACAATGACCTGACGAAAGACACAATGACCTGACGGAAGACACAATGACCTGACGTTAGACACAATGACCTGACGTTAGACACAATGAGCTGAAAAAATGTGAAAAAAAGTTCGTTTTTTATATATCAATATTATACACGTTTTAAAGAGAAAAAAATGTACGTTTTTATGGTGTAATTTGTTTAAAAAAATAATGTCGTATGTGAAAGTTATAAACGTTTAAAAAAAGTGGGGGAATTGACATGTGACTTGCATGTGGAGAGAGAATATTTAAAAAAGTAGGCATGACTAAAATACCCCCTCTCCTAATTTTCCTAGATGCCACATGTCAATCTCTTATTGCTTCTTAGCCTTCTTAGATTTCTAATACTATGTAGGTGAACCTCCCTCTCTCTCTCTCTATATATATATATATATATATATACACACACACACACACACACACACACACACATAGTAGTCCATTCATTTGAGAAACCAAAAAAATGGAAAGAACCAAGAGAACCATTTTAATTGGTTCTTGCATACGTGCATTTATGCACATGGGAGGTTAGTGCATATATGCAACCGCTTGTAACCACTTGTAACCTCTTGTAAGTGCATCAATGCACATATACAATAACTAATCAAAATGGTTCTCTTGGTTCTTTTTGTGACACCCGACAATTTCAGGTTAACGCCGTTAAGTTAACTTAACCGAATTCGGTTAATGTTAGTTTAAATAATCAACTAAATAAGTATTTATTACAAAAATAGTAATTCGAGCAATTACTGGATCACGACGAGCGATGTTTAAACATTAATGATTCGGGGAATTACAGATTCTTATAACTCGAAAGAGTTGTTAAATAATTGACGGGATAAGTTCGTAAATTTTATACGTCGTAAAAAGTATGGGCTCAGTTTGTAATTAATGAAAGTTAAATTATAACATTTTAGAAACAAGTTTTAAATATTTTAAAGTGGAGGGACCAAATTGCAAAATCTGACTTTATATATTTAACCACCGTAATCTTAAAAAAAATCATAACCCTAACTTCGCCGTTCGCAAATTCCGGCGACCGTCTCCTCCACCATCGTCGATCACCACCTCCACCTCTCGCAAACTCTGTTCGAGTACCTCTACAACCGCTGACCACCACCGCAAGCACTGTCAAAGATTTTGGTTCTTTCGTTGTTCACTGTTGCCGTCCAACGCTACCATCACAGCAACCGCAATGATCGTCGGACACTGCACAACCACCACGACAACCATAAATTGCCGGCGAAGCATCCTTTATCTCTCGCAAACCGTTACGGTTAGTTCTTATTCGGTTTCATTAACTCGAGTTATAGTTTCGGTTCGTTTCGGTTTCATTCGAGATATGGTTTGGGTTCAAAAGTGAATTGGTGAATATATGTATAGGTATATATATCGGTGTATGTATTTAGTGTAACAGTAAATAGTAGCAAATATATTTGTGTGTCGAGCAAGGGTGTATATATACACATAGATATGTGTTTATGAATATGTTACGTATGTATGAATAGATGCAGCATAGTAGGTTATAAGTACTTATATATATATACACATATGTGTACATTAGGTGTATGTATTGATGAATGTTGGCACTGTATGCGTATGAGTATGTGATTTGTATGTGTATATATATATATGGTGTGTGTATGTGTGTGATTGTTGATTATGTGTGAGTAACAGTACTGTGTATATATATATAATTAAGAGTGTTCAGCTTAACATGTGCATATATATTTGAAATGTATATGCAAAAGGTAGGTATACTTATGATCATGAACGTAGTGTGTAAGATTATGCATATTATGATACTGATATAAACATTGACATATATTATATATACAAGATAGATCAATATGTGTGTTTTTATGTATATATGAATGAATGGTAGGTATGTACAAATTGATGACAAGTGATGATTTTGTAAAAAGTGAAATGATGACCATTTGGTAATAGTGAAATATATAAATTGTATGCTAGCATGTGAGGCTTATATGCGTGAAGAATACTAGTAGGGACCCGCGCGATGCAGCGGGGACGATATTATCGGGTGTAATTAGTTTCTGGGTGTTTTGCTAATTTCATAATTTTTTACTAAAGTGTATTATGGTTGTTTTTCTGGTGTGGTAACTATACTTGAGAAAGAAAGTGTATTATGGTTAATTTCATAATTTTTTTACGAAACAATTTGAGAAAGAAAATGTGACAGCTATATAATTGCGTTGAAGGTTACTTAATCTCCTGTCTTTAGCGACTTGGATTTTCATATATGCTCAGGAGTTGAGAGTGGGTTTTTCCAAGAATGTTAAAACTTTTTTTTAAGTTAGAAAACAAAAATAAGGGCATAACCAACCTTTTCTTGACAATACACAGGCTGTTAAGTAGATATAAGTAAATATAAGTTGGATTACTGCATTATCATGTTATTGTATAAGACATAGTATAAGCCATATTAAAAAAAATATCACCAAATATGGACCTTTTTTTTCTTTATTTGCTAACTTAGTTAGTTTGTAACAATTAGATAACAGTAACTAATTTTGTTTTACACGAAATGGTATAACATTGAATACTTTTCTTAAATTCCTCGGCATCATAGAGTAGATAAATTTTAAATCAATCAACACCTTTAAACACTGTAATCGCACTAACACTGTCACAACCTGCACCATCATACATTGATTTTTTTTTCTACCAAAGCTGAACAAAAATGTCAATCCCTGATCCGTAAAAAATAAGGTCCCCAACACCCATGATTCAAATTAGCTAGCAAATATTGGCATTGTTCAAACTAAAATACTGTTGTTGATACAAATTATACAATTTATTATTACACACTACATAGTTAAAAAAGATGAATAAACAACTAATCTAAGCTTGTTGATGTCGATTTAGACTACACTCTCTTCTTCTAGCTTCACCTTCTTATCCCTCCACTGACTTACTCTGCCATCAATCGCCTTCTAAACAACATTCATTCGCTCTATTAGTAGTGAATCTTCAAGTTTCACCTTCTAGTTATACTCAATTTCCACCATCATATCCAGCTCGTTCAATAAACCCTTTTTATATTGCAATTTCTTCAAATTTTGTAATATAAAAACCAAAACCCGTGAGTCATTAAACAAAACTACAAACTTATTTACTACCAAATGAGAAAATGCAAAGGAAAAAGAGTTCACCAGTGTATAATTAATAATGGATGATATGATACAAGGGATTCAATCTCTGTCTCTTCTTGAACTGCTAGTAATTTGGCATGTGCAGATGCGGCTCCAAGCTGCGGCTTCAAGACCTGTCGCACTTGCAGCTCTCATTTGTAAAGGTAATGGAATTACACCTTTTTCTGTCAAAGTAATAATAATAATTTATTGTTAATATTCCTGTTACAAAAGTAAAAATAATTGAGTATCTAATGATACATATAAACATCAAAACCTGGCTCGTTGGACCTTGCATCCATCTTTAAACCACTGCCTTCATTAGTTCTAAAAAAGAAGAAATGTAACTGACACGCATATAACAACCCAGAAAGAGATATTCAAATAAATAGATTGATAGAGAAATAACCTCTCCGACTAAAAACTTCGTGTGGAAATTAGTAACTCTTCTCCATTTTCTTCCTCGTAAAATATTTTCTTTGGAAATTTGTTTTCCTCACAAAGGGCTGTGTCAGCAACCTCGGCTGCAGAAGCAGTGAAATGTGGACCAACCACAACAGAGATGCGAGCAAACTAAAAAAAAGAACACACTCGTGTGCACTTTTGATGAGTAATTGACTAATTGGTAAACACTTATCAAATTTCAGCACAATACGGTATCCACTTTTGGATTCATAATAATCACAATAATGAATACCTGTTGATAATCTTCTTCTCTATTTTCTTCAGTTAAAGGTAAAGAAGGTATTACTTGCTTGTCTTCTTTATCGGTCTGCAACTCTTGTGGCAGCCATTAATTCTTTTGGAAGTTTTCTGATTAGTTTTAAAATCGTTAGGCAATGAAGTATCAAATATATCCGAGAAGTGCTGCATTTCCAAACAAATTTAATTCTTTTAAAGTATCCAAAACCAAAATATATATTCCACATATTAGCCACACTAAGGCCATACGGCCATGCCACCATATAATCATAAATGTTATCACATATGTTCTTCTCACACCAGTTTTCACCATCCAATGGGTCAAACAGTAAATTGAAAAAAAAACCCAATAACCTGATATAAACCAGAGATGATTCTTAACAATGAAAGTAATGCAAAAATCATATCCTAGCGTTTTTTTAGCAAAAAAATAATAAATTATAGATTATTCTTTTATGTGACTGACAACATGCACAAAACAGTTATTAGATGAAATTAAACTTACATGGCCACAATATATGAATCTTGGAATTTAAAAAACCTACATGGATGAAAATGTTAGATCTTCTATTATATTGAGTAAGGGTTCCTAATAACTACAATCACATCTGCCACCAGATCTCCACCGTTATATTATATCAGAAACATGGAAACTACAATTGTACATCTTTTTTTCAAACTACAAAACAATAACCTTACTACATATGTGGTAGAAAACCTAAGTTTCCTTGACATAATAAAACAAATTACACAATTACAAATAGTCAAAACTTAAATTTGATAGCAATCCACCTGACAATTTTGGATCAGTAAACTATATAAACATGAAGCACTAAACTAAATAAACAAAATTAAATCCATAATTTCAAATCAATATATCCCAATTAGTATAATCATAAAACCACTACTTGTTAGTGGGTGTACCTTTCAATTTGCTTTGAACCATAGCTTTCAATATCTTAGACCAAAAATCTAAGTACCTTTATAAAAAACCCCGGAAAGTAAACTTCATGAAGAGAAAATAAGAATCATTCACATAAATCTTCACTAAACTAATAAAAATTATAGAAAACTGAGTAATATATGGATTTCATGAGAACCATTCGACTTCTGAAAATGCTAAGCTATGACAATCATTTGCAGTTATAAATGCTAAACTACCGTCAATAAATGAATTAACTATTGGGTGTAAGTGCAATACTATAAATTTTACCTTTTTAATGATTATGACCTTTCTTAGAGCGAAGCTACATCTTTGATACTAATGAGCTCTCATCTTTGATTTTGTTGTGAATATTCTTTCAATCACTATCCCATCATATGAACTATGGCCTTTATCTTCCAATTTCTCCTGTAATTAAGACTAAGATGTGTAGTTTTATAATATTGAAGGTAACTGAAACTTAGTAGTTTACTTACCGTCAACTCCTCTTTGAATCTCTCCACATTGCCCAAATAACTCCTTAATGACACTACTAAGGTGCAAGAGACTATAAAAATATGATTTTAAACACACAAAGTTATAAGGATGCATTGCAAACTTGTGGTATCAAAACATACAGCCTTAAAACTATCATCATAACCAAATCCCTTATGAAAGTTGTACATCATGTTAGTAAATTTAGTATGTTTATTCTGGATAAAGTCCACATGCACCAGGAACAAACCATGGCAGGCATGTCAAGCAGCCGCCAACACCTGAAAATTAAGATTTTTGTTAGTCAGCATTAACTACCAAATGTTAGACTTAGGAGATGTTTGATAATCATCTTCTGCACTGTGAGCAAGCCACATAATGTATTATGTCATCTACTCATCCATAATTGTTACAGACAAAGGTGACAAATTGGCAATTTTAGAACAGGGCAATAATGGTCCCAGCTAAAAAAAACCAATTTATTTGGACTGCATGGTTGACTAAACACTTGTCATCTATAAGATTCTTTTTCTTGCAAATAATTAATGTGTCAAATTTGACTACAAAACTAACATTTTTAAGTACTTTGAATAAAATTATGCTATCTTGGGGTGCTTAAAATGCCCCTCCAATCTGTATTATATATAATATAGATGAACTAGAACCATAAAAATTAAGCTTACCTCATGGCACTAAATTGTAATAATTAAACTGCAGGAGAAAGGTCTAAAGTCACCGGTTGCAGTGGTGGGCTTGCTTCGCCTTTGGATAACGTGGAGCTTGATTGCTGATTTCCAACTCCTTTTCTAATTCAAACATGTTATTATCAATTGTTTTCTAAACCACAATCTTGATGTTGTTCACGTGTAAAAGCTAGCAAATTAATTTCATAACTAAATTTACATCGATTCATGTCATCATTACAAGTAAAAAACATGAAAAATTAAAAAATCAATCATCTTAAATTGATATGATAATAATAATCAATTGATACCACACAAACCCAAAAGTTAAATTGATATTATGACTCAATCAAACCTATCGCATCACACTATCAATTTGAATATAAGATCATAACCTATTTGATTAAGTAAAACCGATTGTTAGCTAAGAAAGCGGGTAAATTTAAGAAAAAGAATTCAAATGAGAAAATGATAGAATCTCATTACCGGAGTTCATCAACTACCAAATAAAAATCTATGTGTCGTCACATCCTGCATCTGAACCATATCCATCCATCCCCTTTCTGGCTACCACCACACAGTGACACAAAAAGACTAATCGTGTTTTCCTCTTTCTCTGGAAACCCTAATCCCAATCGTCACTATTATCCACTTCAAATTTAAAAACCTTAATCCCAACCTCATCGTCAACATTGTTGTTCCATTGATTCCCGATTTGTTTACCTATGCGCATTCTCTTATTCTTCACGGAAACAGCTCTCGATCTGCCGGCATCTCCTTCTCTCTCTATGGAAACAAGCGTTCAAAAATAAGAGTAGAAGTTCTACTCACGTTTCTATCGGAAGATCAGTAGAAGTAGAAGAGAGAGAGAGCGCATGAATAGGAATGTATTTAGATTTTGAATTTTGTGGTTGAAGTCAGGGTATAAAAATTAAAACATTTGTTAAAAGGTCTAAAATACCCTTAAAAATGCTTTAAAAATGCTTGTACAGTGTGCATCAAACAGCAGTACGTGGTTGACAAGTTGGGCATCCTTCCAATCTGCATTATAGATAGTATATATATATATATATATATATATATATATATATATATATATATATATATATATATATATATATATATATATATATATATATAACTGCACAACAACTTGTTTGAGACGTGGTGTTTGACATAAATAGAATGTTATAATAATAACTTTACAAACATTTTAGTCGGGGTTACATAAATCCAATTTTGTTTTATGTACATGACAATCTATGTTAAGGTGTTGGATACGAAACTGAAACGGGAACGTAAAACCGAACATAAACTCTATTAAAGTTATTTGTATCTAATTAGTAGAATTCAAACAGGTTGTTGGTTGAACTTGGAAATTATAAATAATTATTAGTAGCTGCGCAACTTAAGGTGAGTTTTCACGGCCCCTTTTTACTCATTTTCCTGTTGGGGGAGAAAGCATGCACTTTACAAAATTTGATAGTTGTATTTACATTATATCTCTTGATTATTAAGCGTAAACGTAACAAGTTGTCAAGTCCTCACTAAATCTTTGAGCCATTAATATACGAGGTATAGCGAGGAAGTTCGGGTAGTACTACTGGGTTTGACAAACCCCACCCTTAGCTGGGAGCTGGGTAGGTGTGAATTGTCCTATGTTGTTGGTCCATTGTTGTAGCAATGGTGTCGAGGCGCAAATAATTCTCAGTCAACTCGGTATCGAAATGCTTAAATAATAAAAAACTATGTTCGCTACCTAACGATATAATTGTATTTTGCATTATCGGCTGTTGTATTTTTTTTTATGATTATTGATAGTTCGAGATGAACCGAGCTTGGATCTAGATCTGAGATTGTTTGGGGATGTTGTTAGTAATCAGTGATGCGGAAACTCACTGATCACGTATTGATGCTTGAATGTTCATGAAGATCAATGCAAAGTATGATGAAGATGATGATAATTAGAATAGGTGAATTGTATTAGATCAAAGGATGTTACAAGAGAATATGACTAACAAGAATAGGCAACTCTCTAACAAATGACCTAGGTGATGGTATTTATAGTCTATACCATTCACCTTACAAAGTAACCTAAAAGACGTGCATTTAAGCACAAAACGATTACACAAATATTCTAAGACAAATACAAATTATGAACGTCTTCACCCGTGCTTGCTCGTGATGATGCTCGATATCTTCACTCGCTTATATTTGGAAAGTGACATCTTCAAATAACCCCAACAGTACTCCCCCTAAGATGACACTTTACAAATCTGACATATTAGCTTAATTCTTCATGTGGCGAGCATAGAGAGCAACTTAAAGTTTTGGTATGCATTATCTTCAAGAGGACCCAACAGTACTCCCCCTAAGATGATGCTGCCAAAACTCTGTCTTTCAACAAGCAATCTGCATCCTTCTCTTCCTTTTGAGTAACATCAGAGGTTATGGAAAGAAATAAGCAGAGAGTAGATTCCGGTGAATCTATATATATGAGCAACGGGATCTTCTTCAACGGTTGAAGTAGAATGCGAAGACTTCTTTGACTTAGAATACTCCCCCTCAACTTTTGCTTTAGAGGTTAACGGGATCTGTGTATGAGATATTAAGAGGAGGATTCTTAACACTCAGCAATCTGACTTGGAGATCTTTGGACTGGAATCAGGCTTGAACAGGAACATCTTCAAGTCGCGTGGAAGCTTGCTCTGCATTGGAAACTGTTCCTGCAACTCAAAGAAAAACATTAAAACTCAGGCAATAATGTGCATTTATCATCAATGTAAAGATTAAGTTCTCAATCGGATGAGATATTGCTTGATGAACAACTCCTACATCAATAACACATGTTAAATTGCCAACACAAAAGAAAAATATTAAAATGACAATCTTTTTGGTGTTTTTGAATTTTTCAATGTTTTTGATATTTTTGGAATTTTCTCTTTACATTCTGAATCTTTAACCTGCAATGAGATCATACCAGCAATTAATCCAACACATGTTTTGCAGTTTTTAAAATAGACATTTGAATTGTGAAGTAATTGAGTGATGAATTGTTGAACAAATCAATTAGCTCGAAGTGACACACTTACTTTTTCTATTCTTGATGATCAATTAGGTTGATTAAGAATAAGTTTTGAGTGACCCATACTTTGCACATTAGAAAGTTATACACCTCATCTAAATATCCTGAGAACAAATCAACACGTCAGGTCACTTACAATCATAAACAGTGTGGAATTTGGGTTTTATTTGGATTTGGTCCACTTTGGGTCTTCTTTTGAATTCCTTTTTGGAATTTTTCTTTTTGCCTATGTTCCCCTTGGGAATCTTCTGAATTCCATTTTGGAATTTGTTTGGTGACGGTCCACATTTGGGACTCTTTTTGTTCCATTTTGGAATCTTTTGCTGCATCTTGAAGCTCAAAAGAGACTTCGTGTGAGACTTCAGGTCTGTGGGTACCACAACAAAGAAGCTCACGATGCGGTTCATCACACTAAATAGATTGCATCGTTACCCGATCTAATTTGGATGCTTCACGAGATATCTATTTGATTTGTATAGACAATACATATGCACTAAATATGTTTCGACCACAATGACTCATTAGAATTTAGTTAAATCATCATAAAATATACTTGTTCAGTATAATTGTCTGAGCCGTCTCGCACATCAATTTTCACGCTTCAGTCTTTATTGTTTAAAATGATGCGTTGAATAACTCTAGTGTACTATCATTTCTCATGTACGTGCAAGTAGATTCAACATATTTTTTTGATTTTCATGATTTTCTCATATTTTTTTATTTATTTATTTTTTTTAATAAAGATTTCTCCCCCTAAACTTTTAAATTTCTTGGAAAATTGAAAGTTTAATGAAAGGAAAATGGCAGATATGTTATCAACGTATGAAGAGTGCATGCAATATACTTAATCTAAACAGACGAAATGAAACATCGGTTGTTTCTTGCACTGCCATCATTGTTTGATTTTTGAAAATGTTTTAAAAATTCCTTCAATGATTCCTTTTTGTTTTCCAACTCCGTTTGGTGTTAGTTGCAACGAAAACATCATGAACAAGATTCGGTATCTTGTCATGATAAGGGATCAGCCACGGTCTTCTTTCTTTGTTTGACCGGCCTCCATAACTGTCCCTAACACACTAACAAATTAGTTAGAGGGTGAAATCCAAGCCATTGCGGTCTTGGATTGTCCGAAATCATCAATATATGTAACTTCTTGATAAATTGCATCTTCTGGTGGACCATTGATTAATGAAGCACGTTGCTCATTTTGATTCTTAACAAGTGTTTTTCTCCACAACTGTTTTAGTGTGGGACCAAAGGAATGCTTTGGTTTGGACACCCATCTAGAATCATTCATGGAAGATCTGTCATAGTCATTTCTAAACCTATTTTTCAAAAATCGGTTTTGTTGACTATTTTGCTTATGCAAAAATGGATTTGTTTGATTTTGTTTTCTTACAGATCTTGATTTCCATGAATCACTTGAATGATCACCATTAGAGAATTTAAAATTAGAAACATACCTGGCAGAATGTGCCGATGATGAATTTCTTTGGACATACCTTCTCGGCTTGTAGTAGCACTCGGATGTGTTGTGATTTACCATGTCACAAAAGGAACAGTACCTGTTGTAGTAACATTCCATTGTGTCGTGGTTGTACATCTGACAGTTGGTGCAGTACTTGTTGTAGTAGCACTCTGACGTCATGTGATTGTACATCTCACATATATCACAGTACTTCTGATGAGCCTTGAAGGGAGACTTCTTTCTCTTCTTCTGAGAAGTCTTTGCTGTTGAAGATTGTTGTTTCTGTGAAGCTTTGACCTCTGAATCTTGTTGAAGCTTGATTGAAGGAGCTGGAGTCTTGAACTTGTCACCTTTTGACCCATAAGGAAAGACACCTTGAGTGTAGATACAATCTGAGATATGATGAGTTTCAGAGTCACAGATTAAACAGTAGATGTCACTGTTTGAATCACTCGGGGATTCGGAATCTTGAGACTTTGAAGTAGAAGGAGTCTGTGGTGTAGAATCAGATGAAGCGGCCTTTGTCTTGTTCTTCTTGGCTTTGCTCTTCTTTCTTCTAACCTTCTTCTTCTTCTTTGCCTGAACCTCTTCTGTCTTTTCTTCTTCTTCTTGAGAAGATAGTGATCCAACAATTCCGGTTGGCACTAATCTCTCATCTTTCTTTTCAACAGACTTTTCTTTTTCGACTTCTTCTTTGATAAACACAAGATCAGATTGTGATCTGTTGAGTTTATCAGTGAGCTCCATGAGTTGAACATTCAGATTATGCTTTTCGGCAAGCATTGAATCAACATTCTGTGTAAGAGATTTGAGCCTATCTTCACACAATTGGTGATCTTTTTGTAGACTTGCATGCTTCTCTTGTTCTTCTTGCAGTTTGTTTTTCAGAGTGTTGTTCTCTGAATTGAACATCTCAGACAACTTCTTCAACTTTAGAATCTCTTCTTGCAAATCTTTGATCACACTGGATGAGTGTTCATTTGATTTTGCAGCTTCATTTCTGATGTTCATTGCTTCTTTTTCTTTTTGCTTGAGTGAAACTTCAAGAGATGTGATTCTTTGATCAGATATTTCGTGTTGTTCTTTCAGATTCTTATGCATTTGCTCTTCCTTCTTGAGTTTATCACAAATCTTGAAAGAGTATATTCTGTAGTGTTCAACTTGTTGAAAACATTTTTTGGTGCACATCTTTTCTCTGACTTCAATTGGCATTTCAACATAAGAACTGTTCTCATCTTTCTTGATTTCCTTTTCAGACATCAATTTCTCCATTTCTGATTTCAATTGAGCAATTGTCTCATCTTGCTTTGTAATGGTCTCTGACAAGTTGCTAATTTCTTTATCTTTCTTTTCAATCTCTTGAATGGAAACAACATCATTGTTTTCACTCCAATCATATTCTTCTTCTTCATCATGATTTTCATGAGAATTTGTTTGAGTCACAAGTGCGAGTTTTGTATGTTCAAGAAAGTCTCTTCTCTTTTGATCACAGGCTTTTGCAACTTGAAGATATGTTGTTTCAAACATATGATTAAATTCTGTAATAAATTCATTGATATCTTCTCTCTTTTTTTTTTTTTTTTTTTTTTTTTTTTTTTACTGTAGAGTCGGGTCAACCTTGGGACGGGTCACTATTTGGATGGGTCAACAACTTGGCACGGCTGAACAGTACCTCACCCGGCTGAACAGTGTTTTTCACCCGGCTGAACACTTCACGCGGCTGAAAAGTACTTCACCCGGCTGAACAATGCTTCACCCGGCTGAACAGTGCTTCACCCGGCTGAACAGTGTTTCACCCGGCTGAACATTGATTTCTTCTACTTCACCCGGCTGAACAGTGTTCACACGGCTGAACAGTGTTTTTCTTCTACTTCACCCGACTGAAAATTTCTTCAAGATTATCAACACTTAGGAAAAATTTTCTTTGAATCAATCACTTAATTCTTCAATTCTTCTTCAGATTATGATAAGTTTCTGGGCAAATATCAATCAAATCTTCAAATCTTCATATCAGATTGACTTTTCAAAGTCAAAATTATGATGAACAATAGATCAATTCTTCAATTTTTGTTGTTTTTGTTCAATTCAATGCTTGTATTAGCTGAGGAATGATGATTCTAACAATCCTTCATGGTTTTTCTACCTTGAATCAGGCTAAATCTCATTCAGATCCGGATTTTTGATGATGAACACAACAAGTGGGTTTTGAGACAAATTGACAAAATATGGATCAACAAATCAGTGATGTTTGATCATAAACGAAGCTTAAGATTATGATTTCTAGCATATCTCAATCAATAATTTCTCAATATCATCAACAATTTGAGACAAAACGATTTAGTCTATACCATTCACCTTACAAAGTAACCTAAAAGACGTGCATTTAAGCACAAAACGATTACACAAATATTCTAAGACAAATACAAATTATGAACGTCTTCACCCGTGCTTGCTCGTGATGATGCTCGATATCTTCACTCGCTTATATTTGGAAAGTGACATCTTCAAATAACCCCAACAATTATCTAAACCTGTGAACTCACAAACCTAGTGTTGACACGATTTAGCATGTCTTTCTCAGGTACTGTGCACGGATTAGGAGCATGTTTGGTTGAGTCTTAGCTGCATTCAAAACTTCTTTTGTTAATTTTATTTTTAATAAACTTAATGTTCGGACGCGTGGTTTACGCATTGAATTGTAGGAATTTTTATTTATACTTCTGCACTGAAACATATTTTAAACATGGTTTTTGTTAATGTTGGTTTTTAAATTCATATAGAGGTCGTTCAATGTAACTAATGGCAATGAGATCCTGGCATGTCACGCCCTAAACGGTAGAACTCCGTTAGTGGAAATTGAGGGTGTGACACTTTCCTTTTTTTTATTCTTAGATGAAGATACCCCTATACATATATATATGTATATATATAAACATTCAACTTATTAATAAAATTTCATCAAATTAGAACTTATATGATGTAAATATATTCAAACTTTTAATTTTATATTTTTATATGAACCTTGTTGCTTCCTTGTTTGTTGGCCACCGTCCCTTTAACAGCACATGGCGCAACTAATATTTGATATTAAATTACTACATTATGGAATTAATTTGGTATTATACATCGATAGAAGTTGAATCAAAACCCGTCTGGTGAACTTCTAATTTACCGTTAATGAGTTACTTGATTAGGTGTTCATTCTCAGTTGGGTGCTTTAGCATAATCCCCTTTTCCTATCATCATATCATATATAGTCACATGCCCTTTAAGCTCTCTCGATGGGACGTGTAAGTTGACAGTGATGTAGAATAGTCATCCAATTAAGCAACTTCATCGTCTTCAACATGTATAATACCTGCTGGAATGTCTTGAGAATACCCAAATGGCCTGCAAACCCGATGAGGATATATAGTAATGTTGATTAATATCTAAACCAACTAATTTACAAACCCTCAAAGACCTAGCAAACAATTCTACTATTTCATTATCAATTCTTCTAGACGGCCCGATTTAATTATAATCTTTGTGGGCAAGAAAATGAATGGTATGCTAACATAAGGCCGCGACACAAAAAGTTACACGTCGGATACAAGAAAAGCATAATAACAAAAGAAATAATAAGTATAAAAAAATAATACTAAAATAGTGTTCTATCCATATAATAAAAATGATTTGGTAGGTTAATATGTATCTTAAAAACTAATAACTAATTATGAATATTAAAATTTAACAATCCATACACTATTAGTTTTCGCTGGTAGTTTCTACCTTGCACATATCAACGTGTTATCCATGCCGGTATATTGGTGTTGTACTCAAATCATGTGTTACATGGGAGTTCTAATCTAGTATATTATGAAAACATACAATTTTTTGAAAATTTTCTAAAGTTACAGAAATGTATAATGTATCTACGCATTCTAATACTTTCTCTCTAGTAGTCTCTATTACAATTCATGCGTGGCTGGTTACCTATGCACATGTTAGCTATGCCGATATATTAGTGATTTAAATAATATTGACATCTAAATTTTAATATTATTACATTACTACACTCACTTTTAAGATGATTTTCCATGACGTTACAATACTACACATGATAAACAACCAGCTAGGCACAAAAAATTTCATGTCGGATATAAGAAAAGCATATATATATAAAAGAAATAATAAGCATAGAAAAATAATAATGTAATAGTTTTCTACCTATATAATAAAAATGATTTGACGCCTTGTTTTCAAAGTAACAATAAAAGTAATATTTAATATGTGTTTTAAAAACTGATAAGTAACTATAAATATTTAAATTTAATAATCCAAACATTATTACTTTCCCGGGGTAGCATCTCTTACTATTATTGGGTTACGTACCACATATACACGTTTTAGCCATGCTGATATATGGGTGTTGTACCCAAATCATGTATTACACGGGAGCTCTAATCTAGTATATTATGAAAACATATAATTTTTTGAAATTTTTCTAAACTTATAGAAGTGTATAATGTAACTAAACATTATTATACTTTCTCCCTAGTAGTCTCTGTTACAATTCATGTGTTGCTCGTTACCTATCCACGCGTTAGCCATGCCGATATATTAATGATTTAAATAATATTGACATATAAATTTTAATATTATTCCAATACTACACTCACCTTTAAGATGATTTTAAATGACATTACAATACTACACATGATGGACAACCACCTAGGCACAAAAAAGTGCACGTCAGATACCAGAAAAGCATATTTATAAAATAATAAGCATAGAAAATTAATAGTGTGATAGTGTTCTACCCATATAAAAATGATTTGTTGCCTTATTTTTAAACGTAACAATAAAAGTAATACTTAATATGTTTCTTAAAAATTAATAACTAAGTATAAATTCTAAAATTTAATAATCTCGTGTGAGCCTCTCTAACTATTATTGGGTTGCGGGTCACATATAAACGTGTTAACCATGTAGGTATATTGGTGTTGTACCCAAATCATGTGTTACACAAGAGCTGTAATCTATTATATTACGAAAACATACAATATTTTGAAATTTTTCTGAACTTATAGAAGTGTATAATGTATCTAAACATTATTATACTTTCTCCCTAGTATTCTCTGTTGCAATTCATGCATTTCTCGTTACTTATCCACGTGTTAGCCTTGCCTTTATATCGGTGATTTGAATAATATTGACGTCTAAATTTTAATACTATTCCAATATTACACTCATCTTTAAGATGATTTTGAATATCGTTACAATACTACAAATGATGGACAACCAGCTAGGCACAAAATGTGCACGTTAGATACAAGAAAAACATAATAATAATCATAGAAAAATAACACTAAAATAGTGTTTATTTTTGGTAGTTTATTTTTAAACATTACAATAAAAGTAATATTTAATATGTATCTTAAAATCTGATAACTAGGTATGAATACTAAAATTTAACAATCCAAACATTATTACTTTTCCCTGGTAGTCTCTCTTACTATTATTAAGTTCCCTTTAACATATCAACGTGTTAGCCATGCTGGTATACTGTTGTTGCACCCAAATCATGTGTTAAACGGGGGCTCTACTCTAGTATTTTATGAAAACTTATAGTTTTTTGTAATTTTATAAAATAACAGAGGTGTATAATGTATCTAAGCATTATTATACTTTCTCTCTAGTAGTCTCTTTTACAATTCATGCGCTGCTCGTTACTTATCCATGTATTAGCAATGTCGATATATTGGTGTTATAAGTAATATCAACATCTAAAGTTTAATACCATTCCAATACTACACTCTAGTTTAATATGATTTTGTATGTCATTACAATACTACACATGTTAGACAACCACCTAGGAAAAAATAAATTCATTTCGGTTACAAGAAAAACATAATAAGCATAGAAAAATAATAGTAAGTAATGTTCTACCCATATAATAAAAATATTTTGATAATTTCTTCTTAAAAATAGCAATAAAAGTAATAATTAATATGTATCTTAAAATTGGTGACTACATCTAAATTCAACAATTTAATAATCTGAACAATATTACTTTCTCCTGGTAGTCTTTCTAACTATTATTGGATTGCATGTCACATATTAACGTGTTAGCCATGATGGTATATTGGTAATGTACCTAAAGGTGTGTGTTACACGCTACACTAACCTAGTATATTATGAAAACATATAATTGTTTGTAAATTTTCTATAATAATAGAAGTGTGTAATAAATCAGAGTATTATTAAACTTTCTCACTCGTAGTCTTTTTTTCCATTTTGGGTTGTCCGGTACCTATCTATGTGTTAGCCATGCCGATATATTGGTATTGTAATTAATATTGACATCTAAGTTTTAATACCATTCCAATACTACACTCACGTTTAATTTGATTTTGAATGCCATACCCCACCATGAGACAAGCACAAAATTTACAAGTTCAATAACATGATTTGTAATTCATTGATTATGAGTTATCCATCCCCATATCAAGAGGTTGTCAACTAATTATCTCTTAAACACCATTGATCTGTCTCTAACTTCAAACACGAGCACAATACTACAATTAATACAATGGTTTGCAAATAATAATTTAACAAACTGATCGAGTAATTCATTAATAATCCAGATATATCATGTAACATCACCCCACTATATATATACACATATATATAACCAATCGGCATAGCTAACTATCCAACTGACAATTTAAGTTGCCATTCTAAGGTTTCCTGTTATATTCCACATGTTAGCCATGCAGATATATTGACGGCATAATTGATGCTGACATTTAAATTTTAATATCATTTCAATATTACACTCACCTTTAAGATTATTTTGATTTCCATTAAAATATTACTAATTTTATACAACCTCCTAGAAATTTACTAAAAAGTGCATGTTAGAGACAAGAAAAACATAAAAATTAAATAAATAATAAGCATACAAAAATAATACTAAATATTGTTCTACACTTCTACCCCTGTAAAAAAAATAATTTGGTAATTTCTTTTAAAAAATAACAATTAAAGTAGTAATTAATATATAGTTCTAAATTTAATAATCCAAACATTATTACATAATTTCTCTTGGTTGTTTCTTACTATTATTAGGTTGACTTTCACATATCCATGTATTAACCATGTCGGTATATTGGTAACGTACCAGAACTCATGTGATACATAGGGTGCTAAGCTAGTATATTGTGAAAACATATATGTTTTTGTTGTTTTTTTTATTTAATAGAACTGTATAATGAATCTGAGCATTATTAAACTTTCTCCTTCTTAGTCTTTGTTACCATTCTTGGGTTGTCCGTTACCTATCCAAGGGTTAGCCAAGCTGATATATTGGTGAGGTAATTAATATTGGCATTTAAATTTTAATACAATTTCAATACTACACTAATTTTAATATGATTTTGAATGCCATTACAATACGTCACATGTTAGACAATTGCACCTAGGCACAAAAAAGTGCATGTTAGATACAAGAAAACATAATAATAAAAGAAATAATTAATATATATCTTAAAAACTGATAATTATCCTTTTTATTGAAATTCAATGTTTTTGAACAGTAAAATCAAGTGGGCACCTGCGTGTCAAGTTGTCATTTGTTATTTTTTTTTTGCTTTTCCTAGAGATTAGTGGTGTTTTTATATGATTGTGTTTAATTCATGATAGATTTATGGGGCTTGATGAATTGGTAAATCGCATGTGTGTGTATTGTGGTGCTTGGGTTTGATCCCTGTTTTTCTTTGTTGGTTTTGTTTTATTAAATTGATGAATCGTAATATATATTAAGTTTTGCATCCTAGTTATATAAAAATTCCAAAATTTAATAATCTAAACATTATTACGTTCCCCCTAGTCTCTCTTATCATTGTTGGGTTGCCCGTTATGTATACACGTTTTAGCCATGCTGGTATTTCTATGCCTACTTTTTAATTTTTTTATGCCCATCACTATTTTTTTTATCGGAAGTCACTCTGTTGATACATGTTACCGAGAATGAATTCATAGCGAAAACTTAGAGCGTGAAATTGAATTATGTCAACATTAATGCTTTTAAATATTTATTACTAACGCCTAAGCTAGTGAGACGTAAGTGGTCAAAATTCTTGATTGTGCTCTCGGAAGTGTTCGTGTCAACATCAAATTTGGCTACAAATTTGACTCAATACTACCAACGTTATGTATATTGAATAAAATATAATTAAAATACGTTTGCACAGTCTGCATCTTTGTTTAATGAGATAATATACCGCACCATGAGAAAACATAATTTTCAAGTTATAACATGAGTTTTAATTCATTGATTATTTTCTATCGCTCGACCATATCAAGAGGTTGTCAACTAATTATCTCTTAAACACCATTGATCGATCACTAACTTCAAACACCAGCACAATAGTACAATTAATACAATGGTTTTCAAAGAATAGTCTAATATCAACCCACTATATATACTAACAATCTATATGACACCTTAACTACTTCATAACTACCATCCCTGAAACTGCTTTGCCATTAACTAACTGCCACTGATTTGTCTATGCTTCCGGATGATGGTATCTTCGTACAGCTGGGCTAACGCCCTATTATATTAAAGTACTACATAATGGATTTAATTTGGTATGTGTTATACATCAATAGAGGTTAAATCAAAACCCAAGTGGTGAGCTTCTGATATACCGTTAATGTGTTGCTTGATTGAGTGTTCATTCTCAGTTTGGTGCTTTAGCATCATCCACTTTTCTCATCATCATACCATACAGTCGCATGCCCTTTAAACTCTCTTGATGGGACGTACACATAGCTAGTTGACAGCAGTGTAGAATAGTCATCCCAATTAAGCAAATTCATCGTCTTCAGCATGTATAATACCTGCAGGAATGTCTTGAGAACACCCAAATGGCCTGCAAACCCAATGGATATATAGTCACGCTGATTAATATCTAAACCAACTAATTTACAAACCCTCAAACACCTAGCAAACAATTCTACTGTTTCATTATCACTTCTTCTAGATGACCTAGTTCCATTATAAACTTTGTGGGAAAGAGGTGAGCTAAACTAATACTGATGTCTGATATTATAAAAAATACGATACGGATATCAAAATAATTAAAAATACCAAGAAACTCCAACTAACCAGTAAGTATATAAAAAGAAATGAGATTTTACCATATATGCAAAATTTTAATTCCGAGATCACCAATTCCAACAAAGAGGTTCTTATCCAAGTCAAATCTTGGTAAAGGATATCTGCAAACAATGATTCAAAACCACAATACAACATAATTTGGTGACTTACTATTTAAATATTTATGCTATCATCCAAAAACAGTAAACTCCAATTAAATACTTAAGAATAAGAACAATAAGCTAGACAAACGAATTTAGAAACGTATCAGCTTCCAAAAGTAAATTAAATAGCAATATGCACCACATAGAACAAAAATAGTTCTAAACAAATAGATAAAAATTAGGTGCATTTTTCTAAAGTCGTTTACCCGAATACGAAAAAGATATATCTTTTCATAAATGCTTATCAATTATATTCACAAATAAACTTTATTTTACTTGCACTTGTAACAAAGTTCGCATTTAAATTCATCCAAATATATTCGTTAAGAAGCGAAAGACACATTTTTAATACATACATATAGGTATTCATTTAACAATAACATTTAAGAATACATTATGAGAAAACTAAATACGTACTTGTGGTGGAAAGAACGATACATCCTCAGAGTTCTGCAGTACCAACAACATGCCCTTACTTCTTCTTTGCTAAATCAAGAGAGATTGATTGAAAAACACAAAAAATAGCATCAAGATCTAATAACATATATTTGAGCTCATAAATAACTTCCTACGATATTTATGCCCTTAATTATTGATTAGCTTATCAACTAATAAGAAAACACTAAAAAATTGAATCAAACAAACAAGAAAAAGAACCATAACTCTAGACAAACGAATCTAAAACCCCTCACTTTCCAAATGTAACAAGTGTTTTATCATGTAATCAATTAAACAACAAGTTTGCACCACACAAAGCGAAAGATAAATCTAAACAAATAGAGAAGCAATACTATATATCTATTTACATAATCACTCGTGTACCTTGTTTAGCAACGCAAAAGCGTTAAGCGTTTCAATGTGAAAAGGCTAATTAAGCAGGTGTATGCACTGCTTAATTCCTGCACTCTCAGCCAATTCTAACTTAGATAGTAGAAGAAGATGAACTATATTTACCGATGAACAAAGGAAGGCTCTGAGCTTGTACTTATATAGGAGGATTGGTGGGTGAGGAAGATGCTAAAGTGACAGACTGTAGGATTAGCAGTTCATCTTAGGCATAACACGTGTTAGTCATGCCGGTATATCGTTGATGTATATCATATTGACTATTATATTTTAATATCATTACAATACTACAACTCATCTTTTAGGTGGTCTTTGTTGGAAAGTATGAAAACAAATATACGCGGTTTCATATTTAATATCGTTTTCTCTCTATAGTAATAAACAGGTAAATACACAGTCACGTGACATTCATCTAGGCCATCCACCTAATTGCTACATATGAAACTTACATTCACCAACACAAATATCCCATTTTTATTCTCAAGCATTTATTCTAATTTTTTGGATTAATGCATGACCGAGGTTGGCACAATGGAAAGACCGATGCATTTAGATGAAATGCAATGACCGACGTTGAAGCCTCGGTCTGTCCCCATCTAGTAGGTGCCTAAGAGTGGCGTTTTTTGGTACCCCAAAAATGGAGGCTCACCCAACTCTTCCTTTCAGAGCTAAGCCTGTCAGACTCGAATACTCTTCAACCAACCGTTCCACGGAAAACAATGGTAGTAACCTTTAACCATACCATGTATAACATTTATGCTCGGATTTGAACCCAGGTCTCCACAAGTTAAAATCTTCATTGCATTGTCCATTGGACTAGTGAGTCTTCCTTAATCATGTCATTAAATTTGAAAACCTTTTATATGTACACCCGCTACAAAGTATATTGGTTTTTATCGGTCCTACATATAAACTTTTGGTTTCTACCGTTCCCAACTATTAAATTGGCTATCAACGGTCTCAACTTTATCACTTTGACAACCAACTGTCCGTTGTTGAATTTTTTTTGACATGGTTAAGTTTTTTTCGAATTCAAGACCGATGTTTTAAGTCTTTTGATCGGAAGGAGAATACCATTCTATTTATGTAAAAGTTAACTCGAATCGACGCTTCGAAAAACATGATAGACAACCACGTAGGAATAAAATATTACACGTCAGGTTCAAGAAAAAACATAATAATAAAAGAAATAATAGGCATAGAAAAATAATGCTAAAATAATGTTGTATCCATATTATCAAAATGATTTGGAAGTTTCTTTCTAAACATAAGAATAAAAGAATAGTTAATATGTATCTTAAAAACTAACAACTAATTATGAATAATAAAATTTAACAATCCAAACATTATTAGTTTTTGTTGGTAGTCTCTACCTTGATCATATCAACGTGTTAGCCATGCCGGTATATTGGTGTTGTAACAAAATCATGTGTTTCACGTGAGCTCTAATCTAGTATATTATGAAAACATACAATTTTTTTGAATTTTTTCTAAAATTATAAAAGTGTATAATGTATCTAAGCATTATTATACTTTCTCCCTAGTAGTCACTGTTACAATTAATGCGTTGCTTGTTACCTATACCGTGTTAGGCATGCATGCCGATATATTAGTGATTTAAATGATATTGACATCTAAATTTTAATACTATTCCAATACTACCCTCACCTTTAGGATGCATTTGAATGACATTGCAATACTACACATGATAAACAACCTGCTAGGCAGAAAAAAGTGCACGACAGATACAAGAAAAACATATTTACAAAAGAAATAATAAGCATAGAAAAATAATAATGTAATAGTGTTGTACACATATAATTTGTTTTTAAACGTAACAATAAAGTAATACTTAATATGTATCTTAAAAATTGATAACTAAGTATATAAAAATTTTAAAATTTAATAATCCAAACATTATTACTTTCCATGGGTAGCCTCTCTTACTATTATTGGGTTTCATGTGACATATAAACGTGCTAGCCATGCCGGTATATAGGTGTTGTACCCAAATCAAGTTTTACACGGGAGCTCTAATCTAGTATATTATGAAAACATACACTTTTTGAAATTTTTCTAAACTTATAGAAGTGTATAATGTATCTACGCATTATTATACTTTCTCCCTAGTAGTCTCTGTTACAATTCATGCGTTTCTTATTACCTATCTCGTGTTAGCCAAGTCGATATATTAGTGAGTTAAATAATATTGACATCTAAATCTCAATACTATTCCCATACTACACTCACCTTTAAGATTATTTTTAATGACACTACAATACTACATATGATAAACAACCAGCTAGGCAAAAAAAAGTGCACGTTGGATACAAGGAAAACATATTTATAAAACAAATAATAAGCATATAAAACTAATAATGTAATAGTGTTTTACTCATATAATAAAAATGATTTGGTGCCTTCTTTTTAAACGTAACAATAAAAATCATACTTAAAATTTAATAATACAAACAGTATTACTTTCCTTGGTTAGCCCCTCTTACTATCAATGGGTTGCATGTCACATATAAATGTGTTAGCCATGCTAGTATATTGGTGTTATACCACAACATATGTTATACTAGAGCTCTAATCTAGTATATTATGAAAACATACTATTTTTTGAAATTTTTCTAAACTTATAGATGTATATAATGTATTTACGCATTATTATTTTTTCTCCATAGTAGTCTCTGTTACCATTCATGAGTTGATCGTTACCTACCCACGTGTTAGTCATGCAAATATATTAGTAATTTAAATAAAATTGACATCTAAGTTTTAGCATTATACCCATACTACACTTACATTTAAGATGATTTTTAATGACGTTACAATACTACACATGATAAACAACCGGCTAGGCACAAAAAAGTGCACGTTGCATACAAGAAAAGCATATTTATAAAAAAAAAGCATTAAAAAATAATAATTTAATAGTGTTCTACCCATATAATAAAATGATTTGGTGCCATGGTTTTAAATGTAACAATAAAAGTAATACTTAATATGCATGTTAAAAATTGATAACTATGTATAAATTCTAAAATTTAATAATCCAAACATTATTACTTTCCCAAGTAGCGTCTCTTACTTTTATTGGGTGGTGTGTCACATATACGTGTTAGCCGTGCCGGTATATTGTTGTACACAAATCATGAGTTACACGGGGGCTCTAATCTAGTATATTATGAAAACATATAATTTTTTGAATCTTTTAATTTAATTGACTTGTATAACGTATCTAAGCATTATTATACTTTCTCCTTAGTAGTCTCTGTTGCAATGCATGCGTTGCTCGTTACCTATCTCGTGTTAGCCATGCCGATATATTAGTGATTTAAATAATATTGACGTCTAAATTTTAATATCATTCCAATACTACACACACCTTTAAGATGATTTTGAATGTCATTACAGTACTACACATGATAGACGACCACCTAGGCACAAAAACTACACGTCGGATACAAGAAAACATATTTACAAAAGAAATAATAAACATAGAAAACTAATAATGTCATAGTGTTCTACTCATATAACAAAATGACTTAGGTGCCTTGTTTTTAAACGTAACAATAAAAATAATACTTAATATGTATCTTTAAAATTGATAACTAGGTATAAATTCTAAAATTTAAAAAAAACCAAACATTATTACTTTCCCTGGGTAGCCTCTCTTACTATTATTAAGTTACATGTCACATATAAACGTGTTAGCCATGCCGTTACATTGGTGTTATACCATAACAAGTGTTACACAAGAGCTCTAATCTTATATATTATAAAAACTTACTATTTTTTGAAATTTTTCTAAGCATATATAAGTGTACAATGTATGTACTCATTATTATACTTTCTCCCTAGTAGTCTCTGTTATCATTCATGCGTTGCTCGTTACCTATCCACGTGTTAGACATGCTGATATATTAGTGATTTAACTAACATTGACATCTAAATTTTAACATTATACCAATACTACACTTACCTTTAAGATGATTTTGAAAGACGTTACAATACTACAGATGATAAACAACCAGCTAGGTACAAAAAGATGCACGTCGCATACAAGGAAAAGGATATTTATGAAAAAAAATAATAAGCATTAAAAAATAATAATGTAATAGTGTTGTACCCATATAATAAAAATGATTTGGTGCCTTGGTTTTAAACGTAACAATAAAAGTAATACATAATATGCATCTTAAAAATCGATAACTAAGTATAAATTCTTAAATTTAATAATCCAAACATTATTACTTTCCTGGGGTAGCCTCTCTTACTATTATTGGGTTGCGTGTCACCTATAAACATGTTTGACACGCCGGTATATTGGTGTTGTACCCAAATCATGTGTTACACGAGAGCTCTTAGAGCTCTTATCTAGTATATTATGTAGATATACAATTTTTTGAAAATTTTCTAAACTTATAGAGGTGAATAATGTATCTATGCGTTATTATACTTTCTCCCTAGTAGTCTCTGTTACAATCCATGCGTTGCTTGTCACCTATCCCGTGTTAGCCATGCCGATATTAGTGATTTAAATAATATTGACATATAAATTTTAATACTTTTACAATACTACACATGATAAACAACCAGCTAGACACAAAAAAGTGCACGTCGGATACAAGGAAAACATATTTATAAAAGAAATAATAAGCATAGATAAATAACAATGTTTATAAAGAAAAATAATAAGCATTCGTGTTATTGGAAATAAAATTTATGATTCTCAGAATGGCATGATTTGTCACTAGCTTGTTCCTTGCATGGTGTGTGTTTTATGTTCGGTCTTAGTGAATTTTGACGTTAAAGTTTCAATTTTTGTTGTGTTTTGGTTTTGTTTAGTGTCGACAGAAAACAATGGATTTTACGGTGACTTGTACCAATGAAAGAGGAAACAGAAGCAATGCACGCTTAATGCGTGCCAAACTTGTCTTATGAACAAGTTATTTTGATTTGTTTTGCTTATTTTTCGTTTGTGTGGTCGGATCCGAGTCATGGAGCTTGAAGGTTCATATATATAGGCGTGGCGAAAAAGAGGGCATTGCAAACTCTTGTGGCTTCTTTCATATCGAGTGCAGATAATGAGTAAGCCATAAGAAAACCCTGCAATGAATGAATATTGTAGTTACTTATTTTCCAAGTTTCTAAGCAATAAAAATATGCATTTATTGAAGAAACAAAATAAATGAATATTGACTGGATTGCAATTTGCATAACAGAAATTAAATACAAAAATAACAATTCAACTGATTTAATAATTTCCTGCATAGGTATAGCAAAGGTTGTGTTCATTACAAATAATTAAACAACTTAACTGGATATATCATTTCATTAGTTAAATTACTGTTTTATTAGTCATTTTATTATTCTTTCTGATTCTTACTATTATTTGTTACCTAATACAAACATTAAATTAATTTGTTATATTAAATTGCTTTAAATAAAAATATTATATATGTAAATATATATCAAATATGTAATTTCTTATTTATATATGTGTGTATGTACTCCTTAAAATACCAGATGAGTTACACTAATACTGATGCGTGATAAAACAATAGCTAGAAGTCCCAACTAACTGATATATAAATAAAAGGAAATGAGATTTTACCATATGTGTAAAGTTGTATTTCCGAGATCACCAATTCCAACAAAAAATAAATGAGTGTTAAGAAATAAAACACATATTTGTTTAATATGTACAAATTATCTATTCAGTTAATAATAACATTAGAGTGACAGATACTTACTTATGGTAGAATGAAAGATACATCCTCGGAAGAATGAAAGATACATCCTCAGAATTCGGTAAAACCAATAGCAACAACATGTCTTTACTTTTTCTTTCCTAAATCAAGAGAGAAAGATTAAAAAACAAATAAAAATAGCATCAAGCTCTAACAACATATTTCAGCTCAACAACTACCAATGGCTGTTTTGCCATTGATTTTCGATTCACTTCTCAATGTTTAATAAAGCACTAAAAATTTCAATCAAACACCATTGGAACAACAATGGACCAACAACATAGGACAATTCACACCTTCCCAGCTCCCAGCCGAGGGTGGGGTTTGTCAAACCCAGTAGTACTACCCGAACTTCCTCTCTATACTTCGTATATTGACGGCTCGAAGATTTAGTGAGGACTTGAGAACTTGTTACGTTTTACGCTTAATAATCAAGAGATATAAAGTAAATACAGTTATTAAATTTAGTTTTGTGCATGCTTTCTCCCCAACAGGAAAATAGTAAACGGGGCCTTGAAAGCTCACCTTAGATTTACGCAACTAAAAAAATTAGCAAAAATAAATTATCATTTCCAAGTCCAACAAACGACCTGTTTGAGTTCTACTAATTAGGTACAAATTACTCTAACAAAGTTCGCGTTCGATTTCGCGTTCGATTTCGCGTCCACGGTCCGGTTTCATACCAATCCCAAATGTAATCACGTTACCAAATTATATAAAGAGTTCAGACACATTCAATATCTTCTTTCGACCCAATATAACTACGTTATTTACTTCAAAAATCTAGACGTACATTGGTTTATAGCTTACGTCATCAAACCGTAAAACTATTTGCTTACCGATTTAATATATTTACCAAAATATATATATTTAAAGTAAAACCACACAAGCACTTATATAATCTGCATTCACACCAAATCAAATATACAATTGCACCCATATATACATATACACATAAACATTATATATAACATACACATGGATACATATATCCAAAACATAATTCTAGCGTATTTTACAATTACAAACATACACACATGTAAACACACATTATTTAATTACTACACTCCATATGTGCATAATCGTAACACCCACATTTTTAATAGTTCTAACCCATCAAATAATCATTACTAAACTAATGTTTAACTTGAAGGCCTTAAATGAAAATTTGAAAAGGGGTGGATTTAACACATTAAAGAATTGTATAAGGATATAATGAAAAGTTAAAAGTTGTGTGTGTAGTATTGCAATGTGTACCGCATATAATAAGAGATTTAAAAGAGATATTTGTATGTTTGTCATGAGTGTTAATTTGTACTCATTAAACAAACAAGAGATAAAGAGAACCGAGATAACGGGTTAGATAACGGCAACCCGTGTGACGACGTCAACGGTGTTGTTAGATCCAGTGTTACCGACACCACCTACGATCTCTGTTACCTCGATTTCCAGCCTAAATACGTTCGAGTTCAGTGATTATTACGAGACAAGTGGTGGTTGTAGTTGCGATTATGGTGGTTCTAGGCCGTAGGCAAAGGCGATGGTGAAACCGTCACTTTCCTACTACATCGATGGTTGTTTCATCTCATGCAAGGGACTTGATCGATGTTACTGTTAGGGTTCATTCATGCATTTAAGTTTCTTTAGTAGTGATGATAAGTATTTAAGGGGATTTTGGGTTGAATCAGTAGAGATATTTGTAGCTAGAGATTGATGTTTGTTGATTGATTTTATTAAAAATAAATGATGATAATAAAGAGATTTCATTGATGGTAAGATCAAGTTGATTTTAGATAATGGTGATAGTCACTGATGATGATCATGAGTGGATGTACTAGGATGATGATGGTGTTAAATACTTTCAGAAGCAACATAAACATTTTAGTTGACAAAATTTAATCGTGTGAAATGGTTTTAACGATTTGTCTTATTGTGAATGATTATGATATGGTATTTGGACAAAATGGAGTTAGATTTAGTGGTTTTCATTTTGTGTTCTATGGTTAGGAAATTCCCGTTTAAAAGGTAGGATGGTATGTTAGTTGTGGAGTTGTTTTGTTGGGTGATGTTTAGACTAAGTTAAACACATGTGTACATACTTGCAAGTGAATACTAGTAGATTCGGGTTCAAATTGATTCGATTTGGAAGACGTATGTCGGGTTTGGAATAAGTTGCTTTGAGGTTACTTTGGATTTTGATGACGGATTTGGAACTAAAGAGAAGTTAGATCGGTATTTTGGAGAGTGTTGGCTAAGTTGGTTCATGTATGCAAACTAGGGGTGTTCAAAGTCGGGTATCCGGATTTCGGATATCCGAAAATTTCGGATAGTGATTTTCACTATCCGTATCTGAAATTTCGGATATCCGGATTTCGGATACCCGAAAATTTGGATACGGATTCGGATAATATCCAAATATCCGAAAATTTTGATTTATTTTTTTTTTTGCGTTTCATTCAATCCAAAATTAGCCTTAATGTTAAGCAAGTAATCAAAAAAGTCTTAAGACAATTAAAGTCAAAGAACAAATATCTAAATAACAAATTGTTTTAATAAAAAATTAGTACATGATTATGAAGTTTTTTGTAATTTCTCATACTTTTGAAAAACTAATAATGAAATCAAATATAAGTTATGTCTTGGTTATTTTAGAAAATAATATTAAAAAAGACTATAAAAAGTACAAATGCATTTACAAGGTAAAAACATGATCGGAGGCGTGCACCGGTGGGTTTTCGACTTGTCAGAGGGTGCGAGAGTGGGTCGTCGGAGCGTTCACCGATTTGAGGCCAGCGGGTAGAGGGCGTGAATGGGACTGCCACAGAGAATTTTTAAAGTTGGGATTAATATCGGCCAATTCATTAAAGTTCGGATTATTAAAATCCAATAACCCTAATGTAAATGGCTAATCACACTTAGCTAATGTTATTAGGGATTTACTGTTACAAAACTTTGTTCACATTTTCCATCTGTTATGTTGGTTTAGACACAATGAAAAATTGTGATTTTTATCAAACTAAAAATAAAATTTTATGTTGATTATAATCGTTTAGATTATAGAACTAAAGGCTTTTAGCGAGTAAAGATGTGACTCTCATATCAACACCCACATTATTATGCATGAAGAGAGAAAACTAGAATATTCATGTGAGGTAAATTGACAATTACACTTGATCAACGTAATTGTGAATTTACAGTTACATGCGTATCCTAATAGATCTTGTTATGCTGATTAATGTTTTTGCCTAAGTAATGACATGATAAGTTTTATATATGACTATATAGATATGTAGTCGTGTAGGATGAGTTAGATGGATATCATCTCATACATTAAACAATATACCTTATATCAAGATATGAACTCAAAAATAAGGTGATAAATAGCATATTATGAAATGATAAAATCTTGAAATGTTAAAATATAAATAGAATAATATCGAGAGAAATGGAATGTAAAATGTAATCCATATATGGATTGAATTTAAAGTGTGTGAGTTGTAAACTAATTCATAAGCATTTCATTTAAAAAGATGACATTATCAAAATTAAGCTCGATTTTTCTAAGACATGCCTATATATATAAATCATGGCCTTCAAATTATAAATCAGACATTCATCTAACAACTAAAAGATTTCTAGAAGATGAGCTTTAGAGCACATATATATATATATATATATATATATATATATATATATATATATATATATATATATATATATATATATATATATATATGTGTGTGTGTGTGTGTGTGTGTGTGTTTTTTTTTTTTGTGCGTGTGCGTGTATGTGAGTGTGTGCATGTGTGTGTGCGTGAGTGTGTGTGTGCGTGAGCGTGCGACGCGCGCGGTACGCGTGCTCGCGTGCGACGCGCGCGGTACTCGTGCTCGTGTGCGTGTGCGTGCGTGCGTGCGTGTGCATGTGCGTGTGCGTGTGTGTGTGTAAATACTTGAATACCATATCCGAATCCAAATGAGTTGAATGATAAGAAAGAAAGTATATGATGAATTGTTTTCCAAATTACAATTGTAGTTGCCTTAAGAGTGCAAGTTAAAATCACTAACTAGCGAATTTATCTACGTGAGACCCGAATGAAAGGTTGAAGGAAAGTTAATGAACTGCATTGAGATCATTAGACGTCAAGGGAATACATAATTAGTGTAAGATAAAAGATTGTTATACTAATTCAAGTATAGTCATGCTTAACAACACACTTAGCGTGCGTAACATATATCTTTAGCAAATCTATATGCTTCTTATGAGTCAAAAGAAATATACTTGTGGTACAATAGGTCGTATGTTAGAGCATGGTTACGAATACCAACTGCTTGGGACCACGTAGTTGATTGTCGCGTGCTTGGTAGTATTAAGCATAAATGTGTCCACAAGATAACAAAGAAAGAAGATTACAAATACGCTGATTAGTTAATAAGTGGAAAACATAGCTAGTTTTAATTTTCTAGTTGATAAAGGCCTTGAGTTTGATTACGTTAAGTGAAGGCGTGAACAATCATCGTATGATCACAAAATACTAAGTTGAAATACGAATATAGTTATGTCTAAATATGTGTATGACTGCAATTAATTAAATTACCAAGCATTGTTAGCAACCTAATTAAAGCCAGGCGTAACCATGGACACAATTGGGATTAGAGAATACAAAGGAAAAATGTGTAAGAAATACTGATTGTACTAAGAATAGAAGTGAATCAATTATAGTCTATATAGTAGCACTACCAGAGTGAAATTCACACTATAAATACATGCCTTTAGAAGATGAGAAGTCCTCAACGGTAAAGAGTTTTAGTTTTCGTCTATAGGGTCATAAAGGATGAATCATATAAGTATGGGTAAGATTGGTATTCCAAAGTTAACTCGAAAAACTTTCAAACAAAGGCTTATCAAGGATGACACTAAACGCTTTAACAAGTTAGTTATTCACAAGTTGCATTTAATCAACATCAAAAGTTAGAATTAAAATGGTAAAAACACATAAATACCTTTGTCTGTTTGGTATAGGGTAATGGAATGGACAAAGAAATGAAATAGATCATTCCATTCCATTTTCCTGTTTGGTTACTGTATAGAAATAAAATGAATCAATACTTCTTTTTTTTGTAGGTAGCAAAAAAGACATGAAAAAAAATACAAATCTTTAAAAACGACAAAAATAACTAGTCATGGTTATGGGTCGGGTCTTAGCTCGGATCATGGATCGGCTCTTGGTTCAATACATGGTTTAATACATGAGTCAGGTTATGGTTTGACACATGGGTCGGGTCATGGTTCGAGTCACGGTTCCAGGATTGGGTTAGGACATTGTTCGGTTCATGGGTCGGGTCATGAGTCAGTTCACGGATTTTGTCATAAGTCGGTTCATAAATTGAGTCATGGGTTGATCGAGACATGGGACGGGTCATGATATGAGACATGGGTCAAGTCATGAGCCGAATCATTGTTTGGGTCATGGTTCGGGGCGTGCATCGACATGGTTCGAGTCACGAGTCGGTAGATGGCTCGGGTCGTGAGTCGATTCATGGGTTGGGTCATGGTTCGAACCATGAGTCAGGACATGATCGGTTCATTGGGTCTTGAGTCGGGTCAAGGTTTAGGGCATGAGTCGGTTCATGGTATTTGTCATGACTTAAAAAAAATATTACATTTCTTCAAGGAATGAAAAAAAACATGGGTAATGGGTGGAATGAAAATGAGACATTTTTCATTCCTTGGTAATGGTCCATTCCATTCCATTGACTAACCAAACATACTTTTTTTCATTCACCCACAATGATTCATTTCATTCCATCTCTCATTCCTACATACCAAACACTACCTTAGGCCTTTGATTTAAACCAAAGGTGTATCACTTAAAAGATGACGGTAGTTAAATTTTTAAACGTCAATTGTTTGAAAAGTTTGTAGGCTTTGATTCTAGCATTTGGAATAGAGAACCCGAGAGCGTTCATAATAAGACATCTAATAGAATTCTGCTTTAAAGTGTAGACCCTCAACTAGTAATTCTGACAATACAAGAAACATAAATGTTAATAACAATCATAGTTGACCCTATAGTTGATTTGAGGTAAAACAAATTAATAATAATATGAAAAAAATAATAAATAAATAATTTTAAAATAAAGTTTTAGAGTGAAACTTTAACTAAGTACACAATAACTAGAATGCTAGATGATATATGAATATATGGTTTGAATAAGGTGAATGTGTGGAAAGAGAATTTTACTGACTTCTGTTCCGAATTGAAATAACAGTCAGTTTGAGAATTTATGTTAATATTATCAACTACGGACTTTACTTATGATAAAAAAAATGGGTTAGTCAAATTTGTACGTTAGTTGTGAGCAAACTATGTTTGGAGAACAACAAATTACAATGGTATATATTATCATAAATCATTAGGCTTATTTGAGTGCAATCATGCATAACGCTAGATATCAGTATATATAACATATTAAGCTAGATTAGGGATTAATGAGAAAAACAAAGATATACTATATTTAGTTGTATCAATGATAACAATTAATCTCTACAAACTTTATAGTCGTATAAGTAATAACCAAGTAATCTCTATAAACATATGGTTTAAGAATGTATATAAAAATTAAAAAAAAAACTTAAAGATTTATAATTGGATTTGATCTAGTGAATTTTGATATGGAATTGGATTGAAAACATTGTTCTATTGGTGTTTGAATCATTTGAAACTCTGAGATCTATCTTTGCTATACAGATTTGAGATCTTAGAGTGATTTTGGAGTTTTCTTCTTAAGTTTTGGACAAAAAGCTTTTTTAATCTAATTGGATCTTAATTGTTGTTGTTATGGATTGAATTTGGCTTGGGATTGACCTATTTTGCATTGTGAATCAATCAGAATCATCAGATCATCAATTGGATCTGATTTGTGTTTTCTGTGGGGATTTTTATGCTTTTCGTGTTGAAGGGGTTTTCTCAGATTCATCTTGCGACACTAGTGTTCTTATTGCGACACTATCTGATTATTGCTGTTGATCAAATTTTTTGGCTGGTCTACGACATTTCTTGAACGAAAGTTCATTTGTGTTCGACACTATACTCGACACTATAGTCGACACTATTGTTGACATTACCTGGTTGCCTGTTCTTCGACATTACACCCGACATTACCCTGAACGAAAGTTCAAAGTGCTCCTACGAAAGTTTTTGCATAACTACTTGCAACACTGCTTTGCGACACTAACCTGTTTGCGACACTAACCTGTTTGCGACACTAATCATTTTGCGACACTGTTATTCCTACGACACTAAAGTCTGAACAAAATTTCAATGTCTTTTACCCTTGCTGACTTGGAAAGTGGATCACCGAATACACCACCGAAACTGATCAGTGGAGATAACTTTGAGGACTGGAAAAGAAGGTTAAGGGCATTTTATCTGTACACCGATCACACTCAATGGGATTCAATCGAAAAAGGGCCACATATTTCTGTCACAACTGTTGGTGAGGCAACTGTCAGAAACACAAACCTCGACACTAACAATGAAAGAGATAAGAAATTGATAGACCGTGACAACAAAGCTTTTGGTGCCTTAATTCTATGTCTGAGTTCGGAGATACACAATTGTTTTGGAGATCAGAAAAATGCAAAGGATCTGTACGTTGATCTTCAGAAAGATAAGGGGGTTCAAGCGCAAAAAGAGTTCAACTCATTTATGGGTCTTAGAAATGAGAAAATTTCAAATCTCACAAATCGTTTCCTGCCTGTCACTAGCAATTTAAAGAAGTATGAGCAGTTGACTACGGTTGAACAAGTGACTAAATTACTGGACTCACTCCCTCCTGAGTGGAGTTTGCAGGCCAGAATGTTAAAGCAGGAGAAGATGTTTACTGAATATAAGCTCATGGACGTAATCAACAAACTATAATCGTTTGAGCTTGACATCAAAAGGAGAGAGTACAATCAAGCCGTTTATCCTCCAATGCAAACCCAGAATGCTGCATTACTCTCATCCACATCTGAAACATCAACGAACAACTCTGGCTTTTCATATATCTCAGGAAATTTTCCATCTGAACGAAAGAATGTCGGAAAGGATCAAGCTGCATCTCAAGTCCCAAATGACATGATGGCCTTGTTTGGAATGTTCGTAAACAACTATAAAGCCTTGATTGCCGGAGATATCAAGGGAAAAGGTATCACAATGGAGGATATGTTGCAAGTTGACCCGGACGACCTTGAGGAAGCAGATAGTCAATGGCAAATGGCTATGTTGACTGTTAGGGCCAGACGTTTTATGGAGAGAACTGGAAAAAGACACTTCGGAAATCAGAATGCAAAGGTAGGGTTCGACAAATCTAAACTCCGATGTTTCAACTGCAAACAACTCGGAGATTTCAAGAGAGGCTGTCCATCCCCAACCGTGTTTGAACCACCATCTCCAAACACTAAAATACTACTGTTATTGAAAGAGAGAACACTAGTAACAAAAGAGAGACTGCCTTGTTGACAAACTTTGAATGGAGTGCCGAGATTGCAGAAGTTCAAGAAGAAATTAATCATGCTCTTGTTGCTGAGACCATACTGAATGCTGGGAGCAAATCTGAGAAAACTATTAATAAGGCAACTGAAGAGATCAAAACGGAATAAACTGTGAAGGTTGAGAAAGAAAGCAAGATGGATGAAGACGAGAAGGAGGAAGAAAGGAAGAGAAATACACCAGCATGTAACTGTGAGAAGGCTCTTGCTACCGAGAAGATTATCATGGGTCTTCCATATGAGGTAATACAAGACATGTGTTCATCGGCTTGTCGGGTTCGACTTTTTGGTGTATATAAAGCTAATCGATTGTTATTAACAAATCTAGCTGAACTAGATACTATTAACTCGGACCTTAAAAAGTATGAAGTGAATTATTATGTGAAACTTAACGAAGCTTTACAAGAAATAGATCACCTAAATAGAGCCATGGTTATAGTTTGGTATCAGAGCCATGGTTATAGGGAACTAGGATAGGGTATGTGACACCTCGCCCGGCGGCGGAATACACCGGGCGCGTCAATGGAATTGGATATTAATAGTAACAAAGCACATGGTATTTAATTAGTAAGTCTAATAGGGATTATCTTAAGTTTAGGAAATACAAGTCTTTAAACATAAATCGACAAATCCATAGCAACAGAAATTAAAACAGTCTTTATTTTTATTTCACTAGGTCCAAGGCTCCTATGTCTTGAACGTAATTGGAAATAAACCATAAATCAAGAACCACCTGAAATATGTGAAAATAAAGTTAGCTACACAAGCTAGTGAGTAAAACACAATTTATAAGTAATAATATGGAAAATCCGAGATCAAAAAGATATGTTGCGCAAACTTATATAATTAGCAATTTCGTAATTATTACCCTACCAGGACACCTAGAATCACATAGCACACCAATCACTTTAGAACCCATAGTATCTCGTATAGCCATTTTAGCATGAGAACCACTCATGTGATAATTAAAGATAACTTTTAACCAACCGTCGTTTACCGTCTCGATATATAAGTTATCAATAATTATTTATCAATTTAGGGACATGGCATAGCATAGCATCATAGTATAGCAACAACCGTCATAGCATAGTAAACATGGAACATGGAATTAGAAAGGCCGGGTTTAAATCACCTATCGATGTTGTACAGGCAGGTGGGTTTGTCAAACCATTAGCGCTAACATTGTACCGGTGGGTTTACCAAGCAATAAAACTACTTTAACTAACACATAAGGTTGCATCAAGCCGCGAACTAGATTAACATATTTGTATGATCTCTTTTAGAATAGAAAACGTAATATAGAAAAAGACATATTTCAGCCCCAAAAATAGTATAAAAAGGGGAGTGAATTTACTCACCTTGAATACGAATCAGAAATGATATAGAAATAAATCAACTGGAACCGAGGATTTCCCAAATATTAGTATCACCTAAATAATGAGAATCCTAACTTAGAAAAACATATAGTATAGAAACTAGAATAGAAATAATAGGAATTTACGGAGATTTGGGATTTTTGGTACGAACCGTAACCGAGTATTTTTATACGAAACCGATTTATTAGTCTTTAAAACTTTGTATTTTTACAAGAATCTATTTTAGAAAACATTAGTAATATATTGGTAATAATACTTAGAATCTTTATTTAAACTTATACATTTTAGTCTTTAATACATATTATTAACTTAATCATTTGATTAATAAAAGTTATATAATGTATAAATAAATAAAAGTATAAAGATTTTAACTTAGGAATGGAACCGTGGTAACCGGAGTTAAGTCCGAAGTCAAATGTTTCGGATTTAGAAATTAAAGTTTTTAAACGAGTTTGAACGTTCGGACGTTTCGTTTAAATATTTTATGAGAATATGTATTTATATGAAAATTAGAAACTTTAATCATTTATAAAAACATGTTTTTGTATAAAACTTACAAACTTAAATCTTTGTTACATAAAATACATTTATATGTTTTTAACTTTTAAAACATATTATTATCAATTTATAGGTTATAAGATTGTTAAAGTGTTGGTTTAAGTGGTTAAATGAATTAATTAAAAAGAATGGGGGGAGGAGGAATCGAACCCGTGACCATCACAACCACAAACACACGCCCAAACCAGTGAACCAGGCGCGCTTTTGTTGTTTATTTGGAACATAAATTGCTTTAACATATTACCAGAACCATAACCCAAATCCCATTCGAGCCCTAGTTTACAAATCCATCAAATTCGTTCGAATTTGATAATCCCAGACAAATTAACCATGGGGCTTTTAATCCCCATGGATTTACGGTTATTTTGGTATATAAAACTTACAATTTGGTGATGTTTTGGTACGGATTTGAATGGTAACAAAGTTGCGACGTTTGGGCTTAAAATCTTTGATATGGAACTGGAATGGAAATCAATTGATGATTTAGATAGATATAGATGATTGGTGGGATGAAAACGAGACCAAAAATTACCTGTTTGGGTGACCGGAGGGTGGGGATCGGAGTCTTGCCGGAAAACGGCCGAACACGGGTTTTGTCGAGGGATTTTGGGCGGTTTGGACGCAAAAACTGGATGATTAGTGTTAGGAGAGGTTTGATCGAGTGCATAGGTATGATTTGGTGGTGGTTATAAGCTGGAAAAACGCAATAATTGGGTCGCCGGATTTTCGGGATCTTGGTCGGCACTGTTTGGCGACCGATTTGCTAGATTTGCGGCCGTACAGAGGCGTCGAGGCATGGGAGAGACGTTTTCCGCGGATTTTCTGGAATTTAATTGGTCAAAACGTGTTGGTTTAGGTGGCCGGAATCCTCGCCGGCGCCGGCGAGAATTTCCGCCGGAAATACGGGAGAGACGAAGGGGGGAGGGGCTGGGTTGGGTTAATTACTTTTTTTTACACAAACAATCCCTGTGCTTTATAATTGTTTCATTTTAGTTATTAAGCTTTATCTCAAGTTTCAGAAATTACATTTTTGGCCTAAAGGTTAGTTTTTACATAAATCAACTAATTAAATTAACCAAGTTGAGACGTAACGTTTTTCATAGGTGACGTTTTATCATCATTAGTTCGTTTATTGCGTTAGGAGGTTATTACGAGACGTTCATAGTATTTATTCGATATTTTTAATAGTTTTCTTTTACGCACTACACCTATATATATATACGTTTATATATATATTTGGAGCTTTATTTATCATCGTTCGAAAACGTTTAACATGTATAGATATTTTCGCGAGATAGGCACGATCGATTGGAGAGTTTGACGTATTTATTATTACTCATCTCATTTACAAAAGGATAATTACAAATATAAAACAACTTCGGGTTTCGAGCCGGACCTTCGGGTTTGGGTCTCGGGGTAAATATCACAGTCTCCCCTCCTTATAAAAATTTCGTCCCGAAATTTACTTAAACCGAAGAAGAAGATGAATCAAAAAGATGCGGATATTTTGCTTTCATTTGGTCCTCTCGTTCCCATGTGAATTCGGGTCCACGCTTAGATTCCCAACGAACTTTGACTATTGGTATCCGACTCCGCTTGAGTTGTTTGACTTCTCGATCCATAATTTCAAAAGGTCGTTCGATAAATTGCATCGATTCGTCAATTTGGATCTCGTCAAGCGGTACAATAAGATTTTCGTCGGATAAACACTTTTTCAGATTAGAAACATGGAACACAGGATGAACACCACTCAGTTCTTCAGGTAGTTCTAGCTCGTAAGAAACTTTCCGATCTTTTTAAGAATTTTAAATGGTCCCACATATCGAGGAGCTAGCTTTCCCTTTTTGCCAAAACGGAAAACTCCCTTCCATGGAGACACTTTGAGTAGGACTAGATCACCGATTTCATACTCCATAGGTTTCCTCTTTTTATCAGCATAGTACTTTTGGCGATTTCGAGCAGCCAGGAGATTTTCCCGAATTTTTCGGATTTTGTCAGTAGTTTCCTGAACCATCTCTGGTCCAGTAATCTGAGAGTCACCAACTTCGGTCCAACATAGCGGAGAACGACATTTTCGACCATATAGAGCTTCAAATGGTGCCATATCAATACTAGCGTGATAGCTGTTGTTATATGAAAATTCAATTAGTGGGAGATGGGTATCCCATTTGCCTTTGAAGTCAATGACACAAGACCGAAGCATATCTTCAAGAGTTTGAATCGTTCTCTCGCTTTGACCATCGGTTTGCGGATGATAAGCGGTGCTAAGATTGAGTTTAGTTCCCAAAGCATCTTGAAGACCTTTCCAGAAACGAGACATGAAACGACCATCACGATCGGAGATAATATCTAGTGGCACCCCATGACGACATACAATTTCCTTCACGTATAGTTGAGCTCGTTTTTCGGCAGAATAGGTTTCCTTGATTGGAATAAAATGAGCCGATTTCGTCAATCGGTCAATGATAACCCAGATGCTATCGTAACCGTTAGAAGGGGGAAGTTTAGTGACGAAATCCATGGCTATGCTTTCCCATTTCCAAACAGGAATCTCAGGTTGCACAAGAAGACCGGAAGGACGTTGATGTTCGGCTTTGACCCTGGCACAAGTTAAACACTTCGAAACATACAAGGCAATATCCTTCTTCATACCGGGCCACCAATAATGAGGACGAAGGTTCTTATACATTTTATCCGAACCAGGATGAATCGAATAACGACTTTTATGATTTTCGTCCATGATGAGAGTGCGAATATTGCTACGAGAAGGTACCCAAATACGATCCATGAAATAGAGCAGACCATAGGTTTTAGTTTCTAACAACAGATTGGTGCCAATGGTCATCTCATCCCGAAAAGTATCTTCCGAAATAACGGAACGCTGAGCTTCAAGGATTTTAGATTTTAGATCGACACGAAGGGAAACGCAAGAGAGCATGACATGTTCCTTGCGACTAAGAGCATCAGCAACTACATTGGCCTTGCCAGGATGGTAACGGATTTCACAGTCGTAGTCGTTTAACAATTCAACCCAACGCCTTTGCCTCATGTTGAGTTCTTTTTGATTCAAGATATGTTGTAGAATTTTGTGATCAGTATATACGAGACATTTTATACCATAAAGATAGTGCCTCCATATCTTGAAAGCAAAAACCACGGCACCCAATTCAAGATCATGGGTTGCGTAATTCCTTTCATGAATTTTTAATTGTCTCGAGGCATAAGCTATCACTTTTCCCCGTTGCATAAGAACACAACCAAGACCTTGTTTTGAGGCATCGCAATAAACAACAAGGTCTTCATGACCGTCGAGAAGAGTAAGAACCGGAGCATTGCACAGTTTGTCCTTCAGAATGTCAAACGCCTTCTGTTGTTCGGGACCCCACACAAATGGTACGTTCTTACAAGTCAATGATGTAAGAGGAACAGCAATCTTTGAAAAATTTGCGATGAACCGACGATAATAACCCGCTAGACCAAGAAAGGAGCGGATTTCAGTTGGCGTTGAAGGTGCTGACCAGTTCTTGACGGTTTCAATTTTTGCAGGGTCCACTTGAACCCCATTCTCGTTGACGATGTGGCCAAGAAATTGAACCTCTTTGAGCCAAAACTCACACTTAGAAAACTTGGCGTAGAGTTGCTCTTGTTTAAGCGTTTGGAGAATGGTACGCAGATGTTGTGCATGGTCGATCTTGGATTTAGAATAAATCAAAATATCGTCGATAAAAACAATGACGAACTTATCCAAAAACGGTCGACATACACGATTCATTAAGTCCATAAACACTGCAGGTGCATTAGTCAAGCCGAATGGCATGACCGTGAATTCAAAGTGACCATACCGCGTACGAAACGCGGTCTTCGGTATATCTTCTTCGCGTACACGCAATTGATGGTAACCAGAACGGAGATCAATCTTAGAAAAGCACTTGAAGCTGGTCGAACAAGTCATCGATACGCGGCAATGGATAACGATTTTTGATGGTAAGTTTGTTGAGCTCGCGGTAATCGATACACATCCGGAATGAGCCATCTTTCTTTTTAACAAATAAAATAGGAGCACCCCAAGGAGAGGAACTCGGACGGATGAAACCTTTGTCGGATAATTCTTGGAGTTGACTGGCTAACTCCTGGAGTTCGGAAGGTGCAAGACGATAAGGTGCCTTTGCAACAGGAGTAGCACCGGGTACAAGATCAATATGGAACTCAACTTGTCGCACAGGTGGTAGACCAGTTATTTCCTCGGGAAAAACTTCAGCAAAATCTCGTACGATAGGAATATCCTGTAGCCTCTTTTCTTTCTTTTCGTTTACATCAACCTGGGCCAGAAACGCCACATAACCCTTTCGCAAACATTTTTGAGCTTCTATGCAGGACATGAGTTTCAAACCGACATGAGAATTTTCTCCTGAAATATTCAGAATTTGGCCTGACGGAAGAGGAATACGAACAATCTTTTCCCGACATAAAATCTTTGCCCCGTTAGCGGATAACCAATCCATGCCGATAATAACATCAAAACTACCGAGAGTCATAGGTAAAAGATCAACATGAAAAACATGACCCTGAAGATTAAGCACACACCCCGTATATGATGAATTAATGGAAACACTCTTCCCGTTCGCTACTTCTACTACATAAGGACATTCAAGGCCAATACGACTAATAGTAAATGATGAAGCAAACTCTAGAGAAACAAAACTTTTATCGGCACCTGAGTCAAATAAAATAGAGGCATAGCGATCATTAACGAGATACATACCATTCACCACGTCGTTGTTTGCTCGGGCCTGATCGGCGTTGATATTAAATGTCCTAGCACGACCCGCCTGATTGGCGTTAGCATTGGTATTCACATTGACGTTAATTGGTTGCGGGCAATTGTTCCGGAAGTGGTTTGGATCACCACAGTTATAACAAGCACGACCCTGGTTTCCCCGATTATTGTTTGCATTATTCGGAGCGTTCCAGCAATCCTTAGCCACGTGGCCGAAACGTTGACAAACTGTGCACTTATGGCACGGAGTATTAGGAGCATGATGAAGCGGACAGTAGCTGCATTTGGGCAGATTTCCCGTGTAGGGCTTGCGGTTAACATTACCCCCTTGCTGAGTCGTAGGAGGGTTGGGAGTAACAATTGCATAGTTGGTAGAGTTATTCTTTCGTTTCTTGGATTGAGATGATGATTCGGGTTTAAGACCCTTGTAAAAACCTCCCTCAGTGGGTTTGGAATCGTTGCTCGAGGAGCCCTTAAACTTTTTGTTGCCCTTACGGAACAGAGTACCGGCCTGTACGTGGTTTTCCGTAAGACGGCCTGCTAGAGTCATGGCCTCACCCACGGTAGTTGGCTTACTACCCCAGATAGCATCCTGAATTGTCATTGGTAGACCCCCGATGTACTGTTCAATACCTCGAGAGTCCGGAGTAACCATGTTTGGGCATAGAGTGCTAAGCTGAGAAAAACGGTCGTTATAAGCCACGTTCTCCCCGCTATCTTGTTTGAGTGCCCAGAATTCACCCTCTAGTTTTCGGATCTCGCTGGGAGGGCAGTATTTGTTAGTCATTGTGGTTTTGAATGCAGCCCAGGTCAAGGTAGCAACAGCAGCTTCTCCGAGCCTGCGTTTTTCGTCGTTCCACCAAGTAAGAGCACCCTTTTGAAGGACACTAGTGGCATAACGAACCTTAAGATTTTCGGGGCAATCGCAGTTTATAAAAGTACTCTCCATGCTTTCGTACCACTGGAGAAGTCCTGTGGCCCCTTCATTGCCGAAGAATTTAGTCGGACCGCAAGAGTTGAAATATTTAAGAGTGCACTTAGGCTCGTTGTTTTGTCTCACAATATTGAGTTGATTCACGAGCTCGGGCAGAATATTAGCCATTTGGGTTGCAATAGTATTAGCAAGTCGTGCGCGTCGTGACGTCATTCTATCAGATAAGATGGAAAAAGAGTTTTCATAAGACATGGATCAAAATATTAAGATAATATAAGTTGTAATAAAATTTTGATCAAATAGTAATAGTACTTGAAACATATGAATTTCTTTAGAAAACTTAGTATGGGAATTCGCTTAGAACCATTAGTAATGTGAGTAATTAAACTTGGAATAACATTCTAAAATAATATAGAAATTTATGGAAATAATTAGAATTCATAGCAATTGAGAATCATAGAATCATTAGTAAAAATAAATAAATGGAATTTTTAAAGGCTTAGGAACGTGTCTTGGTTTGGACACTTAAGACTTATCAAGGTGTTAAGTTCGTTTTCAACGTATTCGAGAAAGCGTGCTTTAGCCTATAGGGTCACACTCATCTCGTCCATCCCTAGGTAAGCATACTGGTCTCTTGAAGAGATTTATACGAAATGCTTTTCCTTAGACAGGATGTCCGTGATACAGGCGTTTCCCCTTCCAGATTGCACACGTTTCTCACTTTCAAACTCACTTAAGACGATGACGAGATTCCACAAAGAGAAAGATCCTAATCACACAGACGAGTCTCTTGTAGCTCCTTCGCGAAATCGGATAAGAAATAAGATAAGGAAAAGGCATAGAAAAATTCGTGAAAAGAAACAATTAAATTCTGAAGAAATCCTAAGTACATCTATTTGCACTAAGGACTCTTAGGTTATAGTCTAGGTCGGTGTGTTTCTAATACCCTATCCTAGTTCACTATAACCATGGCTCTGATACCAAACTGTGACACCCCGCCCGGCGGCGGAATACACCGGGCGCGTCAATGGAATTGGATATCAATAGTAACAAAGCACATGGTATTTAATTAGTAAGTCTAATAGGGATTATCTTAAGTTTAGGAAATACAAGTCTTTAAACATAAATCGACAAATCCATAGCAACAGAAATTAAAACAGTCTTTATTTTTATTTCACTAGGTCCAAGGCTCCTATGTCTTGAACGTAATTGGAAATAAACCATAAATCAAGAACCACCTGAAATATGTGAAAATAAAGTTAGCTACACAAGCTAGTGAGTAAAACACAATTTATAAGTAATAATATGGAAAATCCGAGATCAACAAGATATGTTGCGCAAACTTATATAATTAGCAATTTCGTAATTATTACCCTACCAGGACACCTAGAATCACATAGCACACCAATCACTTTAGAACCCATAGTATCTCGTATAGCCATTTTAGCATGAGAACCACTCATGTGATAATTAAAGATAACTTTTAACCAACCGTCGTTTACCGTCTCGATATATAAGTTATCAATAATTATTTATCAATTTAGGGACATGGCATAGCATAGCATCATAGTATAGCAACAACCGTCATAGCATAGTAAACATGGAACATGGAATTAGAAAGGCCGGGTTTAAATCACCTATCGATGTTGTACAGGCAGGTGGGTTTGTCAAACCATTAGCGCTAACATTGTACCGGTGGGTTTACCAAGCAATAAAACTACTTTAACTAACACATAAGGTTGCATCAAGCCGCGAACTAGATTAACATATTTGTATGATCTCTTTTAGAATAGAAAACGTAATATAGAAAAAGACATATTTCAGCCCCAAAAATAGTATAAAAAGGGGAGTGAATTTACTCACCTTGAATACGAATCAGAAATGATATAGAAATAAATCAACTGGAACCGAGGATTTCCCAAATATTAGTATCACCTAAATAATGAGAATCCTAACTTAGAAAAACATATAGTATAGAAACTAGAATAGAAATAATAGGAATTTACGGAGATTCGGGATTTTTGGTACGAACCGTAACCGAGTATTTTTATACGAAACCGATTTATTAGTCTTTAAAACTTTGTATTTTTACAAGAATCTATTTTAGAAAACATTAGTAATATATTGGTAATAATACTTAGAATCTTTATTTAAACTTATACATTTTAGTCTTTAATACATATTATTAACTTAATCATTTGATTAATAAAAGTTATATAATGTATAAATACATAAAAGTATAAAGATTTTAACTTAGGAATGGAACCGTGGTAACCGGAGTTAAGTCCGAAGTCAAATGTTTCGGATTTAGAAATTAAAGTTTTTAAACGAGTTTGAACGTTCGGACGTTTCGTTTAAATATTTTATGAGAATATGTATTTATATGAAAATTAGAAACTTTAATCATTTATAAAAACATGTTTTTGTATAAAACTTACAAACTTAAATCTTTGTTACATAAAATACATTTATATGTTTTTAACTTTTAAAACATATTATTATCAATTTATAGGTTATAAGATTGTTAAAGTGTTGGTTTAAGTGGTTAAATGAATTAATTAAAAAGAATGGGGGGGAGGAGGAATCGAACCCGTGACCATCACAACCACAAACACACGCCCAAACCAGTGAACCAGGTGCGCTTTTGTTGTTTATTTGGAACATAAATTGCTTTAACATATTACCAGAACCATAACCCAAATCCCATTCGAGCCCTAGTTTACAAATCCATCAAATTCGTTCGAATTTGATAATCCCAGACAAATTAACCATGGGGCTTTTAATCCCCATGGATTTACGGTTATTTTGGTATATAAAACTTACAATTTGGTGATGTTTTGGTACGGATTTGAATGGTAACAAAGTTGCGACGTTTGGGCTTAAAATCTTTGATATGGAACTGGAATGGAAATCAATTGATGATTTAGATAGATATAGATGATTGGTGGGATGAAAACGAGACCAAAAATTACCTGTTTGGGTGACCGGAGGGTGGGGATCGGAGTCTTGCCGGAAAACGGCCGAACACGGGTTTTGTCGAGGGATTTTGGGCGGTTTGGACGCAAAAACTGGATGATTAGTGTTAGGAGAGGGTTGATCGAGTGCATAGGTATGATTTGGTGGTGGTTATAAGCTGGAAAAACGCAATAATTGGGTCGCCGGATTTTCGGGATCTTGGTCGGCACTGTTTGGCGACCGATTTGCTAGATTTGCGGCCGTACAGAGGCGTCGAGGCATGGGAGAGACGTTTTCCGCGGATTTTCTGGAATTTAATTGGTCAAAACGTGTTGGTTTAGGTGGCCGGAATCCTCGCCGGCGCCGGCGAGAATTTCCGCCGGAAATACGGGAGAGACGAAGGGGGGAGGGGCTGGGTTGGGTTAATTACTTTTTTTTACACAAACAATCCCTGTGCTTTATAATTGTTTCATTTTAGTTATTAAGCTTTATCTCAAGTTTCAGAAATTACATTTTTGGCCTAAAGGTTAGTTTTTACATAAATCAACTAATTAAATTAACCAAGTTGAGACGTAACGTTTTTCATAGGTGACGTTTTATCATCATTAGTTCGTTTATTGCGTTAGGAGGTTATTACGAGACGTTCATAGTATTTATTCGATATTTTTAATAGTTTTCTTTTACGCACTACACCTATATATATACGTTTATATATATATTTGGAGCTTTATTTATCATCGTTCGAAAATGTTTAACATGTATAGATATTTTCGCGAGATAGGCACGATCGATTGGAGAGTTTGACGTATTTATTATTACTCATCTCATTTACAAAAGGATAATTACAAATATAAAACAACTTCGGGTTTCGAGCCGGACCTTCGGGTTTGGGTCTCGGGCTAAATATCACAGGGTATTAGAAACACACCGACCTAGACTATAACCTAAGAGTCCTTAGTGCAAATAGATGTACTTAGGAATTCTTTTGAACTTATTTGTTTTTCCTTCTACGAACTTTTCTATGATTTTCTTAATCTCATTTCTTATCCGATTTCGCGAAGGATCTACAAGAGACTCTTCTGTATGCTTAGGATCTTCTCTTTGTGGAATCTCGTCATCGTCTTAAGTAAGTTTGAAACGTGGGAACGTGTGCAATTTGGAAGGGGGAACACCTGTATCACGGACATCCTGTCTAAGGTAAAACATTTCATATAAATCTCTTTAAGAGACCTGTATGCTTACTTGGGGATGCACGAGATGAGTGTGAACCTATAGGGTAAAGCACGCCTTCACGAATACGTTGACAACGAACTTAGCACTTTGATAAGTCTTAAGTGTCCCTAGCCAAGACACGTTCCTAAGCTTTCAAAATTTCATTTTCTGGACGATTCTATGATTTTCCTTCCTATGATTTATAATTATTTCTATGATTTTCTATGATGATTCAAATAATATTCCAAATTCATTTACTAATATTTCTAAAGTTTCTAAGTAATTATCTATGTTATTTTTCAAAGGATTCTACAATGTTCTAAGTACTACTACTACTTCATTTAATCAAAATTTCTAAAGTTTCTAAGTGATTTCCTATGGTATGTTTCAAAAGATTCTATAATATTCTAAATGGAACAAGGTGCTGTTATTACATCGGATGTTTCTATCGGTCAAAGACTTTGCTACAAAACCGTGTTATTCTACGTTTCATCATTCCATTTGTTTCTAAGCTATAATAATACTTATGCGATATACTCGCTAGCTTATCCATATAACACAATTACACCGTTGTAAACCAAACATTTCAAATCAAAACTAAGACATATCTCAATCGGATTACCCAAAACTTCAAATCATATATCAATTACCAAATCTAAGGCATACTTTTAATCCCAAAATCGATTATCGACTCTCAAAAGGTTTGTCATGATTCTGAATTCTGGTCAAGGCTAAATTCCATAACGAAATAAAAGATAACAGATTTTGCTATTTTTATAAACTAACGTATTCGAATCGAACGTTTATCCTTAAAATATTCAACATGACTTCTATACTTAAATAGTTTTAAAATTACTCTTCTAACCATTCCTAATCCATCATTAAAACTATAAATCTACTATCAAGTTATGAGCTAACCATCAAAACATGTACTTGTTAATCAACTAAGCGATGCTATCCATAAATTTGCTATCCAAAAACTAACGAGAACTTAATACATAACTATTCTCGAGCTCATTGAACTAAATGCTTCATATGTACATATGACCACTAATGAAATTTTACGCAATTAGTTTTCATGTACTAATCTAAACCCAATATATTTCATTTATAAACTCGTTACTCTAACACAATGTGTAATCTATGGACTTTGTAAAACTACCGGTATTCGATTCTATTAAAATAATTTCCTTATTTTCTCAAATAAAAATATATTTTTTTAAATAAAAAAAAGGGGATTTATTAAAAAAATAATGATAAAAAAATAAAAAATAAAAATAACCTTTTGGTTTTACTATTTTATAGGATAATATATATATATATATATATATATATATATATATATATATATATACATGCATCTCATCACAAATAACTTCTTTAAAAAGAGATTGGTTATTCTAACGTTGGTCAAATATATACACAACATTTCCCCGTTTTCTCAAATATGACACAAAGACTTGCAACAAACACCATGTCTTCTGTTTTCCAATACCAAGTACTTACAACTTAAATTATGATTTTTATTTTCCAATCAGTCCTCTTATCTATGGTAAGGATTTAAAACTTTCAACTTTTTGCTTAGCTTTTAAAACTACATTATAGAAAACAACATCATCTCCTATAAACATATTTACCTCCATAGTTGATACGTTTGGTTTATCTAAAGTTGTTGGTCATATAAATTCAAACATCTTAAAAATCAAATCCAACATGAACGAAGTGAACTGTTCATTCGAACTATAAATTGGATTGTCCACATTATCAAATTTCCATGACACTAATTTTTCTAAAAATCCTAATAAACTATATTATTACATGTGCAACATCAACTAATGCTAATGAACTGGTCAATATCAGAAAACTTAGATGATTACATCTTACACACGTAGAGTCAATTTTCACAAACTTGAGTGTTACTATTCTAGTAACTAGACTATCTATATCGACGAACAAAACTATTTATATGAGCAATGTCTACCTAATGGACCGTAGTTTCTTTTGAATCATCTATCTACTTATCATCTTAAACTGATTTTTCCCAAGTACTATTTCTATTGAATATAATTTCGGAATCTATGCGTATCATTATCTTAACTTAGCGAAGTTGTGTACCTTTGACTCGCACGTGATCGTATGAACTGTGTGGTGCATGCAAAAACTAAAGTAATTACGGGTGCACACGGAATTATGAAAGTTGGTGCATGGAAACCATAGTAAGTTTTGTCTTGTGTTGAAGGGCAATGCGACAAATGTGGTATGACAAGGGCATGGTAGATACGCCGCTGGTACATCTTTTATATAAATGTTTTTGTCATACTGTCAGATGAAGCATTGTCTCAACCTATGAATTTTTATATTGTCCTAAGTATTATATTCATATAACAATACCTATCGTATCTCATCGAGTAAGATAAACTATGTTCTGCGTTGACCTAAAATAATAAACAATCACCATTTGAACCTATGCAGAAATCAGAAACTAATTCTTATCTTATAGAAATCAAAATCTGACAATTGTTTTCGCAATTACCACTTGTCATCATCATCGTCCAATTCTTAAGTTGGCATATTCTAATTCAACTCATCGAGACTAACATATTCTTCTTCAAACCATAGTTGCTAAATAACGCAAATACAGTTACGATGGAAAGGTACAACTTGCATAGTTGGGCCACATTTAATCATTTTATTTTTACTTAACCATGTATAAAGTTACTTTATCCGTTTCATACGTTCTATTAATCACGATTATTCTTGATGATCATTTAAATAATTCTAAATCCATATACTTAAAACATTTAATTCGCAAGTTGGCATCCTATTCTATTCCTATATTAGTAACAATTAATATTTATTTGAATTTCCATACAATTAGTTCACCCAAACTCTTATAAGTGAAAAGAGTTATATAAACAACTCTCAATGAGTCAAAACAAATTAAGATTAAATAACTTCTTAATCTCGTCTCAATCAAAATGCTCATCTTTCCGTTGATCGAATTCTCATATAATAAAGTTTCTTGCGAGATGAAACTCCCCACGGAATTGGGTGGTGTTCATCCTGTGTATCTTGTTTCTAATTTAAAGAAGTGTTTATCCGATGAAAATCGCACTGTGCCTCTCGGTGATATTATCCACTTATACTTTTTATTCGTAATTATTTCCTTAATGTGTAATATTCGTATTATGTTCATTAATAAACATGGCGGATTTTACGTTATTCCTACCTTGATTAACCGACCGTATTTATGTCGTGAAAATATCTACGAACATTAAATGAATACTGTTTGTAATAACAAGGCTCAAAAGTATGTATATAGTCTATAAAAGTAATCTTATAAAAGTTGTTAAAAGAAAATGGTTATAAGTCTCGAAACAGTTCGCTAACGTCATAAACGAACTAAAAATATAAAAACGTCATTTATATAAACTTTATGTCTCAACATAGTTAAGTCAGCTAGTTAAAATAGATGCTTATTTAACATTGGGCCTAAACTGCCAACTTTTAAACTTTAATTAAAGTTTAAGACCCAAAACATTAACCAACTTAAACTACAAGGACTGTTTATTTAAAAATTGATAACCCAGCCCAGCCCCCTCACCAACACCCCGTGAAACCGGCTGCCATCACCGTCTAGGCTGTTTCCGGCCAACTCCCATCCTCCGGCGAGCCATTTACGCGCTTTTTGACCTTTTTCCAATCAATTGAACCTTCCTAATCTACCTATATTCGAGTTTCGAACCCCCTTGACTGTTTAAAACGTGTTTTTTTCAACAAATTAACGCTTATTGAGTTTTTATTTCAATTCAAAATTTCCATTCCGTATTTAGAACCATAATCAACGAATTAACTATTCCAAATCAATCCTAAACAACCGACTAACACTTCCTATTCATCAAAACACCCTTCTTTTCTGCAATCACAAATCCTCGACCGAAACAAATATTTTCCGGCGACCACATTGTTTTTCACCTTTTAGACATCTATTCAGGTACTTTTTGGGTTCGTTTGATTCCTATTGATCATCTACAACTCTCTAATCATTCAATTTTATCTCATATTAATTCCAGATCCACGAAAATCTCAAGAAACAGCCTACTTCTTTCGCCAACTCGAAACCATATCAAATCTACACTATCAAGTATGTTCTTAATATCAAAATGATCACGATTCCATGGTGATTAAAAGCCACCTATTCGATTTAGTGTTGATTGTCTGGTTGAATCGAATTCGATGGATCTAAGTTCTAGGGCTTGAATCTTGTAAATGGGTGTTGGTTAATAATGAGTAAAATAATTAAAAATCAGTTTAATTAACAAAATGTAATTCTGATATAGTGGTTAAGTCTCTGGCAGTGGGCGTGTAGCCCCAGGTTCGAACCCCACTGCTGCTTTTTCTTAAGTTTCATATTCTAACACCTTTAAACATTAAACATTAACTTTCGAATAACCTAAATAACATATTACATGTAAAATATATATTTTTAAGCTTAGAAACTTATAATCTCAAAATACATATATATCATTAATAATTCTTGTATGATAAGAATTTATTTCAAATACAATTTTAAGGAAACTGAAAATGGATTCGTATAAAACTATTTACAATACGAAAATACAAAAACGTTATGTAGAAATTCCTAATTTATTTAGAACCCAAAAATCCTAAATCCGAAACCATAGATCTCGAATTTTGATTCTTCTTGCTATTGTTTTGTTCTAAATTAGGTTTTCCCAATTAATTAGGTGATAATGATATTTGGGCAACCCTCGGTTCATTATAGCTGCGTTTCTATTTTCGGTTATCTTTGAATTTCAAGGTGAGTAAACTCACACCCCTTTTTCTATTTACATTTTTGGGGCTGAAATACGTGTTCCTATGATACTACGGTTTCTTTTCTTTTGTTTCTATTTTTTCTAAATGAGATCATTAGATGTGTTAATCTTGTTTGGCCGCATGATGCGAAATTATATGTTAGACAATAGTATTTATATTATCTTGTAATTTCCACCGGTATGATATTAGCGCTAATGGCCTAACAAGCCCCCTACACTAATGGCCTGATAGGTGATTAGACCCTGCGATTCTATGGTTGATTCTATGTGTTGGTTACTAGTTACTAATTGTTATGCTTGTTACTACGATGCTATGTCCCTTTCGTTGCTTAAACATTTATTGATAATTTATATATCGAGACGGTTAAATGACGGTTAAACGATAATTATCTGTATTTGTAACATGGGTGGTTCCTCATGACTTGTTGCTAAAGGTTACCCTGCGGGGTCTATGATACTAGTTTCTATGTGTTTCTATGGTCACGGTTGAGATATATAATGCAATTGCTATACACATAAGATTGCAAAACATATTTATAATGATCTCAGATTTCATACTATGTACTATTAACTGTGTTTTACTCACTAGCTAATTCTTTAGCTAACTTATTGTACACGTATTTCAGGTGGAGTTGAGACATTTAAGCTTTGAGACATTTAGGGTGCTTTTGGACCTAGAATAAATGGGAATTAGACATTTTAAATTGTCCGCTTTTATTACTGTTTTAAGACTATTTATTGTTTCATGTAAACGCAAGTGCTTTTAATCCAAATCATCCCGTTTAATCGTGTTCTAACATGTTTCAATCCATTCGAACCCATTAACTTGTCTCTGATTGTTTAAACTTAGTTGTGGTTGATTGTTTGATAAAATTATATTCTAATGTGTTCGTCTAGTGATTAAATGCATGTTGGTTTGTTCTTATTGGTTAATCCTATTGATTCTGCCCTATTTTCAAAATCTAGGGTTCGAGCGAACCTAGTGTTCGTCTGGCGAACCTGAACGAAAGTTCATCACAACTGAGCGAACCTATGCCGTTATGCTGCCCGTGCATCAGCATAGCTTCGCCCGGTGGTCTGCGCGAATCTACAAGTTCGCCCGCACTTTGTGTCAGGCTTTGATGCCGGCGAATCTATAGGTTCTGCAGTCTAATTATAAGTTCGCGTTTCAGCAAACCTGTTACTTTCAAGTGAATCTTCAAATTCTTTAAAATTTACGACTGATCAACTTCCGTTTCTGTTTCAGGCATTATGTCTACATTATATTTCGAGAAGAAGCACAATATGTGCGTGCTGTTGAACGAGAACCATGATAAAGCCACACGCTACAAGGATTGCATCAGATGGCTCAAATCTTCTCATATATATCATGCCATATCTCATTCTCCGATCGTGTACGACTTACACGTTCTTGATTTCTGGAGGAACGCAGTGCTGAACGTTTCTGAACAATCGTCAAGGATTTGTTCAAGCATTCAAGGTCAAGAAATCTTATTCACTGATGCTGATCTGGACAGAATTCTTAAGCTTGATGGTGATGTAGGAGATGAGGTGAAAATGACTGCTGAGGAGGTTTACAGAAAACTAAGAACAGTAGGGTATGAAGGGTCGATGCCTGGGGAGAAGAAAATGGAATTTGTGAAGTCTTACTTGATTAGAGAATGGAGATATATTGCCCATGTTTTCATTATGTGCTTGGATCATAGAAAAGGGGGCACAGACAGTTTAAATCTAGATTGGGCAAGGGAGATGGTGCTGTTCTGCAATGGGAAGAAAGCAAACTTGGCAAAGCTTATCTTTAACTATATGATTGAGAATATACATGCTGCGAAGAAGGATGAATGGCTGTTGAATCCACGATTCGTGCAAATGATCTTGAATGACAAGAAGCCTGATCTACCTATTGTTGGTGATACTCTGAGTATATGGCCGATGCATTCAAGGATCTTTAGTGATTGCAAGTCAGTTACATACGATTGTGTGGGGATGATATCATACTTATGGGAGAACATGTATCCGGTTGATAGATGGGTACACATACAAAGATTGAAGGAGATTGAGAAGAAGAGAGTGGGTGAGAACGTTGAGGAAGTTCAAAAGAAGCTGAAGAAGAGAAAACCATATGCAAAAGAAAAGGAATATTCATTGAATAAGGATATCGATGAGGTACAAAAGGAATTGGATGCACAAGGGAAACGAAGTTGGAAAAAGCATGGGATTCCTGTGCAAACTGCTGAAACAGATACTGAGGTAAAGGGTGAGTTGGTAGAGTTGAAGAAGAAATATGCTGAGTTGGAAAAGAAGGACAAAGAAAAGGAGGATGTGATTAAGGAAATGGGGAGAATGATTAAAGACCAACAATTCCTGATTGTTCGGATCTTCAAAGAACTGAATAACTTGAAGGAATAGGATGGGTCTTATCCTGCAATGTCTGAGCAAGAGCTGATCAGCTTAACGGATGTTGCAAAGTATCCATTAATGCATTCTGGGGTAGGGTTGAAACAGAAGAAAAGGTTGGTGAAGATGTATTTGATGAAGAAATGGGTATAAATCTTGATGCGTTCACAGGAGCAGAGGTTGTTGGTGGTTCTAATGTAAACTTCAGTCTGATTGATGAACCGGATGTGGATATGGGTATGGGTAGTGAAGAGGATGTGGAGGATGATCCAGAGGATGAACCAGAACAGTACAATGTTGAAGATAAGGCTGTAACTTATCTGTTTGAGCTCATTGATCTTGACAAATCCAAATGGTTCAAGAAAGATGAAGAAATTACTTCTGAAGTCCCGATCTTCCAACACTTGAACGAGCCAAACACTACGCAAATGGATAGACAGATCATTGAATGGAAGTATAATACGCAGATTGATGCGTATATGATAAAGAGAAGAGGGGGGGAGATATTTGCTATATAAAGAACAGAAAGCACTTTGCTACACTGCCCAGATGGGATCTGAGGAGATTAGCTGAACTCCCTCTGCTTGGCAAGGAGGATAGTGGCAGGGCAAGTGCATTTGAGGTTGCTATTCGAAGGGCTGCAGAAGATAACTTCATAGAAATTAGGTACCAGAAGCCGATCAGAAGGAGGTCAAAGAAAGATAAGCACTAGGTGTCGTGGAAGGGAACGGTTGTGCTGAAATTGGCTGCTCCGAAGATTTTGAGCAGAGTTAGAGTTCCTGACACTCAGCCTTAACGACTGAGTTTGTTTGAGAAATGGTTCTATGATAACATCATGTGGGAGGCGATTATAAGATTTAAAGGGAAGGATCGTTCGGAAATTAGATTATTTGATCCTATGGAGATCTTCTCATTCTGTGATGAAGATTTGAAAGTGTTGTGTGAGAATGAGATCAAGCACGGGGCTGGAGATGACACCAAAACTGAAGCCAATATGTTTGCGAGAGTGGAGAATAGAGCCCGGGGGGTTCGTGATGAGTTGAAAAGGGTAAATGAGAAGATAAGGAAGACTGATGATCAGAACTTGGAGATGGATGATCTATCCAGACAATTAGATCAGTCAATCAAAAGGAGATTTTAGAAGCCTGTTGAGGCGGAAGTTAGTGGATCTGAAGTGCTAGGTGAGGAGCAGACTGAAGATGTTCAGGAGGAAACTACAGTTACTAAAATGCCTGAAACAGTTATCACCGAAGCACAGTTTGTTGAATCATTTCTGGATCTGAGTGAAAGTGATGAGGCCGGATCTGAAGATGTTACTAATCCATTGGCCGGAATTGAATCGAGAGCTGGAGCATTCATTGAGAACCTTTAAAGCTGAAAAGAGATGGAGCTTAAACAGAAGACTTTCCCAGGAGAGGTCCAACATAGGGGGAGTATTGATAGTACATGTAGGTTGGACTCACTGGCATGTCGGTGTTACTTTTGATTTGTTATGTATTTTGCTCTTATTGTAACTAGCGAACCTACGGGCGAACCTATAGGTTCGCCCGGAAGTCCTAATTAGCGTAGACTATAGATTAGATCGGTCGCCGGGCGAACCTGTTTAGTGCTCGGCGAAGCTGATAGGTTTGCATGACAGATTCGCTGTCAGCGAATCTATCAACGAAGCTATGTCTGTTCTATATAATGTAATGTTTTATCTATTGAATACAAGTTTTTGCAAGTTTATCAAACCCTAATTGTGTGTGTGTAACGGCTGAGGTGCTAGGAGCTTATTATTATCATCTTTGTAGCCTGATTACCTCTGCTTGTGTTGATTTGATATTTGTTATTGTGTGTTAAGAGTATTTGGACAATGTTTCATTGAATTCAAGTGGGTTTTGTTGTTTACTTATCATTATAGCACTGAAATCTCGATCTAATGGACCAACACCTCGTGATTCATTCTGTTTTTATTGTTTTGATTCTTTTCAAAAGTTCGTAGTTCAAATGGGTCTTGGTTTTGGATCTATCTCATTAGTTTGGCTTGACATTATTTTAAAATATTTGTAATTTAATTAGATTTGACTTTTATTATCTTTCAAAAAATTATTTTTTAAAAATTAGGGTTTCTGTGACACTATAGTGTCGGGGTTGCGACACTATGGTGCCTGTATGTTATGTGTTTGGGTCAATTTGGTTTTCATTCTTTCAAAATCCTTCAAACACCCGACACTAAACCGTAACTTCACAAAACCTTAATCCACGCATTTAAAGAGTTTTCAAGTGATTCTAATCAGTAAGAATTGTTTATTAATATGTTTCGAACCTTCGTTTGTATTGTATTTGAATTTGGTGTTGATCTGATATGGTTTTGAATCTCATGACTGTTGGTTTTTCGCGTTTTGCGGCATTACATGTTCATCTTGCGAAACTGAACGAAAGTTCAAATGAAGCTTGCGACACTACCAATGTTATGCTGTCCGTGCATTGCTGGCAGTGTCGAAAGCCTGCTTATTACGACGACATTGTAGTACACATGCTGTGTTGTTGCGAAACAGCAGTGTCGATGAATATGCGATACTGCTGTGTCGCAAGTCTGCGACACTATTTTTTTTTAAGTTTTTAATTTTTTTTTATTATTTTTTCTATTTTTATTTCACCTTTTTTTTTGTTCTTATTATTTTATTCTTCTCCTTTTCTTTTTCTTTTATTGTCTTTTTGTTTATTTTAATTTTTTTTATATTCTTTTTATATTTTCCTTGTTTATTAACTAATCAACTTTCGGTTTATGTTTCAGGTTTATAATATGAAACCGAAGCATCCTCCTCCTATGAAGTTCGACAAGCGGTCGAACGTGGTCTCTTATCTAAATGATAAGGACCCAAAGTCGGTGGGTTTTAGAGATGCGATGTCATGGATGAAACTTCACCCATTTTTTATGCTGTTATAAATGATCCGGTGATGGATCAACAACATATACGAGATTTTTGGGAGTCTGCCACGTACAATCTAAATGCTGAGCCGGGGGAGATCAGGGTTACTGTTATGGGGGAGCATATTGTACTTACTGTTGACTTGATTGCCAAGATCTTAAAGATGGAGCGTGACGTCGGGTCACCTGTCTTGGTAAGTCTGACCGACGTGTACGAAGGATTCTTGGAGATGGGTTATGAAGGAACAAACTTCTTGGATCGACGGGAGATCAAGAAGACTTTTCTGTCAAAAGAGTGGAGGTTTATCGCCAATGTGATCATTGTGTGTCTAGATCACTGAAAGGGAGGAACCGATGGGTTGAATTTTGAGTGGGCAAGGGCGATGCTAAACCTGTGTAGAGGCGATAAGGCAAATATCTCTCAAATGATTTTCGGTTATATGATTGAGAAAATTTCCTTTGCCCGAAAGGATAAGTGGTTGCTTTACCCGAGATTTGTACAGATTTTTATCGAGCACTTAAAGCCGAATTTGGAGAAGCTGGGAGACGTATTGGTACTGACACCAATGAACATCAGGATTTTTGCTGATTGTGCTACTCCTCGGCATGATGTTTCGGGAAAGATCACCTATCTTTTTTGAAACATGTACACTGACGAAAGATGGGAATATATCGAGAAGCTGAACGTTAGTGAGGAAAAGAGATTTGTGGAATTGAGAGAAAAGATAAAGGAAGATATCCGGAAGAGAAAGAAGTACGTGGGGCCGAAGCCGGTACCTTTCGAGGAAAAAATTGATGAAATTGAGGCTGAAATATTTAAATCGAAAGGTAAGAAGAAACGTAAGGCTACAGACCGATCACCATCACACACAGAGTCTGATACTGACGTCAGACGAAAGAAAGCTAAGGGAAAGCAACCAGCAGCCTCAGAAAATGTGCCAAAGACCTTCAAAACGAAACCATAAAAAGGGGTACAACTAGGATGGACGAGGACGTGATTCGAGGATTGAATACGTCGCTCGCGAATGAACTGAGCATGGTTAAGACGAAATTGATGAATGTTGAGGAGCGTGAGAGGCACAGAGAATCGGAAATGGAGGATTTAAGGAAAATTGTGTTGGATCAACAATGTTTAATCAAGAAGTTGTTGCTAGAACTAAATGAAGTTAAAAAGGAGGTGAAGGTAGGAAAAACCGAGACAGAGGAGGAGATCCATGAGTTGGTAAGTATATCCAGATACCCAACTCTGGAAGAAATGGTGCAGACTGGAACCAGTCAAAAAGATTTCGACGGTTTCAGTGGTGCAGGAGGGAGCAGAATCGCCAAAGAAACCGAAGTTACGGATGACTTCTGTTTCGATATTGAAACTGATTTGGGAGAAGATGAGGTTGTTACAGATAAAGAGAAGAAAGAAGAGATGAAACTGGTAGATGAAGAGGAGGATGAACAGTTAGTGGATTATGACTCGGAGCCGGAGTTTTATGAAACAGAAGAAAAAGAGATGGTATATGTAGCCCAGAGAAATGGAGTAGAGGGTGATGTGATCGTATTGGACAAATCAGAGTGGTTCAGGAAGGTAGAGGAACCAGAAACCGCACGCCTCTATTTCAAAACATTGATGCTCCGACCCCGAAAGACACAGATAACAAGATTTTCAGCTGGAAGTTCAGCCTGGAGGTAAAGAAGTTCATGATTAAAAGGAGAGGAGGCGGTATTAGCTATGTCAGCAACCGTAAACACTTCAAGAGATTCCCAAAGTGGGACTTGAGGCGGTTGGTTGTTCTCCCACTGATTAACGCAGATCAGAGCGATCGCGCGAAATTATTAGAGGAGGAGATTCAAGCTGGGTTGAAGGATAATTTTGTGAGTTTTGGGTACAACAAGCTGGAGAGAAAAAGGTCGAAGAAGGATTTGGATTGGGTTACAGGTAAATTGCGACACTGCATGCGACACTGAGTGTCGCATGTAGCTTGTCTATGTCTAGCGAGTAGGTAGTGTCGCGGTTGCGACACTGCTTGTGACACTAGTGTTGGACCTGAGTTATAGTCTAATATTATCAACACAGTCAAAATCAACAAAAGTCAATGTCAACAGTCAAAGTCAACGCAAAAGTCAAGACGACGCGTTCGGGACGAAGATTATAGACAAGACGTTGAAGGCGACAGAGCTTTATAGTTAATAAATATATTTTGTGTCAACAAAATATATTTTATCAGTTTCGTCATTTTAAGTATTTTATGTAATATATATATTTTGTTGTTATGACAAAATATATATTAGACTAAACATTAGGGTTTTATTTGTATTAATTTTCATTTGTAGTGTTTTAGTCTAAGTCTAATGTCCTAATTGTCATTATTCCAAAGTGTCATTAAGCTATAAATAGTAAATGGCAGTTAGGGTTTTATTGGCTTGAATGAGCATGATTTGGGGTCTTTCCATGTAACAACATCTGATGCAAATCAATATGAATCAAATCTGAGTTTTTCATGGTGTTCATCAAGTGTTCATCTCATATTCATCAATATTTTACCATTTGATCCAAAATCTTCACAAATTACTGATTCAAAGGTGTTAATGGGACCAACAATTGGTATCAGAGCCTAACATAGATCCAATGGAATCATTTTGTTGAAGATTGAAGCTAATTATTAGAGTTTTGTGAAGAAATTTTAGAGAGAGAAAGTAGATCTGGAGGGTTTCTAGAGATAGAAACCAGATCTGATTTCAAAAATCATCAGATCTACATCAACCAACATAAAATCTCAGCAAAACAACAACATATTTGTGATCTACAAGCTGAGATCTACAAGAAAAGAAGAAGAAATTTTCTCACACACACAGTGTGTGTGTTCTTGGTGTTCTTCAAATCTTGAAATCTACAAAACCAGCGAATCTAGTTAATATCTAAACGAAAGTTCAAAATGTTGAGCGAATCTATACCAAGCATTTGCATAGATTCGCCCATTGTTCTTAGCGAACCTATAAGTTCGCCCGACATTTTATAAGCCGGCGAACCTATACGTTCTTGCAACACTACCTTGCGAAACCATCCGATCTGGGCGAACCTACCATTTCTTGACACTTTCCTGCACCAACAATCAACCACACATTAAACTGTTCAGATCCGTTACCTTTGAACCATTTCAAACCATAACCCATAATAACAACAACAACAACAACAAATCTGATTTAAAAAAAAATTAAAAAAAATCAAAATCAAAATCAGATCTACAACCTTACAACCACATACACCATATCCAACTTCAACCATAACCACATCCAACCTAAACAACCTCTAAACATAACTTCTAAACCATCATCATAACGATTACATCATAAAAAACCCAGCCACATCATCGCAAAAATTTAGATCTAAAACCCTAACGGATCTAAAACTCGACCAAACCATACCTCTACTCGTTGCTATCACCACCAACCCCACAAAACCTGAAAAGAAGAAGAAACAAGAGAAAGAAAGTCGAACAGAAAGTGCCCAAAAGCAAGAGAAGATTTTTGTTTTGCTTGTAAAACCGAGTGACTACTGTGTTTTTTTTTGTTATAGATGTGCTCTTGAGACTGAAAAAGAAGAAGCAGCAGGCTCTTGAGTCGTTTGTGTGTGTATGTTCAAAGAAAAGAACAAGAGAGGAAGCAGCTATATGGATGATGTTGTGTTGCGAATGTTTTTAGCAGAAAAGAAGAGAGAGTTTGAAGTTTGAGAGTGTTCTCGTGTGTGTTTGTGATCGTTTAAAAGCAGATCCATGTTGTTGCGGTTGTTCGTGTGTGTTGTTGTTGTTGTTTCGAACCAGGTAGAGTAAACAAGACGAAGAGCAGCAGCAAACTTTATGTGTGTGTGTTGATGTTGTTAAGCTGCAAAGATGAAGGAAACGAGCAGTAGATCGATCTATGTTTGTGTATGTGAGCTGCTGTTGTGTTGATGTGTTGTTAAGCAGTCGGAAATCGAACTTGAGAAAGAGAGGAAGAATCGAACTGCAGTGTGTGTTGTTTGTGTTGTTGTTAACTGCAGCAGGTTCTTGATTGTTTGTGTGTGTTTGAAGCTGATCAGATCGAGAAGTTGATGTTCTTGTGTGTGTGTTCGGACGAGAGAGAGTGTGTTCGGACGAGAGAGAGTGTGTTCATGTGTGGTTTGAACGAACGAGAGAGAGTTCAAAGAAAGATGAAGAAGGAGCAATTGTTTTGATGTTGTGTTTGTTATGTGTTGTTGAAGTTGTGGTGTTGTTAGTTGTTGTTTAGTTAAAAAGGAAGAAGAAGTAGTAGGTGGAAAGAGAGAGATAGATGTTGGTGTATGTTGATGTTGTGGTGTGTGATCTTCACACATATAAAACAAAATGGGCAGATTCTTTATTAACGAACGGCTGACTTAAAAAAAATAGGGTTAGGGTTTGTTTGCATTTGGGCCGAGATATTTGGGTTAGTGTTAAGGTTGTGGGTTGTGCCAAGTGGGCTGTGAAATTGGGCTGCACATATGGGTTAAAAGATCTACACTATAGGCCGAATATTTTGACAAAATGGGCTATAATTGTATGATGAATCGTAAACTTTTGTATTCAGTAAGAGTTAACGTTTTTAACATTTCTCCGGGTTTTTAAAGTTAAAATTTTATGGGCGTTTTTTTTCATTAAACTCGTCATTAACTTTTGAAAAGTGACGTCATTGGCCGGGAGTTCGAGTTTTAAATTTTGGGCCGTGTTGTTTTGGGCCATAGTCGTTTGAGTGGACTTAAAATTTTTTTTTTAAGAAACGTTTTTTGGCCGGGTGTTTATTTTGTCAATCTTTGGGCCAAAATTTTGTCATTTAAGTTGAAATATTTTTATCATTGGCCTGGACTTTCTAAAATTTATTTTTAGGCCAAATTTTAAACGGGATATCGATTAAAAAATGGCTTATGCAGAACTTTTTAAATCTTTCGAATCTGATGATCTCACAATGGCACAAAGCCGGTTTGATAATTTTGCAGTTTTAAAGAATGAAGAGATGCTGAAAGAAAAGGAAGAAATCAATCATGCTTTAACTGCTGAAATTGTTGAGGAGTCTGCTCATGATGATAACTATATTGATTGCTTCGATCCTTTCAAAGAATTTTATGGTGACGATGGTGAAAATTCTGATGAGGTTGTTGATGAGTTAAAAGTGGTAAGCGATGAAGAAGTTCGAGATGGTATGGATGATGAAGCTGGTGTCAAAACTGAAGTTCAAACAGATGTCATTGTTCAAGGACATCTGGGTCAGGAAGAGATAATTCAGTCTGGGTTGGTTTGTGAAGCTGATGAAAAGAAAGAAATGAGGGTTTTTGCTACTTTTGATCTTGAGGAGAAGAATGCTGAAGAACCAAAGCTTAACATGAAATAGTGATTGACAAAGCCAAGCTTGAAGCTGTGAATGAGTACAAGATGAACACTCCTTACTGCCAGTGCGATCGTGCCCTTGCTGCAGAAAAACTGGTAATTGGTCTTCCTTATGAAGTTATTGAAGATATGTGTTCATCTGCATGCAAAATTCGTTTAATTGGCATATACAAAGCTAATAAATTGTTAATGTCAAATGAAAACGAATTAAAGAGAACTAACAAACAGCTTAAAGTGAATGAATCAAAATATTTTGTCAAATTAAGAAAAGCTTTGAAAGAAAATGAACATTTAAAAAGAACTCTTTTGGAAAAGAACTGTGAAATAAATTATTTGACTGAACAAGTCACGCTTGCTGAATTTGAAACAAGAAAGCTCAAAAATAAAATGGAACAATGGACAATTGCAAGCATGAAAAGGGAGGAGTTATGGAAGAAACAAAGGGGGGCTAGAATTAAGACTGGGTTGGGTCATGAGGATAAGGCTTTTTTATATCCTCCTCCCAGCACTTACTGTTACTCTCCTACACCAACTCCACACCCGACCAATGAGTTGATTCATGAAATAATTCAGAAAGATACTGATAGTTTGTATGCAGGATTGGAGAATGTGAATCTTAAAGAGGTGCGAGATGATTATGATTCTTTGACTGGCATGGTATATAGTAAAACGGGTACTGACAGTCAAGCTAATGATTGCTCAGTTCCTTTTGTTTCTAATCCTTTAACGGTTGTTACTTCTAATTTCTTTGATAAGTTTAAAGCATGTGAAATTCCTACGTTTGAGCCTGTCAGGAATGAGAAGGAAGAGTTAATCCAGGAATCACCTAATCATCAAGCTCCGATCACATCAACACACTCAATTCCCATCAATCAAGATCCGTTGGAAGCAGAGGTACTTATTGAATATTGGACAAGCTCAGATGATGAACCAAAGACAAAGGAAAGTCACGGAGATTCAAAGATCAAGATGTCATCTACAACTGTCAAATCTGAAATGCTTCCAAAACCTGAATCAAGTCAAATCAGGATCTCATTTCCAGCTGCAAGACAAGTCAGCCATCCATCAAAAGCTCAAAAGAAGAAGCCTTCACCTCTGTCCATCCTACCTCAAGTTTGTACAAGACTTGAGAACAAGCAAGTGAAGATCTCATCTCCCATCCAACAACGCAAAACAAAAATCAGGCAACCACTCAATGCCCAACATAAAAAGCCACAAGTCTTCCAACAAGTCGCATCATGTTCAAAGAAAGCTCCACCCCCAACTGCTTCATACGAGCCAGTCAAGCATCAAAAGCCATTCAAGTCTTGCTTCAAGTGTGGAAAGGATGATCATGTGCTCAATAAATGCCCAAAAGGACATGCTTCGGACGGTAAAGGCAAACAGGTTTGCTTCTCCGAATCAGAGTCTAGAAAGAATCCTCCACTTGGTAAAGGTAAACAGGTTTGTATTTGAATTTCAAGTTAATAATCATACATCTTTGAATGGTCGGATGACGAACATTCCATCCCCACCTTCTCATGTGAATCCGGTTTCACATAATTCAAAGATGTATGTGACCACATCAACAAAACCAAAACCTTTTTCCTCGGGACTTAAACAGAAAATGATTTCCAAATTTAATTCTTTCAAAGTGAAAATGTTTGAATCTAAACAAATTTGGCAAATTAAAAAGAAAGAGGAAAAAATAATTGATACGAGAACAGGTTGTGTGCATAGACATGTGTCTTACACTGATGAAAATGGAACGCCTAGGACTACAATGGCCTGGGTTCCCCTTTCTAACTAATCTGTTAATGAGTGTAGGAACATTTCAGGAGGACTGTTAGTAATTCGGTTTACTGACAGAGAATGTTCCTTATTTAAATTTGAGGCGGAACAAACAGGTTATGGTTCTGGTATCTTATCCACAGTCTGGATTTTTCTCTGTTTTTCACATATATATTTTCATAGCCACTGCATTTTTCTTGATTACTCATTTATAATACTTTGATAGGGTAATATGGAAGACGTGTTGTGACACCCCGCCCGGCGGCGGAAACACCGGGCTGTCATTGGAATTGGATATCAATAGTAAACAAAGCACATGGTATTTATTTATTAAGTTCAATAATGATGTAGTAAGTTTTGAACCTAAGTCTTAAATGAATACGACAAAAGTAATAAAACCGAAACAGTAACTGCAAATGTCTGATTTATTATTCTAGGTCCAAGGCAATCCTATGTCTTGGCAAAAGCAGCAAAAATAATCAAGCAACACCTGAAATATGTAAAAATAAAGTTAGCTATTTAAAGCTAGTGAGTAAACCACAATTTGAATACATAAATATATAGAAATCTGAGATCATCATAATATGCTGTGCAATCTTACATGCATAGCTATTTCGTATCATTCTCGACCATGACACCTTGAACACATTGAACACATTGTAATATGACTTGTAGTCATTTATCATGAGGAACCAACTCATGTATTAATTAAGGATAACTTATTTAGCAACTGTCATCTAACCGTCTCGATATTTAAGTTATCCATAATTATTTAGCAACTTAGGGACATGGCATAGCAACATAGTATAGCAACTTGTAACATTGAATAGCAACTTGTAACATAGTAACCTTGAAATTGAATGGCCGGGTTTAAATCACCTGTTTTGAAATACATGCAGGTGGGTTTGTCAAACCATTAGCGCTAACATTGTACCGGTGGGATTACTAAGTAACAATACTACTTTAAACTACCACATAAGGATTGCATCTTGTCGCGAGTCAAGACTAACATATTTATGATCTCTTTTTGAAACAAATAGAAAATTGAAAACATTGTATAGTAATTGAACATATTTCAGCCCCAAAATGTAAAAGTAAAAAGGGGAGTGAATTTACTCACCTTGAAACTCGGGCACGAAACAAATAGTAAATAGTCTGAATTGAAACGAGGATCGTCAAATATTAGAATCACCTAATTACATGACAATCCTAACTTAGTAAACACATTGAATGGAATACAAAAATTGAAACGATAGGAGTCTAAAGAGATTGAAGTTCTAGGGTTTCGAATTGGGGTTTGGGGTTTTCTCGTTAAACGTCAAAAGATATATAAACTAGTTTATTCGTAACGGTAGTAATTGTAATAATAACTATTTTTTTGGTAAACGATAGAAACTTACATATTATATTTTAACAATAATCTATATAATGCCAAAGACATGTTATATTTATTAGGAAATGCCTTAACACAATTCTTAAAGTATAGAAGATCTATATAACAATCTTATTCACATAGCATAATATTTATAAAGCTTTGTATGTGTTTTATAAGTATTTACAATACATTTTTATAGTGTTTATATAGTAGTTAAAGTATTTGTAATAAATGGAATGTATAAGACTAAGTTTACAAAATCATGGTTTTGATATATAATATAAGTTGTTAGCATTTTTACAAAAATATACTATGGTATTAGTATTAGATTTTAAAATAAATGACAAAAATGGGTAATCAAGTGATTAATTAAAATCATAAAAACATGGGTTTTTCCCTGGTTTCGAACCAGGGACCTTTTGGTTTATCTTAACATACACTAACCAGTCGCGCTATTCTTAGTTTTTGTTTAAGTTTCGATTAAAAATTGTTTTAACTTATCTAGTACAAATACCCCAATTCAAGAACAAACCCTAGAAACATGATCCATTCAATTCGTTCAATCCTGTTACTCTCAGCCAAATCAAACATAGGCTTTTTGATCCCCGTTGCATCAAGAGTATTTTGATATAAGAAACTTACTTGTTAATTGACGAATCCGATCAAGACCAATGACGAACAGGGCGACGGTTTTGGAGATCAAAACTTGAGTTCTTGATGATTTCGATTGGAATTAGAATATCAGAGAGTGAGAAAGATGTCGTAGGAGTGTTTTACAATAACTGAATTGGATTAATTTGGTTGAAAACAAGTCCAACGGTTCCGAGTTTGATTACGGAGTAAATTGAATCAATTGGTGTTTAATTCGGTGCTTTAATTGAAATTACGCAATGTAGACGGTTTCTAAACAACGGTAGGAACGATTTGAATGCGTTAAATTGATGCAATAACACCTGAAGATTTATTTTGATGTTTTGGGTTACGAATCGGTTTTTGAAACCGATTTAATCACTGGATTTGGTGATTATTTGTTGGTTTAAGGGTTGTATTGGATTCGAATAGTGGCTAGAGACGTTTTACCTCGGTTTAATTTGGTTAAAACCATAATAAAAACGCTGTTTGGTGTGGCCGGAGCATTGCCGGAGACTGCGCCGGCGCCGGTGGTTGTTTCACCGGAAACACGGGCTCACGGGGGGGGGGGGAATTTGGTTTAGTTATTTTCACTTTCAGCCCTTGCAGATTGATTTATTATTGCTTTAGGTTTATAACTTTAATTTGAGTTTGAAACTTGACATTTTAGACCCAAAGTTAATTTATATATTATATCAACTAACTAACTTAACCGAGATAACTTGTAGCGTTTATATAAATGACGTTTTTATATCGTTACGTTGAAAAACTATTTTGAGATTTAATAGTTTTTATCCTTAATAATATTTATAAAACTATTTTTAATTTGTAAAAATCAAATATATATATGTATATTATATATACACATTTTGGGGATTTAGTTATTGTAAATAGTAATTAATTTGTAAACGTTGGATAATAACTCGGTCGTTAATATTTAAAACGAGAAATAACGTAAGGCTCGAGATATCTATTATATATATTTTTAATAATGAAGCGTTGTATTTAAAGGGAGATAAATACGGATACATTACGAACGGATGATTTCGGGTTCGAGTCGGGCATACGGGTTCGGGTTCGGGTTCGGGGCAGATGTCACACGTGTCTTTCGTTATTTCTATCTATACTACATTAATAAACAAATTACATGGGCAAAATAGTCATTTAACAATTTCCTTAAATTTCAACACTATAAAAGCTGAATATTTCTAGGGTTTATGCATATCTCTACCCGCCTCCATGTTCAAATCTCAGTTCTAGGGTTACAACATTGTCTCAACACGCCTCCCTGTTACTCCATCGATTCCTCTGCTTTGATCACTCATCTCAACTGTATCGCTTGCCAAGATGTCGCTTACAACGTCCTCCCGTCTCCACATTAGCAAATTTCACGAGTTTTTTGACCACGGTGTCTATTGCTGTGAACAATGGTGATTCTGGTAGCACCTTAATCATGTTCCAGCTGGTAATAGTGGTGGCTACATAGACGTTTGTGGTTACCATGAGGCAACAAACTCAAGCTACAGTCCATTTTAGGTTTCGATACGTTGAACATCAACCCCCTCATTCTCACGCACGAACATCAACTTCAAGGGTATGTTGATTTTTGAGTTTCTTTAAGGATTTTTGTTTCAGTTCTAGATTGACTTTGTTTATATCTGAATTTATCTAAATAGTTCTGGACTGAGTTCGTTTCGTTAATTTAACTCATCTTTAATGCTTTGCTTCTTTGAATGTTTGCTGATATAATGTTATACAATTTGAAAAGTCATTGATGTTTGTTGTTACGAAATGGATGTTACTTATTTTTATTTAGGGGTTACTATGCACATGGATAAGAAAAATGGGGGGGGGGGGGACTGTGTTTAAGTAGTCTTGTGTGTTTCGGTTCCGAATGAAATCTAATGTTTTAAAGGGTCAAAGTGTGTAGTTTCTTGCTGTAAAAAATATGATTAACCAGTTTCTTGCAGTTTAAGTAGTCTTGTGTGTTTCGGTTCCGAAGGTATCAATTATCAAACTTCTGTTAATATGATTAACCAATTTATGTTTTTTGGTTATGCTTACTTTGAAGTTGCGTTTCAGGGAGTTCCAACAGAATCTCAACCTGCAAAGCTTGTTGGTAGCAAAGGTTCTGCCAACCGATACTTTGATTTTGACAAACTAGCTGAAGTTTGGCTTTGATCTTTGTTTTTGCCTTGGAGACTTACTATGTTTTTATTGTTTTTGAATCTGATCCTTGATATTTACATTTTATTTTTTGGTAGATCACATCACTTGTTACCACAAAATCTCAACAAAATCATTGATGTCAACTATTATCCTGTTGAAACTGCAAAAAGGTCAAATTTGAGGCACAGGCCTATTGGCATCGGGGTCCAGGGTCTGGCAGATACTTTCATACTGCTTGGTATTCCATTTGATTCTCTAGAGGTAATATTCTTACTCCCTGATGTTTGATCAATTAACCTGTAGTACAGTGTAAAAAAAATGTTGAGTTCAATATTAGAAATACTTGATCTTATAAATAGAAGTTTCTGTAAATTGGAAACACATTTTTCCCTTGCTAACACTGGTTGAAATTACAGGCTCAACAGTTGAACAAAGACATATTTGAGACAATATACAACCATGCTCTGAAAGCCTCATCTGAGTTGGCTGAAAAAGAAGGCACATATGTAACCTATGATGGAAGTCCTGTTAGCAAGGTGAATCATTGAATTTGTTGAACTTCCTAAACGATGATATCTATTCTGTTTAATATAAAAACCGTCTAACTAATTAATTAATTAATTAATAATGATTCATTTAGGGAGTTCTGCAACCAGAAATGTGGGGAGTAACACCTTCAGATAGGATGGAATGCTCTCCGATCAATGATAGCCAAAAATGGTGTGCGGAATTCACTACTTGTAGCTCCAATGCCAACTGCTTCAACAAGTCAAATTTTTGGAAATAACGAGTGCTTTGAGCCATACACTTCCAACATTTACAGTCACAGAGTTTTAAGGTAACTAAATTCTATTACTTTCTTAAAGAATAATCAAATAGAAAACTAACCGGCAATTTCTGTATGCAGTGGTGAGTTTGTTGTGGTGCACAAGCATCTGCTGCATGATTTAACCAAAATGGGTTTATGGTCTCCCACTCTTAAGAATCAGATCATATACGAGGATGGTTCTGTTCAGAAAATCTTTAAACTTCCTTAACATCTGAAAGATATCTACAAGTATGGTTTCTTTTTATATCTGTATAACTGTTTTACCTTTTGTCTGGTTTTTTTCTTATTTGAACTAATATGTTACCATACCTGTGTAGGAGTTCAAACAAAGGACGTTGGTTGACATGGCTGTTGATTTTGGCTGCTACATTGACCAAAGCCAAAGTCTAAACATACATATGGACCAACCCAACTTTGGCAAGCTTAAATCTTTGCACTTTAATGCCTGGTCTAAGGTATATGAAGTATTATATAAAGTTATGAACTTGTTTGTTTTAAGTTTTAACTGGTAAATGTCTCTTTTTGTTTTAATCTTACATCTTTGCACTTTCATGTCTTATGGAGTGCTTGTGAGGGGTTGTTAAATCTGATAAAATGCTTGTGTATGTTTTGTATTTTGTGTGCCGATGGAGGTGATGGTGGTGGTAAAATTTGATAAAAATGCTTGTGTGTGTTATGTATTATGGTAAAATCTGATGAAAGCATGTGTCTTTGAACCATTTTCACCCATTTGACCCATTTCATTATTGTTTTTTACCCATTTATCTGTGTGTTTTGTGCAAGGATTGGGGTGGTCAAAGCATATTCGGAGTGTTAGTGGCTGCAAAAGTCTTGCTGCAGTTTGACTGCAGTTTTGACCTATTTTGCTCCAATTTTGACTATTTTTATTGAATTTTTAATGTGTTAGAATGATAGTTTAATGTGTTAGAATTCAGTTTTTATTTGTTTTTAGTGTGCTAAATGATGACTATTATGCTACTGGTTTACAGTTTTTATACATGATGAGTATTATGCTACTGGTTTAAAGTTTTGGTGTTGATTTATTATTTATTGGGTGTTGTTTTGTGTGCCTAATACGTTAATGTTAATGCTCTGTTCAACCATGTTTCTTTAGGTGTTGCGAAAAGACATGAATTTTGGAAAGTGAGAACATTTGCTGACATGTTGCTGATCAAACAATGCTCCATCTGTTGGAGGTATATCTATTGTAGTTTCTTATTTAGTTCCATTTATCCTTTGATAGAATTAGCTGCTATTAGTCTTCTTACAACATTTAATTGCTTGATATGCTTGTTGTTGTTGGTTATTATGTAATTGGCCATCATGTTGCGTTAATATGTTTTTGCTGATCAAACAATGCTCCAACTGTCGTTGCTTTATCTTGGGCTTAAAAATATCATTACTAACCAATTGATGATACAACTTGGACCAACTTGAATAATATTACGTACTGCTTATCAGGTTGAAGTCCTTGTAGAGCTATAAATTGCTCTTGTTTTGTATTTGTAAGCAGAGCCAAAGTTAGCATATCCAGGTTGAACAAAGAGCATGGTTAATGCCAAAGTTCATGGTGCGAGATACTCAATGATACGACTCCATGCAGGTAAATGTTTTTGTTACGCACCTAAATATAAACACTCATTTTTTTCCTAGATATGTTTGTTATAATGCTTTCATTGTTTTGTGTAAGGGTTTAGCAATGGGTCAAAATGGGTGTTTTTAATGCTGGTTAGACTCATGTTTAGCCCATTTTGAAAAAGATCAATTATGACACTAACTCATTTTAACCCATTACTCGACATTGTTTGGCCATAATTTGTTTTATATCATTTGCTTAAACTGGTACTATACATATCATGCAACAGTTATGATAAGTTTTGTATAGTACTATACATAAAGTGTTATTATGTCCAATTTTGAGCTGGAAACTGGTCTCATGCCTAATTTTTCTAGCTTGCATATCAGCGGCTGTTATTATGTCCAATTTTGAGCTGAAAACTGGTCTCATGCCTAATTTGTTTAGCTTGCATATCAGCTGCTGATGTGTGTTTTTAGGTCTGTTGAGTGGAAAGTTGTTGTTGAACTGAATAAATATGTTTTATCTGCAATTTAGCAACTGATATGCATTATGATTCAATTAGATATAGGGTGCATTATGATTCAGTTAGATACACAGTGCATTATGATCTTTATGCATATGAAATTATGACGCTAAAGAATTTTGACCCTTTTGTATGTGATCTTTAGATATTGAGTGAATTATAATCCATATACATTGTAATTATAGCCTTTGAACATTATTCCTAATGTTAAATAAATGACAATTTCCTGATTAGTTTTGAATGCATGTTAATGGCTAATTTAAGTGTGTTTAGGTCCGAGTGTTTGGGCTGTAAAATGCTTGCTGGCCAGATTTGTTTTCTATTCGTATTAGTGACTGATTCAAGTGTTTTAAGGTCAAATATTGAGCTGCAAACATGGTTGCATACTGGATATGTTTTGCTTGTATAATAGTAGTTGATGTGTGTGTTTTCAATGGTCACTAATCTGATTTTTTTCTGCAAATTAGCAGCTGATCTGCATTAAAGCAGTTGGTCCATCTTCACCTGACCCATTCTGAATTTGGATCATGTTTTTCAGGAAAACCATGTGCATGCTCTTCCTGATTCTATATCAATAGGTTTACTTGAAGCTCATTACAATAAAGTGACGACTCAGAAAATGGCTACATTAGTAGTTATTGTTGAGCATAAAAAAAAGCAAATCAAAATAAACGGTAACAGTAGTGTTGAGTTCAATGTGGATGTGAAGAAATAGCAACAAATCATAACTCGAGATGCAGGTGTACCATTTTCCTATTTTGAGCATCCATTGGAACATTGTAATAATGTCATTGTTTTCTTTTAGATTTTGGTGCAGATCTGTGTAGTAATTTCTTTTGCATATGTTTCTTGTCAATCGCCAACTGTTCATAAGACATCATTTTGACCTTGTTTGTAAGGACACTAGATTGACTTTACTAGGTTTATTTTTGAACTTTACATGGTAATCAGATCATTGCGACGTGTAATCTCATCATAACGCACAAGTGCTACTATGACTTGTTCGAATATTTATTTTTCATGTACTATGTTTATGACAATGACTGATGTTTTCTTATTTGCGTGTTGAGTTTTGTTTGGCTCATGACATAGAAATATTGCACTAACATACTTTTAAGCTAACATAAATGAGTTTTGTGTTGAAAACTATCATCTATGTTCGATTGTCACCGCCGCATCGCGCGGGTACACTGCTAGTTTTATATATTGTAAATAGTTAAAAAAATTAAGGATTAAAAAAAAATTAAAAATTAAGGATTAAAAAAAAATTATAAAAAAGGGGGGAGTCTAACATTTTTACTTATATTTTTGATCAAGTTTTCTCATCCCTTTGAGGTCGCTTTTTGAGTCTTTTGAAAATTTCAATTTTGCGCTATAAAATAGAAATTTTGGGGGAGTAATATCTCAAATGAAAATGTACTGAATATCATTGGTGCAAAGTCCTTTTTGTGTAAATATTTTGTGTCCTTTTACAGGTTTCAGATATGTGTGGAAAGCTCCTAAAGAAGGACGTTGATTTGTGCATGATGTGTCAATAGGCTCAGCCCGAATACAATTAGACAACAATTCTGTGATCAAACTAAATTCAAAAAGAACTCGGTGATGAGGAATACTTTCACAGACATTTGGCCTGCACAAAGTAATAAGTTTTGACAAAAATGGGTTGAGAGCGTCAAATCTTTGCCTTGATTTCCCCAAATATCCCAAATCACCCTCACCCTAGCCCTGAATTGAGTTTCTAGTTAGCAAAACAAAATAAAAAGTTGCTAGTGTTGCTCTTCAGAAAAACCTCTGAGTGAGTTACTTGTTAACTCCTCAGAATGTATTGAGTCAAAGTGCTTAACTCCTTTGCTATACGGAAATATTGACCTGGAGTTGGTGGATCTTCTCTGCTATACGGAAGTATTGACCTGAAGATTCACCGAGCATGCTCAAATGTTTATCTCCTCTGTTATACGTCAGTATAGACCTGGAGCTCTAACCATTTGTGTTTCCCAAATAATAAGTCGCAATGTGTTCAAAAGAATCATTGTTGACAAGCTCCACTCCGAAACATGCAAAAATTGCAGAATGTCAAAAGTGGCTCATGAATCGATCAATATTCAAGATTTGATCCTAGAATTTCAAGCAAAGTCAATCATATTGCTCAATAAACCTTGATGATAGGACAAGTTGATAGATTCAGTTGGATCGATATTGCTCGATGATCAGAATGATTCAAGTACACGAAACAACAGTTCAATCAGCAGCACAATTCATTACTAATAATTCTCTGTATTGATGATCAAAGCAAAATTGTAGTACAAAAAGTGCAGGAGAATATAAATCACACATAGTTAACTCTCTCTCTAATGTGTAGATCTAGACCCTCTCTCCCACATTCTCTCACTACATACTTTATACACCAACACATTAGGGAAAATACAAAATTAACCCTAAACTATACAAATATGTATAAACAAAGTACAAATTAAATCTTTAACTAGAAACGAGCCCTAACAGTACTCCCCTAAGATTTAACTTTGTACTTCAAAAATCTTCAGCAGTTTTCAACTTTTGCTTTCCAGCTTCAATCTCTCACCAATCTTCAGGTTCGTCTTTAACATCCAGCAATGGCTCTCCTTTGTATTCTTCTTGTTCTTTTAAAGCTTCCTCAATACATGACTTGAACTTCTCAGCAATCTTTGCTTGTCTCGGCTTTGATTCACTTGTAACAATGTCACAGTCCTTCATGCGTCTGAGAGTGTCTAAGGAAATACCTGCAAAATCAATGTTAGCATAAAAATCGTACGGTTTCTTCCTTCCTTTGACTTTAACTTCCAAGGTACCCTTTGAAGTCACTCTCATATACTCGATCTCCGGCATATCAATCTTCAGAAGGTTAGCATTAAGCAATGCCTTCCTTAATCTGATTTTCTCAGTAGCAGCCCCGATCACCTCTATCATAATCACAAATAATCTTCTATCTTCTTCAGCTACAGGATCTTTCAACTTTTCCATCTTGATGTTTCGCAAATAGTTAATGTAAGATGGATGTAGTAGTTTGAGCTCAAACGTACTAAACAATGTGATCATGTCCTGATCCCAATCATCCAAATTACGCACCAACTTCAGCTCGTATGTTTCTTGATTATAAAACACTTTCAGAATGGGCTTTGTAGCTTGAGAACCATCAATCACTTTCAACCCCGGATCTGTGACTTTGTCAAAATATTCATCGGAGAACTCTTCCAAGTACATGTCTCGCAAAACCAACTTCTTCTGTTTCTTCTTCTTCGAATCCAAATACACCTTGTCTTCTTGCTAACCTCTAAACTCCAAAAACTTTGGTAAGCGGCTCATCCCGGCATCCAGTAACATTGCACATTTATCACCACGCTCAGCATGCGTGTGATTAATCAATCTCAATTTGTGCAGTTCCTTCAAATCTTGAACTTCCAGCTTGAAAATGCTTGAAAAATAATGATATACATCGCACAGCCCATTTACCCTCTTAATCAGAAACGCATCAAAAACTTCATCATATTTCCAAGCGATAATCTTCACCTTTTTGGACTTTTCCGGCACGATCATTGAATCCAATAATTCAGCAACTGATTGACCCTTACTCAGCAGTGATCTCACAATATCACCTGCTGTGGCAGACTTGTGCCAAGATTCTCGTACGTCCATTGGAATGTTATAAGATTTCATCTCGCTAGGAAACATGTCTATAAGCTCCTTTCTTTTCTTATGCGCATCAACTGGCAAAGACATCACCGGTATCTCTTTAGGTTCAAGCACTCTATATCTTTTGGTCAGCTCATAATACTGTGGATTATTGTAATCCAAGAAGAACATGCGGTTATGCATCTTCTCAGTCTTCATAAAGCTCACCACAATCTTTTCAGAGATTCTTGTTTCAGCCTCTTCAAAGTTTTGTATGGATAGTTCCTCGAACTAAGCCATTCACGCATACTTCTAGATGACATCTCTTCTGGGTCTTGATGATACAGTTCTTCAGTAGGAAGATCATCAATGTTTAAGCTTTCTTGCAGAGGCGTCCACTCACCCATTTCTACCACAAATTCTTTTTCATCAGCCGTCACCTTGTCTTGAGCATTCATACACTTTTTGTATTCCTCATTTATTTGACTGACTGTAAGTCCATTCAAATAAACGGGATTGTACTTCATCTTCTCTAAATATGCAAAACGCTCATCAAGATCAACAGGTATCTCATTGTCAGGATTAGCCTCTGGTTCCGAATCAGTAAAGTCAATATCATCCAAGTCATCCAGTGCCTCAATAGTATGTGCAGTATCAGTTTGAACCGGTGTGACACCCCGCCCGGCGGCGGAAAACACCGGGCGCGTCAAGTGAATTGGATATCAATAGTACAAAGCACATGGCACACTAAAAACATATTTTAATATCATTAAAGCAGTAATTGTTGTCACATAAATGAGGAATAAATAGTCATAAATTCAAAAATAAGGACCGACAATCAATGTAATTTATTGTTCAATTATTCTAAGTCTGATAGGCATCCTATGTCTTGAAGGCATAAAACGTTCAAACACCACCTGAAATATGTAAAAATAAAGTTAGCTATTTAAAGCTAGTGAGTAAACCACAATTGATACATAATAATATAGAAATCCGAGATCATCATAATATGCTGCGCAATCTTACATGCATAGCTATTTCATCATATTACTCAACCTTTGACCATAGAACACATGAACACATTGAACACACATTGAACACCATCATTGTATAGCAACTTGTAATCATTTGTCATGAGGAACCAACTCATGGTGCAATTAGTGATAACTGTCATTTAACCGTCTCGAAAGTAAGTTATCAAAAATTGTTTTAGCATTGAAGGGACGTAGTAACATTGCAACAAGTATCACAGCATAGTAACTAGTAACCATTGAATAGAATCGCTGGGTTTAAATCACCTATCAGGCCATTAGTGTAGGTGGGTTTCTCAGACCATTAGCGCTAACATTGTACCGGAGGAAATTACAAGTAATATACTACTTTAAACTAACACATAAGGATTGCATCTTGTCGCGAGTCAAGACTAACACATTTAATGATCTCATTTGAAAATAGGGACAAAGAAACGAAAACCAAAAGCATTGTATAGTAATTGAACATATTTCAGCCCCAAAAGGTAAAAGTAAAAAGGGGAGTGAATTTACTCACCTTGAAATGTGAAAGTAACCGAAACAATAGAAACGCAACAATAACGAACCGAGGGTTGCCCAAATATTAGTATCACCTAATTAATTGGGAAAAACCAAAACTTAGAAACGAAACAATAACATAGCAACAAGAACCAAACCAGAAAAATCCAGGGTTTCGGATTTGGGATTTTAGGGTTTTAAATTACTAATTAGGTATTAGGGTTTTGAAGTACAAATTAGGAATTAGGGTTTTAAAATGCGAATAGGAATTTAGGTACGAAAAGTAATTGTATTTTCGTATTAAATATATATATTTTACAAGAATCCATGCTTAGTTTTTATATATATTATAAGTATTTCTTCCTGTATTTTACTTTTGTACAAATTTAGAATACTAAATAACTTTATTATTTGTATATAGAAATTATAAGTTTTAAATTCCTTAAAGCATATTTAATATATATTTGTATAAGTACTAATAGCCATGCGGTATTATTTATAAGTTTTTATGCTTTAAGAAAAATATATTTAACTTGAACATGCTATATTATGTTATTAGAAAAATAGTTTTATGTTTAAATGGGTAGAAATATAAAGTTTTAAAAAAATAAGCAAGAAGACTCGAACCCGTGACCCCCTTGCTTATAACAGATCACTTAACCGCTGGACCAAAAGAGTGTTTTGTTAACAAATCTGTTTTTAATTGGTTGTATCTTTTAATAAACAACAAAACCCATCTTCAACATAAACCCTAGAACAAAATCCATCAGATTGATCTTGATTTTGCAAACACAAACACAATTGAATGTAGGATTCTTAATCGTGACAGGAATAGATCATTTTAATATAAAGGTCTTACTTGGATTTGAACAGATTGAATCAGATTTGATTGAAGAACATGAACTCGACAGGCCACGATCAAACAAGGACTTAGAGGCTGTCACAATTCGATTCCTCCTGCAGATTCACTCTTGAAGATGCAACCAACGAAAGCCCTAACACAATTGCGGGGTTAAACAAATATTCGATGATCAAAAGATGAAGAACAGATGTGCGCAAAGAGGGGGGGTACTTACAGATTTCAGAGAATTGAAACTAGAAATTGGAACAGTGAAGAGCTATTGCGTGTAATGGGGAGTGTATTTGTCGAAGGAATTGATGTGATTGCAGAGTTTGGATCGATTTTGGAAGTGAGATTTCGGCTTGACAAAAATAGAGTCAATTTTAGCACCAATCTCGCTGATAACGCGCTTTTGAATGTTAAAACGGGTTCGAAATTGGTTCGTGACAGATTAGGGATGATTTTATTGATTTGGGAATGACTAAAAATGCGTAAAACAACTTCGCCGGAGATTGGAGTTGGCCGGAAATTAGGCGCCGGAGAAGAGCCGGAAACACGGGGGGGGGGGGGCGCTTTGGTTTGGGTTAAAATAAAATTGACATCTTTAGCCCCTGCACTTTAAATTTGATATCTTTGTTTAATAACTTTAATTTAAGTTTTGAAAATTACAAGTTTGACCCAAAGTTAGTTTTACACATTATATTATCTAATTAACTTAACTACGTTAACTTGTAAAGTTTATATAAGTGACGTTTATATCTATTTAGTTCGTATTTGACGTTAAGAGACTATTGCCAGACTTAGAAGCGTTTTTGTTTAATAATTTTTATAAAATCTCTTCTATAGTACATTTTTGGGATTTATTATTACGAATAGTATTTATTTGGTGAACATAGATGATTCGCGACATAAAAATGGGTGATTAATTAAGATAGGAATAACGTACAAATCCGATACATTTATTCATTATAATAATGATGAGCATTACATCTTTTTGAAATAAATACGAATACAATTAAAATTAGAAAGTCTCGGGTTCGAGTCGGGTATTCGGACTCGGGTTCGGGGCAGATGTCACAGTCTCCCCTCCTTATAGAAATTTCGTCCCGAAATTTGCTCAAACCGAGGTAGAAGAAGAAGAAGAAGAAGCAAAAGATGCGGATATTAAACTTTCCATTATAAATGTACTTACGTTATTTAGTTCTTCTGTTTTGAGCAATGATACGTTAGTCTCGAGGAGTTGAATTAGAACAATTATTAAATTTTGATTTATTCATGATAAGAGAGGATTTATGATTTCTACATTGATTCGAATGGTAACAGGTTTGTTATTTTAGATCAACTTAGAATATATATAGTTTATCTTACTCGAAATTGTACGATATGTTTTATTATATGAATAGATACTTAGAACGACACGAGAATTCACGAATAGAAACAACGCTTCATTTGACAGTATTACAGAAGCATTTATATATAGGATGTACCAGCGGCGTATCCACCATGCTCTTGTCATACCACATTTGTCGTATTGCCCTCAAACACATGACAAAACTTGCTATGGTTTCCATGCACCAACTTCCATAACTCCGTGTGCACCCGTAATTACTTTAGTTTTTGCATGGACCTCATAGTTTATTCGATCACGCCTGAGTCAAAGGTATATAAAAATTTTAAATAGAATGATGACACACTTAGGTCCCGAAATCATACTCAATAGCATTTGGCATTTGGAAAAATTTAGTTTAAGACGATACGTAAATTAATGATATGAGAGAATTGAGTTTATTAGGTAGTCATTGCTCTTGAAAATAGTTTTGTTGACCGACATAGCTCGTCAAGTTCGAATATCAAAATTGTAACAACCTATGTTTTTGAAAACCAACTTCATGTGTGTGAGGTGTAGATGTCATTTGATATTAAGTTGATAGTTTATTAGGATTATAGAAAAAATTAGTTTTATAAAGGTTTGATGCTTTGGATAATCCAATTTATAGTTCTAATGAATAGATCACTTAGTTCCTATTGGATTCGATTTTTAAGATGCTTGAATTTATATGACCAACAACTATAGGTAAACCAAATGTGTTGATTATGGTAGTAAACAAGGTTATAAGAGATTTTGTTATTTTTCTATAATGCGATAATGAATTTATAAAAAGTTTGAAGTTTTAATTCTCTACCGTAGATAAGGGGATTGATTCGAAAATAAGAGGCATAATCTAAGTTTCAACTACCTGGTATTAGAAAACATATAACATGTTGTTTGTTGAAGTCTTAGTAACATAACTGAGAAGACGTGGAATAGTTGTGTAATCGTTAAAATAGTTGATTATTTTTAGAGAAATTATTTATCATAATAATATTATTATTTAATATAATTTTTTTTTAGAAAATGAAGAACTCATTTTTAATAGTATTAACTATTGGTTGGTAGTTTTACAAAACCTTAGATAAAACATGGTATTTTAGGTACAAATTTTACACTTAAAACACGTTGGGTTTGAATGAGTTTATAGAAACGAGATGTATAGAATTTCATTAGTGATCATATATACATTTGAAATGTTTTAGTTCATTGAGTTTAGGATAGGTGTGTAGTGAGTTCACGTTAATTTTTGGAAGACGAATTTATGAATAACATTATTTAATGGCGGATTAGAAATTGGATTAGAATCTTATAATTAGATGAGTAGTTTAGACACAAAATTTGTGAAATCAACTGAATACATTAGCATAACAAAATAGTAATTCCGTTACGAGATTTCAGGAATCATGAATAAGTCTTTAATTTTAGATTCGATAATTGAATTGAGATTAGAAGTATGCCTTAGATTTGGTATCTGGCATTTGCCTTGAAGTTTTGATAATTCGATTGAGGTTAGTCGATATATCTTAGTTTTGATTTAGAATATTTGGGTGGCGATGGTATTAGTGAGTCGTAATCACTTGGAATGATAGGATAGAAAAAGGATTTTCATGAGACATAAGGAAATTTTGAATAACTTAAGTTGTAATGAAATTTTGTATTGAATAAAAAGGACAATTGTACTTTGAATTTTTCATAGAATTTTTAAAACCCATAACATAGTAATCACTTGAGAACCATTGAAATGTAAATAAGCAAGCTTGAAATAACATTTGAAATTATATAGAAACCCATTGGAATAATCCAGAAATCATAGAAAATAATAACCATGGAATCCATAAGTAAATAGAATTTGGAGGCTTAGGAATGTGTCTTGGTTTTGGACACTTAAGACTTATCAAAGTGTTAAGTTCATTTTTAACGTATTCGAGAAGGCGTGCTTTAGCCTATAGGGTCACACTCATCTCGTCCATCCCCAGGTAAGCATACTGATCTCTTAAAGAGATTTATACGAAATGCTTTGCCTTAGACAGGATGTCCGTGATACAGGTGTTCCCCCTTCCAGATTGCACACGTTCTCACGTTTCAAACTCACTTAAGACAATGACGAGATTCCACAAAGAGAAGATCCTGATCATACAGACGAGTCTCTTGTAACTCCTTCGCGAAATCGTATAAGAAATGAGATTAAGAATAGCATAAAAAGGTTCGTAGAAGGAAAACAAATAAGTTCAAAAGAATTCCTAAGTACATCTAGTTGCACTAAAGACTCTTAGGTTATAGTCTAGGTCGGTGTGTTTCTAATACCACATCCTAGTTCCCTATAACCATGGCTCTGATACCAAACTGTGACACCCCGCCCGGCGGCGGAAAACACCGGGCGCGTCAAGTGAATTGGATATCAATAGTACAAAGCACATGGCACACTAAAAACATATTTTAATATCATTAAAGCAGTAATTGTTGTGACATAAATGAGGAATAAATAGTCATAAATTCAAAAATAAGGACCGACAATCAATGTAATTTATTGTTCAATTATTCTAAGTCTGATAGGCATCCTATGTCTTGAAGGCATAAAACGTTCAAACACCACCTGAAATATGTAAAAATAAAGTTAGCTATTTAAAGCTAGTGAGTAAACCACAATTGATACATAATAATATAGAAATCCGAGATCATCATAATATGCTGCGCAATCTTACATGCATAGCTATTTCATCATATTACTCAACCTTTGACCATAGAACACATGAACACATTGAACACCATCATTGTATAGCAACTTGTAATCATTTGTCATGAGGAACCAACTCATGGTGCAATTAGTGATAACTGTCATTTAACCGTCTCGAAAGTAAGTTATCAAAAATTGTTTTAGCATTGAAGGGACGTAGTAACATAGCAACAAGTATCACAGCATAGTAACTAGTAACCATTGAATAGAATCGCCGGGTTTAAATCACCTATCAGGCCATTAGTGTAGGTGGGTTTGTCAGACCATTAGCGCTAACATTGTACCGGAGGAAATTACAAGTAATATACTACTTTAAACTAACACATAAGGATTGCATCTTGTCGCGAGTCAAGACTAACACATTTAATGATCTCATTTGAAATTAGGGACAAAGAAACGAAAACCAAAAGCATTGTATAGTAATTGAACATATTTCAGCCCCAAAAGGTAAAAGTAAAAAGGGGAGTGAATTTACTCACCTTGAAATGTGAAAGTAACCGAAACAATAGAAACGCAACAATAACGAACCGAGGGTTGCCCAAATATTAGTATCACCTAATTAATTGGAAAAAACCAAAACTTAGAAACGAAACAATAACATAGCAACAAGAATCAAACCAGAAAAATCCAGGGTTTCGGATTTGGGATTTTAGGGTTTTAAATTACTAATTAGGTATTAGGGTTTTGAAGTACAAATTAGGAATTAGGGTTTTAAAATGCGAATAGGAATTTAGGTACGAAAAGTAATTGTATTTTCGTATTAAATATATATATTTTACAAGAATCCATGTTTAGTTTTTATATATATTATAAGTATTTCTTCCTGTATTTTACTTTTGTACAAATTTAGAATACTAAATAACTTTATTATTTGTATATATAAATTATAAGTTTTAAATTCCTTAAAGCGTATTTAATATATATTTGTATAAGTACTAATAGCCATGCGGTATTATTTATAAGTTTTTATGCTTTAAGAAAAATATATTTAACTTGAACATGCTATATTATGTTATTAGAAAAATAGTTTTATGTTTAAATGGGTAGAAATATAAAGTTTTAAAAAAATAAGCAAGAAGACTCGAACCCGTGACCCCCTTGCTTATAACAGATCACTTAACCGCTGGACCAAAAGAGTGTTTTGTTAACAAATCTGTTTTTAATTGGTTGTATCTTTTAATAAACAACAAAACCCATCTTCAACATAAACCCTAGAACAAAATCCATCAGATTGATCTTGATTTTGCAAACACAAACACAATTGAATGTAGGATTCTTAATCGTGACAGGAATAGATCATTTTAATATAAAGGTCTTACTTGGATTTGAACAGATTGAATCAGATTTGATTGAAGAACATGAACTCGACAGGCCACGATCAAACAAGGACTTAAAGGCTGTCACAATTCGATTCCTCCTGCAGATTCACTCTTGAAGATGCAACCAACGAAAGCCCTAACACAATTGCGGGGTTAAACAAATATTCGATGATCAAAAGATGAAGAACAGATGTGCGCAAAGAGGGGGGGTACTTACAGATTTCAGAGAATTGAAACTAGAAATTGGAACAGTGAAGAGCTATTGCGTGTAATGGGGAGTGTTTTTGTCGAAGGAATTGATGTGATTGCAGAGTTTGGATCGATTTTGGAAGTGAGATTTCGGCTTGACAAAAATAGAGTCAATTTTAGCACCAATCTCGCTGATAACGCGCTTTTGAATGTTAAAACGGGTTCGAAATTGGTTCGTGACAGATTAGGGATGATTTTATTGATTTGGGAATGACTAGAAATGCGTAAAACAACTTCGCCGGAGATTGGAGTTGGCCGGAAATTAGGCGCCGGAGAAGAGCCGGAAACACCGGGGGGGGGGGGCGCTTTGGTTTGGGTTAAAATAAAATTGACATCTTTAGCCCCTGCACTTTAAATTTGATATCTTTGTTTAATAACTTTAATTTAAGCTTTGAAAATTACAAGTTTGACCCAAAGTTAGTTTTACACATTATATTATCTAATTAACTTAACTACGTTAACTTGTAAAGTTTATATAAGTGACGTTTATATCTATTTAGTTTGTATTTGACGTTAAGAGACTATTGCCAGACTTAGAAGCGTTTTTGTTTAATAATTTTTATAAAATCTCTTCTATAGTACATTTTTGGGATTTATTATTACGAATAGTATTTATTTGGTGAACATAGATGATTCGCGACATAAAAATGGGTGATTAATTAAGATAGGAATAACGTACAAATCCGATACATTTATTCATTATAATAATGATGAGCATTACATCTTTTTGAAATAAATACGAATACAATTAAAATTAGAAAGTCTCGGGTTCGAGTCGGGTATTCGGACTCGGGTTCGGGGCAGATGTCACAACCGGCTCAAACTGTACAATATCATCTAAAGATCTTTCCTTCACAATCTCAGCCACTTTAACCACTTCTAGCACTTCAGTTGCCATTACAGACTCAGATTGAATCGGCTCAATATGAACTGTTTCATCAGTCTTTGCTTTCTTCGCACTTACCTCTTCTCTAATAATCTCAGGCACATCATCCAGTTTGTGTTTTCCCTCAGCTTTGTCAAGATTGACAGAATCAGCAGCTTCATTGGGAATAGGGACAAATTCTACAATTTGTTTTGTCACAGTCTTAGATCGTTGTGATCTAGTTTGATAAACTGTGACGTCCCTAGGAGTCTCAGACACTCCAACGTCTTCATCAACAGTAAAATCTTTATCTGATTCTGATCTGACAGGCTCCTCTTCTTTCAGCCAACTTTCTAATACCTCCTTTTCGGCGCGTAAAGTGTTGCATTCTGCTTGCGACTCTTCAAAATCAGCCTTTAACTTCTCATAATCAGCTTTCAGCTTTTCATGATCCTCATCTAATGCTTTAAAAGTTTCTAAATTCTTCTGATGAGTAGCCCAAAACTCTTCTAATCTCTTCTTCTTCCTTTCATTAGATGCTTTCAACTGCGCATTAGCATCTAAGAGTTTGGCTATCATCCTTTCAACTGCGCATTAGCATCAAAGGTTGTTAAACTTGTGTAGTTGCTGGAGATGATGTGGTGGGAATATCTACTGGAACAGAGACAGTAACGCCAGCATCAGTATCATCAACTGCCTGTGCAACAGTCTCCACTTCGGCCATTAACTCCTGTGCAATCTGAACAACATTCACTGGTTCAGCCACACTAACATTTTCAAAAACAAATGGCTCCTCAACTAACATAGGCTCAACCACAGTTTTAGATCTTAGAGATCTAGAATAATGAACTGTGATATCCCTAGGAGAATCCACGACAACATCTTCTTCAACCTCAATATTAACAACTTCAACAGTCTCAATCTCAATCGGTTCATCAACTTCAATAATCTCTGCCTCCTCAGGAACTGATTCAGCACTTTCTTCTTCAATACTACCATCATTTCCATCATCACCATCATTGCCACTATTATCATCACCACTATCAGATTCATTCTCTTCTTCTTCATTCTCATCATCATCTTCAGGATAACGAGCACGAAACTCATCATCATCCAATAAATTATCAGGCACCTCATCAACTAGATCTAACGGATCTACAATCTCACCATGTGATATATGATGATATACCACTTCGATATCTTCATCATTGTTCGCTATGTCTCTCATATAAGCAAACATCTCAACATCTACAACATTCCCAATACTCATCTTCCGATAAGATAGAGCATTCATGTCCTCAGTATATAAAATCCCTCCTTCAAACCCTTCTTCTCGAATGATAGGATAAGCTATATTGATCATAAGTTGCAAGAATCTCGGATACATAAGAAACTTGAACCTCTTCCCTTTCATAAGATTGAACACAAAGCCCTTCATTATCCACTTCGACATGTTGAAAGGTTTGTTCTCAGCAATAGCAACGATAGGGGACGCGATGTCAGAAGGAAAGTTATCAAACCCAGCACTTGTTCTGGACATGCATTGTTGTATCACATAACATAGCAACTTCCATTTCTTCCCCAATCGAGCACTAACAAACTGCTGCTTGGGAAATATGGGAGGATGACCCATATTAATGAAACAAGCCTGACATTCAGCAGTAGTTAGCTCATCTAAAGCACCAATCTCTTCATCATCAATCCTCAGAGCAGTCCGGATGGACTCTTCAGACCCAGTGAGCAGTCCGGATGGACTCTTCAGACACAGTTAGCTGTAATTGTCTGGTAATGTTTCCTCTGACAACAGAAACTCCAGCTTCATCAGTCACAACCTCAGAAGTCCTCCAGAAGCTTTTGATAAGCCTTGCATATACAATTGGCTTAGCACACATTGCATAAACATACTTCGTTCTTCTGAGAAACTTGATCATATCTCTATACCCCTCTGTTTCTGGTATAGATTCATCCAAACATGCAACAAGATTGTGCTTAAGCTCGAATTTAAGATTCTCCATCTGTTTTGACAAAAACAAGACATATATGTTAGACTTTTCATTCATAAACAACAACATTTGCATAAGTATTTAAACAAAAGTTATAATGTAAAACAATCACATAATCATTTTAACACCTAAGTTGATCTAACAATCTGATTTTAATCATTTTGTTTAATAAAAACTTTGTGAATCAATGATCATACAATATTTTACACTTAACAGTTTAATCACTTAAGAACACAAATCTGAAATTTTGTATGATGAAATTGTTTAACATGTTTTAGTTCATTTTTAGCATAGATTTGTCACACACAAACAGATAATTCATCGTTTTAACATTAATACTCATGAACATTCAAAAGTTCATCAATGGCGGTTCGACAGTGATGTGAAAATTTCAGTTGATTTAGTTGTTTTTTTAGCAATTTGATGTAAATTAATGAACGATTATTGATGATCGACAGTTTCTACAACTAATACAACATTTGATTTAAGTTTTAACACTCAAAATCAAAGTGTCGATTCAATGATCCAATTACTGTTCATCATCATTTTTCGTTTTTTACGATCAATCAGCAAGTTTATCAAGGTCGAATCATGTTAAGTATACCTTATTCAATCAATATAACTTGTTACAGAACAATCGATTGAATATGATAATAGCAATTAGATGTACAGGGGATTCGTTCAGTAATGTTGGTGAAAAATGATAAGTGTTGTGAAGAGGCGGGTATTTATATGATTGAAAATTAGGTCAAACTTATTGGGACGGGTCAACAATTTGGGACGGGTAAACAATTTGGCCCAATAAGCCTAGACGGGTCATGTACTGTTGAGCCGCGTCATGCACTGTTGGGACGGGTCACAACCTTGGACGGGTCAACATTTAACATGTAAAACACTTGGACGGGTCAATCACTGTAGAGACGGGTCAAGTACTGTTGGGACGGGTCAGAGTTAGGAACAACTACACCTGTTTTGGTTTTACCCATCACCCGGCTGCATAGTAGTCTTCTCAACATCACCCGGCTTGCACAATACTTCATGTTCATTACCCGGCTGCATAGTGATATTATTTCATTACCCGGCTGTATAAAGACAGCTTTTCTTTATCATCCGGCTACACAGTTGTCATACTTACCCGGTTGCACAGTGTTCTTCACTTACACGGCTAGATAGAATCTTCATTCTATTACCCGGCTGTTTAGTGTCAACACTTCATCACCCGGCTGTATAGTAACACACAACTTGTCACCCGACTTCACTTCTTCTTTCACCTGGCTACCTTCTTTCACTCAATCACCCGGCTGATATCAAACAACACTGTCTTACCCGGCTAAATAGTGACTTCATTACCCGGCTAAATAGTGTCTTCTGATATCTTCACCCGGCAATAACACTTTGACAATTTTTCATTTTTCGTCGTCTGTTGACTTTTCAACTGCATTTATTGCACCTACAGACATTCTCGACATATTAATTAGACAAGATATCCTTATTAGGGTTTGTCACATTAATAATCAACAATATTAAATAGGCAACAAATTTAATTCTCATAAATTCCTTTTTCATTTTCTTTGATTTTTCTCACAAAAATGCTTTTGCACAACCAAAATTTCTATATCCCGAAGCAATTTCTTAAAAACACATCACAAGACCTTGGGTTTGTTTTTAACACATCCAATACATTTGCTTTTCATACCACATAATCTTGTTCATTCAAACATACTTATTCAAAATATTTTTGGTTTTTGGCTTTTCTTCCATTATTCTCCCCCTAAACTTGAAATTTCTTGAAATTTTTAAGTTTAAAAAGGATGTCGATGTGTCAATAAAGAATCCATATGCCTGCACACACAAAGCACACACATTAAAATAAAGACATATGCAATGCAATGAATCAAAATATCGCAGTGAGATCATACCACACATTATCTGAACATGTTTTGCAAATTTTGAATAGACATTTGACTTATGTTTGATTGAGTGATGATATGAAAACATACCAATTAGCTCGAATTGACACACTTACTTTTTCAGTATCATGATGAGATTAAGGTTCGATTAAAATGACTTATGTGACCCTCATGCATACATATGTCAACATATTTCCTTATCAACCACTACCTGAATGCATATTGCACAAAACTGGTCACTTACAATCATAAACAGTGTGGAATCTGGGTTCTATTCGGATTTGGTCCACTTTGGGACTTCTTTTAAATTCCATTTTGGAATTTTAATTTCCTATCGTTCCCCTTGGGAATCTTCTGAATTCCATTTTGGAATTTTTGTTTGGTGATGGTCCACATTTGGGACTCTTTTTGTTCCAACTTTGGGAATCTTTTGCTGCACCTTGAAGCTCAAAAGAGACTTCATGTGAGACTTCAGGTCTGTGGATACCACAACATGATAGTTCTAGACGAACCGAGCTTGGATCTAGATCTGAGATTGTTTGGGTATGTTGTTTGCAATCAGTGATGCGGAAACTCACTGATCACGTATTGATGCTTGAATGCTCATGAAGATCAATGCAAGTGATTGATTTAGGCATTGGTTCATGAGTAAAACCCAATCCTAGTTTGCTTTTGTTTCCTCTTTCACTTATAAGTTGTTTAACCATAGTTTTACAACTTTTCACCTTTGTTAATTCAACTTGTGTGACTGCATGAGCAACTTTTTCTTGTTCAAAGTTCTTTGTCATTTCTTCAAGTTGTTTGGTCACAAGTTCCAGATCCTTTAAGGTATTGTTCCATGATTCTTTAAGTGACAATATTTTCTCATCAGCAATTTTGTGATCAATTTTAAGTTGTTCATGAATTTTTTCATGTTTGCTTAATTTGTCACCAATTTTAAAAGAATGAGTTCGATAATGTTCTACTTGTTGAATGCATTGTTCAGAACATAACCTTTCTTTCCGAATCCGAAGGATCTGAAGTGTTGATTGAAAGTTTGAAAGAAGATGATGCTGTGACGACTGAAGCTGATGATGAAGCTAGCAACAAATCTGAGCCTGTTCTGATTCAACTTGTTGAATATCCTGAACTGAATCCCAAGCCAGAAGAAAAGGTGAAGGATGAAGCTGAATTTTCAGGATACAATGATCCTGAATACATCAGGTGGAAGAATGAACAGAAGGCGAAAGTTGCTGATCAACTGATCAAGAAGCAAGAAGTGAAAAAGACTGAAGTTTCAAATGCAAAGATGCAGAAATTAAAATCGAAAATCAATCAATCTGAAACAAAACAGTCAAAAGGCAAAAGTGTCATAAAATCGAATGACAACACCAAAGCTCAAACTGTTAAAACTGACAATGTTAAACCTGTCAAGAAGAAAGTGTCAAAAGGAAAAACAATTAAGTTTGTATCTGCAGGAACTTTCGATATGAACGGATCTTATGGTAACCAAATCAATTCTTCAATCAAATCTAACTCTGGTCTGAAAACAGGTTCAGGTCCTAAGTCTTCCGTTGTCAATGATAAAAGAATTGAACCAAAGAAGGTAACCAAACAAGATGGTTTAAAATCGAACCAAGGTCCCAAGCAAGCAAAATCACAATCAAAATCTCCACAAAAGAATCAAGTTAATCTAAAACCGACCAAAACTGATAATGAATCACAAGTGGGTTCAACATCAAAAGTTAACAATCGGCTCTTTAGGATTAGCAAGAAACATTGTGAGATTTGTGATCGTTATAATCATGTTACTGCTGAATGTTTCTTTAACAGGTACTGCAGTTACTGTGACAAAAGAAATCATTCTTCAGAAGAATGTTTTTATAAAAAATTATGTGATATTTGTGAAAGGAGAAACCATGACACAAAAGATTGTTTCTTTCGGAAAAACTCATCTAGAGAAATGACTCCGTTTTCAAATTTTCAAAGAAATCAATCTGTTGGTTTTCAAAATTTTAATCAAAGTCATTCTCCTGATTTGAGAACTTTCAAACAAAACAATTCTGGTTTTAATAACTTTCCATCAAGAAATGTGCAGGTTAACAGTTTTAAGCCAAGAGCTTTGATGGTAAGAAATCAGAAATTTGAAAATAACTTGATCCTAAGTTAGAGGAAAGGTTCATTGCTTTAAGAAGAAAGCAAACAAATCAAGCCGTTGGGCGAAACAGTTTTCAACCAAATCTCTCGAATGAAACAAATTTTCAAAATCTTCATTATCAACAAGTTACTGTAACAGATAGATTCGGAAAACCCAAGACCATGTGGGCCTGGGTTGACCAAACTACCTAGGTAATTGTTAAATGCAGGTACACCCTAGAAGACCTATCAACTCATGGTTTGTTGATAGTGGGTGTAGTCGGCACATGACAGGCAATCATGCCTTGCTTCAAGATTTTAAGCTATAGAATGGTACACATGTTGCTTTTGGAGGAGATGCTGGTGGCAAAATAACTGGAGAAGGAACCGTGTCAAATGGGGTCATTAGCTTTGATAAAGTCAACTACTGTGCACAGTTGAACTTTAATTTGCTAAGTGTATCTCAAATTTGTGACAAATCTTATTCAACATTGTTTGATGATTCTTTTTGCTATATTCTCAAACCAGGTTTCAAGATTGACAATGAATGGGTAGTGGTTAAAGCTCCAAGAGATCGTGATGTATACAAGCTTGATATGTCGTAGATTGATGCTGAAACCGAAACTACTTGCCTCATTGCACATGCATCAAATGATGAGAGTCAGCTTTGGCATAGACGGCTGGGCCATTCAAACTTCAGAAACATGAACCGATTGGTGACTGGAAATCATGCTGTGGGAATACCGTCAAAGAAATTCTCCACAACTGATCTCTGTCCAGCATGTTTGAAAAGAAAACAACACCGAATGTCTTTTAAGTCCAAGCAAGAGAACTCCATTTCAAAGCCCTTACAGATGCTACATATGGATCTTTTTGGACCAACGAATGTTCAAAGCATCGGAAAGAAGTCTTATTGTTTTGTCATCATTGATGATTTTACTAGATTTTCTTGGGTTTATTTTTTGCATGTTAAATCTGAAACTGCTGAGTTGCTAAAAGAATTTATTATCAAAGTTGAAAATCAGTTGGATTGCAAAGTGAAAATCTTGAGAAGTGATAATGGAACCGAATTTAAAAATGCTAATGTTGATTTGTTTTGTGCAGAAAAAGGAATTGCGCGTCAATTTAGTGCTCCAAGAACGCCTCAACAAAACGGTGTGGCTGAACGGAAAAATCGAACACTAATTGAAGCAGCAAGATCCATGCTCGCAGATGCCAAAATCCCTATCACATTCTGGGATGAAGCTATTGCTACTGCGTGTTTTGTACAAAACAGGACATTATTGGTTCAGGATAAACAGAAAACATCATATGAGTTGTTATTTGGAAGAAAACCGAATATTTCATACTTGAAAGCATTTGGTTGTCCTGTATCGATTCTAAATTTAAGTGATCATCTCGGTAAATTTGAGTCAAAATCTGACGATGGATTTTTCCTCGGTTACTCGTCTGTTTCAAAAGCTTATCGGGTTTTTAATAGCAAAACAAACACTGTTATTGAAACTATTAACGTAAAGTTTTTAGAAAATTCATTTCCGTCAGTGGCTCATGGTCCCGAATGGTTATTTGATTTAGATTCGTTATCAAAATCTTTCAATTCTAACTTGTTTGATTTTTCAGGAACATCGAGTAAAGAATCAGGCGACTTAGGATGTTTCAGTGATGATTCTGACAATGACGATGATAGCAATCTCAATTCTGAGTATCCGTTCATGTCATTTCATAATCCTGATCATGTCATATCTAATCAAACTCCGGGTCCATCTGGTTCTCAAGAAGCTCAAGAATCGAACAATTTTGATGCTGAAGTGAATACGCAAAATTCTCCTAATGATGGTGGATCTGTTCAAAATCAACCATCATCAGATCCGAATGTTGAAGTTGTTCCAGAATCTTTTGACTACTTCATTAATTCACCGGATCAAGTCCCTAATTTCACTCCGCATACTTCTACAATTCTACAAGATCTACCGAATTTGAATCAGTCTAATCTGGAGATTCAAGTACAAGGTGACGTTTTACCAACTCATCGAGTTCATAGGAATCATCCTGTCTCTCAGATTATTGGGCCTTTGAATCAGAGAACTATGAGAAGTCAGACTGAACATGCAAACATTTGTCTTTATTCATGTTTTCTTTCTCAAGTGGTGCCAAAGAACATTTCAGAAGCGTTACAAGATAATAGTTGGATTGAAGCCATGCAAGAGGAGTTATTACAAATTCGCAAACAAGAAGTTTGGAAATTAGTGGACTTACCTGAAGGAGAAAATGCGATTGGTACACGATGGTTGTACAAGAACAAGCCAGATGAACGTGGCATTGTGGTCAGAAATAAAGCCAGACTTATTGCACAAGGTTACACTCAAGAAGAAGGTATTGACTATGAAGAAGTGTTTGCTCCGGTCGCTCGACTTGAAGCTATTCGCGTTTTTCTAGCTTATGCCTCTTTCATGAAGTTCAAAGTGTTTCAAATGGACGTTAAAGGCGCTTTTCTGTATGGACCAATTACCGATGATGTGTACGTCAGACAACCTCCAGGTTTTGAGGATCCTGAGTATCCACATCGTGTATACAAATTGAGCAAAGCTTTATATGGTCTACATCAAGCTCCAAGGATTTGGTACGAGACGTTATCTAAACATTTGCTAGAACATGGTTTTACAAGAGGTCAGATTGATCCAACTTTATTCATGAAGCGGGAAAATGAAGATCTTTTATGTGTTCAAGTGTATGTGGATGATATCATCTTTGGATCAACAAGTGCGTCCATGTGCAAAGAGTTTGAAGAAATCATGAAATCAAGATTTCAGATGAGTTCGATGGGGGAGATTAATTTCTTTCTTGGATTGCATGTAAAACAATCAGCAGACGGAATTTTTATCAACCAATCAAAGTTTGTTGAAAAGTTGCTGAAAAAGTTCAAGATGCAAGATTGTCAGACTATTCGAACTCCATCTGATGTGAATTGCAAGATACAGCCGGATCCGAAAGGCAAATCCGTTGATCAAACACTGTACAGATCAATATTTGGTTCACTGATGTATCTCACTGCATCAAGACCAGACATTATGTATGCTGTATGTGTGTGCGCCAGATATCAGTCTGATCCAAAGGAGTCGCACCTGGTTGCTGTTAAACGTATTTTCAGATACCTTAAAGGGAAACCGAATCTCGGGTTATGGTATCCTTATGAAGGCAATTTTGAATTATATAGTTATTCTGATAGTGACTTTGGTGGGTGTGCTCTTGACAGGAACTCGACTACGGGTGGATGTTAATTTCTGGGTCCTAGACTTGTTTCTTGGCAATGCAAAAAGCAGACCAACGTTTCTGTATCCACAGCTGAAGCAGAGTATATCGCTGCATCTGCAGGATGTTCTCAAGTTTTGTGGTTACAAAACCAATTGCTTGACTACGGGTTTAACTTTCTCAAAACTCATATTTACATAGACAACACTGCTGCTATGTTCATTACTGCTAATCTGTTCAACACTCAAAAACCAAACATATCGAAATTCGATATCACTTTCTCAGAGACAACTCTGAAAAAGGTTTAATAATTTTGATTAAAGTTCATACCGACAAACAACTGGCAGATCTTTTCACAAAATCTTTTTTGTTAGGGCGGTTTGAATTCTTAATTCAATCCATAGGGTAACGATGCAGTCCATGGAATCAATACTTGACATCGACTTATTCTATTTTTGGCTTTTATATTTTCTGATTGTGTATTGAGTTTTTGAAAAATAGAATCAATCATGGTTGATTAATCCTATGGATTGAATTAAGAATTCAAACCGTCCTGACAAGAAAGATTTTGTGAAAAGATCTGCCAGTTGTTTGTCGGTATGAACTTTAATCAAAATTATTAAACCTTTTTCAGAGTTGTCTCTGAGAAAGTGATATCGAATTTCGATATGTTTGGTTTTTGAGTGTTGAACAGGATTAGCAATAATGAACATAGCAGCAGTATTGTCTATGTAAATAGGAGTTTTGAGAAAGTTAAACCCGTAGTCAAGCAATTGGTTTTGTAACCACAAAACTTGAGAACATCCTGCAGATGCAGCGATATACTCTGCTTCAGCTGTGGATACAGAAACGTTGGTCTGCTTTTTGCATTGCCAAGAAACAAGTCTAGGACCCAGAAATTGACATCCACCCGTAGTCGATTTCCTGTCAAGAGCACACCCACCAAAGTCACTATCAGAATAACTATATGATTCAAAATTTCCTTCATAAGGATACCATAACCCGAGATTCGGTTTCCCTTTAAGGTATCTGAAAATACGTTTAACAACAATCAGGTGCGACTCCTTTGGATCAGACTGATATCTGGCACACACACATACAGCATACATGATGTCTGGCCTTGATGCAGTAAGATACATCAGTGAACCGATCATTGATCTATACAGTGTTTGATCAACAGATTTCCCTTTTGGATCCTGTTGTATCTTGCAATTCACGTCAGATGGCGTTCGAATAGTCTGACAATCTTGCATCTTGAACTTTTTCAGCAACTTCTCAACAAACTTTGATTGGTTGATAAAAATTCCTTCAGCTGACTGTTTTACTTGCAATCCGAGAAAGAAATTAATCTCCCCCATCGAACTCATCTGAAATCTTGCTTTCATAATTTCCTCAAACACTTTGCACATGGACGGACTTGTTGATCCAAAGATGATATCATCCACATACACTTGAACACATAAAAGATCTTCATTTTCCCGCTTCATGAATAAAGTAGGATCAATCTGACCTCTTGTAAAACCATGTTCTAGCAAATGTTTAGATAACGTCTCGTACCAAATCCTTGGGGCTTGATGAAGACCATATAAAGCTTTGCTCAATTTGTATACACGATGTGGATACTCAGGATCCTCAAAACCTGGAGGTTGTCTGACGTACACATCATCGGTAATTGGTCCATACAGAAAAGCGCCTTTAACATCCATTTGAAACACTTTGAACTTCATGAAAGAGGCATACGCTAGAAAAACGCGAATAGCTTCAAGTCGAGCAACCGAAGCAAACACTTCTTCATAGTCAATACCTTCTTCTTGAGTGTAACCTTGTGCAATAAGTCTGGCTTTATTTCTGACCACAATGCCACGTTCATCTGGCTTGTTCTTGTACAACCATCTTGTACCAATCGCATTTTCTCCTTCAGGTAAGTCCACTAATTTCCAAACTTCTTGTTTGCGAAATTGAAGTAACTCCTCTTGCATGGCTTCAATCCAACTGTTATCTTGCAACGCTTCTGAATAAAGACAAACGTTTGCATGTTCAGTCTGACTTCTCATAGTTCGCTGATTCAAAGGCCCAATAATCTGAGAGACAGGATGATTCCTATGAACTCGATGAGTTGGTATAACGTCACCTTGTACTTGACTCTCCAGATTAGACTGATTCAGATTCGGTAAATCTTGTAAAATTGTAGAAGCATGCGGAGTGAAATTAGGAACTTGTTCTGGTGAATTTATGAAGTAGTCAAATGATTCTGGAACAACTTCAACATTCGGATCTGATGATGGTTGATTTTGAACAGATCCACCATCATTAGGAAAATTTTGCGGATTTACATCATCACCAAGAATGTTTGATTCTTGATCTTCTTGAGAACCCGATGGACCCGAAGCTTGATTGGATACACCATTATCAGGATAATGAAATGACATAAACGGATACTCAGAATTGAGATTGCTATCATCGTCATTATCAGAATCATCACTGAAGCATCCTAAGTCTCCTGATTCTTTTCTCGTCTTTCCTGAAAAATCAAACAAGTTAGAATTGAAAGATTTTGATAACGAATCTAAATCAAACAACCATTCGGGACCATGAGCCACTAACAGAAACTAATTTTCTAAAAACTTTACATTAATAGTTTCAATAACAACTTTTGTTTTGCTATTAAAAACCCGATAAGCTTTTGAAACAGATGAGTAACCAAGGAAAAATCCATCGTCAGATTTTGACTCAAATTTACCGAGATGATCACTTAAATTTAGAATCGATACAGGACAACCAAATGCTTTCAAGTATGAAATATTTGTTTTTCTTCCAAATAACAACTCATAAGACGTTTTATATTTATCCTGAACCAATAATGTCCTGTTTTGCACAAAACAAGTAGTAGCAATAGCTTCGTCCCAGAATGTGATAGGGATTTTGGCATCTGCAAGCATGGATCTCGCTGCTTCAATCAGTGTCCGATTTTTCCGTTCTGCAACTCCGTTCTGTTGTGGAGTTCTTGGAGCACTAAATTGGCGCGCAATTCCTTTTTCTGCACAAAACAAATCGACATTAGCGTTTTTAAACTCGGTTCCATTATCACTTCTCAAAATTTTTACTTTACAATCCAACTGATTTTCAACTTTGATGATAAATTCTTTTAACAACTCAGCAGTTTCAGATTTAACATGCAAGAAATAAACCCAAGAAAATCTAGTAAAATCATCAATGATGACAAAACAATAAGACTTCTTTCCAATGCTTTGAACATTAGTTGGTCCGAATAGATCCATATGTAGCATCTGCAAAGGTTTCGAAATAGAGTGTTCTTGCTTGGACTTAAAAGACATTCTGTGCTGTTTTCCTTTCAAACATGCTGGACAGAGATCAGTTGTTGAGAATTTCTTTGACGGTATTCCCATAGCATGATTTCCAGTCACCAGTCGGTTCATGTTTCTGAAGTTTGAATGGCCCAACCGTCTATGCCAAAGCTGACTCTCATCATTTGAAGCATGCGCAATGAGACAAGTAGTTTCGGTTTCAGCATCAATCTGTGACATATCAAGCTTGTATACATCACGATCTCTTGGAGCTTTAACCACCACCCACTCATTGTCAATCTTGAAACCTGGTTTGAGTATGTAACAAAAAGAATCATCAAATAATGTTGAATATGATTTGTCACAAATTTGAGATACACTTAGCAAATTAAAGTTCAACTGTGCACAGTAGTTGACTTTATCAAAGCTAATGACCCTATTTGACACGGTTCCTTCTCCAGTAATCTTTCTACCAGCGTCTCCTCCAAATGCAACATGAGTACCATTCTTTAGCTTAAAATCTTGAAGCAAGGCATGATTTCCTGTCATATGCCGGCTACACCCACTATCAACAAACCATGAGTTGATAGGTCTTCTAGGGCGTACCTTTGGTTGTTCAGCAGATGATGAAGCTTCAGATGTAGCCATAAGTGCAACTTCTGGTTCAGATTCTTCAACAGGATCTGCCTTTTCACTCCAATCATATTCCTCAGTCACTTTACCATCCCCTTCTTTAGACCAATCTTCCTCAATTTCACATACTAATGCCAAACTTGAAGTGAGATCAGATGTAAACTGTTTCGCATAAGCACTCCAGTCATATCCATCTTTCACACTAACCACCAGTGCTTTGGTCTGATCTTCTGGCTTCTTGCCCTCATCTTTCAATTCTGGCATTGGAAGACTTTGATATGGTTTCTGCATGAAGCGTTGATTCCTGTTCTGATAACTTGAACACTGTTGCGAATTCTGGCTTTGACCATGATTCTGTCCACTTGAGCTAGCTTGATCATTGTAGTTCTGATTCTTAGGAGCCTTGCATTCCCTAGAAAAATGACCATAGCAGTTACAGTTGAAACATCTGGCCTTTGATTTGTCAAAACCAACTGTCTTGTTTGCATGTGGCTTGAAGCTACGGTTCACATAAGCATGTTTCTGAGTTCGATATGCAACCATAACCATTTGACAATTTAAGTCCATTTCCTCAACGTCATCAGGATCCATTTCAAACAAATCTTGTAGCACGACATCCATTTGATTCAAATGACTTCCTTGATAAGCTTGAAAGCTTGCCATGAATGCAGTAAACGCATTCTTAGTCTCATCATCTTGTAACAAGATGTTTATCACATCTTTAACTTTTGCTTGAACAGTGTTACTTGAACTTTGATTTTCTGTTTGAGATTTCACATTCTGGCTTTGAGCTTGAACTTTTGGTGGGGATTGAGGTTGAGAGTAAATTGGTGAACTTGATTGATATGAAGAATCAATATAAAAGCTAGCACCAACAAACAAATCACCCTCATCATCAATTTTAACAGTATCTTGAACCAAGAAAGCATTCTCAACTATATTACTTGGATTTACCACAAACTTGTATTGAGCATGAGAAGCAGATCTGTCAGTATTTCTCGAACTTCCATCAATTTCCACTTCTTCAATCTTTGCAATGAGCAGATCTAAGTCCATAGGAAATTTTTCAGTATGCTTTAACAGAGTGACAGTGTGTTTCCATGATGATGGCAAAGCACATAACAATCGATCATTCAAATCTTGAAGTTCAGTCTTAACTCCGATGTTTGACATCTCAGTAGTTAAGTGAACAAATCTGTTCATCATTTGATGGACTATTTCACCATTGATGTGCTCAAATAATTCCAATTGTCTCTTTAACTTTTGTTTCTTCAAACTCCTTATCTATTCTCCTCCTTCACAGATAGCTTTCAATGCCTTGAACAATGTGTAGCCAGTTTGATAAGCGTCCAATCTTGACAACACTTGAAGTGGCAGTCCTTTACACATCAAAGAATAAGCCTTGCTATCATTCTTTACCTTTCGCAAGTCTTCGGCAGAAACAGTATCTTCAGGATAAGGTTCAGTTAAATCTTTGGTGTAGGTACTTGCACTATCAAGAGCAGTTTGAGTAGGAATGTGAGGACCTTTATCAATTGACTTCCAGAGATCATTGTTAATAGAACATAGATGATGCTTCAATCTGATTGTCCAGTTCTTGAAATCTGCACGATTAATCAATCTAGGAACACGGTTATCAGAATCATCATTAGGTGCCATTTTAAAAGATTTTAAAGAAAATATTTTTTTTTGTTGATTTTTGAAAAGAAACAGTTAAAATTTAAAAACTAAAAGCAAGTAAATAATGACAAGATAAGATAACAAGGTTTGAAATAATTGAAACTGTGTCACGCGGCTGAACAGTGAGAATTTGACTTTCACCTGGCTGAACAGTGGATTTTGATCTTCACCCGGCTGAACAGTGAAAATTCTTTTTGACCCGGCTGAGAATTGTTCTTCACCCGTCTGAATAGTCACACGGCTAAACAGTTATCAATCTTCAAACTTGAAATCTTCACCCGGCAGGTATGAGTTGCCCGGCTAAACAGTTACACGGCTAACAGAAATAACTTGACATGGCTGCACAAACTTGACCCGGCTAGAAGACAGATATTGACCAAGCTGAACAGTTATCAACACTTCACCCGGCTGCGCTTGACACGGCTGAAAGTGTTAATTACCCGGCTAAATAGTAACAAGTTGATTCGGCTGTTATGTTGATCACCCGGCTGAACAGTGCTTTACCCGTCTGAACAGTTCTTCAAACGGCTAAATAGTACACTTACCCGGCTCAACAGTACACAGAGTTTTACTTGCAATTCTTCACCCGTCTAGACAAAACCTCTTCACACGGCTGCACAGGACCTATTTGTTCACAAATCTAAGTCCAAAATTTTGTCTAAGTCAAATTTTGTCACCCGGCTAGTTAATCTTCAACCAGTTCATCCTGTTCATCATCTTCGTCATACGAATTTTTCAGGTTTTTAACAAAACTTGTCCAATTTCTTCAAAAATCACACACAAGCACCGATTTATACCGATAATCAAACTCCAATCTCAATCAATCCAAAACATGATCAAATTTTGATGAATTTGAGCAAAATTTTGATCGAACAGTAAACTTTTCTTCCTTCTTAATTCCTCAGATCTGATGATAATCTGATGGAATTTGCACAATTGTTGTGAATTAGAAGTGATTGCGATGATAAATCACAACTAAAAACAGCAACAATTCATTCAGATCATGATTTTGAGCAATATTTATGTGTTTTTGCTTGATGAATAGCGAAGAACACAATACCAACAGCTCTGATACCAATTGATAGGTTCAATTGGATCGATATTGCTCGATGACCAGAATGATTCAAGTACACAAAACAACAGTTCAATCAGCCGCACAATTCATTACTAATAATTCTCTGTATTGATGATCAAAGAAAAATTGTAGTACAAAAAGTGCAGGAGAATATAAATCACACACAGTTAACTCTCTCTCTAATGTGTAGATCTAGACCCTCTCCCACATTCTCTCATTACATGCTTTATACACCAACACATTAGGGAAAATACAAAATTAACCCTAAACTATACAAATATGTATAAACAAAGTACAAATTAAATCTTTAACTAGAAACGAGCCCTAACACAAGTTACTTTGCTGAATGTCTGTGAAAACCAAGTCACTTGAGTTTCTTCAAATCGAACCAAAACATGATAAGATCGTCACAGGATTGTTTGTTAAAAGGAACAAGGCATGAGTTTAAATGGACAAACATATTGACAATCTAGCCAAGTCTTTGTTTCTCTGGATGGTTGCTCGAAACGCATTATCTGATATCCTTTCATGAAGTTTTTATTTTATTTTATTTTATGTTTGGGTTCTTGAGTCTTGTTAGTCGTGTGTACCTTATGGGATGTGTTCTCTTTGTCTAAAATATTTGTGATCTTGTCGGACTCGTCCTCTTATTTCCGAATTTTTAAATTTTATTAGTTAAAAAAAAATTCCAAAAAGATTTTCATTTCAAATTATTTTCAAGTCTTCCATATTATGCTATTAAAATGTTATCATTTTCACATGCATTTCACGGGAAATTGCACGCACCAATGGACACGGGTTCGTTTGTTTTCATACACAAATAAATACGGGTTTATTTTGTTTAATGAAATGATCTAATGAGAAATCTCGAGATTTTGTTTGTGACTGTGTTACAGATATTTGCTGCAAGTGATGGTCGATCATCAGTTGAGCAAAACACCTGACCAGAGAACCTGTTCCTCAAAGTTTCTCAGAAGATACCGAGCTAGGAAGCCTCCTCCTACATCTTCTAAAGCACTCAAGAAAAGATAGTTGGAAAACCGTTCCAGATTTTAAGAAAGGACGCACGCAAAATGGGGGAGCATACAATATGGGGGAACTTGTGAGATTAAGGATCTTCAGCAACAAAATTTGGCTAGCATCAATCTTGGGGGAGTTTTGTTGGAGCTGAATTAAGACTGAAGCTTACCAAATTGAAGATTCAACTGTATTGACTTATCGGTGCTGATCACGATGCAAGACGTTGATAATAATAGACTATGGGGGAGTATTGTTGGACCTGAGTTATAGTCTAATATTATCAACACGGTCAAAGTCAACAAAAGTCAACGTCAACAGTCATAGTCAACGCAAAAGTCAAGACGATGCGTTCGGGACGAAGATTATAGACAAGACGTTGAAGGCGACGGAGCTTTATAGTTAATAAATATATTTTGTGTCAACAAAATATATTTAATCAGTTTCGTCATTTTAAGTATTTTATGTAATATATATATTTTGTTGTTATGACAAAATATATATTAGACTAAACATTAGGGTTTTATTTGTATTAATTTTCATTTGTTATGTTTTAGTCTAAGTCTAGGGTCCTAATTGTCATTAGTCCAAAGTGTCATTAGGCTATAAATAGTAAATGGCAATTAGGGTTTTATTGGCTTGAATGAGCATGATTTGGGGTCTTTCCATGTAACAACATCTGATGCAAATCAATATGAATCAAATCTGAGTTTTTCATGGTGTTCATCAAGTGTTCATCTCATATTCATCAATATTTTACCATTTGATCCAAAATCTTCACAAATTACTGATTCAAAGGTGTTAATAGGACCAACAACTAGCTACTGTATAAATAAATGTTTAGGGCTATTTTGTACACAACTCTTTGGAACTTTATTGAATACATTTCACACATTGATCTTGAGTTCGAATCTGATTGTTTATTGCAAGGAATTGTTTGGATTATATCATTGTTGCATCTATTTCAATCTACTTCATCTAATTACCTTCTTAATCAAATAATTCTTAATGGGTTATTATGATATATTTGAGTTTTGGTCATTAATCACAATCAATTGTTGCTAGATCTAGTGGTATCAATTGTTTGTGATCTGATCTAAATCATTATAGCACGGATTTACTGATTTCAAGGACCAACACCGAAATAATGGGTTAGAGAGAGAGAGAAATAGGTGGAGGATAGTCACCGGCAACCCGTGTGACGATGTCAACGGTTGTTAGATCCAGTGTTACTGACACCACCTACGATCTCTGTTACCTCGATTTCCAGCCTAAATACGTCCGAGTTCAGTGATTATTACGAGACAAGTGGTGGTTGTAGTTGCGATGATGGTGGTTCTAGATCGTCAGGCAAAGGAGAAGGTGAAACTGTCACTTTCCTACTACATCGATGGTTGTTTCATCTCATGCAAGGGACTTGATCGATGTTACTGTTAGGGTTCATTCATGCATGTAAGTTTCTTTAGTACTGATGATAAGTATTGAAGGGTATTTTGGGTTAAATCAGTAGAGATATTTGTAGCTAGAGATTGATGTTTGTTGATTGATTTTATTAAAAATAAATGATGATAATAAAGAGATAGCATTGATGGTAAGATCAAGTTGATTTTAGATGATGGTGATAGTCGTTGATGATGATGATGAGAGGATGATACTAGGATGTGTTGGTATAACCAGAGAATAATAATCAAAATTGACAAGAACAAGCGGGGCAATTTTCTGGTATATTGAAACTTCACGATTATAATGCAAAAACCTGAAAGGAAATTGAAGTGCTTGACTAAATAAAATAAACTTCTGCTTCTATTTATTCTAAATGGAAATAACTAAAAACAAGCAACTACTAACGTAAATAACTCCACGTTTGTTGCACATTCTCCATTTGACTAGTTCCACACACTTCCCATGTTTACCAATCTTCTCACACACTTGTTGACCAAGCAGCATTGACTTTCAATATCCCCTTCAATCTTGACTTGTATCTTCAACATCTATGACTCCCAGAAGTGCTCTCATTTCACAAAACTTGATGCGAGGTAACACCTTAGTTAGAACATCAGCCCTTTGTAGTTTGCCACTAACATGCTCAACATGAATCTGATTTCTTTCAATGTATTCCCTTATGTTATAATACTTTAAATCTATGTGCTTACTCCGTTCGTGAAAAAATGGATTCATCATCAAAGCAATTGTTGATTCGTTGTCGACAAGCAACTTCACACTTTTAGCTTCCTTACCAGTCAATTCACTTAGAAAATTTCTCAACCACAAGGCTTTGCAAGCTGCAGCTGATGCAACCATAAATTCCGCCTCACATGAGGAGAGGGCTACGGTTCGCTGTTTTTGGGAAGACCATGTAACATGATTGTTCGAGAAGTAAAATACGGTCCCGGTTGTTACTCTACGATCATCCAAGTCCATCCTGTGACTACTGTCGCTAAACCCATGTAGCTTTCCATCTCCTCCCCTTTTATAGTTTAATCCATATCCAACTGTTCCCTTTATGTATCTAAGAATTTGTTTAACAGCCAAAAGAAAACATACCTTTGGTTTCTCCATGTATCTGCTCACTACTCCAACCGAGTAGCTAAGATCGGGTCTTTTGTGAAGCAAGTACCGAAGACTCCCGATAAGTCGTCGATACCTGGTTGGATTAACCGGTTTTCCTTCTTCATTCTTTGTTAGTTTCAAATTGGGTTCCATTGGCCATTTTGTTGCATTACACTTTTCCATACCTGCTAACTTCAAAATCTTTCGAGCATACCCCGACTATTTTAAAATGATTCCATCTTGATTTTGTTGAACCTCTATTCCCATATCAGTCATACAAAACACCCTTTTCATTTGATACTTGAATTCTTTTATCTTGGTTTCACTTGCCCCGGTCACTAAGAGGTCATCAACATATACACCAACCATAAGTTCAGATTTTCCATTTGGAAGCTTATACATAGCCTGCTCATAAGAACATCTATCAAGACCCAAATTCTTGAGACTTTTGTCAAGTTTAAAATTCCATGCCCTTGGCGCCTGTCTCAACCCAAACAGTACCTTTCTCAATTTATAGACATGATTTGGCTTTTTCTCGTTTACGAAACCATCCGGCTGTGATACAAACACCTCTTCCTCTAAATCACCATTAAGGAAGGTTGACTAGACATCAAGTTGATGAACAAGCCATCCTTCTTTTGCTGCTAAAGCTAATAACAACCGAATCGTTTCTAACCTTGCTAGCAGCGCGAAAGCTTCCTCAAAGTCGACACCTTTTATTTGCACGTAGCCTTTTGTAACCAACCGAGCTTTATGTGTTAGGGCTATTTCCTAGTTAAGATTTACTTTGTATTTGTTTATATGTTTGTGTATAGTTTAGGGTTTATTTTGTATATTCCTTAAACTTGTAATTGTTGCTTAAAAGCATGTAGTGAGAGAGTGTGAGGAAGAGAGCTAGATCACTAGTACACGTTAGAGAGAGAGTTAACTGTGTGTGATTTATTTTCTCCTGCACTTGTACTACAAATTTGCTTTGATCATCAATATACAAAGAGAATTATTAGTATGAAATGTGTTTGTGATTGAACTGTTTGTTTGTGCGAATTATTCTGATCATTGTGAGTAATATTAACGATCCAATTGAACCTATCAATTGGTATCAGAGCTGTTGGTATTGTGTTCTTCGCTATTCATAAAGCAAAACACATCAATATTGCTCAAATATCATGATCTGAATGAATTGTTGCTGTTTTTAGTTGTGATTTATCATCGCAATCACTTCTAATTCACAACGATTGTGCAAATTCCATCAGATTATCATCAGATCTGAGGAATTAAGAAGAAAGAAAAATTTACTGTTCGATCGAATTTTGCTCAAATTTGATCATGTTTTGGATTGATTGAGATTAGGGATTGTTAATCGGACCATTTCACAGCTTGTGTGTGAATTTTGAACGAATTGGACAAGTTTTTGATAAACCCTGAAAAATTCTCATGGAGAAGATGATGAACAGTATGAACTTGGTTGAAGATTAACTTGCCAGGTGATAAAATTTGACTTAGACAATTTCCTTTGGACTTAGATTGAAGAACAATTAGGTCCTGTGCAGCCGTGTAAAGGATTTTGTGCTAGACGGGTAAAGAATTTGACGAGGAAAAGTGTTACTGTTCAGCCGGATCAACAACTGTTGTGCCGGGTAATACACTGTTACGCCGGGTGATTAAGAAATTTCAGCCGGGTGATCATCAAACTGTGTAGCCGGGTAAACAATCTTGCCGTGTGATCGACAACTGTTCAGCCGGGTAAAGCTTTTGCCGTGTCAAGATTCAAGCCGGGTCAAGTTTATCTGCCGTGTGAAGTTGTTTCTTATTGCCGGGTAACTGTTCAGCCGGGTAAAGAATCAAAGACTTACAACTTCTTGAGCCGTGTGACTGTTTAGCCCGGTGAAGATTTTCTCTGCCGGGTGAAGAACAAAGTTACTGTTTTGCCGGGTGAAGAAGGATTGTTCACTGTTCAGCCGTGTGACTCATTTTAGTTGTTTTAATCTTTGTTTTCTTATCTTGTCATTAATTACTTGTCTTTATTTTAGTAGTTTAACTATTTCTTTTCAAAATTAACAAAAACCAAAAATATTTTCTTTAAAAATCTTTTAAAATGGCACCTACTGATGATTCTGATAACCGTGTTCCTAGACTTGTCAATCGTGCAGATTTCAAGAATTGGACAATCAGACTGAGACATCACTTATGCTCTATTGATAATGATCTTTGGAAGTCAATTGAAAAAGGTCCTCACATTCCAACTCAGACTGCTCCAGATAGTGCAAGTACCTACACCAAAGAGTCTACTGAACCTTATCCACAGGATAATCTGTCAGCAGAAGATTTGAGAAAAGTGAAGAATGATAGCAAGGCTTATTCTTTAATGTGCAAGGGATTGCCACTTCAAGTTCTGTCGAGATTGGATGCATATCAAACTGGCTATACATGCTTCAAGGCATTGAAGTCAATATGTGAAGGAGGAGAACAATTGAGAAGTCTGAAGAAATCAAAGTTGAAAAGGCAATTGGAGTTGTTTGAGCACATTAATGGAGAAACAGTACACCAGATGATGAACAGGTTTGTTCACTTAACTACTGAGATGTCAAACCTCGGAGTTAAGACTGAACTTCAAGACTTGAATGATCGATTGTTATGTGCTTTACCATCATCATGGAAGCAAACTGTTACTCTTTTGAAGCATACTGAGAAATTTCCAATGGATTTAGATCCGCTTATTGGAAAGATTGAAGAAGTTGAGATTGACGAAGGATCGAGAAATACTGATAGATCAAGCTCACAAACTCAATACAAGTATGTGGTAAATCCTGCCAATATTGTGGAGAACGCTTTTCTTGCACAAGATGCAATGAAGTTTGAAGATGAGGGTGATTTATTTGTTGGTGCAAGTTTCTATACTGATTCAGCATACTTTCCAAATTCACCAACTTATTCTCAACCTCAATCTCCACCAAGAGCTCAAGTTCAAAGTCAGAATCTGAAGAATCAGTCAGAAAGTCAAAGTTCAAATGTTCAAGCAAAGGTAAAAGATGTGATGAACATCTTGTTACAAGATGATGAGACCAAAACTGCCTTCACAGGTTTTATGGCAAGTTTCCAGGCATATCAAGGAAGTCACTTAAGTCAAATGGACGTTGTACTTCAAGACTTATTTGAGATGGATCCTGTAGACGTTGAGGAAATGGACTTAAACTGGCAGATGGTAATGGTTGCATATAGAACGCAGAAGCATGCATATGTTAACCGAAGTTACAAGCCTCATGCAAACAAAACTGTTGGTTTTGACAAATCAAAAGCCAGATGTTTCAATTGTAACCAGTATGGTCATTTTTCAAGGGAATGCAAAGCTCCTAAGAATCAGAATTTCAACGACCAAGCTAGTTCAAGTAATCAAGGTCAAGGTCAAAGCTCACAACAGTCTTCGAGTTACCAAAGCAGAAATCAACGTTTCTTTCAGAAACCATACCAAAGTCTTCCCATGCCGGAACTGAAGGATGAAGGAAAGAAACCAGAAGATCAAACAAAGGCACTGGTAGTGAGTGTAAAAGACGGTTATGATTGGAGTGCTTATGCAGAACAATTCACTTCTGATCTTACGTCAAGTTTGGCACTGGTGTGTGAAATCGAAGAAGACTGGTCTGAAGAAGGGGATGGAAAAATGATTGAAGATGTGAGTGAAGATTCTGAAGATTATGACTGGAGTGCAAAGTCTGATCCTACTGAAGAATCTGAATCTGAAATTGCGCTGATGGCTACATCCAGTGAGTCTTCATCATCTACCGAACAACCAAAGGTTAGTAATGACTTACCCCCTAATTATGTTCCATTGCCTATTGATGTGAAAGAAAGGTTATGTTCAGAACAATGCATTCAACAGGTAGAACATTATCGAACTCATTCATTTAAAATTGGTGATAAATTAAGCAAACATGAGAAAATTCATGAACAACTTAAAATTGATCACAAAATTTCTTATGAGAAGATTTTGTCACTTAAAGAATCATGGAACAAAACCTTAAAAGAACTGGAACTGGTAACAAAACAACTTGAAGAAATGACAAAGAACTTTGAACAAGAAAAAGTTGCTCATGCAGTCACGCAAGTTGAATTGACAAAAGTTAAAAGTTGTAAAACAATGGTAAGACAACTTGTAAGTGAAAGAGGTAACAAAACCAAAACCGGGTTGGGTTTTACTCATGAACCAATGCCAAATTCAATCACACAAACCTTAGCGGAAAACTTTAATGAATTTGATCATTCACCTGAAAATGAACGAAAATTCAAAGAAATTCAAAGAAGTAAATCCGAGTCTGAAGGGTCTGAAGTGTTGATGGAAAGTTTGAAAGAAGAAGATGGTGTGACAACTGAAGCTGATGATGAAGCTAGCAACAAATCCGAAAACAAACTGGAGCCTGTTCTAATTCAACTTGTTGAATATCCAAAGCTTAATCCTGAACCAGAACAAACGGTGAAGGAAGAAGGTGAATTTTCAGGATTCAATGATCCAAATTACATCAAATGGAAGAAGAATGAAGAAAAGGCAAAAGTTGCTGCTCAACTGCTCAAGAAGCAAGAAGTGAAGAAGGCTGAAGTTTCAAATGCAAGGAAGCAGAAATCGAAAGTAATAATCAATCAATCTGAAACGAAACAGTCAAAAGGCAAAAGTGTCTTAAAATCGAATGATAACAAAGTGTTAAAACTGACAAAGTTAAACCTGTCAAGAAAGTGTCAAAAGGTAAGAAAATCAAGTTTGTGTCTGCAGGAACGTTTGATTTGAACGGATCTTATGGTAAACCAATCAATTCTCCAATCAAATCTAACTCTGGTCTGAAAACAGGTTCAGGTCCTAAGTCTTCCGCTGTCAATGAAAAGAGAATTGAATCTAAAAAGGTAACCAAACAGAACAGTTTAAAATCGAACCAAAGTCCCATGCAAGCAAAATCACAGTCAAAATCTCCACAAAAGAACGTTAATCTAAAACCGAACAAAACTGATAATGAATCACGTGTTGGTTCTTCATCAAAAGTTAACAATCGGCTCTTTAGGATTAGCAAGAAACACTGTGAGATTTGTGATCGTTATAACCATGCAACTGCTGAATGTTTCTTTAACAGGTACTGCAGTTACTGTGACAAAAGAAATCATTCTTCAGAAGAATGTTTTTATAACAAATTCTGTGATATTTGTGAAAGGAGAAACCATGACACAAAGGATTGTTTCTTTCGAACAAACTCAACAAGAGAAATGACACCAATTTCAAATTTTCGAAGAAATCAGTCATTTGGTTTTCAAAATGTTAATCAAAGTCATTCTCCTGTTTTGAGAAATTTCAATCGAAACAATTCTGGTTTAAACAATTTTGCATCAAGAAATATGCAGGTTAACAGTTTTAAACCAAGAGCTTTAATGGTAAGAAATCAAACGTTTGAAAATAACCTTGATCCTAAGTTAGAGGAAAGGTTTATGGCTTTGAGAAGAAAGCAACCAATTCACGCCAATGGGCGAAACAACAGTTTTCAGCGTCAAAATCTCTTAAATGAAACAAATTTTCAAAATATTCAATATAAACAAGTTACTATTGCAGATAGATTCGGAAAACCCAAGACCGTGTGGGCCTGGGTTGACCAAACTAACTGAGTGATTGTTGAAATGTAGGTACGCCCAAGTAGACCTATCAACTCATGGTTCGTTGATAGTGGGTGTAGCCGACATATGACAGGCAACCATGCCTTGCTTCAAGATTTCAAGCTGAAAACTGGTACACACGTCGCATTTGGAGGTCATGCTGGTGGTAAAATCACAGAAGAAGGAACTGTTACGAATGGGGTCATTAGTTTTGATAAAGTCAACTACTGTGCACAGTTGAACTTTAATTTACTAAGTGTATCTCAAATCTGTGATAAATCTTATTCAACTCTTTTTGATGATTCTTTCTGTTATATTCTTAAACCAGGTTTCAAGATTGACAATGAGTGGGTAGTGGTTAAAGCTCCAAGAGATCGTGATGTATACAAGTTGGATATATCGCAGATTGATGCTGAAACCGAAACCACCTGCCTCATTGCTCATGCTTCAAATGATGAGAGTCAGCTTTGGCATAGAAGGCTGGGCCATTCAAATTTCAGAAATATGAACCGTCTGGTTACCGGAAATCATGCTGTGGGAATACCGTCAAAGAAATTCTCCACAACTGATCTCTGTCCAGCGTGTTTGAAAGGAAAATAACATAGGATGTCTTTTAAGTCCAAGCAAGAAAACTCCATTTCAAAACCCTTGCAGATGCTACATATGGATTTTTTCGGAACAACAAATGTGCAAAGCATCGGAAAGAAGTCTTACTGTTTTGTCATTATTGACGATTTCACTAGATTTTCTTGGGTTTATTTTTTGCATGTTAAATCTGAAACAGCTGAATTATTAAAAGAATTTATCATCAAAGTTGAAAATCAATTGGAATGCAAAGTTAAAATCTTAAGAAGTGATAATGGAACTGAATTTAAGAACGCTAATGTTGATTTATTTTGTGCAGAAAAGGGGATTGCTAGACAATTTAGTGCGCCAAGAACACCTCAACAAAACGGGGTTGCGGAACGGAAAAACCGGACACTGATTGAAGCAGCAAGATCCATGCTCGCAGATGCCAAAATCCCTATCACGTTTTGGGACGAAGCTATTGCTACTGTGTGTTTTGTACAAAATAGAACATTATTGGTTCAAGATAAACAGAAAACTTCTTATGAGTTGTTATTTGGAAGAAAACCAAATATTTCTTACTTGAAAGCATTTGGTTGTCCTGTATCGATTTTAAATTTGAGTGATCATCTCGGGAAGTTTGAGTCAAAATCTGACGATGGATTTTTCCTAGGTTATTCGTCTGTTTCTAAAGCTTATCGGGTTTTTAATAGCAAAACAAATACTGTTATTGAAACTATTAACGTCAAGTTTTTAGAAAATTCGTTTCCGTTAGTGGCTCATGGTCCCGAATGGTTATTTGATTTAGATTCGTTATCGAAATCTTTCAATTCTAACTTATTTGATTTTTCAGGAAAAACAAACAAAGAATCAGGCGACTTGGGATGCTTTAGTGACGATTCTGATAATGACGATGATGGAAATCTCAGTTCTGAATATCCATTCATGTCTTTTCACAATCCTGATCATGTCAAATCCAGTCAAGATCCGGGTCCTTCTGGTTCTCAAGAAGATCAAGAATCAAACAATCTTGAAGATGATGTTAATCCGCAAGTTTCTCCTAGTGATGGTGGATCTGTTCAGAATCAACCATCATCCGATCCGAATGTTGAAGTTGTTCCAGAATCATTTGATTACTTCATCAATTCACCGGATCAAGTTCCGAATTTCACTCCACATACTTCTTCCATACTACAAGATCTACCAAATCTGAATACTTCTAATCTGGAGAGTCAAGTGCAAGGAGGTGACATACCAATTCATCGAATTCACAAGAAACATCCTGTCTCTCAGATTATTGGGCCATTGAATCAGAGAACTACAAGAAGTCAGACTGAGCAAGCAAATGTTTGTCTTTATTCGTGTTTTCTATCTCAAGTGGTGCCAAAGAACATTTCAGAGGCGCTGCAAGACAACAGTTGGATTGAAGCTATGCAAGAGGAACTACTTCAGTTTCGCAAACAGGAAGTATGGAAATTAGTGGACTTACCTGAAGGAGAGAATGCGATAGGTACAAGATGGTTGTACAAAAACAAGCCAGACGAACGTGGTATTGTTGTGAGAAACAAAGCAAGACTCATTGCACAGGGATATACTCAGGAAGAAGGCATTGATTATGAAGAAGTGTTCGCTCCGGTCGCAAGACTTGAAGCCATACGCGTTTTTCTTGCATATGCTTCCTTCATGAAGTTTAAAGTATTCCAAATGGACGTTAAAGGCGCTTTTCTGTATGGACCAATTACAGATGATGTTTATATCAGACAACCTCCGGGTTTTGAAGATCCTGACTATCCTCATCGTGTATACAAGTTGAGTAAAGCTCTATATGGTCTACATCAAGCTCCAAGAATCTGGTATGAGACAGTATCCAAGCATTTACTAGAACATGGATTTACAAGAGGTCAGATTGATCCAACTTTGTTTATGAAGAGGGAGAATGATGATTTGTTGTGCGTTCAAGTATATATGGACGATATTATCTTCGGATCAACCAGTGCGTCAATGTGCAAAGAATTTGAAGAAATCATGAAGTCTAGATTCCAGATGAGTTCAATGGGGGAGATTAATTTCTTTCTTGGATTACAAGTGAAACAGTCTGCTGACGGGGTTTTTATCAACCAATCAAAGTTTGTTGAGAAGTTGCTGAAAAAGTTCAAGATGCAAGATTGTCAGACAATTCGAACTCCATCTGATGTGAACTGCAAGATTCAACCGGATCCAAAGGGCAAAGCAGTTGATCAAACACTATACAGATCAATGATCGGTTCTCTGATGTATCTTACTGCATCAAGACCAGACATCATGTACGCTGTTTGTGTGTGCGCCAGATATCAGTCTGATCCGAAAGAGTCGCATCTTGTTGCTGTGAAACGTATATTCAGATACCTTAAAGGGAAACCGAATCTTGGGTTATGGTATCCTTATGAAGGAAATATTGAATTATATAGTTATTCTGACAGTGATTTTGGTGGTTGTGCTCTTGACAGGAAATCGACTACTGGTGGATGTCAATTTCTGGGTCCTAGGCTTGTCTCTTGGCAATGCAAGAAGCAGACCAACGTTTCTGTATCCACAGCTGAAGCAGAGTATATCGCTGCATCTGCAGGATGTTCTCAAGTTTTATGGTTACAAAATCAGTTGCTTGACTGCGGGTTTAACTTTCTAAAAACTCCTATCTACATAGACAATACTGCTGCTATGTTCATTACTGCTAATCCTGTTCAACACTCAAAAACCAAACATATCGAAATTCGATATCACTTTTTAAGAGACAACTCTGAAAAGGGTTTAATAATTTTGATTAAGGTTCATACCGACAAACAACTGGCAGATCTTTTCACAAAATCATTTTTGTCAGGACGGTTTGAATTCTTAGTTCAATCCATAGGATTAATCAATCATGATTGATTCTATTTTTCGTAAAAAGAAACAAAAAATCAGAAAAATATAAAAGCCAAAAATATAATAAGTTGATGTTAAGTATTGATTCCTTTGTCTTTTATTTTATGTTTTGCATTGTGTGTGTGCATGAAAAAGAAATTAGAAAAGCAAAAACAAAATATAAAAGCAAAAAGAAAAGAAAATATCATGTCATAAGAATCTATATTGCAAAAAGTGAGAAATGATAGTTACACTAGACATTATTTGCTACATCATTTTTAAATAAAGACTGATGAATGTTAATTGAAGTGCTAGACAGCTCAGGCAATTAGACTGAAAAAGTAAGTTGATTGATTGACAAACATAACCTTAATGTTCTTTGTGTTAAGTTCCATTGTTATACATGTCTAGATATATATTTTTTGATACATTGCTTGTGATGATAGTTGTGCATGATCGGGTAACGATGCATTCTATTCAGTGTGATGAACCGCATCGTGAGCTTCTTTGTTGTGGTACCCACAGACCTGAAGTCTCACACGAAGTCTCTTTTGAGCTTCAAGGTGCAGCAAAAGATTCCCAAAGTTGGAACAAAAAGAGTCCCAAATGTGGACCATTACCAAACAAAAAATTCCAAAAAGGAATTCAGAAGATTCCCAAGGGGAACAATAGGAAAGAAAAATTCCCAAAGATGGAATTAAAAAGAATTCCCAAAGTGGACCAAATCCGAATAGAACCCAGATTCCACACTGTGTATGACTGTAAGTGACCAGGTTTTGTGCAATATGCATTCAGGTAGTGTTGATTAGGAAATATGTTGACATATGTATACATGTGGGTCACATAAGTCATTCTAATCGAACCTTAATTATCATCAAGATACTGAAAAAGTAAGTGTGTCAACTCGAGCTAATTGGTATGTTTTCATATCATCACTCAATCAAACATAAGTCAAATGTCTATTCAAAACTTGCAAAACATGTTCAGATAATGTGTGGTATGATCTCACTGCGATATTTTGATTCATTGCATTGCATATGTCTTTAAATTAATGTGTGTGCTTTGTGTGTGCAGGCATATGGAATCATTATTGACACATCGACATCCTTGTTAAACTTAAAAATTTCAAGAAATTTCAAGTTTAGGGGGAGAATAAATTGAAGAAGAAAAATATTTACAAAAATCCAAAAATATTGTGAATAAGTGTGTTTTGAATGAACAAGATTATGTGGTATGAAAAGCAAAGGTATTGGATGTGTTAAAAACAAACCCAAGGTCTTGTAATGTGTTTTTCAGAGATTGCTTCGGGATATAGAAATTTTGGTTGTGCAAAATGTTTTTCAAAAAGAAAAAGAAAAATGAATTTAAATTGTGTTAAATTTGTTGCCCTAGAAATGTTGTTGATAATTAATGTGACAAATTCTTTTTTAAGGATGTTTTGTCTAATTAATGTGTCGAGAATGTTTGCAGGTGCAATAAATGCTGTTGAAAAAGTCAACAGACGAGAAAAAGTGAAGAAAATCGTTCAAGGGTTGTAGCCGGGCAAAGAATATCAGATCACTATTTTGCCGGGTAATGAACACACTGTTCAGCCGGGTAAAGGTTGTGAGTTTGATGAGCCGGGTGATTGAGAAAAAGAATTGAAGCCGGGTGAAGATATTATGACCACTGTACAGCCGGGCAATGAACATGTCATATACAGCCGGGTGAAGGTCATAGATATCTGCCGGGTGACAAGTTGTGTCACTATACAGCCGGGTGAAGAGATGTTGTCACTATACAGCCGGGTAAAAGAAAGAAGTCTTATCTTGCCGTGTAAGTGTATAACACTGTGTTGCCGGGTGATGGTGAAAGCAACTATGTTGCCGTGTGAAGAAGGAAGCATGCCGGGTGATGGTGAAAGCAACTGTGTTGCCGGGTGATGTTTTGACGACTACTATGCTGCCGGGTGATTAATAAAACCAATCAGGTGTAGTTGTTCCTAACCTTTAACCGTCACTACAGTGACTTACCCGTCTCTACAGTGGTTGACCCGTCAAGTGTTTTTACACTTGTTTGTGACTTGCTTCATGTACTTGACCCGTCACAACAGTGCATGACACGGATCAACAGTGCTTGACCCGTCAAGGCTTATTGGGCTTTTATGCTTACCCGTCCCAAGTGTTGACCCGGCACCTCAAAGTTTGACCTAATTTTCAACGATATAAAACCCGCCTCTTCACAAACACTTATCATTTTTCACATTCACTTTCAAGCAAATCCTCTGCACTTAAAATCGTTGATTATCATATTCAATCAATCGTTCTGTAACAAGTTATATTGATTGAATAAGGTATAACTTACATGTTTTGTGCTTGATTAACCTGCAAATCGACCGATAAAATGAAAAACGATGATGAACAGTGTTTTTGATCACTGAATCGACACTTTGATTGTGTGTTAAAACCAAAATCGAATGTTGTTTTAAGTGTAAAACATGTCGATCATTGACAATCAAACACTCATTTGCACCAATACACCTTAAAACCAACTTAATCAAGCTAAATTGTCATAACTGTTAAAATCGCCATTGATGACCTGTTTGATGTTCTTAAATGTTAACTTCAAAATAATGAAAGATGTGTTAATCATGACAAATCCCTGTTAAAACTGAACTAAATCATGTGAAACAACTTCATCTTATAAATATCAAAACTATGTCTTAAGTGATTAACTGTTAAATTGAAAAATGTTGAACAATCATTAAAATTCAAAGTTGTTTTATTCAAAATGATGAAAATCAGTTTGTTTGATCAATTTAGGATTAAAATGTTTATATTAATGTTTTACTTCTTAACTTTTATTCAATCACTTATGAAAATTTGATATGTATTAATGAAGAATCTAACACATTTGTCTTGTTTGTGTTTGTTTGTGTTTTAACAGATGGAGAATCTCAAGTTTGAACCTAAGCACAATCTTGTGGCATGTCTAGATGAGTCTATCCCTGAAACTGAAGGTTACAGAGATATGATGAGATTCATTAAGAGGACCAAGTATGTGTATGCTATGTGTGCCAAACCGGTCATATATGCAAGGTTGATAAAGAGCTTTTGGAGAACAACTGAAGTTATTAGAGAAGATAATGGTGTTACTGTTGTTCGAGGAAATATTACCAGAGAGTTGGTGTTAACAGTTTCTGAAGAAGCAATCAGAACTGCTTTGAGGATTGACGAGGATGAAGTAGGAATGAATGATGAATTGACCATGGCTGAGTGTCAATCGTGCTTTGTAAATATGGGACATCCTCCTGCATTTCCAAAGTCACAATTTTATAGGGCCAGATTGGGGAAGAAATTTAAGCTGTTATGCTATATTGTCCAACAATGCATGTCTAGGAGAAGTGCAGGTTTTGACAACTTCCCATCTGATATAGCATCTCCAATTGTTGCTATAGCTGAAAACAAACCATTCAATATGTCAAGGTGGATCATGAATGGGTTTGTATTTAATCTGGTTAAAGGGAAAAGGTTTAAGTTTCTCATGTACCCGAGATTCTTACAACTGATGATCAATGTTGCCTATCCCAGGATTAGAGAAGAAGGAGTGGTTGGAGGTATATTATATACTGAGGACATGAACGATCTATCTTATAGAAAGATGAGCATCGGGAATGTGCCTAATGTGGATTTATTTGACTATATGAGAGATATAGCAAATAATGAAGAAGATGTTGAAGGAATTTATCATCATATCTCTCATGGTGAGATAGTGAATCCTCAGGACCTGGTTGATGAGGTGCCTGATAATCTTTTAGATGATGATGAGTACAATGCTCGTCATGCAGAAGATGAAGATGAATCTGAAAGTGAAGATAATGATGATGATAATGGAGATGATGAAGATAGTGATAGTGAAAATGATGATAATGATGGTGATAGTGAAAGAAGTGATGATAGTGGAGAAGATGGTGAAAATGATAGTGGTGATAATGCTGAATTTGATTCAGAGGAGGCAGAAAACATTGAAATTGTTGAGCCAATGGAATTGGAAACTGAAAATGTTGAAGTTATTGAGCAAATGGTGATAGAAGAACCTGTTGAGGTTGCTTTTGTTGAAAAGGAGGTGGCTGTTGAAGTTGCAAAGCCAATCACAAGACAGTATGTTAGATCTCGAAGATCTAAATCTGTTGTGGAAAAAGTGATGAGTGAGCCTGAAGAGATAAATGTAGTTCAGATTGCTCAAGAAGTAATGGCCGAGGCTGAAACTACTGCACAGATAGTTGAGGAAGCTGATGCTGGCGTTACTGATCCTATCCCTGTTGAAATACCCACCACATCATCCCCTGTTGCAGAAAAGATTGAACAAGTTTTGGAGTCTTCACCAAAAGTTGTATCAAGTGTTGATGAGACAGAGAATGAGAAAAAGATTGCTGAGTTAGAGGAAATGGTGACAAAGTTGGTAGAGGCAAATGAAATGTTGAAGGCTTCGAATGAGAGGAAAAAGAAAAGGTTTGAAGAGTTTTGGGATATTCATAATCAAAACCTGAAAACTTTCAAAGAGTTGGATGCAGATCATCTTCAGTTGAAAATTGATCATGATAAGTTGAAGATTGATCATGACAAGTTGAAGGATGAGTATGAAAAATTGAAGGAGGAACATGAGAATCTGAAGTTCGATTATACGGAGTTAAAGGCTGAATGCAATACGTTGGATGCAGAAAAAGAAATGTTGGAGAAATGGCTAGAAGAAACTCAACCGAAGAAATCTGGTTCAACATCTGATAAAGATTTTTCAGATGAAGTGGTTGAAATGACTGAAGCGACTCAAGTACCAAAAGTGTATCTGACTAGAGCACGAGGCACAACAAATGTTGGTATAAGGGTGGAATCTCCAATCATCATTCCCGATGAAGCTGCTGCTGAAACTGTCATTTCTGACAAGGCTGAGGGAAAAAGGAAATTAGATGCTGTGCCGGAAATTACAGGTGATGAAGGTAGTTCAAAAAAGGCCCGAATTGAAGAAACAGTTCAGATTGAGCCGATTCAATCTGAATCTGTAGCTGAAACTGAAGTATTTGAGGTCACAGATAGTGAGAAGGAAGTTGGTTCTGAAGAAACAGTTCAGATTGAGCCGATTCAATCTGAAGCTGTTGATATGCCTGAAACTGTACCAGAAGACGCAAGTCAGTTTGAGCCGGTTCAAACTGACAATGCACCTATGATTGAGGCATTAGATGATTTGGATGATATAGATTTCACTGAGTCTGAACCAGAAGCTGAACCAGAAACTAATGTTGATCAAGAGATTCCAGATGACATAGATCAAAGATTTGCTTATCTTGAAAAGATGAAGTATAATGCTGTGTTTCTGAATGGATTGACTGTGAGCCAAATAAACGAAGAATATGAAAAGTGTCTGATAGCTCAAGATAAAGTAGCTGCTGATGAAAAAGAGTTTATTGTTGAGATGGGAGAATGGACACCGTTGCAAGAAAGTTTGAACATCGAAGACTTGCCTCCAACTGAACTATATCACCAGAATCCAGAAGAGATGTCCAGTAGAAACATGCGAGATTGGTTAAGCTCAAGGAACTATCCGTATAAGACTCTGAAGAGATTGAAATCTGAGTCTTTGAGGAAAATTGTTGTTAGTTTTATGAAGACGGAGAAAATGTACAATCGTATGTTTTATTTGGACTACAACAATCCTCAATACTATGAGCTGACAAAGAGATACAAAATTCTTGGACCAAAAGAATTACCGGTGATGGCTTTACCTGAAAATGCTCACAAGAAAAGGCACGAGTTAATGGACATGTTTCCTAGTGAAGTCAAGTCATATAACATACCGATGGACGTACGTGAATCATGGCATAAATCAGCCACAGCAGGTGACGTTGTGAGGTCACTGCTGAGCAAGGGTCAGTCGATTGCTGAACTTCTTGATTCAATGATTGTGCCAGAAAAGAACAAGAAGGTAAAGATTATTGCATGGAAATACGATGAGGTGTTTGATGCATTCATGATAAAGAGAGTTAATGGTTTATGTGACGTATACCATTATTACTCTAGCATTTTCAAGTTGGAAGTACAAGATCTGAAAGAATTGCACAAACTTAGACTGATAAATCACACGCATGCTGAGCGTGGTGATAAATGTGCAATGCTGCTGGATGCCGGAATAGCCAGACCACCAAAATATCTTGATTTCAGAGGTCAACAAGAAGATAGTGCGTATGTGCAAGCAAAGAAAGAAAGAAAGAAAAAGAGGTTGGTTGTTGGTGAAGATATGTACTTGGAAGAATTTTCGGATGAGTATTTTGATAAGGTAACCAATCCAGGATTGAAAGTGATTGACGGTTCACAAACGACGAAGCCTATACTTAGAGTTTTCTACAATCAAGAAACATTTGAGTTGAAGCTTGTTCGAAATCTGGATGATTGGGATAAAGATATGGTTACTTTATTCAGTACCTTTGAGCTGAAACTGCTGCATCCATCATATATCGATTTTCTGAGAAGTTACAGAATGGAGAAATGTAAAGATAAACTGGCTGAAGCAGATAGAAAATTGTTTGTGGTGATGATAGAAGTAATAGCTGCTGCGTCTGAAAAGATTCGAGTACGGAAGGCATTGCTTAATTCTAATCTCGTGAGGGTTGACATACCAGAGATAGAATTTATGAGGATTAATGCAAAGGGTACTTTGGAAGTGCAAGTCAAAGGACAGGAGATGCCTTTTGAATTTTATGCTAACATTGACTTTGCAGGTTTAAATTTGGATTCTCTGAGACGCATGAATGCCTGCCCAATCCTGACTAACGAGTCCAAGCCGAGACAAGCAAAGATAGCAGAAAAGTTTAAGTCTTGCATAGAAGAAGCACTGAAGGAACAAGAAGAGTATAAAGGAAAAGAGCTGCTGGATATCAAAGAGGAACCAGAAGATTGGTGAAAGAGATTGATGCTGAACAAGATGAAAAAGATTTGAAGATTTTGCTGAAGATTCAAAGATAAATCTTAGGGGGAGTACTGTTAGGGCTATTTCCTAGTTAAGATTTACTTTGTATTTGTTTATATGTTTGTGTATAGTTTAGGGTTTATTTTGTATATTCCTTAAACTTGTAATTGTTGCTTAAAAGCATGTAGTGAGAGAGTGTGAGGAAGAGAGCTAGATCACTATTACACGTTAGAGAGAGAGTTAACTGTGTGTGATTTATTTTCTCCTGCACTTGTACTACAAATTTGCTTTGATCATCAATATACAAAGAGAATTATTAGTATGAACTGTGTTTGTGATTGAACTGTTTGTTTGTGCGAATTATTCTGATCATTGTGAGTAATATTAACGATCCAATTGAACCTATCATTATGCCTTGTTACGGCTCCGTTTGCATCTTTCTTTAATTTAAACACCCACTTTAACCTAATTGGTTTGTGTCCAGCAGGTAATTCAACTAAAGATCAGGTCTTGTTTTATTCAATCAACTCCAATTCTAACTTCATCGCCTTTTTCCATTCTTGAATATGTGCTTCTTCTTTATAATTTGTTGGTACCTCATCTACCAACAATAATTCTTCATCATCAATCTGCTCAGTTCTCTCGTAAACGTTCGTGAGAGATCCGAAACCATGAACATGAGTATGATCATAAGTAGAACTTCCGATTGAACCGCCGCTATTAGAGTCTAGTGTTGCACTAGATTCATAATTAATTGAATTTTCTTCTTCACCATGCGTACCTGCGAAATAAAACAGTAGTGTGGATAATGCTTGGTTAGTTGGTGTCATAGGGTTTTGAACCCCTCCATCACCGTTTGAACCTGAATCAGTGGGCTCCCCATTTTGTTGGACCTGAACATTAATCCAACTATTTTGAAACTTGGTCACTTTGTTTAAGCCCACATTCCAAGACCAACTTAACTTTTCATTGAATTTGACATCACCATCACGAGCCACACAAATATGATTTTGTTTAGGGCTGAATATTCTATGAGCTTTACTACCTGCCTCTGAACCTAGGTACACCATCGCCTCACTTCGATCACACAATTTACCTAGGTGTTTACCGATTCTCTTGACATAACCGACACAACCAAAAATTTTAAGGTGGTGTAACTCTTGCTTCTTCCCTTTCCATCCTTCGTAGGGTGTTCTGTTCCTGAAACATCTTGTAGATACTCGGTTGAGAAGGTACACAGAGTGTCTAACCGTCTCACCCCAGAGTGTTTCTGACACAACCATCGTCTTTAAAAGAGATCGTGGCATCTCCATCACTGTTCGATTTCGACGCTCCACTACACTGTTTTGTTGTGGAGTGTATGGTGCTGTTAATTGACGTCTAATTCCTTCTTCATCATAAAACATTGAATTCATTGGAGGTGAACTCCCCACCTCGATCGGTTTGAAGAATCCCGACCTTTAAGCCACTTTCCTTCTAAGCCTCTTCTTTAAATTTCTTGAACTTTAAGAAGGCTTCATCTTTTGTTTTAAGTAAGTACACCCACATATACCTGCAGAAGTCATCAACTATCAATAGAAAATATCGATTACCTCCTTCTGTTTGTGGTGTTATTGGCCCGCACAAGTCAGCGTGAACGAGCTCAAGTGGCTTGCTTGCACGCCACTGTGTTTCTTGAGGAAATGGTTGCCTTATCTGCTTAGCTACTATACACCCTTCACAAACATATTTTGGGTGTTTGATAACTGGTACGCCATTCACAAGATCCTTCTTTGACATCGCCTCAAGTGATTGGAAGTTCACATGACCCAATCTCGCATGCCATAACCACGCTTCATCATTAGTTTTTGCCATCAAGCAAACCGGTTGTGAAGTTTTCAACGAAATCTTGTAAAGTCGGTTCGCCGATTTTTGCACTCGCATGATCAATCGTCCGTATTCGTCACGCATCGATAAATAATTCTGCTTCATATTAATTTCATACCCAACTTCCGTCATCTGGCCCAAACTCATGATGTTGGTGTGCAAGGCAAAGATGAAACACACTTCTGCAATTTCTTGTTGTTCACCATTCTTACATTTGAACAATATGGTACCCTTTCCTTTTATTTGTACTTTCGAACCATCTCCGAATCATACTTGGCCTGTCACGTTTTCATTTAAAGTGGCGAATAACTCTGTTAGGGTTATTTCCGTGTTAAGATTTACTTTGTATCTTTGTTTATATGTTTGTATAGTTTAGGGTTTATTATGTATTTTCCTTAAACTTGCATTTTGTTTGTTATAAAGCATGTAGTGTGCGTGTGTTAGAGAGATTACTTTTTGCACTGTTAGAGAGAGAATTAACTGTGTGTATTTGTTTTCTCCTGCACATTGTACTGCGAATTGCTTTGATCATCAATATACAGAGAATTTATGAGTATGAACTGTGTTTGTGATTGAACGTTTTGTTTGTGCGTGTTGTTTAGATCATTTGAGTGATATTATCGATCCAATTGAACCTATCAATTGGTATCAGAGCTATCGGTATCGTGTTCTTCGCTGTTTCTAAGCAAAACACATCAATATTGCTCAAAATATCATGATCTGAATGAATTGTTGGTGTTTTTAGTTGTGATTTATCATCGCAATCACTCCTATACACAACGATTGTGCAGATTCTATCAGATTATCATCAGATCTGAAGAATTAGGAAGAATAGAAAAGTTACTGTCGATCAAATTTTTGCTCAAAAATCATCAGATTTGATCATGTTTTGGATTGATTGATAAAAGGGATTGTTAATCGGACCTTTTCACAGCTTGTGTGCGAATTTTGGACAATTTGGACAAGTTTTTAGACAAAACCCAGAAAATCTTCATGAAGAAGATGATGAACAGTTGATTTTTGGTTGAAGATTAACTTGCCGGGTGATATATTTGACTTAGACAATTTCCTTGGACTTAGAATTTGTGAAGAAATTAGGTCCTGTACTGCCGTATAAAGGAATTTGTGCTAGACGGGTGAAGAATTTGACTTGGAAAAGTGTTACTGTTCAGTCGGTTGATACACTGTTGTGCCGGGTAAGACACTGTTACGCTGGGTGAAGAAGAAAAAGTCAGCCGGGTAATATACTGTGTAGCCGGGTAATAAACAACTCTGCCGTGTGACCAAGTACTGTTCAGCCGGAGAAACTTTTTGCCGTGTCAAGACTTTGCCGGGTCAAAGACTTAGCCGTGTGAAGTTTTTCTTATTGCCGTGTAACTGTTCATCCGGGTGAAGAAGAAAAACAATTACAACTGTTTAGCCGTCTAACTGTTTAGCCGTGTGAAGACTTATTCTGCCGGGTGAAGAACAAATACACTGTTTAGCCGGTTGAAGAAGGATTTTCACTGTTTTGCCGTGTGACTCATTTTTAGTTGTTTTTATTACTTGTTTCTTGTCTTGTTTTTAATTTGTTGTCTTTATTTTAGTATTTTAATCACTTCTTTTCAAAAATTTACAAAAACCAAAAATATTTTCTTTTAAAAATTTGTTAAAATGGCTCCTAATGATGATTCTGATAACCGTGTTCCTAGACTTTTGAATCGTGCAGATTTCAAGAACTGGACCATCAGGCTGAGACATCATTTGTGTTCTATTGACAATGACTTGTGGAAGTCCATTGAGAAAGGCCCTCACATTCCAACTCAGACAGCACCAGATAGTGCAAGTACCTATACTAAAGATTCTACTACACCTTATCCAGAGGATAATTTGTCAGCTGAAGACTTGAGGAAGGTAAAGAATGATAGCAAGGCCTACTCTTTAATGTGCAAGGGGTTGCCATTACAAGTTTTGTCTAGATTGGATGCATATCAGACTGGTTATACATGTTTCAAGGCATTGAAGTCTATATGTGAAGGAGGAGAACAATTAAGGAGTTTGAAGAAGTCGAAACTAAAAAGGCAATTAGAGTTGTTTGAACACATCAATGGAGAGACAGTACACCAGATGATGAACAGGTTTGTTCACTTAACTACTGAGATGTCAAACCTCGGAGTGAAGACTGAACTTCAAGACTTGAATGATCGATTGCTGAATGCTTTACCATCATCATGGAAGCAAACTGTTACTCTATTGAAACATACTGAGAAATTTCCAATGGAACTTGATTTGCTTATTGGAAAGATAGAAGAAGTTGAAATTGATGAAGGATCTAGAAACACTGATAGATCAAGCTCACAAACTCAGTATAAGTATGTGGTAAATCATGCCAATACTGTCGAGAATGCTTTTCTTGCACAAGATGCAATGAAGTTTGAAGATGAGGGTGACTTATTCGTTGGTGCAAGTTTCTTTACTGATTCAGCATATTTTCCTAATTCACCGACTTATTCTCAACCTCAATCTCCACCAAGAGCTCAAGTTCAAACTCAGACTCAGATAAATCAGTCAGACAATCAAAGTTCAAATGTTCAAACCAAAGTGAAAGATGTCATGAATATTCTGTTGCAAGATGACGAAACAAAAACTGCCTTTACTGCTTTTATGGCGAGTTTCCAAGCGTACCAAGGTAGTCATCTAAGTCAAATGGACGTGATCCTTCAAGACTTATTTGAAATGGATCCAGTAGATGTTGAAGAAATGGATCTGAATTGGCAGATGGTTATGGTAGCCTATCGTACTCAAAAGCATGCATATGTTAACAGAAGTTACAAACCTCATGCTAACAAGACAGTTGGATTTGACAAATCTAAGGCCAGGTGCTTTAACTGTAATCAGTATGGTCATTTCTCAAGAGAATGCAAAGCTCCAAAGAATTTTAATGATCAAGCTAGTTCAAGTAATCAAGGTCAAGGTCAAAGTTCTCAACAGTCTACGAGTTATCAAGGCAGAAATCAGCGTTTCTTTCAAAAGCCGTACCAAAGTCTTCCTATGCCTGAGTTGAAGGATGAAGGAAAGAAGCCAGAAGATCAGAATAAAGCGTTGGTTGTAAGTGTACAAGACGGATATGACTGGAGTGCATACGCAGAACAGTTTACATCTGATCTTACATCAAATCTGGCTTTGGTATGTGAAATTGAAGAAGACTGGTCTGAAGAAGGGGATGGAAAGATGGTTGATAATGTGAGTGAAGATTCTGAAGATTATGACTGGAGTGCAAAGTCTGATCCTACTGAAGAGTCTGAAGCTGAAATTGCGTTAATGGCTACATCCAGTGAGCCTACATCTTCTACTGAACAACCGAAGGTTAATGACTTACCCCCCAATTATATTCCATTGCCCATAGATGTGAAGGAAAGGTTATGTTCTGATCAGTGCATTCAACAAGTAGAACATTATCGAACTCATTCATTTAAAATCGGTGATAAATTAAGTCAACATGAAAAACTTCATGAAAAACTTAAAATCGATCATAAAATTTCTGATGAGAAGATTTTGTCATTAACTGAATCATGGAACAAAACTTTAAAGGAATTGGAAATTGTTACCAAACAGCTTGAAGAAATGACTAAGAACTTTGAACAAGAAAAAGTTGCACATGCAGTCACTCAAGTTGAACTAAAGAAAGTTAAAAGTTGTAAAACAATGGTTGAACAACTCATTAATGAAAGAGGTAACAAAAATAAAACCGGGTTGGGTTTTACTCATGAACCAATGCCAAATTCAATCACTCAAACCTTACCGGAAAACTTTAATGAATTTGATCATTCACCTGAAAATGAAAGAAAATTCAAAGAAATTCAAAGAAGTAAATCCGAGTCGGAAGGATCTGAGGTGTTGATCGAAAGCTTGAGAGAAGAAGATGGAATGACAACTGAAGCAGATGATGAAGCAAGCAACAAATCTGAAAACAAGCTGGAACCTGTTCTAATTCAACTCGTTGAATATCCAAAGCTTAATCCCGAACCAAAACAAACGGTGAAGGAAGAAGGTGAATTTTCAGGATTCAATGATCCTAATTACATCAAATGGAAGAAGAATGAGGAAAAGGCAAAAGTTGCTGCTGAACTGCTCAAAAAACAAGAAGTAAAGAAGTCTGAAGGTTTAACTGCAAAGAAGCAGAAATCGAAAACAATGAACAATCAATCTGAAACGAAACAGTCAAAAGGCAAAAGTGTCTTAAAATCAAATGATAACACCAAAGTTCAAAGTGTTAAAACTGACAAAGCTCAAAACGTAAAATCTGTCAAGAAAATGTCAAAAGGTAAGACAATCAAGTTTGTGTCTGCAGGTACTTTCGACATGAACAGTTCTTATGGTAACCAAATCAATGCTCAAATCAAATCTAACTCTGGTCTGAAAACAGGTTCAGGTCCTAAGACTTCCGCTGTCAATGATAAGAGAATTGAAAACAAAAAGGTGACCAAACAGAACAGTTTAAAATCGAACCAAAGTCCCATGCAATCAAAATCGCAAATCAAAACTCCACAAAAGAACGTTAATCTAAAACCGAATAACCAAGATAATGAATCACGTTTTGGTTCAACATCAAAAGTTAACAATCGGCTCTTTAGGATTAGCAAGAAATATTGTGAAATTTGTGATAGATATAATCATGCAACTGCTGAATGTTTCTTTAACAGGTACTGCAGTTTCTGTAACAAAAGAAATCATTCTTCAGAAGAATGTTATTTTAACAAATTCTGTGATATTTGTGAGAGAAGAAACCATGACACAAAGGATTGTTTCTTTCGATCAAACTCGACTAGAGAATTGACTCCATATTCAAACTTTCAAAGAAATAATTCATATGGTTTTCAAAATATGAGTCAAAGTCATTCTCCGGTTTTGAGATATTTCAATCGAAACAATTCTGTTTCTAACTTGACAAGAAGTGTGCAGGTTAACAATTTTAAGCCGAGAGCTTTGTTGGTAAGAAACCAAAATTTTGAAAACAACCTTGATCCTCAGTTGGAGGAAAGGTTCAGGGCTTTAAGAAGAAAGCAGTCAATGAACGCCAATGGGCGAAACAACAGTTATCAGCATCAAAATCTCATGAATGAATCAAATTTTCAAAATATTCAATATAAACAAGTTACAATTGCGGATAAATTCGGAAAACCCAAGACCGTGTGGGCCTGGGTTGACCAAACTAACTGAAAATGTTTGAATTGCAGGTACGCCCAAGAAGACCTATCAACTCGTGGTTCGTTGATAGTGGGTGTAGCCGGCACATGACAGGCAACCATGCCTTGCTTCAGGATTTCAAGCAAAAGAATGGTACTCATGTAGCTTTTGGAGGTGATGCAGGTGGTAAAATCACAGGAGAAGGAACTGTCTCGAATGGAGTAATTAGTTTTGATAAAGTCAACTACTGTGCACAGTTGAACTTTAACTTACTAAGTGTCTCGCAAATTTGTGATAAATCTTATTCAACTCTTTTTGATGATTCTTTTTGTTATATTCTGAAACCAGGTTTCAAGATTGACAATGAGTGGGTAGTGGTGAAAGCGCCTAGAGATCGTGATGTATACAAATTGGATATGTCGCAGATTGATGCCGAAACCGAAACAACCTGTCTCATTGCCCATGCTTCAAATGATGAGAGTCAGCTATGGCATAGACGGCTGGGACATTCCAACTTCAGAAACATGAACCGTTTGGTAACTGGAAATCACGCTGTGGGAATCCCATCGAAGAAATTCTCTACAACTGATTTGTGTCCAGCGTGTTTGAAGGGAAAACAGCATCGGATGTCTTTTAAGTCCAAGCTAGAAAACTCCATTTCAAAACCCTTGCAGATGCTACATATGGATCTTTTTGGACCGACCAACGTTCAAAGCATCGGGAGAAAATCATATTGTTTAGTTATCATAGATGACTTTACTAGGTTTTCGTGGGTTTATTTTTTGCATGCCAAATCTGAAACAGCTGAATTATTGAAAGAATTTATCATTAAAGTTGAAAATCAATTGGAATGCAAAGTGAAAGTGGTAAGAAGTGATAATGGAACTGAATTTAAGAATGCTAATGTTGATTTATTTTGTGCAGAAAAGGGGATTGCTCGACAATTCAGTGCGCCTAGAACGCCTCAACAGAATGGGGTTGCGGAACGGAAAAACCGGACACTGATTGAAGCAGCAAGATCCATGCTTGCGGATGCCAAAATCCCGATCACTTTTTGGGACGAAGCTATTGCAACTGCGTGTTTTGTACAAAATAGAACATTATTAGTGAATGGTAAAAAGAAAACTTCTTATGAGTTGTTATTTGGAAGGAAACCAAATATTTCTTACTTAAAAGCATTTGGTTGTCCGGTTTCGATTTTAAATTTAAATGATCATCTCGGGAAGTTTGAGTCAAAGTCCGATGATGGATTTTTCTTAGGTTATTCGTCTGTTTCTAAAGCTTATCGAGTTTTTAATAGCAAAACAAATACTGTTATTGAAACTATCAATGTCAAGTTTTTAGAAAATTCGTTTCCCTTAGTGGCTCATGGTCCCGAATGGTTATTTGATTTAGATTCATTATCGAAATCCTTCAATTCTAACTTATTTGATTTTTCAGGAAACGCAAGGAAGGAATCAGGCGACTTAGGATGCTTTAGTGACGATTCTGATAATGACGAAGATGGAAATCTCAACTCTGAATATCCATTTATGTCTTTTCACAATCCTGATCATGTCAAATCAAGTCAAGCTCCGGGTACTTCTGGTTCACATGAAGATCAAGAATCGAACAATCAAGAAGAAGATGTGATTTCTCCTAATGATGGTGGATCTGTTCAGAATCAACCATCATCAGATCCGGATGGTGAAGCTGTTCCAGAATCATTTGATTACTTCATCAATTCACCGGATCAAGTCCCGAATTTCACACCGCATACTTCTTCCATATTACAAGATCTCCCAAATCTGAATACTTCTAATCTAGAGACTCAAGTGCAAGGAGGTGATATTCCTATTCATCGAATTCACAAGAAACATCCAGTCTCTCAGATTATTGGGCCGTTGAATCAGAGAACTACAAGAAGTCAGACAGAGCAAGCGAATGTCTGTCTTTATTCATGTTTTCTATCTCAAGTGGTGCCAAAGAATATTTCAGAGGCGCTGAAAGATAACAGTTGGATTGAGGCCATGCAGGAGGAATTACTTCAGTTTCGCAAACAGGAAGTTTGGAAACTTGTGGACTTACCTGAAGGAGAGAACGCAATAGGCACAAGATGGTTGTACAAAAACAAGCCAGACGAACGTGGCATTGTAGTGAGAAATAAAGCAAGACTGATTGCACAGGGATACACTCAGGAAGAAGGCATTGATTACGAAGAGGTGTTTGCTCCGGTCGCAAGACTTGAAGCCATACGCGTTTTTCTTGCCTATGCATCTTTCATGAAGTTTAAAGTATTCCAAATGGACGTTAAAGGTGCTTTCTTGTATGGACCAATTACAGATGACGTATATGTCAGACAACCTCCGGGTTTCGAAGATCCTGACTATCCTCATCGTGTATACAAGTTGAGTAAAGCTCTATATGGTCTACACCAAGCTCCAAGAATCTGGTATGAGACATTATCCAAGCATTTACTAGAGCATGGATTTACAAGAGGTCAGATTGATCCAACTTTGTTTATGAAGAGGGAGAATGATGACTTGTTGTGCGTTCAAGTTTATGTGGACGATATTATCTTTGGTTCGACCAGTGCGTCAATGTGCAAAGAATTTGAAGAAATCATGAAGTCTAGATTCCAGATGAGTTCAATGGGGGAGATTAACTTCTTTCTTGGATTACAAGTGAAACAATCAGCTGACGGAATTTTCATCAATCAATCAAAATTTGTTGAAAAGTTGTTGAAGAAGTTCAAGATGCAAGATTGTCAAACAATTCGAACTCCATCTGATGTAAATTGCAAGATTCAACCGGATCCAAAGGGCAAAGCAGTTGATCAAACACTATACAGATCAATGATCGGTTCTCTGATGTATCTTACTGCATCAAGACCAGACATTATGTACGTTGTTTGTGTATGCGCCAGATATCAGTCTGATCCGAAAGAGTCTCATCTTGTTGCTGTGAAGCGTATATTCAGATATCTCAAAGGGAAACCAAATCTTGGGTTATGGTATCCTTACGAAGGAAATTTTGAATTATATAGCTATTCTGACAGTGATTTTGGTGGTTGTGCTCTTGACAGGAAATCGACAACTGGTGGCTGTCAATTTTTGGGTCCAAGGCTTGTCTCTTGGCAATGCAAGAAGCAGACCAATGTTTCTGTATCCACAGCTGAAGCAGAGTATATCGCTGCATCTGCAGGATGTTCTCAGGTTTTATGGTTACAAAATCAGTTGCTGGACTACGGGTTTAACTTTCTAAAAACTCCTATTTACATAGACAATACTGCTGCTATGTTTATAACTGCTAATCCTGTTCAACATTCTAAAACCAAACACATCGAAATTAGATATCATTTTTTAAGAGATAACTCTGAAAAGGGTTTAATAATTTTGATTAAAGTTCACACCGACAAACAACTGACAGATCTTTTCACAAAATCTTTTTTGTCAGGCCGGTTTGAATTCTTAATTCAATCCATAGGATTAATCAATCATGATTGATTCTATTTTTCGGAAAAACAAAAACAAAAATCAGAAAAATATAAAAGCCAAAAATATAATAAGTTGATGTTATATTTTGATTCCTTTGTCTTTTACTTTATGTTTTGCATTGTGTGTGCTTGCGTGAAAAAGAAAATAGAAAAACAAATACAAAATATAAAAGCAAAAAGAAAAAGAAAAATATCATATCATAAGAATCTATATTGCAAAAAGTGAGAAATGATAGATACACTATACATTATTTGTTACATCATTTTTAAATAAAGACTGATGAATGTTAGTTGATGTGCTAGACAGCTCAGACAATTAGACTGAAAAAGTAAGTTGATTGTTGACAAATATAAACTTAATGATCTTTGTGTTAAGTTCCATTGTTATACATGTCTAGATATATTTCTTTTGATACATTGCTTGTGATGATAGTTGTGCATGATCGGGTAACGATGTAGTCTTCTCAGTGTGATGAACCGCATCGTGAGCTTCTTTGTTGTGGTACCCACAGACCTGAAGTCTCACACGAAGTCTCTTTTGAGCTTCAAGGTGCAGCAAAAGATTCCAAAATGGAACATAAAGAGTCCCAAATGTGGACCAACACCAAACAAAAATTCCAAAATGGAATTCAGAAGATTCCCAAGGGGAACGATAGGAAATAAAAATTCCCAAAGATGGAATTAAAAAGAAGTCCCAAAGTGGACCAAATCCGAATAGAACCCAGATTCCACACTGTGTATGACTGTAAGTGACCAGGTTTTGTGCAATATGCATTCAGGTAGTGATTGATAAGGATATATGTTGACATATGTATACATGTGGGTCACATAAGTCATTCTAATCGAACCTTAAATATCATCATGATACTGAAAAAGTAGGTGTGTCAACTCGAGCTAATTGATATGTTTTCATATCATCACTCAATCAAGCATAAGTCAAATGTCTATTCAAAACTTGCAAAACATGTTCAGATAATGTGTGGTATGATCTCACTGCGATATTTTGATTCATTGCATTGCATATGTCTTTACTTTAATATGTGTGTTTTTGTGTGTGCAGGCATTTGGAATCATTATTGATACATCAACATCCTTGTTAAACTTAAAAATTTCTAGAAATTTCAAGTTTAGGGGGAGAATAAAAGTGAAGAAAAATATCTACAAAAAATCCAAAAATAGTTTGTTTTGAATAAGTGTGTTTCTGAATGAACAAGATTATATGTTATAAAAAGCAAAGGTATTGGATGTGTGAAAAACAAACCCAAGGTCTTGTAATTTATTTTTAAGAAATTGCTTCGGGATATAGAAAAATTGGTTGTGCAAAAACATTTTTGAAAAAGAAAAGAAAAATGGATTTAATTGGAAATTAAAATTGTTGCAATGCTTAATGTTGTTTGATAATTAATATGGCAAACATTCTTTTTAAGGATATCTTGTCTAATTAATATGTCGGAGAATGTTGCAGGTGCAATAAATGATCGTTGAAAAAGTCAACAGACGAAGAAAATTGAAGAAATTGCTTAAGTGTTATAGCCGGGTAAAGATATCAGATACAACTGTGCAGCCGGGTAAAGAACTGTTCAGCCGGGTAAAGTTGTAAGTCTGATACTTGCCGGGTGATTGAAGAATTGGTGAAGATGTTATGACCACTGTACAGCCGGGCAATGATCATGTCAAATACAGCCGGGTGAAGGTCATAGATGTCTTGCCGGGTGACAAGTGTATACTATACAGCCGGGTAATGAAGAAGTCTTATTGCCGTGTAAAGGTATGACACTATGTTGCCGGGTAATGAAGAAGTGTGTATGCCGTGTGAAGAAGGTTGTCAAAGGTTGCCGTGTAAAGAAGAAAGCAAGCCGGATGAAGAAGGAAAGCAACTGTGTTGCCGGGTAATGAAGAAAAGTTGCCGGATGATGTTTTGATGACAACTAGTCTGCCGGGTGATGAATAAAATCCATCAGGTGTAGTTGTTCCTTAAACCCTTATCCGTCACTACAGTGACTTACCCGTATCTACAGTGCTTGACCCGTCAAGTGATTTTCACATGTTGGTGACTTGTTTTATGTACTTGACCCGTAACTACAGTACATGACCCGTCACTACAGTACTTGACCCGGCAAGGTTATTGGGCCTATTTTGCTTGTGTTGACCCGGCACTTAAAGTTTGACCTAAAATGTTTTGACGATACAAATACCGACTCTTCACAAACACTCGTCATTTCACACACATTCACTTTCACCCAAACACTCTGAACTTCAAATCGCCATTGTTATCATAGTCAATCTGTTGTCCTGTAACAAGATTAATAGATTGATTAAGGTAGAGTTTAAGTGTTTTGACCTAAATCGAACTGCAAATCCACTGTTAAAAGGAAAAACGATGATGAACAGTGTTTGGACATTGAATCGACATTTCGTTTTTGTGTGTTAAAAACAAAATCGAATGTTGATTTAGGTGTAAAAAACACTCGATTATCATCGTTCAATCATTCATTTGCACTAAAACACCTTAAAATCGACTGAATCAAGTGAAATGTTCTTAACTGACAAAAATCGCCATTGATGAACTTTGAAGTTTTTAAAAGTTAAACTTCAAAAAGATGAAATATCTGTTTTAAAAGTGATTAAACAAGTTAAAACTGAAACAAAACATGTTGAACTTTCTCTTCATAAAGTTGTCAAAATTTTTTACCTAAGTGATTAACTGTTAAAAAGATTTGAACATGAAGTATAATCCTTAAAATCCAATGTTGTTTGATTAAAATGATGAAAATCAGGTTATTGGAACAATTTAGGATTAAAAATGATTATGTCAATGTTTTGCTTTCTAACTGTTAGTTAAAACACTTATTAAATTTTTGATATGTTTATGAAGAATCTAATACATGTGCCTTGTTTTGTGTTTGTTTGTGATTTTAACAGATGGAGAATCTCAAGTTTGAACCTAAACATAATCTAGTGGCATGTTTAGATGAATCACTTCCGGAGACAGAGGGGTATAGGGATATGATTAAGTTTATCAAGAGGACTAAGTATGTATATGCTATATGTGCCAAACCGGTCATATATGCTAGGCTGATTAAGAGTTTCTGGAGAACAGCAGAAGTTGTAAGGGATGAAAATGGCAATGTTATGGTGAGAGGGCATATCACTAGAGATTGGATACTGAATGTTACAGAAGAAGCCATTAGGCATGCCTTAAGGATTGATGAGGATGAGGTTGGCATGTTAGATGAACTGACCATGGAGGAATGTAAATCTGGTTTTGTGAACATGGGACATCCACCTGTGTTTCCAAAGTCACAGTTTTACAGAGCTAAGTTAGGAAGGAAGTACAAGCTGCTGTGTTATGTTGTGCAGCAATGCATGTCTAGAAGGAGTGCTGGGTTTGATAACTTTCCTTCAGACATTGCATCACCAATTGTGGCAATTGCAGAAAACAAACCATTCAACATGTCAAGGTGGATAATGAATGGGTTTGTGTTTAACTTGGTGAAGGGGAAGAGATTCAAATTTCTTATGTATCCGAGGTTCTTACAGTTGATGATAAACATTGCTTATCCTATCATCAGATCTGAGGGTTATGCTGGAGGCATGTTGTACACTGAGGACATGAACGATCTCTCTTACCGAAAGATGAGTATCGGGAATGTGCCTGATATTGAACTATTTGACTATATGCGAGATATAGTCAACAATGAAGAAGATGTAGAAGGTATATACTATCATATATCTCACGGTGAGGTTGTAAATCCACTGGACCTTGTGGATGAGGTGCCAGACAATTTGTTGGATGATGACGAGTACTTTGCTCGTCATCCAGAAGATGAAGAAGATGATGGCAATGATGATGGTGACAATGATGATAGTAACGGTGATGATGGTAATAATGATGGTGGTGATGATGCTGAATCTGAATCTAATTCAGAGGAGGCTGAGCCAATGGAGACTGAGACAGAAGGGATTGAGAATGTAGAGATAGAAGAACCTGTTGAGGTTGCTTCTGAGATTGAAAAGGTTGCTGTTGAAGTTCCAAAAGAAATTGCTGTTAAGTATGTTCGAAAGAAGAAGAAAACAGTAGAAAAGCCTGAAGAGGTTAATGTGTTAGAGATTGCACAGACAGTAATGGCCGAAGCTGAATCTATTGCACAGATAGATGAAGTGGATGCTGGCATTACTGATCCTATTACTGATGATATTCCCACCGCATTACCACAAACTGTTGAAAACATTGGACAAGGTTTGGAGTCTTCACCAAACGTTGTGCCAAGTGTTGATGAAATTGAGGATGAAAAAGAGAAACGCATTGCTGAATTAGAAGAGATTGTGGAAAATTTGATTAAGGCAAATGATTTATTGAAGGCCTCAAATGATCGTAAAAAGAAGAGATTTGATGAATATTGGGATATTCACAATCAGAACTTGAAGATTTTCAAAAAATTGGATGAAGATCATGTGAAGCTGGTTGATGAGCATGTAAAGTTAAGGGATAAGTATGATAAACTGAAGGAAGAGCATGAGAATTTGAAGTTTGATTACAAAGAATTACAAGCTGAATGTAATACTTTAGATGCCGAGAAAGAAATGTTGGAAAAAGAGTTGGATGAATTGAAACCAAAAGAGGCTGGCTCATCTTCTGACAAAGATTTTTCTGATGAAGTTATTGTGACTGAATCAAATGTGCCGAAGGTTTACCTGACTAGAGCTAGAGGAACTACAAATATTGGTATTTTGGTAGAATCACCAATTACCATTCCCGATGAAGCTATTGCTGACATTGTCATTTCTGACAAAGCTGAGGGAAAGAGGAAGATAGATGTTGTTCCTGAAATATTTGGCGATGAAGGAAGCTCAAAGAAGGCAAAGATTGATAAACCAGTGCAGATTGAGCCGATTCAATCTGTAGCTGAAGTTGAGACTGAGAAAGTTGCTGAGACTGAAATTGTGTCTAGAGCTGAGAATGTTAAAACAGGTCAGATTGAGCCGATTCAATCTGATTCTGTAGCTGAAACCGAGGTATTTGCAGTATCAGAAAGTGAGAAGGAGGTTGGCTCTGAGGATACAGTTCAGGTTGAGCCGATTCAACCTGAAGCTGGTGAAGTTGAAAGTGCGCTTAAAACAGATACTGAAGTTGCTAGTCAGTCTGAGCCGGTTCAAGCTGACGAAGCACCTATGATAGAAGCATTGGATGACTTAGACATAGATTGGACTGAGTCAGAGGATGAAGCTGAGCCAGAACCTGTACAAAATACTGTTGAAGAAGTGCCAGATGATTTGGATCAGAGGTTTGCTTATTTGGAGAAAATGAAGTATAACTCTGTATTTTTGAATGGGTTGACAGTGAGTCAGATTAATGAAGAGTATGAAAAGTGTATTAATGCTCAAGATAAAGCTGAAGCTGATCAGAAAGAGTTCATGGTTGAAATGGGTGAATGGACTCCTATGCAAGAAAGCTTAAATATCGAAGATTTACCTCCTACTGAGCTTTATCATCAAAACCCAGATGAAATGACTTCTTATGAGATGCGAAGTTGGTTGAGTTCGAGGAATTATCCGTATAAAACTTTGCAAAGGTTGAAATCTGAATCTTTAAGGAAGATAGTGGTCAGTTTCATGAAAACAGAGAAGATGTACAACAGAATGTTTTACTTGGATTATAACAATCCACAGTACTTCGAGTTGACCAAAAGATTCAAGGTGTTAGGACCAAAAGAAATTCCAGTTATGGCTTTACCGGAAAATGCTCATAAGAAAAGACACGAACTGATGGATATGTTTCCGAGCGAAGTTAAGTCGTACAACATACCGATGGAAGTACGTGAAACTTGGCATAAGGCAGCAACACCAGGTGATGTGGTGAGATCGCTGATGAGCAAAGGACAATCAATTGCTGAGTTACTAGATTCTATGATTGTGCCTGAGAAGAACAAGAAAGTAAAAATTATAGCATGGAAATATGATGAAGTTTTTGATGCGTTCATGATCAAGAGGGTAAATGGTTTATGTGACATCTATCATTACTATTCGAGCATCTTCAAATTGGAGGTTCAGGATTTGAAAGAGCTGCACAAGCTGAGGCTAATTAATCACACGAATGCTGATCGTGGTAATAAATGCGTGATGCTTCTTGATGCTGGAATGAGTAGAACTGCAAAGTTTTTGGATTTCCGAGGCCAACAGGAAGACTCAGAATATGTGCAAGCCAAGAAACAAAGAAAGAAGAAAAGATTGGTGGTGACCGAGGATATGTACTTAGAAGAGTTCTCGGATGAATACTTTGACAAGATTACTGATCCTGGATTGAAGGTGATTGATGGAAGTCAGATGACGAAGCCAATATTGAGAGTATTTTACAATCAGGAAACATTTGAACTGAAGCTTGTTAGAAATTTGGAGGATTGGGATAAGGATATAATCACACTCTTTAGTACTTTTGAGTTAAAGCTGCTACATCCTTCATACATTGATTATTTGAGAAGCATTAGAATGGAGAAGTGCAAGGATAAACTGGCGGAAGCTGACAGAAAGTTATTCGTGGTGATGATTGAAGTTATTGCTGCTGCTTCGGAGAAGATTCGAGTCAGAAAAGCTTTGCTAAACTCTAATCTTGTGATGGTGGATTTACCGAAGATAGAGTACATAAGGATATCCAGAAAAGGAACATTGGAGGTGAAAGTCGAAGGCCAAGAAATGCCGTTTGAGTTTTATGCTAATATCGATTTTGCAGGTTTAAATCTGGATTCGCTTAGACGCATGAATGCTCTACCAATTCTGACGAATGAATCCAAGCCTCGACAAGCTAAGATCGCTGAAAAGTTCAAATCCTGTATTGAAGAAGCTTTAAAGGAAAAAGAAGAGTACAAAGGACGAGAATTGCTGAAAGTAAAAGATGAACCAGAAGAATGGTAGAAAAAGATTGAAGATCGATGCTGATAAAAGAAGAAAAAGACTGAAGTTTTTGAAGATCCAAAGATAAATCTTAGGGGGAGTACTGTTAGGGTTATTTCCGTGTTAAGATTTACTTTGTATCTTTGTTTATATGTTTGTATAGTTTAGGGTTTATTATGTATTTTCCTTAAACTTGCATTTTGTTTGTTATAAAGCATGTAGTGTGCGTGTGTTAGAGAGATTACTTTTTGCACTGTTAGAGAGAGAATTAACTGTGTGTATTTGTTTTCTCCTGCACATTGTACTGCGAATTGCTTTGATCATCAATATACAGAGAATTTATGAGTATGAACTGTGTTTGTGATTGAACGTTTTGTTTGTGCGTGTTGTTTAGATCATTTGAGTGATATTATCGATCCAATTGAACCTATCAAACTCTTTTCGACCCGTCATGTGGTTGCTTGCCCCGTTGTCTAAATGCCACACGTCCCGGTTCTCTCCAACCCGTCCTTCGTCTTGGTTTAGAAATACGTTGTCTTCATTTAACAAGACCATCTTGGGTAACTCTTCACCATGCTTACTCAACAGCAAAGTCAGCTCTTCTTCTTCATTATGGATCAAATTCATTTCTTCAGTTTGATCCTTTTCATCCTTACATTCTGAAGAATAGTGACCATGTTGATTACATCGGAAACACAAAATATATTTCCTATCTTTTCCTTTCCAATTGTTGTTGAAATTTCGATTACCGCCATAGCAACCACGGTTACCTCCATAACCACCCCGGTTACCTCTACCTCGGTTGTTTCCACGCACCCTCGAACTCGTTCAACCACCCCGGTCATATGATTGATAACCTCTTCCCCGGTTACCTGAAAATTGAGGTTTACTCGAACCTTTTGAGACCATCTGATGATCTGTCTTGGTTAATAGCAAGTTGTTGTCACCACTAGCATGCCTTTGACGTCTCTTTAAGAGATCTTCATATGCCTTCATACGACCAATGGCCTCATCAAACGCCATGGTCTCCACATCTTCGGTTTGTTCAATTGAAGCAACTAGTTGAAGATAATTGTCTATAACCGTGTCAAGAAGCTTTCTAACAAAGACACTATCTTCTAGTGTAGTTCCAAGACTACTATATTTTGATATCATCTCGGACAATTTCCTGGCGTACTCATCCATAGATTCCCCATCTTTCATATGAAGGGCTTCAAACTCCCTCTTGAGAGTCGCCAATCGGGACTTTTTAACCCTATCGACTCCCAAATACCACACCTTCAAGGAGTCCCAAACCTCCTTTGCGGTCTTCTTCTTTAGCACTTGTAACAATACCTCCTCCGGAACTGCTTGAAAGAGGAAGGCTCGAGCCGTTTTGCTCTTCTTCTGATCCACGGTTACTCCATCCGGTGTTTCAATGGATTCCCCTAACCCTTGGGCATCCATTACCGCCTCCATCTTAATGGACCAAGTGGTGTAGTTTGTTGTTGTCAAAGTTGGGATCTGTAAAGAAACCGAATTGGCTTCTTTCGGGGTGTTCGAAGTAGTAGTTATAGTTGACATCGGTTTGAATCGAGGATACTTTGGCATATAACTGATCAAGTAAACGAAGCTCTGATACCAAGTGTTGGTATAACCAGAGAATAATAATCAAAATTGACAAGAACAAATGGGGCAATTTTTTGGTATATTGAAACTTCACGATTACAATGCAAAAACTTGAAAGGAAATTGAAGTGCTTGACTAAATAAAATAAACTACTGCTTCTATTTATTCTAAATGGAAATAACTAAAAACTAGCAACTACTAACGTAAATAACTCCACGTTTGTTGCACATTCTCCATTTGAATAGTTCCACACACTTTCCATGTTTACCAGTCTTCTCACACACTTGTTGATCAAGCAACATTGACTTTTAGGATGATGATAGTGTTAAATACTGTCAGAAGCAATTAGTTGACAAAATTTAAACGTGTGAAATAGGTTTAACGATTTGCCTTATTGAGAATGATTATGATATGGTATTTGGACAAAACGGATTTAGATTTAGTGGTTTTCATTTTGTGTCCTATGGGTAGGAAATTCCCGTTTGAAAGGTAGGATGGTATGCTAGTTGTGGAGTTGTTTTGTTGGGTGATGTTTAGACTAAGTTGAACACATGTGTACGTACTTGCAAGTGAATACTAGTAGATTCGGGTTCAAATTGATTCGATTTGGAAAGCGTATGTCGGGTTTGGAATAAGTTGCTTTGAGGTTACTTTGGATTTTGATGACGGATTTGGAACTAAAGAGAAGTTAGATCGGTATTTTGGAAAGTGTTGGCTAAGTTGGTTCATGTATGCAAACCCAACACATTCAAAAAGGTACAATCTTAATTTATAGAACCATGACTAAAAATATATATTGTTGGATGATATATAAATTGGATTGAGCCAGAATAGGTAATATTGTAGAAAAACTTAAATACGATTCGAGCTTATAATATGATATTTATTATAAACGTTCTTATTCGAAAGATTTGAATTTGATCGTATATTGATTACTAAAAATATGGTATTCACAAAATATAGGATGCGGACATATACAGTTAACTAACTAGCATATTTTGGCTTAATACAATACTGTAAAGGTTTTAATATAACTTAGAACCTCTAGTGATCTATAAGACTCTACTATATGTTATAGGCGGTTCCAGTTGTGATACTAAGCATAAGGTTATTTTTGGAACTTTGGGCTATATCTAAGGTCGTCAACAGGTGAGTTTCATGACCAAACTCTCCCCTTTTTAAATGTTTTGGGGGTGAAATACATGCTTGAGAATGTTTTTGAGTCCAAATGATTTTGTGTATTATTAATATTACTTGTACGATGACAAATCATTAAGCACAATGGCTCGTGATATATATACGTATAATCGGTACTGTATATATTTGAATGCAAGCATTTGTAATGTAACATGTGAAACTCAGATGTGTATATATATTATGCGAAGGTTATTTGGTAGGGAAACCATCTTGAACCAGAATTGATTTGTGTACAATTGATTTAATAATACTCTTTGAAATGATTTATGTGTCCTTATCATGAACTCACCAGCGTTGTAGCTGACTTGTTTTAGCATGTATTACAGGCACATTAAGAACGCCAGTATTAGAACATGGCATTACAAGTCATAGAAGCATCGGATGACTACTTGGCAAGGCTTGAATTTGACATAGATAGAATTTTAGTGCATAGTTTTTTATAAGTTTTAAGTATTGACATTTATGACTTTCGCTGTACTCTGACTAAACGACTATGTAGTGTGAAATTCCAACTGTTCTTCTAGCCCCAAAATCAGGGTGTTACAATAATCCAGTGCTCATGAATTCTTTATACTATACATAAATATATTCATACATACGTATTCATTCAAAATATTTGTTCCACACAATCACACCTACCACCACCAAGTTTACGTAAATAACACATCATCCTATCTTTTTCTCTAACTTAACACACTACACTTATGTATATGCATACAAACATTTCATGTGTGTATATATATTTATGTTTTCAGCATTATAATATACATGTATATTAATAACTATTGTTATAATTTTACAAGCACACATATATGTGCCATACTGAATCGTGCAACACACACAGACGCATATATCTATACTATCTATAAAGAAGATTGAAAGGGCATTTTAAGATACCCATTAAATAAGAACATTGCACAAGTTTTAATGCATCATGTACACAAAAAATGAGGGTAGTTTAGTCCTTTAAACACTATTTTAATTTTACCCCTCCTATATAATTACATTATAAACCCTAAATAATTACACTATAAACCCTAAATTTACGAAATGTGATAATCTTTTTTACAAATTATACCTCAGATTACAATTCCGACTGTTATATTTAAAATCAACCCCGTTTAAATTTTTCAGAAAACATCAACGCAATCGTCAACATTTTATCTTCCATATGCACTAAAAAGTTTCGAAAACAGACCTTTAAATCTTTAGGTACAAGAAGTTAAAGCATAAAAGTACAACTGTAAATGCAATAGCTGTTTATGTATTGCAATTTTGACTACTTCAAAACGACAGTTTTAAAAAAAACAGCTTGTTAAAAAATTAATTATTTGGCATTTTAAAAAATAAATTCAGTCCAGTTTGAACAAGTAGTCTATATAGTCCAGTTTTTTAAACAAATGGCAGCCATTACAGTCGAGTCTAATAAACAAATTTTAAACACAACATACAAGTCTTCCATGGCACCTGATAAAATTGTTCAACAAATCGTCGTCGTTAAGATTTACAGGTTGCAATCTTGAACAATATTACAATCATCAAATAAAAAGATTAAGCAATTGAAAACGAGTCAAATTAAATAAATATAGATTGGTTTAAAAAACATTCAAAATTACCATAAAAACGAAGCACATTGCTGCTGGATTTAGTTTGATCCATTACTCCTGATGGTTTTAGTTTGACTCATTACCCCCGATGGATTTAGTTTGACCCGTTACTATGGCTTCCACTTTGCGAGTTCTAAAACTTCCAGTTCCGTGTTTTCTACCAAAAAGAAATATACATGTGAAATAAGAAATTTTCACTATTGTAATGTACATTTTGTAGTTGAACCATATGCCTTGCTACAGCAGCTTTCAACATCCCATGGATCTCAAGTTATAGACAACTCGGTTTGTAGGTTTATAGCAGTTGATTATCATTACAACTTTCTAGAAAATCGTCCGTCATTTGTGCGTTTGACATGTACCAAATACTACCTAATATTAATACATAATGCAACATGTTTCATTAAAAACAATCCAAAAAATTGATACCAGATTTAAAAACATCCCATGCATCTCAAGTTATATACACGTTGTTGTTGGATTTAGTTCAATCCATACGCCTTGCTGCAACAACTCTCAACATATCTCATAAGCATGAGTTTCTATAAAATGCATCGTTTGACTTTGAAGGTCAATTTGCTGCCAAAGATTTTACAGGGCTACAAAATTATATCTTTCAACTTATAGGTTTTTTTTGGTGTATAAATTTATGCAATTGTCATTTTAGACAAAAATAAAGATTGAATTGGTGTCTTTTTATGAATACATATTTAAAAGATAGGAATTATAAATTTTTATTCAATGGCTAAGAAATACTTTGTTAATTTAAATAACAAGGGATATGTTTGTTTAAGAATGGGTCAATTCAATCTATTATTCAGTAAACATGATTGAATCCTAAAATTTTAGGAATATGGTTAACAAATAATATCATAATTTAAAGGAAGGGAGATTTTCATAAGTAAACCAAGCGGGAGAGCACATTTTTGAATATTTAAAACCCTAGCATAATCACTTTATAAATAAACTGTTGTTTTTATTTACATTCTTAAAATAAACTAGCCATGAACCTACTTCACGAAAGATGAAAAAACCAACCAATCTAGGTTATATTGTTATCTATATTATTACAACTTTATGTATTATCTATATGTATTTTGTGCATACATGTTCTTATTAATAGTGTTAATAATGCAGGAAGGTTATGATGATTTTAAATCAGAAAAACATGATGTCTCTTGTGATCTTAGCACACGAATAATCTTTGCTTCAAAGGTTCAATCTGTTAGTTCTTCATTCAGTCAAATGTTTATAACTTTTGTATATATGTTTTTATTAATAGTGTTACTAATGCAGGAAGTTTATGTTGATATGAAGTTAGAAAAACATGATGTTTCTTGTGATCTTAACACACGAATAATCTTTTCTTCAAATGTTCAATCTGTTAGTTTTTCATTTAGTCAAATGTTTATAATTTTTATATATGTTTTTATTAATAGTTTTATTTAAACAGGAAATGTTTATGATGATCTCAAAACAGAAAAACACGTATGTTCTTGTGATTTGCATAAAACAACAAATTAGGATTCGAAGGTTCATAAGTTCAAGTTTTCTATTTTCAATCAAATATTTCTACTTTGTTTGAATATGTTCTTAATAACATTTGGTTTTAGCAGGAAGTTGTTCATGATGATTTGAAAACAGAAAAAGAAGATGATTCTTTTGACTTTAACATAACAAAAATTGGTGCTTCAAAGATTCATAATATCAAGTTTACAATTTTAATTCCTTTAAAACCCACTGTTTAAATGTACACAACAAAAATTAGAATTCAAATGTACACTGTTTAATATTTATGTTTCTTTATACATGCTTATTATGATAGTAGTGTTGAAATAATTTACCTTGGTGCAATGTTCAGTCCATACAAGTCTGATCTTGAACGTGAACAGAGTGAAGAGGTAAGACTTAATTTAACTATTTTATATTTTTATATCTGCGTTATAAAAGGTTAACATAAAAAATAAAACATTTTAGGATCACATCTTTGAAGAATGAAGGTTTTTAAAAACTATACATGTTAGGGCTATTTCCTAGATTAATATTTACTTTGTATTTTGTTTATATGTTTGTATATAGTTTAGGGTCTATTTTGTTATATTCCTTAAACTTGTATTTGTTTGCTTTAAAGCATGTAGTGAGAGAGTGTGAGGAGAGAGGCTAGATCACAATTTCACGTAAGAGAGAGAACTTGTGTGTGTGATTTATTTTCTCCTGCACCTTGTATCACAATACTGCTTTGATCATCAATATACAAAGAGAATTATTAGTATGAATTGTGTTTATGATTGAACTGTGTTTGTGTTTATGTTATTCTGATCATTGAGCGATATTCACGATCCATTTGAACCTATCAATTGGTATCAGAGCTTTCGGTATTGTGTTCTTCGCTGTTCTTAAGCAAAACACATCAATATTGCTCAAAAATCATGATCTGAATGAATTGTTGCTGTTTTCAGTTGTGATTTATCATCGCAATCACTTCTAATTCTCAACGATTGTGCAGATTCCATCAGATCTGAGGAATTAAGAAGAAAGAAAAATTTACTGTTCAATCAAATTTTGCTCAAATTTGATCATGTTTTGGATTGATTGAGATTAGGGATTGATAATCGGACTATTTCACAGCTTGTGTGTGAATTTTGAACGAATTGGACAAGTTTTTGACAAAACCCAGAAAATTCTCATGGAGAAGATGATGAACAGTATGAACTTGGTTGAAGATTAACTTGCCGGGTGATTAATTTGACTTAGACAATTTTCCTTGGACTTAGATTGAAGAACAATTAGGTCCTGTGCAGCCGTGTAAGGGAATTTGTTCTAGACGGGTAAAGAATTTGACGAAGAAAAGGTGTTACTGTTCAGCCGGATCAACAACTGTTGTGCCGGGTAATACACTGTTACGCCGGGTGATTAAGAGATTTCAGCCGGGTGATCATCAAACTGTGTAGCCGGGTAAACAAGCTTGCCGTGTGATCGAGAACTGTTCAGCCGGGTAAAGCCTTTTGCCGTGTCAAGATTCAAGCCGGGTCAAGTTTATCTGCCGTGTGAAGTTGTTTCTTCTTGCCGGGTAACTGTTCAGCCGGGTCAAGAACAAAAATTTTACAACTGTTGAGCCGTGTAACTGTTTAGCCGTGTAAAGACTTTTTCTCTGCCGGATGAAGAACAAAGCTACTGTTTAACCGGGTGAAGAAGGATTTTCACTGTTCAGCCGTGTGACTCATTTTAGTTGTTTTAATTCTTGTTTTTGTTATCTTGTCTTTAATTACTTGTCTTTATTTTAGTATTTTAATCATTTCTTTTCAAAAATTAACAAAACCAAAAAAAATATTTTCTTTAAAAAAAAAATTGTTAAAAAATGGCTCCTACTGATGATTCTGATAACCGTGTTCCTAGACTTGTCAATCGTGCAGATTTCAAGAACTGGACAATCAGGTTGAGACATCATTTGTGTTCTATTGACAATGATTTATGGAAGTCCATTGAAAAAGGTCCTCATATTCCAACTCAGACTGCTCCAGACAGTGCAAGTACCTACACCAAAGACTCTACTGAACCTTATCCAGAAGATAATTTGTCAGCAGAAGATTTGAGGAAAGTAAAGAATGATAGCAAGGCTTATTCTTTAATGTGCAAGGGATTGCCACTACAAGTTCTGTCGAGATTGGATGCATATCAGACTGGTTATACATGTTTCAAGGCACTTAAGTCGATATGTGAAGGAGGAGAACAATTGAGAAGTTTGAAGAAATCAAAGTTAAAAAGGCAATTGGAGCTGTTCGAGCATATTAATGGAGAAACAGTACATCAGATGATGAACAGGTTTGTTCACTTAACTACTGAGATGTCAAACCTCGGAGTTAAGACTGAACTTCAAGACTTGAATGATCGTTTGTTATGTGCTTTACCATCATCATGGAAGCAGACTGTTACTTTGTTGAAACATACTGAGAAATTTCCAATGGAATTAGATTTGCTTATTGGAAAGATTGAAGAAGTTGAGATTGATGAAGGATCAAGAAATACTGATAGATCAAGTTCACAAACTCAGTATAAGTATGTGGTAAATCCTGCCAATACTGTGGAGAATGCTTTTCTTGCACAAGATGCAATGAAGTTTGAAGAAGAGGGTGATTTATTCGTTGGTGCGAGTTTTTATACTGATTCAGCATACTTTCCAAATTCACCAACTTATTCTCAACCTCAATCTCCACCAAGAGTTCAAGTTCAAAGTCAGAATCTGAAGAATCAAGTAGACAGTCAAAGTTCAAATGTTCAAGCCAAGGTGAAAGATGTAATGAACATTCTGTTGCAAGATGACGAAACAAAAACTGCCTTCACAGCTTTTATGGCAAGTTTCCAGGCATATCAAGGAAGTCACTTAAGTCAAATGGACGTGGTCCTTCAAGACTTATTTGAGATGGATCCTGTAGACGTTGAGGAAATGGATTTAAACTGGCAAATGGTAATGGTTGCATATAGAACGCAGAAGCATGCATATGTTAACCGAAGCTACAAGCCACATGCAAACAAGACGGTTGGTTTTGACAAATCAAAGGCCAGATGTTTCAATTGTAACCAGTATGGTCATTTTTCAAGAGAATGCAAAGCTCCTAAGAATTTTAACGACCAAGCTAGTTCAAGTAATCAAGGTCAAGGTCAAAGCTCACAACAGTCTTCGAGTTACCAAAGCAGAAATCAACGTTTCTTTCAGAAACCATACCAAAGTCTTCCCATGCCGGAACTGAAGGATGAAGGTAAGAAACCAGAAGATCAAACTAAGGCACTAGTGGTCAGTGTAAAAGACGGATATGATTGGAGTGCTTATGCAGAACAATTTACTTCTGATCTTACGTCAAGTTTGGCACTGGTATGTGAAATTGAAGAAGACTGGTCTGAAGAAGGGGATGGAAAGATGATTGAAGATGTTAGTGAAGATTCTGAAGATTATGACTGGAGTGCAAAGTCTGATCCTGTTGAAGAATCAGAGTCTGAAGTTGCGCTGATGGCTACTGCTAATGAGTCTTCATCTTCTACTGAACAACCAAAGGTTAGTAATGACTTACCCCCTAACTATGTTCCATTACCTGCTGATGTGAAGGAAAGGTTATGTTCTGAACAATGTATTCAACAAGTAGAACATTATCGAACTCATTCATTTAAAATTGGTGATAAATTAAGCAAACATGAGAAAATTCATGAACAACTTAAAATTGATCACAAAATTTCTGATGAGAAGATTTTGTCACTAACCAAATCATGGAACAAAACTTTGAAAGAATTGGAACTTGTTACCAAACAACTTGAAGAAATGACAAAGAACTTTGAACAAGAAAAAGTTGCACATGCAGTCACTCAAGTTGAATTAAAGAAAGTTAAAAGTTGTAAAACAATGGTCGAACAACTTGTTAATGAAAGAGGTAACAAAAATAAAACCGGGTTGGGTTTTACTCATGAACCGATGCCTAAATCAATCACTCAAACCTTACCGGAAAACTTTAATGAATTTGATCATTCACCTGAAAATGAACTTAAATTCAAAGAAATTCAAAGAAGTAAATCCGAGTCCGAAGGATCAGAGGTGTTGATTGAAAGCTTGAAAGATGAAGATGACGTGACAATTGAAGCAGATGATGAAGCAAGCAACAAATCCGTGAACAAACCGGAGCCTGTTCTTATTCAACTGGTTGAATATCCAAAGCTTAATCCCGAACCAAAACAAACGGTGAAGGAAGAAGGTGAATTTTCAGGATTCAATGATCCTAATTACATCAAATGGAAGAAGAATGAAGAAAAGGCAAAAGTTGCTGCTCAACTGCTCAAGAAGAATGCAGTGAAGAAGGATGAAGTTTCAAATGCAAAGAAGCAGAAATCGAAAGTAATGTCAAATCAATCTGAAACAAAAGAAGTGAAAGGTACTTTCGACATGAACGGTTCTTATGGTAACCAAATCAATGCTCAAATCAAATCTAACTCTGGTCTGAAAACAGGTTCAGGTCCTAAGTCTTCCGCTGTCAATGATAAGAGAATTGAAAACAAAAAGGTAACCAAACAGAACAGTTTAAAATCGAACCAAAGTCCCATGCAATCAAAATCACAAACAATGTCTCCACAAAAGAATCAAGTTAATCCAAAACCGAAAAAAACTAATAATGAATCTCGGATGAGTTCAACATCAAAAGTTAACAATCGGCTCTTTAGGATTAGCAAGAGACACTGTGAGATATGTGATCGTTATAACCATACAACTGCTGAATGTTTCTTTAACAGGTACTGCAGTTTCTGTGACAAAAGAAATCATTCTTCAGAAGAATGTTTTTATAACAAATTTTGTGATATTTGTGAAAGAAGAAACCATAACACAAAGGATTGTTTCTTTCGAACAAACTCAACAAGAGAAATGACTCCGTTTTCAAATTTTCAAAGAAATCATTCAGTTGGTTTTCAAAATATGAGTCAAAGTCATTCTCCGGTTTTGAGAAATTTTAATCGAAACAATTCTGTTTCTAACTTTTCATCAAGAAATGTGCAGGTTAACAGTTTTAAGCCAAGAGCTTTGATGGTTAGAAATCAAAAGTTTGAAAATAACCTTGATCCTAAGTTAGAGGAAAGGTTTAGTGCTTTAAGGAGAAAGCAGTCAATGAACGCCAATGGGCGAAACAATAGTTATCAGCATCAAAATCTCTTAAATGAAACAAATTTTCAAAACGTTCAATATCAACAAGTTACTATTGTAGATAGATTCGGAAAACCCAAGACCGTGTGGGCCTGGGTTGACCAAACTAACTAAGTGATTGTTGAAATGCAGGTACGCCCAAGAAGACCTATCAACTCGTGGTTCGTTGATAGTGGGTGTAGCCGGCATATGACAGGCAACCATGCCTTGCTTCAAGACTTTAAGCTGAAAAATGGTACACACGTGGCATTTGGAGGTGATGCTGGTGGTAAAATCACAGGAGAAGGAACTGTCTCGAATGGGGTCATTAGTTTTGATAAAGTCAACTACTGTGCACAGTTGAACTTTAATTTACTAAGTGTATCTCAAATCTGTGATAAATCTTATTCAACTCTTTTTGATGATTCTTTCTGTTATATTCTTAAACCAGGTTTCAAGATTGACAATGAGTGGGTAGTGGTTAAAGCTCCAAGAGATCGTGATGTATACAAGTTGGATATGTCGCAGATTGATGCTGAAACCGAAACCACCCGTCTCATTGCTCATGCTTCAAATGATGAGAGTCAGCTTTGGCATAGACGGCTGGGCCATTCAAATTTCAGAAACATGAACCGTCTGGTTACCGGAAATCATGCTGTGGGAATACCGTCAAAGAAATTCTCCACAACTGATCTCTGTCCAGCGTGTTTGAAGGGAAAACAACATCGCATGTCTTTTAAGTCCAAGCAAGAAAACTCCATTTCAAAACCCTTGCAGATGCTACATATGGATCTTTTCGGACCAACAAATGTGCAAAGCATCGGAAAGAAGTCTTACTGTTTTGTCATTATTGACGATTTCACTAGATTTTCTTGGGTTTATTTTTTGCATGCTAAATCTGAAACAACTGAATTATTAAAAGAATTTATCATCAAAGTTGAAAATCAATTGGAATGCAAAGTTAAAGTTTTAAGAAGTGATAATGGAACTGAATTTAAGAATGCTAATGTTGATTTATTTTGTGCAGAAAAGGGGATTGCTAGACAATTTAGTGCTCCAAGAACACCTCAACAAAACGGGGTTGCGGAACGGAAAAACCGGACACTGATTGAAGCAGCAAGATCCATGCTCGCAGATGCCAAAATCCCTATCACCTTTTGGGAGGAAGCAATTGCTACTGCGTGTTTTGTACAAAATAGAACATTATTGGTTCAAGATAAACAGAAAACTTCTTATGAGTTGTTATTTGAAAGAAAACCAAATATTTCTTACTTGAAAGCATTTGGTTGTCCTGTTTCGATTTTAAATTTGAATGATCATCTCGGGAAGTTTGAGTCAAAATCGGACGATGGATTTTTCCTAGGTTATTCATCTGTTTCTAAAGCTTATCGGGTTATTAATAGCAAAACAAATACTGTTATTGAAACTATTAACGTCAAGTTTTTAGAAAATTCGTTTCCTTTAGTGGCTCATGGTCCCGAATGGTTATTTGATTTAGATTCTTTATCGAAATCTTTCAATTCTAACTTATTTGATTTTTCAGGAAAAACAACCAAAGAATCAGGCGACTTGGGATGCTTTAGTGACGATTCTGATAATGACGATGATGGAAATCTCAGTTCTGAATATCCATTCATGTCTTTTCACAATCCTGATCATGTCAAATCCAGTCAAGATCCGGGTCCTTCTGGTTCTCATGAAGATCAAGAGTCGAACAATCTTGAAAAAGATGTGAATCCGCAAGTTTTTCCTAATGATGGTGGATCTGTTCAGAATCAACCATCATCTGATCCGAATGTTGAAGCTGTTCCAGAATCTTTTGATTACTTCATCAATTCACCGGATCAAGTCCCGAATTTCACTCCGCATACTTCAACCATTCTACAAGATCTACCAAATCTGAATACTTCTAATCTGGAGAGTCAAGTGCAAGGAGGTGACATACCAATTCATCGAATTCACAAGAAACATCCTGTCTCTCAGATTATTGGACCGTTGAATCAGAGAACTACAAGAAGTCAGACTGAGCAAGCGAATGTCTGTCTTTATTCGTGTTTTCTATCTCAAGTGGTGCCAAAGAACATTTCAGAGGCGTTGAAAGATAACAGCTGGATTGAAGCTATGCAAGAGGAACTACTTCAGTTTCGCAAACAGGAAGTATGGAAGTTAGTGGACTTACCTGAAGGAGAGAATGCGATAGGTACAAGGTGGTTGTACAAAAACAAGCCAGACGAACGTGGCATTGTTGTGAGAAACAAAGCGAGACTCATTGCACAGGGATATACTCAGGAAGAAGGCATTGATTATGAAGAAGTGTTTGCTCCAGTCGCAAGACTTGAAGCCATACGCGTTTTTCTTGCATATGCTTCCTTCATGAAGTTTAAAGTATTCCAAATGGACGTTAAAGGTGCTTTCCTGTATGGACCAATTACAGATGACCTTTATGTCAGACAACCTCCGGGTTTTGAAGATCCTGACTATCCTCATCGTGTATACAAGTTGAGTAAAGCTCTATATGGTCTACACCAAGCTCCAAGAATCTGGTACGAGACGTTATCCAAGCATTTACTAGAACATGGATTTACAAGAGGTCAGATTGATCCAACTTTGTTTATGAAGAGGGAGAATGATGATTTGTTGTGCGTTCAAGTATATGTGGACGATATTATCTTCGGATCAACCAGTGCGTCAATGTGCAAAGAATTTGAAGAAATCATGAAGTCTAGATTCCATATGAGTTCAATGGGAGAGATTAACTTCTTTCTTGGATTACAAGTGAAACAATCAGCTGACGGAATTTTCATCAATCAATCAAAATTTGTTGAGAAGTTGTTGAAGAAGTTCAAGATGCAAGATTGTCAGACATTCCGAACTCCATCTGATGTGAACTGCAAGATTCAACCGGATCCAAAGGGCAAAGCAGTTGATCAAACACTATACAGATCAATGATCGGTTCTCTGATGTATCTTACTGCATCAAGACCAGACATCATGTACGCTGTTTGTGTGTGCGCCAGATATCAGTCTGATCCGAAAGAGTCGCACCTTGTTGCTGTGAAGCGTATATTCAGATATCTTAAAGGGAAACCAAATCTTGGGTTATGGTATCCTTACGAAGGAAATTTTGAATTATATAGCTATTATGACAGTGATTTTGGTGGTTGTGCTCTTGACAGGAAATCGACTACTGGTGGCTGTCAATTTCTGGGTCCTAGGCTTGTCTCTTGGCAATGCAAGAAGCAGACCAATGTTTCTGTATCCACAGCCGAAGCAGAGTATATCGCTGCATCTGCAGGATGTTCTCAGGTTTTATGGTTACAAAATCAGTTGCTTGACTACGGGTTTAACTTTCTAAAAACACCTATTTACATAGACAATACTGCTGCTATGTTTATTACTGCTAATCCTGTTCAACACTCAAAAACCAAACATATCGAAATTCGATATCACTTTTTAAGAGACAACTCTGAAAAGGGTTTAATAATTTTGATTAAGGTTCATACCGACAAACAACTGGCAGATCTTTTCACAAAATCTTTTTTGTCAGGGCGGTTTGAATTCTTAGTTCAATCCATAGGATTAATCAATCATGATTGATTCTATTTTTCGTAAAAACAAAAGAAAAATCAGAAAAATATAAAAGCCAAAAATATAATAAGTTGATGTTATATATTGATTCCTTTGTCTTTTATTTTATGTCTTGCATTGTGTGTGTGCATGAAAAAGAAAATAGAAAAGCAAAAACAAAATATAAAAGCAAAAAGAAAAGAAAATATCATGTCATAAGAATCTATATTGTAAAAAGTGAGAAATGATAGTTACACTAGACATTATTTGTTACATTATTTTTAATAAAGACTGATGAATGTTAATTGAAGTGCTAGACAGCTCAGGCAATTAGACTGAACAAGTAAGTTGATTGTTGACAAATATAAACTTAATGATCTTTGTGTTAAGTTCCATTGTTATACATGTCTAGATATATCTCTTTTGATGCATTGCTTGTGATGATAGTTGTGCATGATCGGGTAACGATGCAGTCTATTCAGTGTGATGAACCGCATCGTGAGCTTCTTTGTTGTGGTATCCACAGACCTGAAGTCTCACACGAAGTCTCTTTTGAGCTTCAAGATGCAGCAAAAGATTCCAAAATGGAACAAAAAGAGTCCCAAATGTGGACCAACACCAAACAAAAAATTCCAAAAAGGAATTCAGAAGATTCCCAAGGGGAACGATAGGAAAGAAAAATTCCCAAAGATGGAATTAAAAAGAAGTCCCAAAGTGGACCAAATCCGAATAGAACCCAGATTGCACACTGTGTATGACTGTAAGTGACCAGGTTGTTGTACAATATGCATTCAGGTAGTGATTGATAAGGAAATATGTTGACATATGTATACATGTGGGTCACATAAGTCATTCTAATCGAACCTTAAATATCATCATGATACTGAAAAAGTAAGTGTGTCAACTCGAGCTAATTGATATGTTTTCATATCATCACTCAATCAAGCATAAGTCAAATGTCTATTCAAAACTTGCAAAACATGTTCAGATAATGTGTGGTATGATCTCACTGTGATATTTTGATTCATTGCATTGCATATGTCTTTAATTTAATGTGTGTGCTTTGTGTGTGCAGGCATTTGGAATCTTTATTGACACATCGACATCCTTGTTAAACTTAAAAATTTCAAGAAATTTCAAGTTTAGGGGGAGAATAAAATTGAAGAAGAAAAATGTTTGCAAAAAATCCAAAAATATTTTGAATAAGTGTGTTTTGAATGAACAAGATTTGTGGTATGAAAAGCAAAGGTATTGGATGTGTTAAAAAGCAATAGAGTGCAAACCCAAGGTCTTGTAAATTGTTTTTAAGAAATTGCTTCGGGATATAGAAAAATTGGTTGTGCAAAAACATTTTTGAAAAAGAAAAAGAAAAATGAATTTAATCTGTGTTAAATTTGTTGCCTAGAAATGTTGTTGATAATTAATGTGACAAATTCTTTTTTAAGGATATCTTGTCTAATTAATGTGTCGAGAATGTTTGCAGGTGCATTAAATGCTGTTGAAAAAGTCAACAGATGAGAAAAAGTGAAGAAAATCGTTCAAAGGTTGTAGCCGGGCAAAGATATCAGATACAACTGTTCTGCCGGGTAATGAACAAACTGTTCAGCCGGGTAATGTTGTGAGTTTGATACAAGCCGGGTGATTGAGAAAAAGGTGAAGATATTATGACTACTGTGTAGCCGGGCAATGAACATGTCAAATACAGCCGGGTGAAGGTCATAGATATCTGCCGGGTGACAAGTTGTGTTACTATATAGCCGGGTGAAGATATGTTGTCATTATACAGCCGGGTAAAAGAAATCTTATCTTGCCGTGTGAATGTATAACACTGTGTTGCCGGGTAATAGTAAAAGCAACTATGTTGCCGGGTAATGAAGAAAAGCATGTCGGGTGATATAGAAGATATCTATGTTGCCGTGTGAAGAAGATTGTTGCCGTGTGAAGAAGAATGCTGCCGTGTGAAGATGGCATGCCGGGTGGTGAAGAAAGCAAGCCGGATGAAAGAAAAGCAACTGTGTTGCCGGGTGATGAAGAAAGGTTGCCGGGTGATGTTTTGAAGACTACTATTCTGCCGGGTGATGAATAAAACCCATCAGGTGTAGTTGTTCCTAACCTTTACCCGTCACTACAGTGACTTACCCGTCTCTACAGTGTTTGACCCGTCAAGTGTGTTTCACATGTTGTGACTTGTCCCAGCAATACATGACCCGTCACAACAGTGTATGACACGGATCAACAGTGCTTGACCCGGCAAGGCTTATTGGGCTTTTTAAGCTTGCCCGTCCCATTTGTTGACCCGACACTTCATGTTTGACCTAATTTTTGACGATATAAATATCCGCCTCTTCACAAACACTTATCATTTTTCACATTCACTTTCAAGCAAATCCCCTGTACTTAAATCGTTTTGATTATCATATTCAGTCATTGTTCTGTAACAAGTGTAATCGACTGAATAAGGTATTGTCCTTGTGATTTGTTCTTGATAAATCTGCAAATCGACCGATAAAATGAAAAACGATGATGAACAGTGTTTTGACCATTGAATCGACACTTTGATTGTGTGTGTTAAAACCTAAATCGAATGTTGTTTTAAGGATAAAATCTGTCGATCATCAACAATCAATCACTCATTTGCACCAAAACAACTTAAAACCAACTGAATCAGTCAAAATTGTTCACAACTGTTAAAACCGCCATTGATGAACTTTGAAGCTCTTAAATGTTAAACATCAAAATGATGAAATGTGTGTTAAAAGTGACAAATCCATGTTAAAACTGAACTAAAACATGTTAAATAACTTCACTCTATAACTTTCAAATTTTGTGGTATTAAGTGTTAAACTGTTAAAATTGATGAATGTTGTAGAATCATTAAAATTCAAAGTTGTTTTGATCAAAATGATGAAAATCTGTTTGTTAGATCAATTTAGGGTTAAAATGATTGTATGAATGTTTTTCTTCTTAACTTTTGTTCATACACTTATAAAAATTTGATATGTTTTTTATGAAGAATCTAACACATTTGTCTTGTTTATGTTTTGTGTTTGTTTTGACAGATGGAGAATCTAAAGTTTGAACCTAAACACAATTTGGTGGCATGTCTAGATGAATCTATCCCTGAAACAGATGGTTACAGAGATATGATCAAGTTTATCAAGAGGACCAAATATGTGTATGCTATGTGTGCCAAACCGGTCATATATGCAAGGTTGATTAAAAGTTTTTGGAGGACAGCAGAGGTCATTAGAGAAGAGAATGGTGTTATTGTTGTTCGAGGCAACATAACTAGAGACATGGTTTTGACAGTTTCTGAAGAAGCTATCAGAAATGCCCTGAGAATAGATGAAGATGAAGTTGGTATGAATGATGAATTGACAATGGCAGAATGTCAATCGTGTTTTGTTAATATGGGTCATCCACCTGTATTTCCAAAATCACAGTTTTATAGGGCAAAATTGGGAAAGAAGTATAAGTTGTTGTGCTATGTTGTCCAACAGTGCATGTCCAGGAGGAGTGCAGGTTTTGTCAATTTCCCATCAGACATAGCATCTCCGATTCTTGCCATAGCAGAGAATAAACCCTTCAATATGTCGAGATGGATAATGAATGGGTTTGTGTTCAACTTGGTCAAAGGCAATAGGTTTAAGTTTCTCATGTACCCGAGATTCTTACAACTGATGATCAATATTGCCTATCCTGTCATCAGAACTGAAGGTTATACTGGAGGTATGTTATATACTGAGGACATGACCGATCTATCTTACAGAAAGATGAGTATCGGGAATGTGCCTAATGTGGAGTTGTTTGACTATATGAGAGATATAGCCAACAATGAAGAAGATGTTGAAGGTGTTTATCATCATATTTCTCATGGTGAGATAGTTAATCCACAGGACCTAGTGGATGAGGTGCCTGATGATTTGTTAGATGATGATGAGTACTTTGCTCGTCATCCAGAGGATGAAAATGTGCCTGAGAATGAAGAAGGAGATAATAGTGATGATGGTGAAAATGGAGACAATGATAGTGATGATGATCAAGATGATGATAATGATGATGGTGGTAATGATGGTGCTGAATCTGAATCTAATTCAGAGGAGGCAGAGATTGTTGAAACAACTGAACCAATGGAAGTAGAGACTGAGAATGTTGTGATAGAAGAACCTGTTGAGGTTGCTTCTGTAGAAGAAGAAGTAGTTGCTGAAATCTCAAAAGATATTTCCGTTCAGTATGTTAGAAGAAAAAGGTCGAAACCAGTAAAAGAGTCTGTGATTGTAGAGGAACCAAATGTGATTGAGACTGAAGAGATTGATGTAATTCAGATAGCTCAGGAGGTAATGGCCGAAGCTGAAACTATTGCACAGATAGTTGAGGAAGCTGATGCTGGCGTTACTGATCCTATTTCTGTTGATATACCCACCACATCATCCCCCGTTGCACAAAACATCGAACAAAGTTTGGAGTCTTCACCAAATTTTGGGTCAAGAGTTGATGAAAATGAGAATGAGAAAAGAATTGCTGAGTTAGAGGATATGGTGGCAAAGTTGATAGAAGCAAATGACTTGTTGAAAGCTTCTAATGAAAGGAAAAAGAAAAGATTTGAAGAATTTTGGGACATTCACAATCAGAACCTGAAAACTTTCAAAGAGTTGGATGCAGATCATCTTAAGTTGAAGATTGATCATGACAAGTTGAAGGATGAGTATGATAGATTGAAAGAGGAGCATGAAAATCTGAAATTCGATTATACAGATTTGAAAGCTGAATGTAATACACTGGATGCAGAAAAGGAAATGTTGGAGAAATGGCTGGAAGAAGCTCAACCGAAGAAATCTGGCTCATCATCTGATAAAGATTTTTCAGATGAAGTGGTTGAAACGACTGAAGCAAATCAAGTTCCAAAAGTTTATCTGACCAGAGCAAGAGGTACTACGAATGTTGGCATAAGAGTGGAATCTCCAATCATCATTCCCGATGAAGCTGTTGCGGAAACTGTCATCTCTGACAAAGCTGAGGGAAAAAGGAAGTTAGATGCTATACCAGAGATTTTGGGTGATGAAGGTAGTTCGAAAAAGGCAAAGATTGATGAGACAGTGCAGATTGAGCCGATTCAATCTGTATCTGAAGTTGAAACTGAGACAGTTGATTTAGCAAAAGTTGATGAGAATGTGACTGGTACGAAAGATGACAAAACAGTTCAGATTGAGCCGATTCAATCTGAATCTGTAGCTGACACTGAAGTAGTTGAGGTCACTGATAGTGAGATGGAAGTTGGCTCTGAAGAAACAGTTCAGATTGAGCCGATTCAATCTGAAGCTGTGGATATGCCTGAAACTGTACCAGAAAACGCAAGTCAGTTTGAGCCGATTCAAACTGACAATGCACCGATGATTGAGGCATTGGATGATTTGGATGATATAGACTTTACTGAATCTGAAGATGAAGCTGGGCCAGAAACTAATGTTGTTGAAGAGATTCCTGATGATTTAGACCAAAGATTTGCTTATCTAGAGAAAATGAAGTATAATGCTGTGTTTTTGAATGGTTTGACTGTGAGCCAAATAAATGAAGAATATGAAAAATGTATGATTGCTCAAGACAAAGCTGAAGCTGATAAAAAGGAATTTATCATTGAGATGGGTGAATGGACTCCAATGCAAGAAAGTCTGAATATAGAAGACTTGCCTCCAACTGAACTTTATCATCAAAATCCGGAAGAAATGTCAAGTACTGATATGCGAAGTTGGCTGAGCTCGAGAAATTATCCGTATAGGACTTTGAAGAGGTTGAAATCTGAGTCACTGAGGAAGATTGTTACTAGCTTTATGAAGACCGAAAAAATGTACAATCGTATGTTTTATTTGGACTACAACAATCCTCAATACTTCGAGCTGACAAAGAGATACAAAGTTCTTGGACCTAAAGAACTTCCGGTGATGGCTTTACCTGAAAATGCTCACAAGAAAAGGCACGAATTGATAGATATGTTTCCAAGCGAAGTTAAATCGTATAACATACCGATGGATGTTCGGGAATCATGGCATAAATCAGCCACAGCAGGTGACGTGGTGAGGTCACTGCTGAGCAAGGGTCAGTCCATTGCTGAGTAGTTTGATTCAATGATTGTGCCACAGAAGAATAAGAAGGTGAAGATAATTGCATGGAAATACGATGAAGTGTTTGATGCTTTTATGATAAAAAGAGTAAATGGTTTATGTGACGTATACCATTATTACTCGAGCATTTTTAAGTTGGAAGTTCAGGATTTGAAAGAGCTGCACAAACTCAGGTTGATAAATCACACGCATGCTGAGCGTGGTGATAAATGTGCAATGCTGCTTGATGCCAGGATAGCCAGACCACCAAAGTATCTTGATTTCAGAGGCCAACAGGAAGATACAGCTTATGTGCAAGCAAAGAAAGAAAGAAAGAAGAAACGATTGGTTGTGAGTGAAGATATGTATCTGGAAGAATTTTCGGATGAGTACTTTGACAAAGTGACGTATCCAGGATTGAAGGTGATTGATGGTTCGCAAATGACAAAGCCGATACTTAAAGTCTTCTACAATCAAGAAACTTTTGAGTTAAAGCTTGTTCGAAATTTGGAAGATTGGGACAAAGACATGATTACTCTGTTTAGTACCTTTGAGTTGAAGCTGCTACATCCATCCTACATAGATTTTTTGAGAAGCTACAGAATGGAGAAGTGTAAAGATAAACTTGCTGAAGCTGACAGAAAACTGTTCGTGGTGATGATAGAGGTGATTGCTGCTGCAACTGAAAAGATCCGAGTGAGAAAGGCACTGCTGAATTCTAATCTCGTGAGGGTTGACATACCAGAGATAGAATATATGAGGATTAGTAGGAAGGGTACTTTAGAAGTGCAAGTCAAAGGACAGGAGATGCCGTTTGAATTTTATGCTAATATTGACTTTGCAGGTTTAAATCTGGATTCACTAAGACGCATGAATGCCTGCCCAATTCTGACAAATGAGTCCAAACCTCGACAAGCAAAGATTGCGGAAAAGTTCAAGTCGTGCATAGAAGAAGCGCTGAAAGAACAAGAAGAGTTTAAAGGAAGAGAGCTGCTGAATGTCAAAGACGAACCAGAAGATTGGTAGACAGAGATTGATGCTGAACAAAGATGAAAAAGATAGAAGATTTTGCTGAAGATTCAAAGATAAATCTTAGGGGGAGTACTGTTAGGGCTATTTCCTAGATTAAGATTTACTTTGTATTTTGTTTATATGTTTGTATATAGTTTAGGGTCTATTTTGTTATATTCCTTAAACTTGTATTTGTTTGCTTTAAAGCATGTAGTGAGAGAGTGTGAGGAGAGAGGCTAGATCACAATTTCACGTAAGAGAGAGAACTTGTGTGTGTGATTTATTTTCTCCTGCACCTTGTATCACAATACTGCTTTGATCATCAATATACAAAGAGAATTATTAGTATGAATTGTGTTTATGATTGAACTGTGTTTGTGTTTATGTTATTCTGATCATTGAGCGATATTCACGATCCATTTGAATCTATCAATACAAAAAGACTCAAGAGGCTTGAATTCTCTATATACAGCTAGAAGTTTATAATATTCCAATACACGAAAATGTTTGCCCCTTTTTATTTTTTATTGTTTTGTAAAAACACAACATATTTGCCAATTCTCTATAAAAACACCCAAAATATTTAAAAAGATAACTTGTAGACCAATAAATTCTGATTTAAAAATATTGTTTCTCATTAAAACATTACACTTTTTAATTGTGTTATAACAAAACCATAGCAGCATAAAGCAAACTAAAACAACTTAAATTTGTTAAAAACCAATAGAAGTAAAAAACTTAATATTAACATTTTTCTTAATACCTCATATAATAATAACACATGTATCACGTCTTACCAAGCCCTACCTTTTTTTTCACTTTAATCTATACTATATATAAAGGCCAACGTTAATAACAAACACAGAAACAATAATCAAACTTTTATAACATCAGTACATTGATCAGAATTTTATAACATCACTGACGGAAAAAATATGCACACAAATAAAAATCAATCATAGTCATTGTTAACGAAGCCTAGATGGAGGCCATATTCCTAAACCTCTCTAATAGGGATTGGACAAGCACATCTAGGAGTTAGGCACTTCGTATGATTGATTTTAATTACAATAATAGCATACAAACAAGTTTCATGTAAATAAAAAATGATGTACTTAAAACAAATAGGCAAGTTTCATGGTTAACACTTAATCACACTGTAAAGATCCAAGACCATAGTTAATTCCAGTAAGCACAGAAACTCTTCGATGAGGTACTTGCTACAATTCAAGGTAGGTTAGAGTACTTACATTGGTTAAAATTACTTATTTTATTAAAAGAAGGCAAGCAAAGGTATGTCAAACGAACACCTTAATCTCTTAAATGTCGCTGCAATATTAAAAATATTACAAGTAAGTATAAGACAATTACTTGGAAAAAATAAAAGTAACAGTTAACTGATTTAGTAAATGGTTTTTTACTTACGCTTAATTTTTGAAGTAGCACCATATTTTGAACTTGACCATAACGGGTATGTTGAATCACGCCCACAGAAAACATACACAACACATAAAACATATTAACTAATCTCTTCATAACCTCACTTAACCAAATGCTTATAAACCACAATGATATGAACAAAATTTACCTTTTGAATAAAATTAAATTTCATTCTCATTGAACTAACAACAACCTACGCATGCAACATCATTCAGTGTTAAAATAAACGATGAAGTAATGTTTGTGTTATTAACAGAGCATATAAAAAATTACTGAAAAAATAATTCAATAAAAATTCAATTTTAATTTTTTGAAAAAATTCTTCCATACTTAAGAATCCAAAGGTTGTATGATATGGTTCAAAATATATGGTTAGTTATAACTTATAAATATAAAATTTCTCAAATACAAAAGTGGAACGTTAAACATTTTTTTCAAAAGTTAAAAATGCAATAACATAGTAAGATGAGTGAAAGGTTTTTTTTTGTCTTAAAACAATTGTTAAACATGTAATAGAATGAGGCCCATGTTACAAAACATGTTGGAATCGATTAAAGTTATAATGTACATAAACCAATGTGATTTTCATATATAGTATATATGAGTTACAAACGTTTAAAACTTGTTAGAACCCAAAAATCTTAGCAGTGTTTGAATTTAGCTAACTAACCATAAAAAAGAGGGCAATTGATACACAACTCACATTACAAGATCGAAAACAATGAAAAACTCAAACCTGTTCATCATATATCTTCTGAATTCGTGTATGACGTTTGAAGATTATAATGGACTGAGATCCATTATATTTAGCCCCCCTTTGCCATAGATATCTGACACGGTATGATCCAGTTTAGAATTATCATCAACAAAAACATATGAAAATATTAGTACAAAAATAGATCATTCAGTAGATTTATCTATAATAACAAACACACAACTTAATAAGCAATAGCTACTAATCTATATTATATAAATCAGTCACTAACTATTAACACATACTAAATACAGAATAAAAACTTTTGTAACAAGAGCAATACACTTAATTTATTTGGCTAGAACTGATACACAATATCAGAGAGCATAGACACTATAAAAGGGTGTTTTGATGCAATAACAATCAACAAACTGCCTGTGATAAACTGTGTATTTGAAAATACAACAAACGAATTTAAAAATAAGATCCGATACATATCTTGTTCGATTTATTGAAGTTTCTAATAACAGATTCATCAAATAAACAAACTCATTGAACGATATTCTGATATAATCAAGTTAACATACTCCAATTAAAACAAGCATAAATATATATAGATAAATACATGCGCATCAAAATGACGCATGCTAAAAAATGTCTTTCCCAGTTTAGAGTCTTGAACTTTGTATATGCAGAAACTTTCTATTTGAGCTTGCCCCCTTCTCAACTTCTTCCAGCTCGGTACAAATCCAACTCTCCAAATACATCAATACCTAACTTCAAAAAAACACACACAACAAACTGAAATTTCAGTTAACGTCACTAATAATTCATGAAACTAAAGTAACTAAAAATAGATGTAAAAAAATCTAACCATCAGCCACTTAAGACGTCAACCATCGACAAACATCGAACCAAGCATCTGAAAGCTTTGAATGATGTAAATAGCTTTGAACCACAGAATAAAAACTATACTAAGCTTTGAACAATAGATTTGAAAGCTTCAATTACCTTTCGTAACCCAAATCTAACCACAGAAAGGAATAAAAGAAACCCTAAATATTGTAAAACCGTTGAACGATCGACTACATAGATCTTCAAAGACACAACTTTGAAGACAAACACATCAGCGACGGCGAAGAAGAGATTATCGGTTGGATGGAGAAGACGGTGGGGAAAACGAACCGACTATGAACCCCTAACCCACAAAGACAATGAGTTTAGGGTTTATTTGAATGTGTTACTGTTGGTGATTATATACCACAAACAATTGATCCGTTTATCTAATTCAATTTACCCATAACTAGACCCGTAACCCAACCTGCAACCCGTGTTTTAAACACTTGGTCCATCCAACATATTAATTTGTCTTAATAACTAATCCAAAGCCCACCTTTATTTTTTTTTCTTTTTATAAAAAAAACTTTTATTTTTACTTATAAATTGCGCTTAAGTTTTAAAACAATATGTACTATTGCAACTTTTTTTAACCTTTTAAGTTATATATATGTATTTTAAAACAATATAGTTGGTTCGTTTATACAACGATAATCCTACCTATTTAAGATCATTCTACCGCTCTGTCTTTCAGTTACAACCGAATGTTGTCATATGCATCCATCAACTAAAATAATACTATATATTTATAGATTGTTACAAAACTATTTATTACTCTAAGATAACTATTTAGAGCCTTACAACTACATACTTGATTTGTGCAAATTTAGTTTATTTGAACTCATTACGGCTCTGTTTTCCAGTTACAACCGAACGTAGTCGTTATGAAGCCATCAACTTAAATAATACGCATGAATGTCAATGGTTGTTTTACAATTGATGATGTTCCTACCGACATACTATCGACATAGATATTAGTAAGGCTTCCTGCAAAATTTATCCGTCGGTGTATGAGCGTGTCTAAACAATGATTGTCTTTGGTAGAGTCTCAAAATTTTCTTCTAATGCATTGTCGTCGTATGTTCACATCCTATAATCAAATGTTTTTATCTATCGGTATTTGTGAGTCGTCTGTCTTTCCCGTTACTTTTGAACAACCAAATTATTTGTCAAAGACCCAAATTCCACTACCATCAAATGCTTCTTCATCTGGTGTTCGCGTCCTAACAACGTTGCTCCACCTCCAATGAATGAGGTGATAGTCAAAGAGGAGAAACTCGTCAATGTCCAGTAACTTCATTTTCATCTATTAATTACTTTACACATGTACGCCCACCAACTAGGTCCATGCTATAAACGATTGTCACCGGAAATATCGACTCCGCTGCATCACGCAGGTCCCTACTAGTTTATATATACATGCATCTATATCCATACTTAATCGTACAACACACACGCGCATATATTTATATATACATGCATCTTTGTACGTATTAGTTCTTAAATCAATCCATACCCGAACGAAACTGAAACCGTATCGTAATGAATCAAAACATGCGACAAATTGAGGAATTCATACCGAACGATTAGGAGAGGTGAAGGAGCGTTTCGCCGGGGACAATGGAGGTTACTGGTGGTAGCACGCAGCGATGATTGGAAACGACGATCAGCAAAGGAACAATGACAAGAGGCGGTGGCGGTGATTGTTGAAGGTGGCGGTGATTGTGGTGATGATCCGAGACGACGACGGATGATGTAAACAGTGTTCGCGGTGGTTTGCGGAAGGCATTTGGAATTGCAGAAGAGGTGACGGCAGGGTTTATGGGCGAGGATTAGTGTTTGTATATATATATTAGGATTTTCCGAATTAGTCCCGGCTTAGGCTTTTAGTCTTGTTTAACGTGTTTCAAAGTTATTAAATATTAACTTTACTTAATTACCAAAATGAACCCATACATTATATGATGTATATATAGTTTACGAAATCATCCCGTTTAATTTTTTTTTGGGCAACGTTTTTTGGTCATGTGAACTAGAACTCCCTGGATTACTAATGTTTAAACGTCACTCACTGTCATTTGAGAATTGATCGAATCCCTATATTTTATTGTCGTAAATATTTATTTATTTATTTAAATTAATGTTTATAATAAATTATAGTGGTAATATACTAAATAAGATTTACAGTTGAAAGAGACCAATAAAATTTGGTAAAATTTGGTTAACGGCGTTAACACAAAATTGTCGGTGTCACAAAAACCTTAAAATATTAGATAGATATATAACACATATAATTTTCAGTGTGTTTATACAGGCCCTTTAAGCTCTTTTGATGGGACGTACACATAGGCGTTTGACACCAGTGTAGAATATCATCCTAGGCATCTTCATCATCTTCAGCCTTTATAACAGATGTCTTGAGAAGACCCAAATTGCCTACAAACCGGACGAGGATAGTAATGTTGGTTAATATCTAAACCATCAAATTTACAAACCCTCAATCACTTAGATGGCAATCGATTCCTTTCTTTATTATCAATTCTTCTATATGACCAAATTCCATTATAAACTTTGTGGGCAGGGAAATGATTAGTATCCATAATATAAGGCCGTCACCTCAACCCCACATTACTTTTTTTGGTGAAAATGATTTTACCCCTTAATGCAATATTCCCCTTTAATTCCACATAAGTACATCACCCATTTATTTTCCCCTGTAAATTGTAGAAATTTTACTCAATACCACCAATATATATGGTTATGATAATGTAAATTTGCTACTTAAAAATAAATATAAAAAATAGTAACTTTGCATTATCTTCATCTTTGTTTAATATTTTTTTGAACTGCCTTTCATCTTTGTTTTTTTATGAGATGTCGTATCAAGAGAAATACACTTCATTGATTATGAGTCGTTCATCTCCATATCAAGAGATTGTTGGTGGTATCAAACTATCGACTAATCAACAACTAATCTCTTAAACACCATTGATCAGTCTCTTACTTCAAACAACAACAAAATACATTGATTTATAAAGACAAGTTAACAAACTGAGCATTTCACTGAAAATCTAGATAGATTACAAATTAACATTGACCCACAATTTAACAAACCTTAATTACAACCAATATCCCTAAAACTGCTTTGTCGTTAATCAACTATTGCTTCTGCCTATGCATGCTTCAAGGTGATGGTATCTTCGAACGCATGGGTTGCTTCGAAATTAACCTAAACTTTGGTTATTTATGTCAAATTAGAAAGTATGTTTAGTTAAGTTATGCCAATATGTAAATAGTTAGGGAGGTAACGTGTCCGGTCTAGAAGTTTATAACCTGCTAATACACATGTTGTGTATCTACGACAAAGAGAAACAACACCAACAAAGGGAAACGAAGATTCAAGGCAACTGTTGGAAGAAATCGACATCTATAAATAGATAGCAATATTGAGTCTATAAATCAACAATTTCTATCAATTATTATCAAGTTTATTGTTCGATCAATTGCAATATTATTACCAACACATGCTTCCAGGTGATGGTATCTTCAAACACATGTGCTGCTTCTTAGCTTGTTTGTTGGCCAGTGGGCCTAACACAATTAAAAGCTTTGAGCCTTGATCCTTACACCCCATGATCCAACTAATATTTATTTATATTAAACTACAAACATATTGTATTTGATTTTGTATTATACATCACTAGAGGTTGATTCAAAACCGATGTGAATAAACTACTGATCAAGTGTTCATTCTTAGTTTGCTGCTTTAATATTGTCATCCACCGACTAGCTAGAAATGCATAACTAGATGATACTAGCTTTTTAAATAGCAAATACAAGTATCCTTCACGTGGTATCTCATTGTACCCTACCATATAATCTGAAAAGAAAGAAAACAAACACCTAACACTATTAAACCTTTCTACAAAGTATGCATTTTTAACAAAATATATATAGTAGTCGAGTATATATGATATTTAGGAACCTTTGAGTATATGCCATCCACCTGCTGAAGTAGACAGTACTACAAACCAAGGAGATCTAATGACACGTCAATGATCAACCAGCACTGATCATTCACTTTTTTTTACTTCTTCTAACAAAGTAGTATTCCGTTGTTATATATAGGATTTCACTGCGATTCCACTGCTTCATTATCAATTCTTCTAAGGTACCAAGATTTGTACCCTTTTTATTCAGCCCAGCCCATCAAGCCAATCTAGTTTCACCACCGCGAGTATTGTCGAAATCATAAGGTCTAACACATGAAAACCTTTCCCAAACTCAAACTTGCACGTAATACATATGGGAAAACACTTCATGCGGAACAATTGTAATAACTCCTTGGACATCTGGCGCCATAGCAATTTTTTGCCCTCTAGCTAACAGAATAGCGAACTCAAAAGTTTCAGGTGAAATATTTTTGTAAACAAATGCGAATTAATACTTTGATAGCCATAGTGCTAAAAACGCCTCATGTTCAAGAGCCTTTTGTCGGCCCTTGAACTTTTTCATCCATGCATTGAAAGATACCATTTTAACATGAGGTCTAACTAACTTTATGTACGCTTTATTTGAGTTTTTTAAAAGTGAGACATTTCGCGGGAGACCTCGACGTGACAAGTGGCTGGATGTCCCAAGACAGAAAAACTTCCTAAAACCATCATGTCTTCTAGAGTGATGGTTATTTCCCCATTGAAGAAAAAATGTGTTGGTCTTCAATGACCATTTCTCAGGAAACTAGAGCACCAGACTCGTGTTTTTGCGGAAACTAGAAGAGATTTCATTATAGCACGTACGCAGAAATCCATTCAACCCAAGTCATCATCTCATCAACGTACATTTTAGTCTTTCGTCTTTGATATGTTTCCCCAATAAGAAAAAAATGTCACGTTGATTCTCTATACCATGAAACATACGAGATAGTTCTTTAAAAGTGTCGAAAAAGTAACCAATCAACATTTTACCATGACATTTTCTCTTGGTATAAAGAGTGGTGTCTTCCTCTACTAACCGGCAATAAAACGCTCAGAAAATTTTAAACTTTCTATTCGATCATCACGACGCTTGGAACCACATCCGTTCTTGAAACATCTAAGCCTTGAGATCTGGAAGTTTGGTTCAAAAAAGCGCTATTGCACCTATTCCGGCACTTGTAATCCTTTACAAAAATCAAGACCAAGTTGAATGCTTTCAAGAAGCTTGGAATGTGAATACTGCAATATTCAAATCATTTAGCCATTAGTAAGTTAAACTGTTTATTATTTCATTTATGAACGTCTAATTAGATGAAAACGTCCGTAACAAACCCTTGATAAAACTTTGAAATGCTCATTACTTGCGTATTCTACATATTTAGAACTCTGTTTCTTAACCCAAATGTGGCAACCATGTTTTCTAATTAAATTGACAGTGATATCTATATTTCCAGTGACAAAATGGGCTCATTTTTTGTGTGAATTTTGCATCATAAGTGCAATGGTAGCTCATGTTAAGTGTCATATATATATATATATATATATAGTGTTACTTTCAAATGAGAACCATATGTTTGGAAAGAACCAGTGACAATCATATAAGATATGCACATATTGCTTCAATGTAAAAAGAATATGATTTATTAGTATTGTATCATTGTTTCTTGAATTTTATCACCTCTCTCCTCGGGTTTTTATTAAAAACTAAACATATGCATATTTGCAGATATAATCTGGGTGCATATATGCATTTAAAAAAAAACTTTACAAATCATATTTTTTATAAATAAGTCTTAAAATTAGTAAGTTTACAAGGATTTTTGTTAATTTATATATTAAAAAATATAACAGTTAAAGCGGTTCTCACTTAGTTCTTTCCAAAAAATGAGTTCTCAAATGAAGGTACCCCATATATATATATATATATATATAGAGGAGAGTTATCCTACATAGTGTTGAAAATCTAAGAAGGCTAAGAAGGATTTATGACCTTTAGATCTCTTTTTTAATGGTTGAGATCAATTTGTAGGAAAAGAAATTGGTGAAAGGGTACATTAGTCATAGCCACTTTTGTTGACTTTCTCTCTCCACATGCAAGGCACATGCCAATTCCCCCACTTTTTTTAAAACTTTCATAACTTTTGGATACGATATTATTTTTTAAAAAAAATTACACCAAAAAAACAAGCGTTTTGTTATCTTTAAAACGCGTATAATATTGATATATAAAAAATAAAAAAAAATTTCGGCACTTGTCTAGTCCTTGTGTAATATCATGTGATTGTGTTTTATTATAACTAGTGAAATATCACTTTTATCGGTTCATTCTTAAGTCTTTATATAATATCATCTTATTATAAATATTTGTTGTGTCATATTATGTGTTTAGAAATTATCACCGTGTCACAAATTGTTAATATGTGTTTGAGAAATGTTCAAAGACAACGTCATTTTTTGTTACAAAGTGTGAGAATGACACAATGGTAAACAAAGATACAATGACACTTTTAAAAAAATTATAACTCACAATATAAATCAAATTTGAAAAAAGTGGTTCGGAGACCTTGTTCCCCATGTATTCCTCTTTCAGAAAATAAATAAACGAAAAATTAAAAAAAATTAAAAAAATTACCGTTTTTTTTATTTTTTAAATTAGACACAATGAAAAAAGACACAATGAGAAAATAGTAGTTTTTTTAAGTTTTGTTTATTTATTTTTAAGGAGGATGATGTGAGAGCAAGATTTTTGAAATACTTTTTGTGTTATTGTGTAATTATTATTAGATCATTGTGTAATACTTGTCAAATAAGATTACACAATGACCCGATGAATGACACAACAACCTTACGGATGACACAATCACACAATGACTTAATGAAAGACACAATGACCTGACGGAAGACACAATGACCTGACGTTAGACACAATGAGCTGAAAAATTGTGAAAAAAAAAGTTCGTTTTTTATATATCAATATTATACGCGTTTTAAAGAGAAAAAAATTCTCGTTTTTATGGTGTAATTTGTTTAAAAAAATAATGTCGTATGTAAAAGTTATAAACGTTTTAAAAAAGTGGGGGAATTGACATGTGACTTGCATGTGGAGAGAGAATATTTAAAAAAGTGGGCATGACTAAAATACCCCATCTCCTAATTTTCCTAGATGCCACATGTCAATCTCTTATTGGTTCTTAGCCTTCTTAGATTTATAACACTATGTAGGTGAACCTCACTCTATATATATATATATATATATATATATATATATATATATATATATATATATATATATATATACATATATATATATATATATATATATATGTCGGAGCATGATCACCCTAAAAATGTTGCAAACATTTTTCACTTACAAATGAGTTAAAAAATTAAAAGTCCAACTTAAAATTTTAAATAATCATAAGTACGTTAGTTTTCAAAAATAAAGTTTTCATGTCATTACATTTTTCATATCTTATATTTAATTGGTAATTTTTATGTGGCACAACAAAACATTAGAAATAACCGAACTTTTTTCTATTCAGAAAAGTTGTTTTGTGATGACGGGACAAGTACGGTTGTAAAATTACTTATTATTAGTTACCTTATATATTTACATATAAACATTCAACTTGTTAAATAAAAACTTTATTAAACTAGAACTTATATGATGAAAATATATTCAAACATGTAATTTCATATTTATACATGAAAGGTATAAGAGATGAGCTACACTAGTACTATCAACCAGATAACACAAAATAAATATGATATTGATATCAAAACAATAAAAATACTAGATGGAACAATAGCAAGAAACTCCAAAAAAATCTTAAAAGTAAATAAAAAGAAATGAGATTTTACCATATATATTTGTAAAATTTTCTTTCCGAGATCACCAATTCCAACAAAGAGGTTCTTATCCAAGTCAAATCTTGGTAACGAATATCTGCATACAGTGATTCAAAATGACAATAAAACACAAATTGGTGACTTATTGTTTAAATATTTATTGTTATCATCAAAAAACAGTGAACTCCAATTAAACACATGAAAATAAGAACAAAAACGCTAGAGAGTCGAATCTAGAAACTCGTCAGTTTCCAAAAGTAATAAGCGTTCAATTTAGTAATTAGTTAAATAGTGGGTTTTCACCACACAGAACAAAAGATATTTCTAAACAAATAGATAAAAATTGGATGTTTTATCTAAAGTCATTAAATTGAATACGAAAATGGATATGTCTTTTCATAAATGCGTACATGCTTACCTTTATATGCTTACCTTTATATGTACAAATAAATTTTACTTTACTGACTTTAAGAAAGTTCGCATTAAAATCATCAAAATACATTTGTTAAGATACAAAACACACAATTTTAATACATACATATAGGTATTCATTTAACAATAACAACTGAAAAAACATTATGAGAAAACTAAATACGTACTTGTGGCGAAATGAACAATACATCCTCAGAGGTTCTGCAGTAGCAATAACATGGATTTACTTCTTCTTTGGTAAATCAAGAGAGAAAGATTCAAAAAATATATATAAATAGTATCAAGATCTAACAACATATATTTGAGATAAAAAAAATAACTTCCTACTGTTGTTATGCCCTTCATTATCGATTAAGTTATCGACTAATAAGAAATCACTAAAAATTTGAATCAAACACACAAGAATAAGAATAATAACACTAGACAAAGAAATCTAGAAACATAACAGTTTTCAAAAATAACTAGTGTTTCATTAGGTAATTAACTAAATAGCGAGTGTGCACCGCATATATCAAAACATAATTCTAAACAACTATAGAAGCAATACATAAGCATATATCTATTTACATCAACACTTGTGTACCTTGATTAGTAATGCAAAAGTGTTTTCAATGTGAAAAGGTTGATAAAGCAACTGTATGCACCGCTATATTCGTGCACTCTCGGCCATCTCTAACTCAGACAGTAGAAGAAGATGAATTAGATTTACCGATGGATAATGGAAGGCTCTAATCTTGTATTTATAGAGAAGTATTTGTGGGTGGGGAAGAAAGGAGATGCTAAAGCGATCGGCAGTGTGATTGAAAGTTCGTCTTAAGCATAACACGTGTTAGTCATTCATATCATATCATATCATATCATATCATATCATATCATATCATATCATATCATATCATATCATATCATATCATATCATATCATATCATATCATATCATATCATATCATATCATATCATATCATATCATATCATATCATATCATATCATATCATATCATATCATATCATATCATATCATATCATATCATATCATATCATATCATATCATATCATATCATATCATATCATATCATATCATATCATATCATATCATATCATATCATATCATATCATATCATATCATATCATATCATATCATATCATATCATATCATATCATATCATATCATATCATATCATATCATATCATATCATATCATATCATGTCATGTCATATCATACTATATTGAGTATTATATTTAAATATCATTACAATACTACAGCTCACCTTTTAATTGTTCTTGGTTGTCAAGTGTCAAAACAAATATGTGAGGATTCATCTTTAATATCTCTCTCTATATACTAATAAACGAGTAAATATTCTGTCACGTGGCATTCATCTAGGCCATCCACCTAATCGCTATATGTGAAAGTCACATTCATCAACACAAATTCGATCTCCATTTTTATTCTCAAGCATATCTTATAATTTTTTTAGAACGACGGTTAGCACAACGGAAAGACCGTTGTACTCAGATGAAGTGCATTGACTAAGGTCGAAGCCTCGACCTGCCCCCATCTAGTGGGCGCTTAATAGCGGCGCTTTTGGGGCTACCCAAAATGGAGGCTCTCCCCAACACTTCCTTTTGAAGCCAAGTTGATCAGAGTCGAAAACTATTCAACCAACCGTTCCACAGTAAACCATGGTAGCTAGTAACATTTAACCATACCATGTAAAACCTTCATGCTCGGATTTGAACTCATGTCTGTCCAAGTTGAAATCTTCATTACATTTGCCATTTGACTAGTGAGTCTTTGTTAATCATACCTTTCCATTTAATAACTTTCTATATGTACACAACTAAATTAGACCTTTTATATATATACATGTCAAAACTACAAATTTAAAGAAAGTTTAAAGATATTTTTTGTTTTATATGTGCCACTTACTATACTCGTATAGAACATCAAATCGCCATCAACTTGCTTTAATATATACATTAATTTTCTATATAATATAGCAAAATTAATTTTGCTTACTTTGCATAATTTGAGATCAATGTTGCTTACTGGCATCATTTCAGAACTTTTCTCAAAATAATATTTTTATATATAAAACTTTATATATATATAGATATATAATAGTTTAATATAATAACATTATTTTTGTTTTGGTCACTAATATTTAGTAAGTCTTTAAAAACGTGAGAGTATTTACATTTTCAACCTATGTAGGACTTCGACGGGTATCTTAGCAGGGCATGGGGACGAGAAAAAACTAAACTAAAAAATGCATGATATGGGTATGGCAATAATAAATATTAAAAAATTAAATATATTACATAAATTCCGAAATAGACATATTGATGTAAAGTTTGAACTTTCAAAAGCACTACATCTTTTAAAAGTAATTAAATATCAATAATAAAATCATTTAAAAATTCCGGTCCATCTATTGTCAGATCGACAACCTCCAAAAACCATATATCTTCCATTGAATTTCTGGCAGCCGTATAGAATATCTATGGGTAATTGTCTTTCTTTTTTATTTAATGGACATTAAAACCTTAAATTTAATAGTAAACTTTAAGAAAACAGATTAGAAACGTACCTGAAATTAGGAAACGTTTAGGAAACGTCCCTAGGCGTTTCCATCACCAATGTGTACCCGAGACGGGTACAATAACTGCTTGGGAGTCCCCGTGCTACATAGTTTTCATCCATCCCCTATTAAAGATGTGCATTAGTCAGTTTATATTTTAATTGGATATAAAAATAAAACTGGGATATAAAGTTCTGCTATTAAATACCCCTCTAAATGGTGATGCAATTAGTATTGAGATCTAAAAGAGTTGGCAACTTCCAATGTGGTGTAGTGGTAAGAGGCTTGGATTCTCCGTAAGAGACCCAAGTTTAATTCCCACTAGCACCACTTTGAAAAGGGCAAATGGGGGCAATGAAGGGAGACTTGTGGCAACACAAGTTCAATCTCTAAGCCAATCGGGTTTTAGTGCTACCTTGGTGTTGTGCCTACAGGTGGATGGGTTAGTGGATTTCCCCAGAATTGGAGTCGGGTTTTCCCCAAAATAGGTGGGCTTCGGCTACCCAGAGCTGTCTGTGTTTGTATAGCGTTTGGGGTCGTCTTTCGCCATTGGGTTATCCCGTGTAGCCGGGCTTTATTCGTTTTGTTGCCAAAAAAAATAGTATTGAGATGTAAATTTTAATACCATTCCAATACTATACTCACCTTTAATAAGATTTTGAATTCCATTACAATACTACACATGTTAGACAACCACCTGGTAGAAAAAAATACACGTCGGATACAAGAAAAGCATAATAATAAAAGAAATAATACGCACATATCAGCATGTTAACCATGCCTGTACATTGATGATGCACTCAAACACGTGTGTTACATGTGGTGCTAAGCTAGTATAGTGAGAAAACATATAAATATCTGTTATTTTTGTAAAATAATAGAAGTGAATATTGAATCTGAGCATTATAAACTTTCTCCCTCGTGGTCTTTTTTTACCATTAATTATAGGGTTGCTCATTACTTATTCACATGTTAGCCATGCCTATATATTGGTAATTAATATTGACATCTAAATTTTAATAACATTCCAATACCACTCATCTTTAAGATGATTTTGAATGTCGTTACATTACTACACATGTTAGACAACCATCTAGGAACAAGAAAGTGATTGTCGAATAAAAGAAAAACATAATAATAATAATAATAATAATAATAATAATAATAAGCATATAAAAATAATACTAAAAATAGTGTTCCACTCTTGTAATAAATGATTTTTTAATTTCTTTTTTAACGTAACAATAAAAATAATAAGCATATAAAAACTATAAAATTTATTAACTCAAACATTATCACTTTCCACATGTTATAAGTCATTGTTACCATTACTGACATCTAAGTTATTGTACCATTAACTAGATATGAGACCCGTGTTACACACGGGTTTTCCTTAAGTGATTACATATAATCATCAATAGTATAGTTTTTTTATAAAGTTATAAAATACTCAAAAATCTTCATAAATTTTGCAAAACTTCCTTATACACCACATTAGTTGTTTTGTTAGCTAAATTTCATTCGTTTTCACAAATTAAAATCTTCAATCCCTTCTAGCTTTTGACTCTTGAAATTGCCACATATAGTTGACCATGGCTGAAAACTAGTCTTGGCAGATATAATCCTACACGGTCTAGTGATTGTCCTTGGCTTTTATTTATAGTCATTACAAAACATAATGCTATTGGAAATTGTTTCCTACAAATCTTGACTGGGATCCTTTTATCTGACGGTGACATTTTCAGTCTTGAAATCATAGTATGATGGCCAATGTTATTCCCCGTTATAAATTTTGCTTCAATAACATTTTTCCCTAGTCTTGTAACCAGCAATCTTGTTCCATTGCATAATCCATTTGATTAGTCTATGTTTCTGAGTAACATGACAGGAGCCCCAAATTTTAACACTAACATATGATTTGGCAATCCAACACACTGCATGTTGTTTAATATTTCAGTTGAAAATAGCGCACTCTCTAGATTAGTTGCTTTTTGTGATTCACATATACCGTCTGAGCTTAAATAGACTGTTTCGTCACCTCCATTATATCAAACATTTCAACAACTGTTTAATCTAAAAATATAACGTTTTTGATTCATTGCAACATTATATTTGACACATAATGGATTTTATCTGAAATTTTCAGTTTACCTGGTATCATTTGAAGCAACATTATATTAATTGAATTGACATAAACATGTGTTGGCGATAGGATTGCTCTTTGTCGGAAATAAAGATGATCATGCAAATTTTCTATTATATTTTCATATGTAAAGTCAATTAGAGACTTAATCGGATCCTCCTTGTTTGTAATTAATAATTCTTCCGGGATTTGAATTTCAATCTCTCCATCGTTTTTCTCCCCAAGAATGCCTTCTCCTAGGTTCAAAATCCAATCCGCGAACTCCTTTGTCTCCGCTATATCCTTTTGTGTGCTTCCCAACTTTAGCCGCATATTAATTGTTAACTTTAGTACTTGACAATGTTTCCAATATATATGATGAATTCAAAGATGCATTCACAATGTTGCTGCGTGAACCTTTTGGAATAACGGGCAAAATTTATCTAAAATCACCTCCAAAAACGACTACCTTACCTCCAAACAGTTTATCTTCATTATTTTTTTTCACTGGAGCTCAATATATCTCTCGATGTTCTATCTAGCGCCTCAAAATAGTGTTTGTGTATCATTGGTGCTTCATCCCAGATTATATGTTTTGCCCGCTTTAGTAACTCTGCCAAATCACTATGAGGGCTGATAGAACACATTGAATTCTCTACGATGTTAATTGGAATTACAAATCTGGAATGTGCTGTTCTACCTCCACTAAGTAACAGGGCTGTTATTCCACTGGAAGCCACATTAAGGACTATTTCTCCCTTTGAGCGTAAACCTGCTGACAAAGTTTTCCAAAGAAAGTCTTTCCCGTACCACCGTACCCATATAAAAAAAACACCACCCTGATTCTTGTCGATTGCATTAATAACCGTTTCATGTAGTTGTTTTTGTTCATCTGTTAAGGTACATAAATAACTTGTATGTTCCTTTTTGAGTAGTTCTTTGTCGTAGAAAAGCTTAGTGTGTATTAATGTATTGTTAACAAAGAAAACATACTCATCATCAGGTTAGGGTAAGGCAAATCTTGAAAACTTCTCAAAATACCGCCATTCTTTTCTAACCTGTCTTCAATATCTGCTAAACAAAGATTTTGAATATCTTTTTCTTGTAGCACCAAACCTAATATAGGGAAGAGAAAGATACTTATTATATTGACATGTTTAGCTAAACAAATTTACTAAGGTGATAATATATATATATATATATACATATATAAAATACCTGGTAAATTAAGAAACTCTCTTTGTCGATGCTGAATATCTTCACTTAAATTTCCCAAGTTTCATCCCACAAGTCTTTAGGCGTTGTTATCGTGTTAGAAAGTAGCAACATCACAAAAAAAACTTCTTAAGTAACATCTTGTTGCCCATAAACTTGCCTCTCTAATAGCTTCGACAGACCTAATTCTTTGCATGCTTCACGATCATCATTCAACCGACCTAATTCTTTGCATGCTTCACGATCATCATTCAACAGACCTAATTCTTTGCATGCTTCTTTGTATGTTTTGAACAACCTTCCATTAACTGTTTTTATATCCTTAAAAGAAGTAGGTCCCTTCACATGATTTAGTAACATTCTTAAATAATAAACATCCCCAAGTGTTGGTGGAACATAATGTATTCTGCCCAAACTTCCTCCTTCCTGCCTTCTTCTTGACCATTTTTTTGTTTTTCCTGAGCCAAACATAATATCGAGGGAAATCAACGTAATACAATGTTCTTGCAAATTCATCATGTTTGTTACATTCCATCCATTGTAGAAACATTGTCCGTTTCACTGTGGGATTACTGACTACATCACAAAGATTATCATTTTCATCATATACTATACTTTGGTTATTCTTGTCATGAAATGGTAGCACCTCAACTTCAGGCCACCTATAGTGGATATCATACTTAAATACTCTCCATGCAGCCTCACATGCAGGAACATACCCATAACAAAATATGTTAGCGTCAAAAGTATGTTACTCTCATTAAGTCTTGACATTATTTTGTAATTTGTAATATATTAATTGAAAGTAAAATGTTAATGTTAATATTGATCAATACCTGTAATCCAAGTAATTTCTCACTTCATCCACTTGATCATTGTCTTCATTTTCTTGATTTGTTTGAAAAACGGCAGCAGTCACCCTATCTGGTCCTTTATTTATATATTTAAATAAATATTTTATAGACGCTGATTGGTTGCACCATTCTACATTGATGTGACATTGATACTTGCGTAGAAGGAAAGCATTATAAGGCACAACATAACAGTTGTCCATTTGTACCGTATTTTTTTCAATCCTTTCACCTTTATCAAACCGGCGGTACATTGGTTAACCTTCCTCATCAACAGTTGTTTCTGCTTGGAATTTTTTGGGGAATTTTTTTAAACATTTATTGTTGACCATGCATGGACATTTTGGATTATCTTTTCCACAAGGTCCATGCATCATGAATTGATTTACAAGTTCATATAACTCTGGGTCTTTTTTTTGTCTGGAACAAAAACAAACAAATATGTGCGTGAGGAAATCCTCGCTTTTGAAATTCAACCGTATAGATAACTACAAAAAATAATGAAATTTAGTGTGTGATTATTACATTAAATAAGTTATAAAAGTTCATATTCATTTCCTGCTTTTATAGTCCTAAGAATTTTGTTTTTTTTAAATCATCTATTAAATGATCAAGCTTGATTTTAAAGACTCTTGTAAGAATATCTGGTCGATCTTCAGGTTTGGTATTTTTTTGAAAAAGAAACCTATGAATCTCTGGCCAATTGGGATTACATGTAATTGTAATGAACAGATCTGGGTATCCAACAGCTTTTCATATTGCCATAGCATCTAAGTATTTTTGCATCATATACCTGGAGCCACCTGTAAAAGACAATGGTAACAATATTCGCTTACCAATTTTCATTGAAATCACTTTTCCCTTCTGTAAGTTTGTTTGTAGGTTTTGAAATTTGTATGTCCGAAGTTTTTTCTGTTGTGTTTTAATGTAAGACAACTTGTCAGATTCGACCATAGTGTATGCATCCACTATAAATTGATGTAATAATTTTTTGGCATGGAGCAACAATGAGAACTCATTGGGTCTGTCTTGCAGACGGTAACAGAAGAATTCCCTCATTGTGAGCCTTGTTGGAATCTTTTCACTTTCATCTGGTATTCCTTTATGCTTAATACCCACTCTGAAACCATCTTCAACAAATGGAAAGATCAACGGATATTGTAGAGCAAGATAAGAAGGATGAAGCTCACTAATTCTTTGTAGATAACTTGTTTTAGTTCTAACCACAATGTCCCGTTTATCAACCAATCCATCAATATCACCAACAATTAATGCAACAATCTCTGAAGCTGTTGGCAAATTATAAGTTCTCCCGTCCATTGATCTTTTGGCCAGTAACTTTAGATTAACACTTTGAATTTTGTTGTCTTTCAAACAAATGGAAAGACTTAACTAGTGGATTACAAGAATCTAATAGATTCTTTAGAGAAAACAGAATTTCTGCGTCTAGTTCAATTGCTTTTCGAGTGGCAGAATGAGAAGTTGTGCTTGAAAAAAATAATGGTGTTAGTTGTATGTATTTAATTATGATGCACATGAACTAAAAAAAGCTTTACCTTATAGCATTGAGTCGATTTTGAACCTGTTGGTCCCAAATCAGCTTTGAATCGGTAATTTGTGAAGATTTTGGATCAAATGATATAAAATGTGATGAACAAAAAAGAACAATGAAGAACACTCATAAAAACACAGATTTGATCTATAAAATGGATTGCATAAGATGTTTACATGGAAACCCCTTAATCTCTAGCTCATACAAGCTTAATGAAACCCTAATTGCCATTAACTATTTATAGCCTAATGACACTTTGGACTAATGACAATTAGGACCCTAAACTTAAACTAAAACATGACAAATGGAATTAATACAAATAAAAGGCTAAAACATGTCTAAAACTAGATTAAATATATTTTGTTGACACAAAATATATTTATTACATTAACGATCCTAGACATAAAACAACTTCAACGTCTTGACTCGGTTCTTCATCTCTAACGCGCCATTTGACTTTTTATGTTGACTTTGACCGGAGGTTGAATTTTGTTGACTTTGACTGTGTTGATAATATTAGACTACAATTCAGGTCCAACAATACTCCCCCATAGTCTATTATTATCAACGTCTTGCATCGTGTTCAGCACCGATAAGTCAAATTATGTTGCTGAAAATCCTTTATCTCACAAGCTCCCACATATTGTATGCTCCCCCATTTTGCGTGCATCATTTCGTAAAATCTGGAACTGTTTTTAAACAATCTTTTCTTGAGTGCTTCAGAAGATGTAGGAGGAGGATTCCTAGCTCGGTATCTTCTACAAACTTTGAGGAACAGGTTCTTTGGTCAGGTGCTTTGCTCAACTGATGATCGGCCATCATTGCAGCAAAATCTATAACACAACAATCACAAACAAAACCTCTTGATTTCTCATTAGATCATTTCATTTAACATAAATAAACCTGTGTTTATCCGTGTATGAAAACAAGCGAACCCGTGTCCGTTGTGTGTGCAATTTCCCGTGAAATGAAAGTGAAAATGATAACATTTTAATAGCATAATATGGAAGACTTGAAAAAAATTTTGAAATGAAAATCTTTTTGATTGATTTTTTTTAATTAAAATAAAAAATTCGAAAAAGAGATGACGAGTCCGACAAGATCATTTAGACAAAGAGAACACATCCCAAAAGGTACACATGACCAACAAGACTCAAGAACCCAAACATAAAATAAGGATACTAAACGAAATTTTCATGAAGAATATCAGATAATGCGTTTCGAGCGACCATCCAGAGAAACAAAGACTTGGCTAGATTGTCAATATGTTTGTCCATTTAAACTCATGCCTTGTTCCTTTCAACAAACAATCTGTGACGATCTTATCATGTTTTTGGTTTGATTTGAAGAAACTCTGGCAACTCGGTTTCCACAGATATTCAGCAAAGTGACTTGTTTTGACTTCAGGACTTATTGAGTTTAGATGATTCAGCAAGATTTTTTTTTATAATTTGGAGGGACATAAACCCAGATCAAGTGATCAAGGTGAATGTATTTTTGGAGGTGAAATGGAGTTAGAGTTTAATGAATGAAGCGTCAAACAATGAACATGATGTATAAACAATTTGAGCTACGCTTAATATGGGTTTTACAGATGATCAGAGCTCCAGGTCTATACTGACGTATAACAGAGGAGATGATTATCTGTACGTGCTGATGAGAGCTTCAGGTCTATATTTACATATAACAGAGAAGATCATCACTCCAGGTCAATGCTTCCGCATAGCAGAGTCGATTAACACGAGAAAAAAAAATTCTGAAGAGCTGACGAGAAGCGTCATTCAGGGCTGCAGCTAAGGGTTATTCGGGAAAAAATCAAGCAAGAAACAAATACTCTCAGCCCATTTTTGTCAAAACTTATCACTTTGTGCAGGCCAAATGTCTGTGAAAGTACTCCTCATCACCGAGCTCTTATTGAATTTAGTTTGATCACAGAATTGCTGTCTAATTGTATTCGGGCTGAGCCTATTGACATATCGTCACACAAATCAATGTCCCCCTTCAGATGCTTTCCATACAAACCTGAAACATTCAATAGGACACAAAATATTTACAAAGAAAAGAATTTTGGACTTATTATAATGATAGCAATACATTTTCATTTAATATATTACTCCCCCAAAATTTCTATTTCAGCACAAAATTGAAATTTTCAAAAGACACAAGAACAACCTCAAAGGGATGGGAAAACATGATCAAAAATACAAGTAAAAATGTTAGGCTCCCCTAATTTTTTTTTTAAACTTTTTTTTAATTTTTTTTTAAAACTATCTACAATATAAAAAATAGAAATTACCAAAGAAACGCCTTCCATATTACCCTATCAAAAGATTATAAATGAGTTATCAACAAAAATGCAGTGGCTGTGAAAATCGATATGTGAAAATCAGAGAAAAATCCAGACTGTGGATAAGATACCAGAACCATAACCTGTTTGTTTCGCCTCAAATTTGAATAAGGAACATTTTCTGTCAGTAAACCGGATTACTAACAATCCTGCTGAAATGTTCCTGCACTCATCAACACATTAGTTAGAAAGGGGAACCCAGGCCATCGTAGTCCTGGCCGTTCCATTTTCATCAGTGTAAGACACCTGTCTATGCACACAACCTGTTCTTGTATCACTTATCTTTTGCTCTTTCTTTTTAATATAAAAACTATCTACAATATAAAAAATAGAAATTACCAAAGAAACGCCTTCCATATTACCCTATCAAAAGATTATAAATGAGTTATCAACAAAAATGCAGTGGCTGTGAAAATCGATATGTGAAAATCAGAGAAAAATCCAGACTGTGGATAAGATACCAGAACCATAACCTGTTTGTTTCGCCTCAAATTTGAATAAGGAACATTTTCTGTCAGTAAACCGGATTACTAACAGTCCTCCTGAAATGTTCCTGCACTCATCAACAGATTAGTTAGAAAGGGAAACCCAGGCCATCGTAGTCCTGGGCGTTCCATTTTCATTAGTGTAAGACACCTGTCTATGCACACAACCTGTTCTTGTATCACTTATCTTTTGCTCTTTCTTTTTAATTTGCCAAATTTGTTTTGGTTTTGGTTCTTTTGTCACATTCATCTTTGAGTTATGTGAAACCGGCTTCACATGAGAAGGTGGGGATGGAATGTTCATCATCCGACCATTCAAAGATGTATGATTATTAACTTGAAATTCAAATAAACAAACCTGTTTACCTTTACCATGTGGAGGATTCTTTCTAGACTCTGATCCGGAGAAGCAAACCTGCTTGCCTTTACCGTCCGAAACATGTCCTTTTGGGCATTTCTTGAGCACATGATCATCCTTTCCACACTTGAAGCAAGCCTTGAATGGCTTTTGATGCTTGACTGGCCCGTGAGAAGCAGTTGGGGTTGGGGCTTGCTTTGAGCTTGATGCAACTTGTTGGAAGACTTGTGGCTTCTTATGTTGAGTAGTGAAAGATGAACTGATTTGTGGCTTCCTTTGTTGAGTTGTGGGTTGTTGGATAGGAGATGAGATCTTCACTTCCTTGTTCTCAAGTCTTTTACAAATCTGAGATAAGATGGATAGATGTGAAGGCTTCTTCTTTTGAGCTCTTGATGGATGACTGACTTGTTTTGCAGCTGGGATTTTTTGAGATCAACTCACATTGGACATATCTTATAGAATATTTTATTCTTATGATACTATATAGTATGCATAAAAGATGTATTGGGACCAATCCTTATTCTTTACAGTCTTATCTTTTATGATAAGAAAGCGCTCTGAGATCCGGATTTGTCTTGATTTAGATTTTGAAAGCATTTCAGATTTGACAATTTCAGATGACATCTTGATCTTTGAAGCTCCGAGTCTTTCCTTTGTGTTTGATTCATCATCTGAACTTGTCCAGTCTTCATTGATGGGAATTGAGTGTGTTGATGTAGTTGCAGCTTGATGATTAGATGATTCCTGAATTAACTCTTTCTTCTCATTCCTGACAGGCTCAAACGTAGGAATTTCACCTGCTATAAACTTATCAAAGAAATTAGAATTAATGACCGTTATAGGATTAGAAACAACAGGAACTGAGCAATCATTAGCTTGACTGTCAGTACCCGTTTTACTATATCCCAAACCAGTCGAAGAATCATAATCATCTCGCACCTCTTTCAGATTAACTCCCTCTAAACCTGCATGCAAACTGTTAGATTCTTGTTCAAACAAATCATTTTTTGGATGGGGTTTTGGTGTAGGTGAATAACACAAAGTGAATGGAGGCGGAAAAACGGTCTGAGCATCTATGTCATACCCAACCCCATCTTTTACCCTAGCCCCCCTTTGTTTTGAAGCAAGTTCATTCATTTTCATACTAGCAACAGACCACTTGTCAAGTTTGGTTTGAAGTTTTGTGGATTCAAACTGTGCTAATATGAGTCTTTCACTAAAAGATTTATTTCAATTTTTCTTTCATAAAGATTTCTTTTCAAAAGATCAATTTCAGCCAAAGCTTCATTGAGTTTTATCGAAAAAGAAACTTCATTCTTTTTAAGTTCTGTATTTATGGTGGTTAATTCATCTTGATTTGTTAACAAAAGTCTATTAGCTTTATACACACCAAAAAGGCGAACTCTGCATGCAGATGAACACATGTCTTGAACTGTCTCATAAGAAAGTCCCATAATGACTTTTTCAACAGCAAGGGCTTTATCGCAGTTGCATACCCTTGTTTTTCTTTTACGTTCCTCTTCCTTTTCCTTCAGCGTCTCTTCATCCTCAGCTTTCTTCTTTCCTTCATCATCTTTCAAACTTTCTTCACATTCCTCTTCACATTTACTCTTCCCTTTTTGAACATCCACAATCTTTGTCATTAAAGCATAGTTGATTTGACTCTGAACCTCTCCAATCTCAATCTTATCATCAGTACAAACATTTCTCCCAGTCCTCTCCATAAACCGATGTGCTCTCACAGTTAATGATTTTATTTGCCATTTTAAATCCTCTTCTTCCATATCATCTTCATAACTAACCTGCAACTTATTTTCTTTTCACAGTCTTCTCGATTTCAGCAGGCGAATCGGAATCGGTTACCGCCGATTTCAATTTTTCCATCATCTTAAACTGTTTGTAATCAGATTTGCTAATCATAGATGAAATGAGAGCAACATTCGGTGTGTTGGTTTGTGGTTGGATCATTGCTTCAAAAAATTCCTTTCTTTTAATATCCAACTCAAAAGATTTCAACTTGTCGATCATATCCAACAGCTTGTAATCTGAAAACATTTTCTCTTTCTTAAGATTTTTAACATGAAAACTCCATTCTGGTGGAAGAGATTCAAAAAGCCTTTGAATTTGTTCATAATTTGTGAGTTCAGGATCATGCTTCTTCAGGTTACTTGCCACCATCATAAATCGATCGAGAACCACGGGCATCCTTTCATTCTTTAAAACTGCAAAATTATCAAACTGGCTTTGTGCCATTGTGAGATCATCAAATTTAAAGGAGTTAAAAAGTTCTGCATAAGCCACTTTTTTTAAATTTTAAAAATTTTGCAATTAAATCCCGCTCTTGAAAAATAATATTTAAAAAAAAATATTAAATTTCCCAAAAATAATTTTCCCAAAAACTAAGAATATTTCTCCCCCGGGGAAATTACTTTTTCGTTTCACTGAAACAACCCAAAGAAACTTTCGGTTCAAACAAACCGGCCAAAGAAAAACTTTGAAATTACCCGGCCAACAAACAAAATATTTTTCACTCAACTGAACAAAAATTTAGCCCAAAGAATAGTAACAACTAATACCCGGCCAGAAGACGTCACTTTTTCAAATTTTAATGACGACTTTACGAAAAACGCCCGTAAAATTTAAAATTTAACACGCGGCGATTAAATAATTAGTGCGCTCAAAATTAGGCCCAAAAGATAACAATATAACAATAGCTCCCGACCAAAAGAGGTTAACACATAAATTTTAAAACGTTTTGTCTAAACACACGACCCATTGTTTAGACCTTTTAACCAATATGACGGTCCAATTTTACATCCCAAACCGGCAGTCCATTGGCAACAAAAAGCCCGGGCCCCTTTTTTTATTGGTCTTGGCCCATTATGTTTGTAAACCCTAGCCCAATTTTTTTTTATAAATAACTTCAGCACAAACACACTTCACTGATCTTGTTGTTTCTCTCTCCACTTGTTGAACACACACACATCAGCTGCACATCTCTCCTCTCTCTCTATCCTTTCATTCACACACACAAGTATATACACTATTTCAAATCTCTCTCAATCTCTCTTATACCGAACGCACAACATCAACAATCTTCTGCTTTTGCTTCTTAATTATTTCAACAGCACACACAAACAACAATCTCGAACAGCTGCTGCTTTCTTTTGCTTAATCCACTCTTCTTTATAACAACACAACAACCTACACTCTCAGTCGAACATTCTATTCTCGTTCTTTAAGCAGCAACAACACAAAACTATATCTCTCTCTCTCTCGTTTTCTTCTTGATTCGGTCGAGCAACAACAACAATAAGATATAACAAGAAACACACACACGTCACTTCCACGATCTCTTTCTCTGCTCGATCTCTCTTCATCTTTGTTCTTCACGTTCAACAACACATCAAAAACAACACACAAACATTCAACAGCTCAATCTCTCTCCCTGGTTCGAACACACACACGTACGAACTGCTGTTGCTTAAGAACAACATAAACTTCAACTGATCTTGCTTCTTCTACAACAACCGCAGCAACACATACACATCATCTTGTTGTTTTTTTTTTTGTTTTTTTTTAAAAAATCGTATCAAGAACAATAGATCTGTTAGTAATGTGTTGTTTGTTGTCTTTGGGTTCAGTGGTGATTATAGATCGAGATATGGTTACGGTGGTGAGGTGGATTTGGTGGTGTGTTGTGTTAGAAGCAACAATGTTAATGGTGGGGCGACGATGTTGTTGATGTTTTATTTTGGTTGTTGGCAGAAATGCTAATAGTGCAGCAATGTTTTGTTTTCGGGTTTAAAATGGTTTGAAATGGTTTTGGGTTTGGGAGGGAAATGAGTTTGATTTGGTTATGGGTTGGGTTAAGTAGATCCGGTAGATGGTTGTGGTTGTGTTTGATTTGGTTGGTTTTGTTTTGAATTTTGCACAGATCCGTAATAATATCGCACAGATCTGGTCTCGGTAAATGATTTTAGGTTTGTTTGGTTGATTGTTGGTGCAGGAATGATGTCAAGAAAGGTAGTGTCGCATAGATCTACATAGTCTGCAAGGTAAAGTCGCAAAAATTCTAGATCTAGTTTTGTATTATCTCCGAAATAGTATTGTCGTAAATAATATTTTGAACTTTCGTTCAGGTGTGGTCTAGTGTCGCAAGATGAAAATTTGAAGTCCCAAAAACACCAAGAACACACACACAAGTGTGTGTGAGACAAAACACTCAGATCTGAAAATTTTCTTCTATTTTCTTGCAGATCTGAGGTTGTAGATCACAAATATGTTGTTAAAATCATTAGATCTGTTGATTGTTGATGTGGATCTGATAATTTTGAACACAGATCTTGTTTCTCTCTCAAAAAACCAATCAAATCCGTTTTCTCTCTCTAAAACTCTTCTTCTATTTCTTCACAAATTTCTAAAACCAGCAACAAAAGATTCAAAAGTGGATCTCAATTAGGCTCTGATACCATTTGTTGGTCCCAAATCAGCTTTGAATCGGTAATTTGTGAAGATTTTGGATCAAATGATATAAAATGTGATGAACAAATAAGAACAATGAAGAACACTCATAAAAACACAAATTTGATCTATAAAATGGATTGCATAAGATGTTTACATGGAAACCCCTCAATCTCTAGCTCATGCAAGCTTAATGGAACCCTAATTGCCTATTACTAATTATAGCCTAATGACACTTTGGACTAATGACAATTAGGACCCTAAACTTAGACTAAAACATGACAAATGGAATTAATACAAATAAAAGGCTAAAACATGTCTAAAACTAGATTAAATATATTTTGTTGACACAAAATATATTTATTACATTAACGATCCTAGACATAAAACAACTTCAACGTCTTGACTCGGTTCTTCGTCTCTAACGCGCCATTTGACCTTTTACGTTGACTTTGACCGGACGCTGACTTTTGTTGACTTTGACTGTGTTGATAATATTAGACTACAATTCAGGTACAACAGAACCTCATTTTCTGAATCATAGATATAAAGCTCTGAAAATTTGAGTGTTTTGCCGTTATTTGGAATTAAACTATCAATCCGATGAAAATTATGTCCTTGTATTCTGAAACAAAACGGGCCTCTACCATTCTGAAGTGTTTTGTCAACTTTCCCACCCATTGATGTAAAAAACATCATATTATAGGCACGTATGTTATTGATAAAGTTCCAGCTACGTTGATTGTTACCTATAAACAAATTTGAGAGCAGAGGCGGTGGTTGTGGTGTTTTTGATAGCTCAAACAACCATTCTTGCAACAAAGTGAGAACGAATTTTTCTTTGGTTCCTATTACCCCTTAGCATTTCAGCTTGCCACAACATTGAATGATAATCTAAGCAAATGTGTATTGGATCGTCGTCATCCATATATTCTATAAAATTGTATTAAATGTTATTCTTATTAATATAATCACCTACAAGTAAATTTTTTTAGTAAAATAAAAATAAACACTTACTTTTGGAAATTCCCCACACTTTAGTTATTGGTTCTATTAAATTTTCATCATCTTCGTCCAAATTAAATCTACTTAAGTCTGTTAACCAGAATTTTTTTGGTTGTTTCCAACATTTGGATACATCTTCTTCTCTGTTCTGTGTTAGCGTCTCAATTGTTATGTTAGCAAATTTTTCATTTTCTTTTCCCTTGAAAGCTTTGTCATTCAAACCTTAGGTTGTGCTTTTAAATCCTTTACTGTTCTTCATGTTTGATACTTGTAAAGTACACATTAAAAAGATATAATTAAAGTTTAAGAAATATAAAAGCATTCAAATATCGCTGACAAATTGTGAAGAGATATATGTAGTTTAAGAAAATGACAAAGAAATGAGAATTTACCATTTGTCAAAGTTTCTTTATTTCTAGATGTTGATAAACAGCCTGTTTGTATACGCATTTCATAATTGTTTGGTGTTCTAACACCAATTGTTGAAGGAATGGCTTGTTTATCTATGTGGTATATGGACTTATCTTCGATTAGTATTTGGAAAAAACAATCACACTAATTAAATGTTTTTCTCTAACAAATAGTATTTACCTCTTTTATTAGTGAAAGATTCTTCAACATTTGTACTTGAAGCTATATATAAAAATTTATTAACATTATTAAATATCAATGGATATTTCATGATATGGTTCTAAAATTATTAACAACAATGTGGTGCATCAGAGGTTGAAAGTGTTGGTCCCAATCAGATTTGAATTAATAATTTGTGAAGAATTTAGATCAAAATGATAAAATATTGATGAACTAGATGAAGAACACAATGAAAAAAACTCATATTTGATCTTTAATTGGATTGCATAAAATGTGTACAATGGAAACCCTCAATCACTAGCTCATTCAAGCTCTTTTTAAAACCCTAATTGTCATTTACTATTTATAGCCTAATGACACTTTGGACTAATGACAACTTAGGACCCTAGACTTAGACAAAAAAACATGACAAATAAGCAATAATACAAATAAACCCCTAATGTTTAGTGATAGGTTCAATTGGATCGTTAATATCACTCAAATGATCAGAATAACACGCACACACAAACAGTTCAATCACAAACACAATTCATACTCATAAATTCTCTGTATATTGATGATCAAAGCAATTCGTAGTACAAGGTGCAGGAGAAAACAAAATCACACACAGTTAATTCTCTCTCTAACAGTGTAAAAGTGATCTAGCCTCTCTCCTCACACACACACACTACATGCTTATAACAACCAATTACAAGTTTAAGGAATATAACAAAATAGACCCTAAACTATTTACAAACATATAAACAATAAACAAAATACAAAGTAAATCTTAACAGGAAATAACCCTAACAGTACTCCCCCTAAGATTTATCTTTGGATCTTCAGCAAAATCTTCTATCTTTTTCTTCTTCTTTGATCAGCATCAATCTTTTTCTACCATTCTTTTGGTTCATCTTTAACATTCAGCAACTCTCGTCCTTTGTACTCTTCTTGTTCCTTCAAAGCTTCTTCAATACAGGATTTGAACTTTTCAGCGATCTTAGCTTGTCTCGGCTTTGATTCATTCGTCAGAATTGGTAAAGCATTCATGCGTTTGAGCGAATCTAGATTCAAACCTGCAAAATCAATATTAGCGTAAAACTCAAATGGCATCTCCTGGCCTTTGACCTTCACCTCCAAGGTTCCTTTCCTAGATATCCTCATGTACTCTATCTCTGGTAAATCAACCCTCACGAGATTAGAGTTTAGTAATGCTTTTCTGACTCGTATCTTTTCAGTTGCTGCAGCTATAACTTCAATCATCACCACAAATAACTTTCTGTCAGCTTCAGCTAGTTTATCCTTACACTTCTCCATTTTAACGCTTCTCAAATAATCGATGTATGAAGGATGCAGCAGTTTCAACTCAAAAGTACTGAACAGAGTAATCATATCTTTATCCCAATCCTCCAAATTCCGAACAAGCTTCAGTTCAAACGTTTCTTGATTATAGAACACTCTGAGTATTGGCTTCGTCATTTGTGAACCATCTATCACCTTCAATCCAGGATCCGTCACTTTGTCAAAGTATTCGTCCGAAAACTCTTCAAGATACATATCTTCAGTAACTACCAGTTTCTTTTTCTTCCTTTGTTTCTTTGATTCCACATACGCAGAGTCTTCTTGTTAGCCTCTAAACTCCAAAAACTTCGGTGGTCTAGCAATCCCAGCATCAAGAAGCATTACACACTTATCACCACGCTCAGCACGCGTGTGATTTATCAACCTTAATTTGTGTAACTCCTTTAAGTCCTGAACTTCCAACTTAAAGATGCTCGAGAAGTAATGGTATACATCACATAAACCATTCACTCTCTTAATCATGAAAGCGTCAAATACTTCATCGTATTTCCAAGCTATAATCTTCACTTTCTTGTTCTTTTCAGGCACAATCATAGAATCAAGTAACTCAGCAATTGATTGTCCTTTACTCAGCAGTGACCTCACTATGTCACCTGCTGTTGCCGATTTATGCCAAGACTCACGAACCTCCATCGGTAAATTATATGATTTAACCTCACTTGGAAACATATCAATCAATTCATGTCGTTTCTTGTGAGCATTTTCAGGTAAGGCCATCAATGGAATCTCCTTCGGTCCAAGGACTTTGTATCTTTTTGTCAGCTCGAAGTACTGAGGATTGTGATAGTCCAAGTAAAACATTCTGTTGTACATCTTCTCCGTTTTCATAAAACTAACCACAATCTTCCTTAGTGACTCAGACTTCAGCCTCTTCAACGTTTTGTACGGATAGTTTCTCGAACTCACCCAACTACGCATATTAGAAGTAGACATTTCATCTGGATTTTGATGATACAATTCAGTCGGAGGTAAGTCTTCGATATTCAAGCTCTCTTGCATCGGAGTCCATTCACCCATCTCTATTACAAACTCTTTCTGATCAGCTTCGGCTTTATCTTGAGCAGTTATGCACTTCTCATACTCTTCATTTATCTGACTCACCGTCAAGCCATTCAAAAACACAGAGTTGTACTTCATTTTCTCAAGGTATGCAAACCTTTGATCCAAATCATCTGGTAACTCTTCAACAACATTCTGTACTGGCTCAGCTTCACCTTCAGACTCAGTCCAATCTATGTCATCTAGATCATCTAACGCTTCAATCATAGGTGCATCGTCAGTTTGAACCGGCTCAAACTGACTTGCAACTTCAGTTTCTGTTTCAAGCACACTTTCAACTTCACCAGCTTCAGGTTGAATCGGCTCAACCTGAACTGTTTCCTCAGAGCCAACCTCTTTATCACTGTCTGTCACTGCAAATACCTCAGTTTCAGCTACAGAATCAGATTGAATCGGCTCAATCTGACCTGATTTAGCAATCTCATCTTCATTAACATTCTCAGTCTCAATTACAGCTACAGATTGAATCGGCTCAATCTGCACTGCTTCATCAATTTTCGCTTTCTTTGACGTTTCTTCATCACCAAAAATCTCCGGTATTGCATCTATCTTCCTCTTTCCCTCAGCTTTGTCCAAATTGACAGTGTCAGCAGCAGCTTCATCGGGAATGATAATTGGTGATTCCATTCTAATGCCAACATTCGAAGTGCCTCGAGCTCTCGTCAAATAAACCTTTGGCACATGCGTTTCAGTCACTACAACTTCATCAGAAAAGTCTTTGTCTGATGATGAGCCAGCCTTTTTCGGTTTCATATCCTCCAACTCCTTTTCTAACATCTCTTTTTCTGCATCTAAAGTATTACATTCTGCTTGCAATTCTTTGTAATCAAACTTCAGATTCTCATGTTCCTCTTTCAGTTTATCATAATCTCCTTTCAACTTCACATGTTCATCAACAAGTTTAACATGATCTTCGTCCAACTTCTTGAAAGTTTTCAGATTCTGATTATGAATGTCCCAATACTCATCAAACCTTTTCTTTTTGCGCTCATTTGAAGCTTTCAACAAGTCATTTGCTTCAATCAGTTTTTCAACAATCTCCTCTAATTCTGCAATTCTTTTCTCTTTCTCATCTTCATCAATCTTTGACACAAAGTTTGGTGAAGACTCCAAACCTTGTTCAATCTTTTCAGCAAATTGGGACGATGTGGTGGGAATATCAACAGTACTAGGAACAGTAGCGCCAGCATCAGCTTCCTCAACTGTCTGTGCCACAGTTTCAGCTTCGGCCACTACCTCCTGTGCAATTTGAAGTACGTCTATCTCTTCAGGCTCAACAATTACTGGTTTCGACCTCTTCCTTCGAACATACTGAACAGACACTTCTTTAGGAATCTCAGCAATAACTTCTTCAACACCTGAAGCAACCTCAATAGGTTCTTCTATCACCATAGGCTCAATAACTTCAATATTTTCTATCTCAGTCTCCATTGGTTCAACCTCCTCTGAATTAGATTCAGATTCAGCATCATCACCACCATAATCATGATCATAAACACCATCATCCTCACTCTCACCATCCTCATCATTGTCATCATCACCATTTCCATCATCTTCTTCATCTTCTGGATGACGAGCGAAGTACTCGTCATCATCCAATAGATTGTCTGGCACCTCATCCACTAGGTCTAGAGGATCAACAATCTCTCCATGAGATATGTGATAATACACTCCTTCCACATCTTCTTCATTGTTGACTATATCTCTCATATAGTCAAACAATTCTACATCAGGCACATTCCCGATACTCATCTTTCGGTAAGATAGATCGTTCATGTCCTCAGTATATAAAATACCTCCAGAATATCCTTCACTTCTGATGACAGGATATGCAACATTGATCATTAGTTGTAAGAACCTCGGGTACATGAGGAACTTAAACCTTTTGCCTTTGACCAAGTTGAATACAAATCCATTCATTATCCACCTTGACATATTGAATGGCTTGTTCTCTGCTATAGCACAAATTGGTGATGCAATATCGGATGGAAAGTTGTCAAACCCTGCACTCCTCCTGGACATGCATTGCTGTACAACATAACATAGCAGCTTATATTTTCTTCCCAACTTTGCCCTGTAAAACTGTGACTTTGGAAACACAGGTGGATGTCCCATATTCACAAAACAAGCTTTACATTCCTCCATGGTCAATTCATCCAACATACCAACCTCATCCTCATCAATCCTCAGGGCATGTCTAATAGCATCTTCTGAAACTGTCAACACCCAATCTCTAGTAATATGCCCTCTGACCACAGCAACACCATTCTCATCTCTCACAACCTCAGCTGTCCTCCAGAAACTCTTGATCAACCTTGCATATATGACCGGCTTGGCACATATAGCATAAACATATTTAGTCCTCTTGATGAACTTGATCATATCCCTATAACCTTCTGTTTCAGGAAGTGATTCGTCTAAACATGCCACTAGATTATGTTTAGGTTCAAACTTGAGATTCTCCATCTGTTAAAACACAAACAAACACAAAACAAGACAAATGTGTTAGATTCTTCATAAAAACATATCAAAATTTTATAAGTGTTTGAATAAAAGTTAGAAAGAAAAACATTCATATAATTATTTTAAATCCTAAATTGTTCTAATAACCTGATTTTCATCATTTTAATCAAACAATTTTGAATTTTAAAGATTATACTTCATGTTTCAATTTTAACTGTTAATCACTTAGGCAAAATTTTGACATTTGTATGATGAAGTTGTTTAACATGTTTTGGTTCATTTTTATCATGCATTTGTTATATTTAACACACATTTCATCATTTTGAAGTGAAACATTTAAGAACTTTCAAAGTTCATCAATGGCGATTTAACTGTTATGTCCATTTCACTTGATTCAGTTGATTTTAAGGTGTTTTAGTGCAAATGAGTGATTGAATGTTGATGATCGACAGATTTTAACCCTAAAACAACATTCGATTTAGGTTTTAACACACAAAAACGAAGTGTCGATTCAATGTCCAAAACACTGTTCATCATCGTTTTTCTTTTAAACAGTTGATTTGCAGGTCTATTAAGGTCAAAAACACTAAATCACTACCTTATTCAATCGATCAACCTTGTTATAGAGCAAACGATTGAATATGATAACACGGCGATTTTATGTTCAGAGGATTTGTGTGAAAGTGAAAGTGTGAAATGATAAGTGTTTGTGAAGAGGCGGTATTTGTATCGTCAAAAATTTTAGGTCAAATTTTAAGTGCCGGGTCAACAAAAGGGACGGGCAAGCTTAAAAAGCCCAATAAGCTTTGCCGGGTCAAGTACTGTAGTGACGGGTCATGTACTGTAATGACGGGTCAAGTACATAAGACAAGTCAATAACATGAAAAACACTTGACGGGTCAAACACTGTAGAGACGGGTAAGTCACTGTAGTGACGGGTAAAGGTTAGGAACAACTACACCTGATGGGTTTTTATTCATCACCCGGCAGAATAGTTATCTTCAACATCACCCGGCAATATTTCTTCATCACCCGGCAACACAGTTGCTTTCCTTCATCCGGCTTGCTTTTCTTCTTCACACGGAAACCTTCTTCACACGGCAACCTTCTTCATTACCCGGCAACACAGTGTCATACCTTTACACGGCAAGAAGATTTCTCTTTTACCCGGCTGTATAGTAAACACTTGTCACCCGGCAAGATATCTATGACCTTCACCCGGCGGTATTTGACATGATCATTGCCCGGCTGTACAGTGGTCATAATATCTTCACCTTTTCTTCAATCATCCGGCAAGTTATCAACACACAACATTACCCGGCTGAACAGTTCTATACCCAGCTGAACAGTTCTTTACCCGGCAACATAGTTACATCTGATATCTTTGCCCGGCTATAACACTTGATCAATTTTCTTCATTTTTCTCGTCTGTTGACTTTTTTCAACGTCATTTATTGCACCTGCAAACATTCTCCGACATATTAATTAGACAAGATATCCTTAAAAAGAATGTTTGTCATATTAATTATCAAACAATATTAAACATTGCAACAAATTTAATTTCCAATTAAATCCATTTTTCTTTTTCTTTTTCAAAATGTTTTTGCACAACCAATTTTTCTATATCCCGAAGCAATTTCTTAAAAACAAATTACAAGACCTTGGGTTTGTTTTTAACACATCCAATACCTTTGCTTTTCATACCACATAACCTTGTTCATTCAAAACACACTTATTCAAAACAAAATATTTTTGGGATTTTTGTAGATATTTTTTCTTCAATTTTATTCTCCCCCTAAACTTGAAATTTCTAGAAATTTTTAAGTTTATCAAGGATGTCGATGTGTCAATAATGATTCCATATGCCTGCACACACAAAGCACACACATTAAAATAAAGACATATGCAATGCAATGAATCAAAATATCGCAGTGAGATCATACCACACATTATCTGAACATGTTTTGCAAGTTTTGAATAGACATTTGACTTATGCTTGATTGAGTGATGATATGAAAACATACCAATTAGCTCGAGTTGACACACTTACTTTTTCAGTATCATGATGATATTTAAGGTTCGATTAGAATGACTTATGTGACCCACATGTATACATATGTCAACATATTTCCTTATCAAACACTACCTGAATGCATATTGCACAAAACCTGGTCACTTACAGTCATACACAGTGTGGAATCTGGGTTCTATTCGGATTTGGTCCACTTTGGGACTTCTTTTTAATTCCATCTTTAGGAATTTTTCTTTCCTATCGTTCCCCTTGGGAATCTTCTGAATTCCATTTTGGAATTTTGTTTGGTGTTGGTCCACATTTGGGACTCTTTATGTTCCATTTTGGAATCTTTTGCTGCACCTTGAAGCTCAAAAGAGACTTCGTGTGAGACTTCAGGTCTGTGGGTACCACAACAAAGAAGCTCACGATGCGGTTCATCACACTGAGAAGACTACATCGTTACCCGATCATGCACAACTATCATCACAAGCAATGTATCAAAAGTTATATATCTAGACATGTATAACAATGGAACTTAACACAAAGATCATTAAGTTTATGTTTGTCAACAATCAACTTACTTTTTCAGTCTAATTGTCTGAGCTGTCTAGCACATCAACTAACATTCATCAGTCTTTATTTAAAAATGATGTAGCAAATAATGTCTAGTGTAACTATCATTTCTCACTTTTGCAATATAGATTCTTATGACATGATGTTTTTCTTTTCTTTTTGCTTTTATATTTTGTTTTTGCTTTTCTACTTTCTTTTTCACGCAAGCACACACAATGCAAGACATAAAGTAAAAGACAAAGGAATCAAAATATAACATCAACTTATTATATTTTTGGCTTTTATATTTTTCTGATTTTTGTTTTGTTTTCGAAAAATAGAATCAATCATGATTGATTAATCCTATGGATTGAATTAAGAATTCAAACCGGCCTGACAAAAAAGATTTTGTGAAAAGGTCTGCCAGTTGTTTGTCGGTATGAACCTTAATCAAAATTATTAAACCCTTTTCAGAGTTATCTCTTAAAAAATGATATCTAATTTCGATGTGTTTAGTTTTCGAATGTTGAACAGGATTAGCAGTTATAAACATAGCAGCAGTATTGTCTATGTAAATAGGAGTTTTTAGAAAGTTAAACCCGTAGTCCAGTAATTGATTTTGTAACCATAAAACCTGAGAACATCCTGCAGATGCAGTGATATACTCTGCTTCAGCTGTGGATACAGAAACATTGGTCTGCTTCTTGCATTGCCAAGAGACAAGCCTTGGACCCAGAAATTGACAGCCACCAGTTGTCGATTTCCTGTCAAGAGCACATCCACCAAAATCACTGTCAGAATAGCTATATAGTTCAAAATTTCCTTCGTAAGGATACCATAACCCAAGATTTGGTTTCCCTTTGAGATATCTGAATATACGCTTCACAGCAACAAGATGCGACTCTTTCGGATCTGACTGGTATCTGGCGCATACACAAACAGCGTACATGATATCTGGTCTTGATGCAGTAAGATACATCAGAGAACCGATCATTGATCTGTATAGTGTTTGATCAACTGCTTTTCCCTTTGGATCCGGTTGAATCTTGCAATTCACATCAGATGGAGTTCGAATTGTTTGACAATCCTGCATCTTGAACTTCTTCAACAACTTATCAACAAATTTTGATTGATTGATGAAAATTCCGTCAGCTGATTGTTTCACTTGTAATCCCAGAAAGAAATTAATCTCCCCCATTGAACTCATCTGGAATCTAGACTTCATGATTTCTTCAAATTCTTTGCACATTGACGCACTGGTCGAACCAAAGATAATATCGTCCACATAAACTTGAACACACAATAAGTCGTCATTCTCCCTCCTCATAAACAAAGTTGGATCAATCTGTCCTCTTGTGAATCCATGTTCTAGTAAATGCTTGGATAATGTCTCATACCAGATTCTAGGAGCTTGGTGTAGACCATATAGAGCTTTACTCAACTTGTATACACGATGAGGATAGTCAGGATCTTCGAAACCCGGAGGTTGTCTGACATATACGTCATCTGTAATTGGTCCATACAAGAAAGCACCTTTAACGTCCATTTGGAATACTTTAAACTTCATGAAAGAAGCATATGCAAGAAAGACGCGTATGGCTTCAAGTCTTGCGACCGGAGCAAACACCTCTTCGTAATCAATGCCTTCTTCCTGAGTGTATCCCTGTGCAATCAGTCTTGCTTTGTTTCTCACCACAATGCCACGTTCGTCTGGCTTGTTTTTGTACAACCATCTTGTACCAATTGCGTTCTCTCCTTCAGGTAAGTCCACAAGTTTCCAAACTTCCTGTTTGCGAAACTGGAGTAATTCCTCTTGCATAGCTTCAATCCAACTGTTATCTTTCAACGCCTCTGAAATGTTCTTTGGCACCACTTGTGATAGAAAACACGAATAAAGACAAACATTCGCTTGCTCAGTCTGACTTCTTGTAGTTCTCTGATTCAATGGTCCAATAATCTGAGATACATGATGTTTCTTGTGAATTCGATGAATTGGTATGTCACCTCCTTGCACTTGACTCTCCAGATTTGAAGTATTCAGATTTGGTAGATCTTGTAGAATGGATGAAGTATGTGGAGTAAAATTCGGGACTTGATCCGGTGAATTGATGGAGTAATCAAATGATTCTGGAACAGCTTCACCATTCGGATCTGATGATGGTTGATTCTGATCAGATACACCATCATTAGGAGAAATCACATCTTCTTCTTGATTGTTCGATTCTTGATCTTCATGCGAACCAGAAGGACCCGGAGCTTGACTGGATTTGACATGATCAGGATTGTGAAAAGACATAAATGGATATTCAGAGTTGATATTTACATCTTCGTCATTATCAGAATCGTCACTAAAGCATCCTAAGTCGCCTGATTCCTTCCTTGCGTTTCCTGAAAAATCAAATAAGTTAGAATTGAAGGATTTCGATAATGAATCTAAATCAAATAACCATTCGGGACCATGAGCCACTAAAGGAAACGAATTTTCTAAAAACTTGACGTTAATAGTTTCAATAACAGTATTTGTTTTGCTATTAAAAACCCGATAAGCTTTAGAAACAGACGAATAACCTAAGAAAAATCCATCGTCAGATTTTGACTCAAACTTCCCGAGATGATCATTCAAATTTAAAATCGATACCGGACAACCAAATGCTTTCAAGTAAGAAATATTTGGTTTCCTTCCAAACAACAACTCATAAGAAGTTTTCTTTTTATCATGCACTAATAATGTTCTATTTTGTACAAAACACGCAGTTGCAATAGCTTCGTCCCAAAAAGTGATCGGGATTTTGGCATCTGCGAGCATAGATCTTGCTGCTTCAATCAGTGTCCGGTTTTTCCGTTCCGCAACCCCGTTTTGTTGAGGTGTTCTTGGCGCACTAAATTGTCTAGCAATCCCCTTTTCTGCACAAAATAAATCAACATTAGCATTCTTAAATTCAGTTCCATTATCACTTCTTAAAACTTTAACTTTGCATTCCAATTGATTTTCAATTTTGATGATAAATTCTTTTAATAATTCAGTTGTTTCAGATTTAGCATGCAAAAAATAAACCCACGAAAATCTAGTAAAGTCATCTATGATAACTAAACAATATGATTTTCTCCCGATGCTTTGAACGTTGGTCGGTCCAAAAAGATCCATATGTAGCATCTGCAAGGGTTTTGAAATGGAGTTTTCTAGCTTGGACTTAAAAGACATCCGATGCTGTTTTCCTTTCAAACACGCTGGACAAAGATCAGTTGTGGAGAATTTCTTCGATGGGATTCCCACAGCGTGATTTCCAGTTACCAAACGGTTCATGTTTCTGAAGTTGTAATGTCCCAGCCGTCTATGCCAAAGCTGACTTTCATCATTTGACGCATGGGCAATGAGACAGGTTGTTTCGGTTTCGGCATCAATCTGCGACATATCCAATTTGTATACATCACGATCTCTAGGCGCTTTAACCACTACCCACTCATTGTCAATCTTGAAACCTGGTTTAAGAATATAACAGAAAGAATCATCAAAAAGAGTTGAATAAGATTTATCACAAATTTGCGAGACACTTAGTAAGTTAAAGTTCAACTGTGCACAGTAGTTGACTTTATCAAAACTAATGACCCCATTCGAAACAGTTCCTTCTCCTGTGATTTTACCACCAGCATCACCTCCAAAAGCCACGTGTGTACCATTTTTCAGCTTGAAATCCTGAAGCAAGGCATGATTGCCTGTCATGTGCCGGCTACACCCACTATCAACGAACCATGAGTTGATAGGTCTTCTTGGGCGTACCTGCAATTCAAACATTTTCAGTTAGTTTGGTCAACCCAGGCCCACACGGTCTTGGGTTTTCTGAATTTATCTGCAATTGTAACTTGTTTATATTGAATATTTTGAAAATTTGTTTCATTCATGAGATTTTGATGCTGATAACTGTTGTTTCGCCCATTGGCGTTCATTGACTGCTTTCTTCTTAAAGCACTGAACCTTTCCTCCAACTTAGGATCAAGGTTGTTTTCAAAATTTTGGTTTCTTACCAACAAAGCTCTTGGCTTAAAATTGTTAACCTGCACACTTTTTGTCAAGTTAGAAACAGAATTGTTTCGATTGAAATTTCTCAAAACTGGAGAATGACTTTGACTCATATTTTGAAAACCAAATGAATGATTTCTATTAAAGTTTGAAAACGGAGTCATTTCTCTAGTTGAGTTTGATCAAAAGAAACAATCCTTTGTGTCATGGTTTCTTCTCTCACAAATATCACAAAATTTGTTATAGTAACATTCTTCTGAAGAATGGTTTCGTTTGTCACAGAAACTGCAGTACCTGTTAAAGAAACATTCAGCAGTTGCATGATTATACCAATTACAAATTTCACAATGTTTCTTGCTAATCCTAAAGAGCCGATTGTTAACTTTTGATGTTGAACCAAAACGTGATTCATTATCTTGGTTATTCGGTTTTAGATTAACGATCTTTTGTGGAGACTTGGTTTGAGATTTTGATTGCATGGGACTTTGGTTCGATTTTAAACTGTTCTGTTTGGTTACCTTTTTGTTTTCAATTCTCTTATCATTGACAGCGGAAGACTTAGGACCTGAACCTGTTTTCAGACCAGAGTTAGATTTGATTTGAGCATTGATTTGGTTACCATAAGAACCGTTCATGTCGAAAGTACCTGCAGACACAAACTTGATTGTCTTACCTTTTGACACTTTCTTGACAGGTTTAACTTTGTCAGTTTTAACACTTGAAACTTTGGTGTTATCATTCGATTTTATGACACTTTTGCCTTTTGACTGTTTCGTTTCAGATTGATTGTTCATGATTTTCGATTTTTGCTTCTTTGCATTCGAAACTTCAGTCTTTTTCATTTCTTGCTTCTTGATCAACTGATCAGCAACTTGCGCCTTTTGTTCTTTCTTCCACTTGATGTACTCAGGATCATTGTATCCTGAAAATTCACCTTCTTCCTTCACCGTTGTTTCTGGTTCGGAATTAAGTTTTGGATACTCAACAAGTTGAATTAGAACAGGCTCTAATTTGTTGTCAGATTTGTTGCTTGCTTCATCGTCAGCTTCAGTTGTCATTCCTTCTTCTTCTCTCAAACTTTCAATCAACACCTCAGATCCTTCGGACTCGGATTTACTTCTTTGAATTTCTTTGAATTTACGTTCATTTTCAGGTGAATGATCAAATTCATTAAAGTTTTTCGGTAAGGTTTGAGTGATTGAATTTGGCATCGGTTCATGAGTAAAACCCAACCCGGTTTTGTTTTTGTTACCTCTTTCATTAATGAGTTGTTCAACCATTGTTTTACAACTTTTAACTTTCTTTAATTCAACTTGTGTGACAGCATGTTCAAATTTTTCTGGTTCAAAGTTCTTTGTCATCTCTTCAAGTTGTTTGGTAACAAGTTCAAGTTCTTTCAAAGTTTTGTTCCATGATTCAGTTAGTGACAAAATCTTCTCATCAGAAATTTTATGATCAATTTTAAGTTGTTCATGAAGTTTTTCATGTTTACTTAATTTATCACCAATTTTAAATGAATGAGTTCGATAATGTTCTACTTGTTGAATGCACTGATCAGAACATAACCTTTCTTTCACATCTATGGGCAATGGAATATAGTTAGGGGGTAAGTCATTAACCTTTGGTTGTTCGGTAGCAGATGAAGACTCACTGGATGTAGCCATTAACGCAATTTCAGCTTCAGACTCTTCAGTAGGATCAGACTTTGCACTCCAGTCATAATCTTCAGAATCTTCACTCACATCATCAACCATCTTTCCATCCCCTTCTTCAGACTAGTCTTCTTCTTCAATTTCACATACCAGTGCCAGATTTGATGTAAGATCAGATGTAAACTGTTCTGCATATGCACTCCAGTCGTATCCGTCTTGTACACTTACAACCAATGCTTTAGTCTGATCTTCTGGTTTCTTTCCTTCATCCTTCAACTCAGGCATAGGAAGACTTTGGTACGGTTTTTGAAAGAAACGCTGATTTCTTTGCTGGTAACTTGAAGACTGTTGAGAATTCTGACCTTGACCTTGATTGCTTGAACTAGCTTGGTCATTGAAATTCTTTGGAGCTTTGCATTCTCTTGAGAAATGACCATACTGGTTACAGTTAAAGCACCTGGCCTTAGATTTGTCAAATCCAACTGTCTTATTAGCATGAGGTTTGTAACTTCGGTTAACATATGCATGCTTTTGTGTTCGATATGCAACCATAACCATTTGCCAATTAAGATCCATTTCTTCAACATCAACTGGATCCATTTCAAATAAGTCTTGAAGGACCACGTCCATTTGACTTAAATGACTTCCTTGGTACGCTTGAAAACTTGCCATAAACGCAGTAAAGGCAGTTTTAGTTTCGTCATCTTGCAACATAATATTCATAACGTCTTTAACCTTGGCTTGAACATTTGAATTTTGACTGTCTGACTGATTCTTCTGATTTTGATTTTGAACTTGAGCTCTTGGTGGAGATTGAGGTTGAGAATAAGTTGGTGAATTTGGGAAATATGCTGAATCAGTAAAGAAACTTGCACCAACAAATAAGTCACCCTCATCTTCAAACTTTGTTGCATCTTGTGCAAGAAAAGCATTCTCCACAGTATTGGCATGATTTACCACATACTTATACTGAGTTTGTGAGCTTGATCTATCAGTATTTCTTGATCCTTCATCAATCTCAACTTCTTCTATCTTTCCAATAAGCAAATCAAGTTCCATTGGAAATTTCTCAGTATGTTTCAACAGAGTAACAGTTTGCTTCCATGATGATGGTAAAGCATTCAACAATCGATCATTCAAGTCTTGAAGTTCAGTCTTCACTCCGAGATTTGACATCTCAGTAGTTAAGTGAACAAACCTGTTCATCATCTGGTGTACTGTCTCTCCATTAATATGTTCAAATAATTCCAATTGTCTTTTTAGTTTCGACTTCTTCAAACTCCTTAATTGTTCTCCTCCTTCACATATCGACTTCAAAGCTTTGAAACATGTATAACCAGTCTGATATGCATCCAATCTAGACAGAACTTGAAGTGGCAACCCCTTGCACATCAAAGAATAGGCTTTACTATCATTCTTTACTTTTCTCAGATCTTCTGCTGACAAATTATCCTCTGGATAAGGTGTAGTAGAATCTTTAGTGTAGGTACTTGCACTATCTGGTGCTGTCTGAGTTGGAATGTGAGGACCTTTCTCAATGGACTTCCACAAGTCATTGTCAATAGAACACAAGTGATGTCTCAACCTGATAGTCCAGTTCTTGAAATCTGCACGATTCAAAAGTCTAGGAACACGGTTATCAGAATCATCAGTAGGAGCCATTTTTTAACAAATTTTAAAGAAAAATATTTTTGGTTTTTGTTAATTTTTTGAAAAGAAGTGATTAAAATACTAAAATAAAGACAAGTAATTAAAGACAAGATAAGAAACAAGTATTAAAAACAACAAAAATGAGTCACACGGCAGAACAGTGAAAAACCTTCTTCACCCGGCAAAACTGTGTCTTTGTTCTTCACCCGGCAGGAAAAAGTCTTTACACGGCTGAACAGTTACCCGGCTCAACAATTGTTAATAAATTTGTTCTTCACCCGGATGAACAGTTACCCGGCAGCAAGAAAAACTTCAAACGGCAATAACTCTTTGACCCGGCAGAATCTTGACACAATAAAAAGCTTCCACGGCTGAACAGTACTCGATCACACGGCAAGTTGTTTACCCGGCAACACAATTGATAATTACTCGGCTGTATTTTGTTTATCACCCGGCGTAACAGTGTTTTACCCGGCACAACAGTGTATCACCCGACTGAACAGTAACACTTTTTCAAGTCAAATTCTTCACCCGTCTAGCACAAATTCCCTTACACGGCAATACAGGACCTAATTTCTTCTCAAATCTAAGTCCAAGGAAATTGTCTAAGTCAAAAATAATCACCCGGCAAGTTAATCTTCAACCAACATCATACTGTTCATCATTTTCTCCATGAGAATTTTCTGGGTTTTGTCTAAAACTTGTCCAAATTGTCCAAAATTCACACACAAGCTGTGAAATAGTCCGATTATCAATCCCTTTTATCAATCAATCCAAAACATGATCAAATCTGATGAAATTGAACAAAAATTTGATCGAACAATACTTTTTCTATTCTTCTTAATTCTTCAGATCTGATGATGATCTGATAAAATCTGCACAATCGTTGTGTATAGGAGTGATTGCGATGATAAATCACAACTAAAAACACCAACAATTCATTCAGATCATGATATTTTGAGCAATATTGATGTGTTTTGCTTAAGAACAGCGAAGAACACAATACCGAAAGCTCTGATACCAATTGATAGGTTCAATTGGATCGTTAATATCACTCAAATGATCAGAATAACACGCACACACAAACAGTTCAATCACAAACACAATTCATACTCATAAATTCTCTGTATATTGATGATCAAAGCAATTCGTAGTACAAGGTGCAGGAGAAAACAAAATCACACACAGTTAATTCTCTCTCTAACAGTGTAAAAGTGATCTAGCCTCTCTCCTCACACACACACACTACATGCTTATAACAACCAATTACAAGTTTAAGGAATATAACAAAATAGACCCTAAACTATTTACAAACATATAAACAATAAACAAAATACAAAGTAAATCTTAACATGAAATAACCCTAACATTTAGTCTAATATATATTTTGTCATTAAGACAAAATATATTTATATATTACATAAAATACTAAAAAGACGAAATTGATTAAATATATTTTGTTGACACAAAATATATTTATTAACTATCAAACACTTTCGTCTTCAACGTCTTGTCTCTAATTTTCGTCCCGAACGCGTTGTCTTGACTTTTGCGTTGACTTTGACCGTTGACTTTGACTTTTGTTGACTTTGACTGTGTTGATAATAGTAGACTACAATTCAGGTCCAACAGAAAGTCTAACCATTTGTAATGTTGTTGAGTGGTAATCTTGTATCTGGTGGATAAGTGGATTGAGAAGAAGTTGTATTCACTGTTACAACAAATAAAACATGAAAATATTAATCTCATTATTTGCAAAACTTCACATAGTGAACAACCAAACAATATATGTGAACATCGATGTAGTACAAACCATTTGAATTATTCTTCATTTTCTATAAGCGTGATCGGTGGTTATAGTGTTCAACTTTGCGACTGGCCAAGAATGCTTTCCTTTTCCTACGATTTATTGCGCATATTGCTTCCTCTTTGGTCTGTGTTTTAGAAAATGGATTCATAGATATATTTTCAGCATCAAGTGTGGATGTATTGATATTCTCCATTGTAGGGTGTTTGTTGGAATGGAAGTAAATGGGTTTTTTTATAAAGCCTTGTTGGTTAAGTTTCATAAAGAAGAAATAGTAGGATTAGATTTGTTTATGAGATTATGGTTGGAGAATGGTTATATTTTGGTGGACATATACAGTGCGTTGGAAACATGGCTGCAATCAAATCAATCTTTGGAAAATTATCCTTTTAATTAAAAAACTATGGATTTGAACAGTAATATAGTCAAGTTCATGTATTCTCAGTTTGACCACTAGGTTTACATCATTACATGTGTGTCGCATGAAAAACGTTTGCTTTTTGAACAAGGGAAACATAAAGAGGAATTTTAGTGGAAACGGTTGGGTCATTGCTTGAGTAAGATGTAGTGAGAGTTCATTGCTTGAGTTTTGGGTTAATTTAGACTATACATAGATGTTGGTTCTTACTGCTAATGAACCATATATGACTGATTCAATGTCGATGTTCATGATATTTGAAACATGGTTTAGGAGTTCAAATTGTTTTATTGTTAAACCACACCTTATAAAAAGAGTTTTTTTCACTACTTTAGTGGTTCACATGCAGATTTTTAGGAAGCTGATATGCCCCTAATGCTTTTCTTTGTTGTTGTTTGTACGAATCATCTTTAGTTCTTAAGGAACATAATTCGTTTGCAGGTTATTTGAATTCAACATTATCACTTACTCATCGTTTCGAAGACATCTTGCATCGGTTCTTAAAATATAGCTTCAAAAATTTTTGCTACATCGGGTATAATTGTCCGCAGATGACATCATTTTTTCTACTACAGTCGCAATATTATTTGCATGTCTGTGAATGCTTCAACATTACCAGTTAACTCAAAAACTATACCTTAGGCATTAGCTCCTTCCATTTGATAGTGTAGTTAAACCTACCATTAAGAAAGAAGAGGTCAAACATGAATTTTTTAATATTTGCTGCTTATTGCTTCACTTTAGGTTCTGTTTTGTAACTTTTGGTTTCACATTCTTAAAATGAATCTTACTTACTTAATCTTCAATATCACAGGAAGCGTGACCTATTCATAAAGAATATAAGTTGGTGTATCATGTACGCGTCATATGAACCTGGTGCTTAGGTAAAAAGACAGTTTCTGCATTGCTGAGCCTTTGAAGAACTGGTCTTTAGTGTCTTCTATCATTGTGTATTAAGGATGTTCGCATATATAGTTTTATCTATCATAGGCGGGCAGTAATAGACAAAATTTAAAAACTTAGATGTGAAAAAAAAACATTTTAATTGATACTTTTATTAAGCGACTACCTTTTGAAAAGAGTCTAAATATAAAGCATTTGAAATCATGACCAAATATAAAACGCTCGCGGCGATCGAGTGCACCCATCTAGTTTAATTTATGTACCTTAAAGTCAAAGTTTTAAGAATAAAAAGGAATGTAGGTTTATCTTAATAAACAATATTTTCATTTGGAACTGAGTATAATTTGTAGTCCTTGACAATCAAATAATGTGTATTAATATTTGGAACGATAACCAGTTATTATATGAATAATTGTTTGTTGATTTTTATTGTTTTGCAGTTTAAAAAACAACTAATTGCTTCGTTTTATCCATAGAAAACCAAAAAAGAAAAAAGAAAAAGAAAAGCACTGAAATTCTTAACATTAACCTTGATTACAAAACATACATTTAATTGTGAAGTACCACCCTACATGTGGTCAACAATACTCCCCCTACGGAGGTACTTCACCTGTTGGGTCTCCTTCTTCAGCTCCAGCTTTTGCTGCCCTGAACATCTGTGTCAGTTCACGAACATCTGCGTCAGTTCACGAACATATTCATTCAGTTCCGCTTTCTTTTGTACCTTCTCAGCAAGCTCCTTCACTTCTGCTCTAATCCCACGAGCCCTATTAGCCACTCTCTCGAATAAAGCAGCTTCTTTCCTTGTATCAGCTCCGACTCCACATCTAATAGGATTCTCGCATAATATCTTCAGATCATCGTCCGAGAAACCAAACACCTCCATTGGATCAAACAGCCTCCACTCAGTTCCATCTTTTATACGTACGGCCGCCTCCCCCTCTGATTATCATAGAACCATTTCTCAAATTCATGCAGTCTCGACGGGCTAGGGTCTGGAACTCTCAATCTCAACACCGTCTTGATCGGCTTCATCTTCAACACGATTTTCCCTTTTCCCGTAACCCAATCTAAGTCTTTCTTTGATCTTTTGCGCTCCAACTTGTTGTATCCAAAACTAACAAAATTGTCTTTCAGCCCCGCCTGGATTTCCTCCTCCAAAAGTTTTGCACGATCATTTTGATCTGCATTGATTAGTGGGAGAACCGCCAAACGCCTCAAATCCCATTTAGGAAGGGTTTTGAAGTGTTTGCGATTACTGATATAGCTGATCCCGCCCCCTCTTCTTTTAATCATGAATTTCTGTAGCTCCATATTGTACTTCCAGTTGAATATTTTATTATCCGTGTCTTTGGGGGTTGGGGCATCCAAGTTCTGAAATAAAGGCGTGACGTATTCAGGTTCATCCACCTTCTTGAACCAATCTGATTTGTCTAATTCGAATACGCCACCCTCTGCTCCGCTCCTCTGAGCCACATAAACCATTTCCTTTTCACCAACTTCATAAAACTCAGGCTCTGAATCATAATCAATCAACTGTTCCTCCTCCTGTTCTTCATCAACTAACTTCAGTTCTGCCCCTTTTGTTTCCTCGGCTACCACCTCATCTCCCACTAAATCAGCATCAACATCGAAGCAGAAATCATCAGTAATTTCTGCTTCTTTACCAGTATCGCTTGCACCTGCACCGCTGAAACGAGCAAAATCTTTTCGACTCTTTGCAGTTTGTACCATCTCCTTCAGAGTCGAATACTTTCCAATGTTAACTAGCTCGTAGATTTCATCTTCCGTTTCAGCATTTCCAACTTTCACCTCCTTTTTAACTTCATTTAATTCAATTAACAGCTTCTTGATAAGAACTTGCTGATCCAAAACGATCCTCCTCAAATCATCCATCTCAGATTCCCGGTGTCTCTCCCTTTCCTCAGCATTTATCAGTTTCGTCTTTATCATACCCAATTCGTTTGCAAGTGACATATTTAGTCCACGAATAACGTCTTCATCTAACCCAGCAAAACTCTTTTTCTCTAACTTCTTCATAAATGTTTTTGGCTCAGACTGTGACACTTCAGGCTCCTTCCCTTTAGCCTTTTTGATTCTGACATCAGTATCAGAATCATCAGCAACCTTTCGCTTCTTCTTTCCCTTTGGTTTGAATATTTCCGCCTCAATCTCATCCAATTGTTCTTCAAACGGTATAGCCCTTTTTCCAACAAACTTCTTTCTCTTCTTAATATCTTCTTTGATTTTATCTCTAAGCTCCTCAAACCTCTTCTCCTCAAAAATCTTCAGCTTCTCAATATAATCCCACCTTTCGTCCGTATACATATTTCGGAAAAGATAAGTTATCTTTCCCGAAACTTCATGTCTAGTTGAAGAGCAATTAGCGAAAATTCTTACATTCATCTTTGTCAGAATCAGAGGGTCACCCATCTTCTGTAATCCCGCTGTGACATCTGCCCCAAACCCGAACCCGAATGCCCGACTCGAACTTGAAGTTGTTATCTTTTCTATTGTAATCGTATTTATTTATCTTCAAGTGTAACGTTTATTATTATTATTATTATTATTATGAATAAACGCATTGGATTCTACGTTATTCCAGACTCAATTAAATAATCATATTCATGTCGCAAAACATTCACGTATATCAAATAAATATTGTTGGAACAATAAATCTCTAAATATATATATAAATAAAAAAATATATAAAGCTCGTAAAAGAAAATTATTGAAAACGTTAAACATAAACGCTTCAAAGTCTCGAAATAGTCTCTTAATGGCTTAAACGAGCTAAAACTATAAAAACGTCACTTAAATAATTGTTACGTTTCAATATAGTTAAGTTAGTTAGTTAAAAGATACATATAATTAACTCTGGGCCAAACATGTAACTTTTAAAACTTGAATTGTAAGTTATTAACCAAAATAATCAACCATCTTAAACTACAGGGGCCTGAATTGTAAATTTACATTAAACCAACCCACCCCCACCCCATGCACCCGTGTTTCCGGCGTAACCCACTTCCGGCCAAGTGGCCGGAATATACAATTTTTCCGGTGAGTTTCTTTTTGTGTTTTAGGCACTTTCATCTCAATCAAAACTATACAAAATGATTATACGGCAGTTTCGAAACCGAATCCATGTTCAAATCGTGGTTAAAGGCCTTAAATCCATGCTTAAAAGCATTCCAAAACCGAAACCATAAACACAAAACCTCAATCGACTCGAAACGTAGCAAATTAATAAATTCAGTTAATGAAAATGATTATATCCTCATTTAGAATTGGGTTACAACGATCAATCGAATTTTAACTGCCAAATCAAACACCCAATTAATCATTTTATTCAAAACAAAACCCAAAACTCATTCGACTATCTCCGGAACACCAAAACACAATTCAGTCGACATACACACTCCTTATAACTCGAAATTGCTCACTGTTGTTTCATTTTCTCTCAAAAACATCAAGAAATTAGTAGATTGATTCGCAAACCGTCGCCTTTGTTCATCGTGTTCTTCGGCTTAAATCTTCAACAATCAAGTAAGTATCATATATCAAAATGATCGTGTGCTCGTGTAGATCAAAAGCCCTTTATTTGTTTTGAATTTGATTCACTGGTTTGAACGAATTTGGATGATCCTTGTTCTAGGGCTTGTAATTGGAAATGGGTTTTGTTGTCTATAAAAGGATAAAATAATTTGAAAACGACATTAATAACAAACGATGGTTCTGGTTCAGCGGTTGGTTGTCCTTGTTGTGTGCGTGTGACCCTGAGTTCGAATCCCACTGCAACATTTCTTTAATATTTATATTTTACCATTTTAAACATTAAACCTTATATTTTTCAATAACCCAAATAACACCTTTTAAGTATATATATTTTTAGGGTTTAAAAACTTATAACTTCAAAGGTATTTATACATTTCAAATATAAACTAAACGGATTCGTATAAAATATATGTAATACAAAAATATACAATAACGTTTCGTACAAAACCCTAATTCCTAAATTGTGATTCAAAACCCTAAATCCCCAATTTGTGATTCAAAACCCTAAATCCCCAATTTGTGATTCAAAACCCTAAATCCCCAATTTGTGATTCAAAACACTTTTTCCTAAATTGTATTTCAAAACCCTAATTACTAAATTATATTTCAAAACCCTAAATCCCCAACTTGTGATTTAAAACCCTAAATTCCAAATCTGAAACCCTAATCGGACTTTTGATTCTTGTTACTATTGTTTCGTTTCTAAGTTAGGGTTTTTCCCAATAAATTAGGTGGTACTAATGTTGGGCAACCTTCGGTGCTTTTTAGCTGCATTTCTAACGGTTCGATTGTAATTACTTTTCAAGGTGAGTAAACTCACTCCCCTTTTACTGTTTACGTTTTTGGGGCTGAAATACGTGTTTCTATAATACAACTGTTTCTTTTGATGTTTCTATTTTCGAAAATGAGATCATTAGATGTGTTAATCGTGCTTGGCCGCATGTAGCAAAATTGTGTGATAGTCAATATTTGTTATATTATCTTGTAATTTCCACCGGACGATGTTAGCGCTAATGGCTTGACAAGCCCACCTACACTAATGGCCTGATAGGTGATTTTAACCCGGCGATTCTTTGGTTGATTCTATGTTACTAGTTACTACATGTGATGCTTGATGCTACGATGCTATGTCCCTTAGATGCTTAAACATTTTTGATAACTTGCATATCGAGACGGTTAAATGACGGTTAAACGATGGTTATCAATAAATGTAACATGAGTTGGTTCCTCATGACTTGTTGCTAAAGGTAACCCTGTGGGGTCTATGATACTTGTTTCTATGTGTTTCTATGGTCATGGTTGAGATATATATGATGAAATTGCTATGCACATGAGATTGCGAAACACAATCTATAATGATCTCGGATTTTATACTATGTACTATTAATTGTGTTTTACTCACTAGCTAATTCTTTAGCTAACTTATTTTACACGTTTTTCAGGTGAAGTTTGATACGATTTTGATTCAAGACACGTAGGATGCTTCGGACCTAGAATAAAAAGACAATAAACAATATTTATTTGACGGTTTCTGTTACAATTTTAAGACTGTTCGTTTGCCTTATTTTGTCACGACATTATTACTTAATTAATACTAAAACATGCATTTAGTGTGCCATGTGCTTTGTACTTTGATATCCGATTCACTTGACGCGCCCGGTGTTTTCCGCCGCCGGGCGGGGTGTCACAGTTTGGTATCAGAGCCATGGTTATAGGGAACTAGGATAGGGTATTAGTAAAACACCGAACTAGACTATAACCTAAGAGTCCTTAGTGCAAATAGATGTACTTAGGAATTCTTTTGAACTTATTTGTTTTTCTTTTGCGAACCTTTCTATGCTTTTCTTAATCTCATTTCTTATCCGATTTCGCGAAGGAGCTACAAGAGACTCGTCTGTGTGATTGGGATCTTCTTTTTGTGGAATCTCGTCATCGTCTTAAGTAAGTTTGAAAACGTGAGAACGTGTGCAATCCGGAAGGGGGAACACCTGTATCACGGACATCCTGTCTAAGGCAAAGCATTTCCTATAAATCTCTTTAAGAGACCTGTATGCTTACCTGGGGATGTACGAGATGAGTGTGAACCTATAGGCTAAAGCACGCTTTCTCGAATACGTTGAAAACGAACTTAACACTTTGATAAGTCATTAGTGTCCAAAACCAAGACACACTCCTAAGCCATTGAAATTTCATTTTCTTAATGATTCTATGATTTTTCATTCCTACGATTTATAATTATTTCTATATTGACTTAAATAATATTTCAACTTCATTTACTAATGTTTCTAAAGTTTCTAAGTGATTTTCTATGAAATGTTCAAAGGATTCTATGATGTTCTAAGTACTATCACTATTTAATTTAATCGAAATTTCTAAAGTTTCTACGTGATTTTCTATGGTATGTTTCAAAAGAGGATATAATCATTTTATTCAAAACCAAACCCAAAACTCATTCGACTATCTCCGGAACACCAAAACACAATTCAGTCGACATACACACTCCTTATAACTCGAAGTTGCTCACTGTTGTTTCATTTTCTCTCAAAAACATCAAGAAATTAGTAGATTGATTCGCAAACCGTCGCCTCTGTTCATCGTGTTCTTCGGCTTAAATCTTCAACAATCAAGTAAGTATCATATATCAAAATGATCGTGTGCTCGTGTAGATCAAAAGCCCTTTATTTGTTTTGAATTTGATTCACTGGTTTGAACGAATTTGGATGATCCTTGTTCTAGGGCTTGTAATTGGAAATGGGTTTTGTTGTCTATAAAAGGATAAAATAATTTGAAAACGAGATTAATAACAAACGATGGTTCTGGTTCAGCGGTTGGTTGTCCTTGTTGTGTGCGTGTGACCCTGAGTTCGAATCCCACTGCAACATTTCTTTAATATTTATATTTTACCATTTTAAACATTAAACCTTATATTTTTCAATAACCCAAATAACACCTTTTAAGTATATATATTTTTAGGGTTTAAAACCTTATAATTTCAAAGGTATTTATACATTTCAAATATAAAACTAAACGGATTCGTATAAAATATATGTAATACAAAAATATACAATAACGTTTCGTACAAAACCCTAATTCCTAAATTGTGATTCAAAACCCTAAATCCCAATTTGTGATTCAAAACCCTAAATCCCCAATTTGTGATTCAAAATCCTAAATCCCCAATTTGTGATTCAAAACCCTTTTTCCTAAATTGTATTTCAAAACCCTAATTACTAAATTATATTTCAAAACCCTAAATCCCCAACTTGTGATTTAAAACCTTAAATTCCAAATCTGAAACCCTAATCGGACTTTTGATTCTTGTTACTATTGTTTCGTTTCTAAGTTAGGGTTTTTCCCAATAAATTAGGTGGTACTAATGTTGGGCAACCCTCGGTGCTTTTTAGCTGCATTTCTAACTGTTCGATTGTAATTACTTTTCAAGGTGAGTAAACTCACTCCCCTTTTACTGTTTACGTTTTTGGGGCTGAAATACGTGTTTCTATAATACAACGGTTTCTTTTGATGTTTCTATTTTCGAAAATGAGATCATTAGATGTGTTAATCGTGTTTGGCCGCATGTAGCAAAATTGTGTGATAGTCAATATTAGTTATATTATCTTGTAATTTCCACCGGACGATGTTAGCGCTAATGGCTTGACAAGCCCACCTACACTAATGGCCTGATAGGTGATTTTAACCCGGCGATTCTTTGGTTGATTCTATGTTACTAGTTACTACATGTGATGCTTGATGCTACGATGCTATGTCCCTTAGATGCTTAAACATTTTTGATAACTTGCATTTCGAGACGGTTAAATGACGGTTAAACGATGGTTATCAATAAATGTAACATGAGTTGGTTCCTCATGACTTGTTGCTAAAGGTAACCCTGCGGGGTCTATGATACTTGTTTCTATGTGTTTCTATGGTCATGGTTTAGATATATATGATGAAATTGCTATGCACATGAGATTGCGAAACACAATCTATAATGATCTCGGATTTTATACTATGTACTATTAATTGTGTTTTACTCACTAGCTAATTCTTTAGCTAACTTATTTTACACGTTTTTCAGGTGAAGTTTGATACGATTTTGATTCAAGACACGTAGGATGCTTCGGACCTAGAATAAAAAGACAATAAACAATATTTATTTGACGGTTTCTGTTACAATTTTAAGACTGTTCGTTTGCCTTATTTTGTCACGACATTATTACTTAATTAATACTAAAACATGCATTTAGTGTGCCATGTGCTTTGTACTTTGATATCCGATTCACTTGACGCGCCCGGTGTTTTCCGCCGCCGGGCGGGGTGTCACAGTTTGGTATCAGAGCCATGGTTATAGGGAACTAGGATAGGGTATTAGTAACACACCGACCCAGACTATAACCTAAGAGTCCTTAGTGCAAATAGATGTACTTAGGAATTCTTTTGAACTTATTTGTTTTTCTTTTGCGAACCTTTCTATGCTTTTCTTAATCTCATTTCTTATCCGATTTCGCAAAGGAGCTACAAGAGACTCGTCTGTGTGATTGGGATCTTCTCTTTGTGGAATCTCGTCATCGTCTTAAGTAAGTTTGAAAACGTGAGAACGTGTGCAATCCGGAAGGGGGAACACCTGTATCACGGACATCCTGTCTAAGGCAAAGCATTTCGTATAAATCTCTTTAAGAGACCTGTATGCTTACCTGGGGATGTACGAGATGAGTGTGAACCTATAGGCTAAAGCACGCTTTCTCGAATACGTTGAAAACGAACTTAACACTTTGATAAGTCATTAGTGTCCAAAACCAAGACACACTCCTAAGCCATTGAAATTTCATTTTCTTAATGATTCTATGATTTTTCATTCCTACGATTTATAATTATTTCTATATTGACTTAAATAATATTTCAACTTCATTTACTTATGTTTCTAAAGTTTCTAAGTGATTTTCTATGAAATGTTCAAAGGATTCTATGATGTTCTAAGTACTATCACTATTTCATTTAATCGAAATTTCTAAAGTTTCTACGTGATTTTCTATGGTATGTTTCAAAAGATTCTATGATATTCTAAGTGGAACGAGGTGCTATTATTACACCAGATGTTTCTATCGGTCAAAGATGTTGCTACAAAAGCGTGTTATTCTACGTTTCTTCATTCCGTTTGTTTCTAACCTACAATAATACTTATGCGACATACTCGCTAGCTTATTCAGATAACACAATTACACCGTTGTAAACCAAACATTTCAATTTCAAATCAAAACTAAGACATATCTCAATCAAATTATCCAAAACCTCAGATCATGCATATATCGATTACCGAATCTAAGTCGTACTTATAATCCTAAAGCAATTATTGACTCTCCAATCAAAGGTTCGTTATGATTTCTAAATTATAGTCAAGGCTAAATTCCATAACTAAATAAAAGTTAGCGGATTTTGCTATTCTTATAAGCTAATGTATTTGAATCGAACGTCTACTCTCAAACTATTTCAACTTGACTTCTATACTCAAATAGTTTCAAAACTACTCATCTAACTATAAGATTCTAATCCAATTTCTAATCCATCATTACAACTATAAATCTACCACCAAATTATGAGCTAACCATCAAAATAAGTACTCGTTAATCAACTAGACGATGCTATCCACGAATTCGTATCCAAACCTAACGAGAACTCACCACATAACTATTCTCGAACTCAATCAACTAAATGTTTTCATCCATACATATGACCACCAATGAAATTCTACGCAACTAGTTTCCTTGAACTAATCCAAACCTAATGCATTTCATTTGTAAACTCGTCACCCTAACACAACGTATAGTCAATGGACTTTGTAAAACTAACGGTATTCGATTCTATTAAAATAATTTTCTTATTTTCCCAAACAAAAATATATATACATATATATTTAAAAAAAACAAACAGAATTTTAATAACCTTTTGGTCTTAGTATCTTGTAAGGAAAAAAAATAGGTATATATATACATGTACATATAGATTTCGTGAGAAATGATTTCTTTAAAAAGTGATTGGTCATTCTAACATCGGTCAAATATTTACACAAACATTTTCCCGTTTTCTCATATATGACACAAAGACTTGCAACAAACATCATGACTTCTGTTTTTTTTCTTCTTTCCAATACCAAGTACTTATAACTTAAATTGTGTCGTTTATTTTCAATTCAATTCTCTTATCCATGGTAAAGATTAAAACTTTCAACTTTTTATTTAGCCTTTAAAACTACATTATAGAAAAACAACAACACCTCTTATAAACTTGTTTACCTCCATAGTTAACACATTTGGTTTACCTAAAGCTGTCGGTCATATAAATACAAACACCTTAAAAGCTAAATCCAATTGGAACTAAGTGATCTGTTCATCCGAACTATAAATTGGATTATCCGCATTATCAAATTTTCTTGAAACTAATTTTTCTAAAGATCCCAATAAACTATATTATTACATGTACACCATCAACTAATGCTTATGAACTGGTCAATATCAGAAAATCTAGATAATTACATCTTATACACATAGAGTCGATTTTTACTAACTTAAGTGATACTATTCTAGTACTCGAATTTGAACAAAGTTATTTATATGAGCAATGTCTACCTAATGGATCTTAGTTTCTTCTTAATCATCGACCTACTTATCATCGTAATATGATTTTCCCAAGTACTACTTCTATCAAGTATGATATCAATACCTATACGTATCATCATTTTAACCTAGAATTGTTATGTACTTCTGACTCGCACGTGATCGAATGAACTGTGGAGTCCATGCAAAAACTGAAGTAATTACGGGTGCACACGGAATTATGGAAGTTGGTGCATGGGAACCATAGTAAGTTTGTCTTGTGTAGCTATGCCATATTTAATCATCTTATTTTCACTTGACTTGTCTACTCAATTTACTAATTGCATATAAGCCACTTAATTATGTGTAAGGTTACTTAATTCGTTTCAAACATTCTATTAATCACAACTATTCTCGATGATCATTTAAATAATTCTAAATCCATCTACTGGAAATGTTGGGGTTATTTGAAGATGTCACTTTCCAAATATAAGCGAGTGAAGATATCGAGCATCATCACGAGCAAGCACAGGTGAAGACGTTCATAATTTGTATTTGTCTTAGAATATTTGTGTAATCGTGTCGTGCTTAAATGCGCGTTTGTGCTTAACTGCACGTGGTTAGGTTACATTGTAAGGTGAATGGTATAGACTATAAATACCATCACCTAGGTCATTTGTTAAAAGAGTTGCCTACATTTCATTCCATATCCCTTGTAACCTCTCCATTGATCTAATACAATTCACCTATTCATATTATCATCAATCTTCATCATACCTTGCATTGATCTTCATGAACATTCAAGCATCAATACGTGATCAGTGAGTTTCCGCATCACTGATTACAAACAACATCACCAAACAATCTTAGATCTAGATCCAAGCGCGGTTCATCTAGAACTATCAATTGGTATCAGAGCTGTTGGTACTGTGTTCTTCGCTGTTCTTAAGCAAAACACATCAATATTGCTCAAAAAATCATGATCTGAATGAATTGTTCGTGTTTTCAGTTGTGATTCATCAGCATAATCACTTCTAATTCACAACAATTGTGCAAATTCCATCAGATTATCATCAGATCTGAGGAATAAAGAAGATTGAAAAAGTTACTGTGCGATCAAATTTTGCTCAAATTCATCGAAAATTTGATCATGTTTTGGATTGATTGAGATTAGGGATTGATAATCGGACCATTTCACAGCTTGTGTGTGAATTTTGAACGAATTGGACAAGTTTTGACAAAACCCAGAAAATTCTCATGGAGAAGATGATGAACAGTATGAACTTGGTTGAAGATTAACTTGCCGGGTGATTAATTTGACTTAGAAAATTTTCCTTTGGACTTAGATTGAAGAACAATTAGGTCCTGTGCAGCCGTGTAAGGGAATTTGTTCTAGACGGGTAAAGAATTTGACGAGAAAAAGTGTTACTGTTCAGCCGGATCAAACACTGTAGTGCCGGGTGATACACTGTTACGCCAGGTGATTAAGAGATTTCAGCCGGGTAATCATCAACTGTGTAGCCGGGTGATTAACAACTGCTGTGTGATCGAGTACTGTTCAGCCGGGTAAAGCTTTTTGCCGTGTCAAGATTCTGCCGGGTCAAGTTATTGCCGTGTGAAGTTGTTTCTTCTTGCCGGGTAACTGTTCAGCCGGGTCAAGAACAAAACTATTACAACTGTTGAGCCGTGTAACTGTTTGGCCGTGTAAAGACTTTTTCCTGCCGGGTGAAGAACAAAGACACGGCCAAACAGCACCCTTGACCCGGCTGAAGGGGGGGCAGACACGTCCAAACAGTGCCCTTGACCCGTCTGGGGGGGCAGACGCGTCCAAACAGTTCTCCTGACCCGGCTAGGGGGGCGAAACACAAAAAATTGCCATAAAACACCAAAAATTCATTTCTAAGTGTTCCAAGTGCTTAATATTCATCCCGAAAAACATTATGGGTTGAAATTTTTGTCCAAACCGAGCACTTTTAACAGCATATTAGCTCTCGAACCCAAGTCATCTTCACAAACATCAAATCTCCCAAAATCAAACATGAAACCAATCGATGTAAGAGAAAAGATGTGCACCAAAGAATGTTTTGAACAAATTGAAGAGTGCAAATTATATTCACTTTGGATTTGTGATAAACTAAAGAAAGAAGAAACCATGCACAAGAATCTGAAAGAACAACATGAAATATCTGATCAAAGAATCACATCTCTTGAAGAGTTGCTCAAGGAAAAAGAAAGAGAAGCAATGAATATCAAGAATGAAGCTGCAAAATCAAATGCACACTCATCCAGTGTGATCAAAGATTTGCAAGAAGAGATTACAAAGTTGAAGAAGTTGTATGAGATGTTCAATTCAGATAACAACATTCTGAAAACCAAACTGCAAGAAGAACAAGAGAAGCATGCAAGTCTACAAAAAGATCACCAATTGTGTGAAGATAGACTCAAATCTCTTACACAGAATGTTGATTCAATGCTTATCGAAAAGCATAATCTGAATGTTCAACTCATGGAGCTCACTGATAAACTCAACAGATCACAATCTGATCTTGTGTTTATCAAAGAAGAAGTCGAAAAAGAAAAGTCTGTTGAAAAGAAAGATGAGAGATTAGTGCCAACCGGAATTGTTGGATCACTATCTTCTCAAGAAGAAGAAGAAAAGACACAAGAGTTTCAGTCAAAGAAGAAGAAGAAGGTTAGAAGAAAGAATAGCAAAGCCAAGAAGAACAAGACAAAGGCCGCTTCATCTGATTCTACACCACAGACTCCTTCTACTTCAAATTCTCAAGATTCCGAATCCCCGAGTGATTCAAACAGTGATGTCTACTGTTTAATCTGTGACTCTGAAACTCATCATATCTCTGATTGTATTTACAGTCAAGGTGTCTTTCCTTTTGGGTCAAAAGGTGACAAGTTCAAGACTCCAGCTCCTTCAAGAAAGATTCAACAAGATTCAGAGGTCAAAGCTTCTCATAAACAACAATCTTCAACAACAAAGACTTCTCAGAAGAAAGGAAAGAAGTCTCCCTTCAAGGCTCATCAGAAGTACTGCGAGATATGTGAGATGTACAATCACATGACATCAGAATGCTGCTACAACAAGTACTGCACCAACTGTCAGATGTACAACCACGACACAATGGAATGTTATTACAACAAGTATTGTTCCTTCTGTGACATGGTAAATCACAACACATCCGAGTGCTACTACAAGCCGAGAAGGTCAGTCCAAAGAAGTTCATCACGTGCATACCCTTCCAGGTATGTTTCTAACTTTCAAAGATCTAATCATAGACATTCGTTTGATGAAAATCAACATGTCAATGATTCATGGACACCAAAGTTTGTCAAAAACAAAAAGAGAAATCATGATTTAAATGATAAAATGATTCCAATAGTGAATCAATCTTTGAATAAGAAATATAGTCAACAAAACCTGTTTTTAAATGAAATTAACAATTTGTTTGAAAATGACTATAATTACTCTTTTGACAAACAATCCATGAAAGAAGATGAAGGTACAAATTACATTGTATCATCAGAACCACCACCTGAAGGTATTCCTTGCACTTATGAGAATATCTCTTATGTTGATGAATTTGGACGACCCAAAACCGAAATGGTTTGGGTCATTACCTCTAACTGATTTGTTAGTGTGTTAGGGACAGTTATGGAGGCCGGTCATACAAAGAAAAGAAGACCGTGGCTGATCCCTTATCATGACAAGATACGGAATCTTGTTCATGATGTTTTCGATGCAACTGACACCAAATGGAGTTGGAAACAAAAAGGAATCATTGCAGGAATTTTAAAAACATTTTCAAAAATCAAACAATGATGGCAGTGCAAGAAACAACCGATGTTTCATTTCGTCTGTTTAGATTAAGTATATTGCATGCACTCTTCATACGTTGATAACATATCTGCCATTTTCTTTTCATTAAACTTTCAATTTTCCGAGAAATTTAAAAGTTTAGGGGGAGAAATCATTATTAAAAAAAAAATAATAAAAAAAAAATGATAAAATCAGAAAAAGCCAAAAATATGTTGAATCTACTTGCACGTACGTGAGAAATGATAGTACACTAGAGTTATTCAACGCATCATTTTTAAACAATAAAGACTGAAGCGTGAAAATTGATGTGCGAGATGGCTCAGACAATTATACTGAACAAGTATATTCTTTGATGATTTAACTAAATTCTAATGAGTTTTTGTGGTTGAAACGTCTTAGTGCATGTGAAACGTTTATACACATCAAATAGATATCTTGTGACGCAACGATATACATCGGGTAATGATGTAATCTATCCAGTGTGATGAACCGCATTGTGAGCTTCTTTGTTGTGGTACCCACAGACCTGAAGTCTCACACGAAGTCTCTTTTGAGCTTCAAGGTGCAGCAAAAGATTCCAAAATGGAACAAAAAGAGTCCCAAATATGGACCGTCACCAATCAAATTCCAAAATGGAATTCAGAAGATTCCCAAGGGGAACAATAGGAAAAAGAAAAATTCCAAAAAGGAATTCAAAAGAAGTCCCAAAGTGGACCAAATCCAAATAGAACCCAAATTCCACACTGTTTATGATTGTAAGTGACCTGACGTGTTGAGTTGTTCTCAGGATATTTAGATGAGGTGTATAACTTTCTAATGTGCAAAGTATGAGTCACTCAAAACTTATTCCTAATCAACCTAATTGATCATCGAGAATAGAAAAAGTAAGTGTGTCACTTCGAGCTAATTGATTTGTTCAACAATTCATCACTCAATTACTTCACAATTCAAATGTCTATTCTCAAAAAACTGCAAAACATATGTTGGATAAATTGCTAGTATGATCTCATTGCAGGTTAAAGATTCAGAATGTAAAGAGAAAATTCCAAAAATATCAAAAACATTAACAAATTCAAAAACACCAAAAAGATTGTCATTTTAATCTTTTTCTTTTGTGTTGGCAGATTAACATATGTTATTGATGTAGAAGTTGTTCATCGAGCAATATCTCATCCGATTTAGAACTTAATCTTTACATTGATGATAAATGCACATTATTGCCTGAGTTTTAATGTTTTTCTTTGAGTTGCAGGAACACTTTCCATTGCAGAACAAGCTTCCACGCGACTTGAAGATGTTCCTGTTCAAACCTGATTCCATTCCAAAGATCTCCAAGTCAGATTGTTGAGTGTTAAGAATCCTCCTCTTAATATCTCATACACAGATCCCGTTAACCTCTAAAGCAAAAGTTGAGGGGGAGTATTCTAAGTCAAAGAAGTCTTCGCATTCTACTTCAACCGTTGAAGAAGATCCCGTTGCTGATATATAGATTCACCGGAATCTACCCTCTGCTTATTTCTTTCCACAGCCTCTGATGTTACTCTAAAGGGAGAAAAGGATGCAGATTGCTTGTTGAAAGATAGAGTTTTGGCAGCATCATCTTAGGGGAGTACTGTTGGGTCCTCTTGAAGATAATGCATACCAAAACTTTAAGTTGCTCTCTATACTCGCCACATGAAGATTTAAGCTGATATGTCGGATTTGTAAAGTGTCATCTTAGGGGGAGTACTGTTGGGATTATTTGAAGCTGTCACTTTCCAAATATAAGCGAGTGAAGATATCGAGCATCATCACGAGCAAGCACAGGTGAAGACGTTCATAATTTGTATTTGTCTTAGAATATTTGTGTAATCGTGTCGTGCTTAAATGCGCGTTTGTGCTTAACTGCACGTGGTTAGGTTACATTGTAAGGTGAATGGTATAGACTATAAATACCATCACCTAGGTCATTTGTTAAAAGAGTTGCCTACATTTCATTCCATATCCCTTGTAACCTCTCCATTGATCTAATACAATTCACCTATTCATATTATCATCAATCTTCATCATACCTTGCATTGATCTTCATGAACATTCAAGCATCAATACGTGATCAGTGAGTTTCCGCATCACTGATTACAAACAACATCACCAAACAATCTTAGATCTAGATCCAAGCTCGGTTCATCTAGAACTATCATGAAATATTTCATTTGCAAGTTGGTATCCTATTCTATTCCTATATTGAGTAACAAATAAAATTTATTCGAATCTACAGACAAATAGTTCAACCGAACTCTTATAAGTGGAAAAGAGTTAAATAAACAATCTACAATGAGACAAAGCAAATTAAAAATAAATAACTTCTTAATCTCGTTATTTAAAATCATGTCTCAATCTCTTTCCATTGATCGAATCCTCAAGAGTTTTCTTGCGAGATGAAACTCTCTACGAAAGTGGGCAGTGTTCATCCCGTGTTTCATGTTTCTAATATGAGGAAGTACTTATCCGAAAAAAAAATCTCATTGTGCATATCGCTAATGAATCGAAGCAATATATTGAACGAACATTGGAAATTATGGACCGTGAAGTCAAACAACTAAAGCGTAATCAGATACCAATTGTTAACGATCGTTGAAACTCAAATGTGAACATGAATTTAAGACCAAATGAAGGTTAAGTATCCGCATCTTTTTGCTTCATCTTCTTATACTTCGGTTTGAGCAAATTTCGGGACGAAATTTCTATAAGGAGGGGAGACTGTGACATCTGCCCCAAACCCGAACCCGAATGCCCGACTCGAACCCGAAGTTGTTATCTTTTCTATTGTAATCGTATTTATTTATCTTCAAGTGTAACGTTTATTATTATTATTATTATTATGAATAAACGCATTGGATTCTACGTTATTCCAGACTCAATTAAATAATCATATTCATGTCGCAAAACATTCACGTATATCAAATAAATATTGTTGGAACAATAAATCTCTAAATATATATATAAATAAAAATATATATATAGCTCGTAAAAGAAAATTATTGAAAACGTTAAACATAAACGCTTCAAAGTCTCGAAATAGTCTCTTAATGGCTTAAACGAGCTAAAACTATAAAAACGTCACTTAAATAATTGTTACGTTTCAATATAGTTAAGTTAGTTAGTTAAAAGATACATATAATTAACTCTGGGCCAAACCTGTAACTTTTAAAACTTGAATTGTAAGTTATTAACCAAAATAATCAACCATCTTAAACTAAAGGGGCCTGAATTGTAAATTTACATTAAACCAACCCACCCCCACCCCATGCACCCGTGTTTCCGGCGTAACCCACTTCCGGCCAAGTGGCCGGAATATACAATTTTTCCGGCGAGTTTCTTTTTGTGTTTTAGGCACTTTCATCTCAATCAAAACTATACAAAATGATTATACGGCAGTTTCGAAACCGAATCCATGTTCAAATCGTGGTTAAAGGCCTTAAATCCATGCTTAAAAGCATTCCAAAACCGAAACCATAAACACAAAACCTCAATCGACTCGAAACGTAGCAAATTAATAAATTCAGTTAATGAAAATGATTATATCCTCATTTAGAATCAGGTTACAACGATCAATCGAATTTTAACTGCCAAATCAAACACCCAATTAATCATTTTATTCAAAACCAAACCCAAAACTCATTCGACTATCTCCGGAACACCAAAACACAATTCAGTCGACATACACACTCCTTATAACTCGAAATTGCTCACTGTTGTTTCATTTTCTCTCAAAAACATCAAGAAATTAGTAGATTGATTCGCAAACCGTCGCCTCTGTTCATCGTGTTCTTCGGCTTAAATCTTCAACAATCAAGTAAGTATCATATATCAAAATGATCGTGTGCTCGTGTAGATCAAAAGCCCTTTATTTGTTTTGAATTTGATTCACTGGTTTAAACGAATTTGGATGATCCTTGTTCTAGGGCTTGTAATTGGAAATGGGTTTTGTTGTCTATAAAAGGATAAAATAATTTGAAAACGAGATTAATAACAAACGATGGTTTTGGTTCAGTGGTTGGTTGTCCTTGTTGTGTGCGTGTGACCCTGAGTTCGAATCCCACTGCAACATTTCTTTAATATTTATATTTTACCATTTTAAACATTAAACCTTATATTTTTCAATAACCCAAATAACACCTTTTAAGTATATATATTTTTAGGGTTTAAAAACTTATAATTTCAAAGGTATTTATACATTTCAAATATAAAACTAAACGGATTCGTATAAAATATATGTAATACAAAAATATACAATAACGTTTCGTACAAAACCCTAATTCCTAAATTGTGATTCAAAACCCTAAATCCCCAATTTGTGATTCAAAACCCTAAATCCCCAATTTGTGATTCAAAACCCTTTTTCCTAAATTGTATTTCAAAACCCTAATTACTAAATTATATTTCAAAACCCTAAATCCCCAACTTGTGATTTAAAACCTTAAATTCCAAATCTGAAACCCTAATCGGACTTTTGATTCTTGTTACTATTGTTTCGTTTCTAAGTTAGGGTTTTTCCCAATAAATTAGGTGGTACTAATGTTGGGCAACCCTCGGTGCTTTTTAGCTGCATTTCTAACGGTTCGATTGTAATTACTTTTCAAGGTGAGTAAACTCACTCCCCTTTTACTGTTTACGTTTTTGGGGCTGAAATACGTGTTTCTATAATACAACGGTTTCTTTTGATGTTTCTATTTTCGAAAATGAGATCATTAGATGTGTTAATCGTGTTTGGCCGCATGTAGCAAAATTGTGTGATAGTCAATATTAGTTATATTATCTTGTAATTTCCACCGGACGATGTTAGCGCTAATGGCTTGACAAGCCCACCTACACTAATGGCCTGATAGGTGATTTTAACCCGGCGATTCTTTGGTTGATTCTATGTTACTAGTTACTACATGTGATGCTTGATGCTACGATGCTATGTCCCTTAGATGCTTAAACATTTTTGATAACTTGCATATCGAGACGGTTAAATGACGGTTAAACGATGGTTATCAATAAATGTAACATGAGTTGGTTCCTCATGACTTGTTGCTAAAGGTAACCCTGCGGGGTCTATGATACTTGTTTCTATGTGTTTCTATGGTCATGGTTGAGATATATATGATGAAATTGCTATGCACATGAGATTGCGAAACACAATCTATAATGATCTCGGATTTTATACTATGTACTATTAATTGTGTTTTACTCACTAGCTAATTCTTTAGCTAACTTATTTTACACGTTTTTCAGGTGAAGTTTGATACGATTTTGATTCAAGACACGTAGGATGCTTCGGACCTAGAATAAAAAGACAATAAACCATATTTATTTGACGGTTTCTGTTACAATTTTAAGACTGTTCGTTTGCCTTATTTTGTCACGACATTATTACTTAATTAATACTAAAACATGCATTTAGTGTGCCATGTGCTTTGTACTTTGATATCCGATTCACTTGACGCGCCCGGTGTTTTCCGCCGCCGGGCGGGGTGTCACAGTTTGGTATCAGACCCATGGTTATAGGGAACTAGGATAGGGTATTAGTAACACACCGACCCAGACTATAACCTAAGAGTCCTTAGTGCAAATAGATGTACTTAGGAATTCTTTTGAACTTATTTGTTTTTCTTTTGCGAACCTTTCTATGCTTTTCTTAATCTCATTTCTTATCCGATTTCGCAAAGGAGCTACAAGAGACTCGTCTGTGTGATTGGGATCTTCTCTTTGTGGAATCTCGTCATCGTCTTAAGTAAGTTTGAAAACGTGAGAACGTGTGCAATCCGGAAGGGGGAACACCTGTATCACGGACATCCTATCTAAGGCAAAGCATTTCGTATAAATCTCTTTAAGAGACCTGTATGCTTACCTGGGGATGTACGAGATGAGTGTGAACCTATAGGCTAAAGCACGCTTTCTCGAATACGTTGAAAACGAACTTAACACTTTGATAAGTCATTAGTGTCCAAAACCAAGACACACTCCTAAGCCATTGAAATTTCATTTTCTTAATGATTCTATGATTTTTCATTCCTACGATTTATAATTATTTCTATATTGACTTAAATAATATTTCAACTTCATTTACTTATGTTTCTAAAGTTTCTAAGTGATTTTCTATGAAATGTTCAAAGGATTCTATGATGTTCTAAGTACTATCACTATTTCATTTAATCGAAATTTCTAAAGTTTCTACGTGATTTTCTATGGTATGTTTCAAAAGATTCTATGATATTCTAAGTGGAACGAGGTGCTATTATTACACCAGATGTTTCTATCGGTCAAAGATGTTGCTACAAAAGCTTGTTATTCTACGTTTCTTCATTCCGTTTGTTTCTAACCTACAATAATACTTATGCGACATACTCGCTAGCTTATTCAGATAACACAATTACACCGTTGTAAACCAAACATTTCAATTTCAAATCAAAACTAAGACATATCTCAATCAAATTATCCAAAACCTCAGATCATGCATATATCGATTACCGAATCTAAGTCGTACTTATAATCCTAAAGCAATTATTGACTCTCCAATCAAAGGTTCGTTATGATTTCTAAATTATAGTCAAGGCTAAATTCCATAACTAAATAAAAGTTAGCGGATTTTGCTATTCTTATAAGCTAATGTATTTGAATCGAACGTCTACTCTCAAACTATTTCAACATGACTTCTATACTCAAATAGTTTCAAAACTACTCATCTAACTATAAGATTCTAATCCAATTTCTAATCCATCATTACAACTATAAATCTACCACCAAATTATGAGCTAACCATCAAAATAAGTACTCGTTAATCAACTAGACGATGCTATCCACGAATTCGTATCCAAACCTAACGAGAACTCACCACATAACTATTCTCGAACTCAATCAACTAAATGTTTTCATCCATACATATGACCACCAATGAAATTCTACGCAACTAGTTTCCTTGAACTAATCCAAACCTAATGCATTTCATTTGTAAACTCGTCACCCTAACACAACGTGTAGTCAATGGACTTTGTAAAACTAACGGTATTCGATTCTATTAAAATAATTTTCTTATTTTCCCAAACAAAAATATATATACATATATATTTAAAAAAAAACAAACAGAATTTTAATAACCTTTTGGTCTTAGTATCTTGTAAGGAAAAAAAATAGGTATATATATACATGTACATATAGATTTCGTGAGAAATGATTTCTTTAAAAAGTGATTGGTCATTCTAACGTCGGTCAAATATTTACACAAACATTTTCCCGTTTTCTCATATATGACACAAAGACTTGCAACAAACATCATGACTTCTGTTTTTTTTCTTCTTTCCAATACCAAGTACTTATAACTTAAATTGTGTCGTTTATTTTCAATTCAATTCTCTTATCCATGGTAAAGATTAAAACTTTCAACTTTTTATTTAGCCTTTAAAACTACATTATAGAAAAACAACAACACCTCTTATAAACTTGTTTACCTCCATAGTTAACACATTTGGTTTACCTAAAGCTGTCGGTCATATAAATACAAACACCTTAAAAGCTAAATCCAATTGGAACTAAGTGATCTGTTCATCCGAACTATAAATTGGATTATCCGCATTATCAAATTTTGTTAGTTATAATGAAAAAAGATTAATAAGTAAATAATAAAAAAATAAAATAAAATAAAATAAAAGAAATAATAAAAAATTTTAAAAAATGCATAGTGTCGCATAGCTGCGACACAATAGTGTCGCAGAAACTACGACATTGTAGTGTCGCAGCAGCTAGACATGTGCATTGACACTACAATGTCGCCGCATATCAAGCCTCTGACACTACCACAACGCATGGTCAGCATAACCTTGGTAGTGTCGCAAGCTAAAACAGAACTTTCGTTCAGTATCGCAACAAGAACACTTAGTGTCGCAAAACGTGCAAAAACCCAAACGACAGGTAGATCAAAACCATAACAGATCGACACAATAATCCAATACCAAACAAACGAAGGTTCGAAACATGTAAGAGATCGAAACTTACCGGTTGAAATTGACTAAAAACACTTTAAGATCAGTATATTGATTTGTGTGTGTTTTAGGGTTAAGGTCAGCTGTAATGTCGTGGGTTTAGAAATATCAGAAAAATGATCCAGCCGACCCACATCAGGTAACATATTCATCACCATAGTGTCGCACGTCGCGACACTGTAGTGTCGCAAAAAAAGTTAAAAAAATTGATTTTAGAAAAAGTCAAATCTATTTGAATTACAAATATATTAAAATAGAGTCAAGCCAAACAAATGTGATAGATCCAAGGTATCGACCAGTTTTAATAACGAAACTTCAGAAAGAATCAACTCAGTATAACAGAATGAATCACGAGGAGAATAGAAACAATTTTCTGGCAATCATCTAGAGGAAGAAAGACTTGTAAAGATTGTCAGTATGTTTGTCCACTTAAACCCATGCCTTCTTCCTTTCAACAAACAACCTGTGACGATCTTATCATGTTTTGGTTCGACTTGAAGAAGCTCTGGCAACTTGGTTTCCACAGACATTCAGCAAAGTAACTTGGTTTGACCTCAGGATATATTGAGTTTAGATGATTCAGCAAGATTCTTGTAATTGTAAGGAACATAGACCCATATCAAGTGATCAAGGAAAATGTATTTCGGGAGTGAAGTGGAGTGTAGGTTTGATATCAAGCAATTAACATGATGTATAAACATTTTAGAGCAAAGCTTTTATAAGGGTTTTACAGATGACCAGAGCTCCAGGTCTATACTGACATATAACAGAGGAGATGATTATATGTACGTGCTGATGAGAGCTTCAGGTCTATATTTACATATAACAGAGAAGATCATCACTCCAGGTCAATGCTTCCGCATAGCAGAGGAGATTAACACGAGAACAAAAAATTCTGAAGAGCTAACGAGAAGCATCATTCAGGGCTGCGGCTAAAGGTGATTTGGGAAAGAAATCAAGCACGAAACAAATACTCGCAGTCCATTTTTTTCAAAACTTATCACTTTGTGCAAGCCAAATGTCTGTGAAAATGCTCCTCATCACCGAGTTCTTTTTGAATTTTAATTTGATCACAGAGTTGATGTCTAATAGTATTCAAGCTGAGCCTACTGACACATCAGTGCAAATCTCTTTCCTCCTTATGACGACATCAACTCATATCTGAATTCCTGCAAGAAACAAACATATATAACATGAGATGAAATAATTATGAAATTTGTAGTATTTACTCCCCCAAAACTTTCAGTTTCGTAAAACTGAAATTTTTCACAAATTTAAGACCATTTTAGATCAAACACAAAAGAATGGCCGACATTATTAGAAAATATAAGTAAGACAAGCAGATTTTTCTTTCCAGCACATATTTTTTTTTAAAGAAAAAGATTAAAAAGAAATTAGACCAAGCATGCTGATTAATTCGTAAAAACGAGGTTTATCAAATGTTTTAGTGAACAGATCAGCCTTTTGATTTTTGGTGTCGATCGATATGATATTGATAAACCCTTTTTCTTGTGCATCCAGGATGGCATGAATGCGTGTTTCGATGTGCTTTGTTCTGGTGTGGTGAACAGGATTCTTGGTAATTCCAATGGCTGCCTCATTATCACAAAAAATCAGAGTATGCAAGAAATTGATGCCATAATCAATCATCTGATGTTGTATCCACAAAACTTGACAGCAACAACTGGAGGCAGCAGTGTATTTAGCTTCGCTCGTAGATAAAGAAACGGTGGTCTGTTTCTTGCTCTGCCACGAAACCAAACACTCCCCCAAATACTGACAACCACCAGAAACTGATTTCCTATCAAGTTTGCAGCCGCCATAGTCGCTATCAGTAAATGCATGAAGATCAAAGCTCCCCCCCTTTGGATACCACAAGCCGAGACGCGGAGTTCCTTTTAGATAGTGAAAGATACGCTTCACGGCTTTTTCATGTGACTCCTTTGGATTGGATTGATACCTCGAACAATATCCAACAGCAAAAGCTATGTCTCGACGACTTGCAGTTAAGTACATTAACGATCCAATCATCGATCTGTAACGGTGAGCATCAACGGACTTCCCGGATTCGTCAGGAGTGAGACATGTCTGTGCAGTGAATGGAGATAGTTCAGAAGAACTGTCGTCCATCTTGTATTTGACCAAAATCTCCTGAATATATTTCTTCTGGTGAATAAGAATGCCATCGGGTTTTTGTACAACCTGTAAACCGAGAAAGAAGCACATCTCGCCCATCATGCTCATCTCGAATCTTTCCTTCATTACCTCCTCAAATTCTCTGCACAAATCTTCATTTGACGAACCGAAAATGATACCATCTACATACACTTGAACTAAAAGAATATCATCATCAATCACTTTCGTGAACAGTGTCATGTCAATCGACCCTCTTGTAAATCCTTTGCACAGCAAGTATTGTGTTAGCGTTTCATACCAGATTCGAGGAGCTTGATGTAATCCGTACAATGATTTGTCCAACTTGTAGACTTTGTCAGGGAAATCCGGATCCTCAAAAACCTAGAGGTTGGCAAACATATATTTCTTCGTCGATATCTCCATATAAGAATGCGCACTTTACATCCATTTGATAAACTTTGAAATTTTTGTGTGCGGCATGTTCAAGAAAGATTCGTATGGCTTCGATACGAGCAACGGGAGCAAACACATCAGTGTAATCGATGCCTTCTTCTTGTGCGAAACCCTGAACAACTAATTGAGATTTATTACGAACAACTACCCCTCTATCATCAGGTTTGTTTTTATATACCCACTTCGTCCCGATTGGGTATTTGTTTGGTGGAAGATCGACCAACTACCAAACTTTGAGCTCTCTGAATTGTTGGAGTTCTAACTGCATTGATTCCACCCAGCTTGGATCTTGCAACGCCATATTAATATTTTTGGGAACAGTCTGAGACAGAAAGCAGAAGAACAGACACTCATTGATTAAACCTGATTGATGACGCGTGCGAACTCCATCTGAAATAGATCCAATGACTAAGTCATGGGGATGATTCTTTAGCTCCTTATATAGAGAATTCGGAGTGATGACATTTGATGGTGATGAAGTTGATGAATCATGCTGTATATCATTAACAGAAGAACCCGGAGGATGAATAACAGGTGTTGGTGGAGATGGTGATGATGGCATAGGATCGGCAGTAATAACAACATTAGGTAATGGTGACGGTTGTTGTGGGGATGTTGGAGAAGATGGGAAAATGACGGGATCAAGTATGGGATCAGGGTGTATGGGAATGATCTCATCTTCTTCAAGAAACAATGGTAAATTGAATGAATTAAACACAGTTGTGGCATCATAAAACCAGGAGGGTTCAGATCCAGTATCGCACACATTTGATTCCTGCCAATCAACATAAAATGACTCTTGAACGATCTTGGTGCGCCTATTGTAAACCCGATAAGCTTTCTGAGAAGAAGAGTATCCTACGAAGAAGCATTCATCAGAAACAACACTAAATTTTGATGTTTGAGCTTGGGTATTCAACAAAGTGCAGGAGTAGCCAAAAGGTCAAAAGAAATCGATCAAAGGTTTCCGCTTGTGAAATAGTTCATAAGATGTCTTCATTTTGTCTTTAACAATTAACACCCTATTCAACACATAAGATGCACAGTTGACAGCTTCGGCCCAGAAGATGATTGGAAGTTTTGACTCTATCAACATAGTCCTTGCTACTTCAATCAAAGTGCGGTTCTTGCGCTCTACCACTCCATTCTGCTGAGGTGTTCGAGCAGCACTGTATTGTCTTAAGATCCCTTTCTCTTCACAAAATGAGTCAAAAATGTGATTTCTGAACTCAGTTCAATTGTCGCTTTGGATAGCCTTCACTTTCTTCCCACTGATGGTTTCAATCTTGAGTATCAAGTTCATGAATGCTCCTGCGGTCTCCCCTTTGTTTGATAGAAAACTCACCAATGAGTACCTGGAAAAATCATCTATCACAACCAAACAATAAGATTTTTTAGCAATGCTTTTAACGCTTATTGGTCCAAACAGATCAGCATGTAATAACTCAAGGGGACATGAAATAGAATTGATTGTTTTAGATTTGTGAGATTTCTTGTGTTGTTTTCCCTTAGCACATGTTATTCTAGGTTATGTTTAACAAGTTTGTTAATATTATTAAAATTAACATGACCAAGTTTCCTGTGTCATAAAAAAGCTTCTGAAGATGATGCCTTAGACAATAAACAAGTGACAGTTGAAGAAGACTCCCTAGAGTTCATGTCGAGTAAGTAGGTGTCAATCTTTCTAGGAGCTCGCATCATGACCAAATCTTCTGGGATAGAGAAATCCGGATTCAGAAATAGGCATTCATTAGACTTGAAAAGCACTGGAATATTCTTGTCACGGATTTGAGATACGCTTAGCAAATTTAAATGTAGCTCGGGGACATAGTTGACCTTCTCCAGAGTAAGCGAACCATCTGAGACCTCTCCTTGTCCAATCATTTTACCACCCTTCTTGTCTCCCGCGAATGCCACATACCCACCATTTATTATGCGAAAATTTATGAGAAGGTCTTTTAAACCGGTCATGTGTCGGGAACATCCACTATCTACATGCCATAAGCTGTTTGGCTTCCTTGGACGTTCCTGACAAAAGCAACAAAAAAATTAATTAATAACAGGAAGTCATGCCTTGTTAGACTTGGGTTTAAACAAAGAAAAAGAAACAGGAAAGTGATTATTTACAAATCTATTTAAACTATTTGAAAGGCTAGAATTATTTACACCCTTTCGAACCAGTTCCGGACAGTTTTGACAACGTGAGTGTCCTTTCCACAGCGAAAGCAATGTGATTTATAACATTTCTTTCCGGTTTTAACTGGAGGAATGGGATCACATTCAATTTCCTCATCACAATCAGACATGTTTGTGTCTGAATCACTAAAAGAAACATACATTTCTTTTATCTTACCCTTTGATGTGCTTGCTTTAACACCTGTATCTATCTTTGAATTGTTTGTCTCAACGGGTCTGGATATTCAAATAGGTACAAAGGTCGATATAGGTGTTTAGACAAACTTTTCAAATCAATTTTTTTCATGCAATGCATCAATAGATTTAACATCAGAGACATGTTCATCATTACAATCATTTGAAACAGAAATAAGAGAATTAGTGTTTAATACAGACGGTTTAAAGTTTGAACTACTTAAATCATTCGACAAAACATCCAAATTAACACTCATGTCTATACTAGACTTCTTGGAATTAGAACTAATGCTTGAACTAGAACACCCCAGACCGGTAGATGCACCATAGCCATACTCTTCACGAACCTCCTGATGATTAATCCCTTCTAAACATGCAAATAAACTATTAGTATTTTCTGGAACTAAATCATTTGTGGGATGAGGTTTGGGTGTAGGAGAGTAACAAAAGGTACTCGGAGGAGGATACACATGAGGTAACTCATCATATACTATACCAGATTTGATTTTGGCTCCTCTTTGTCTACAGTTTAACTCCTCTCTTTTCATGCTGGCAATGGTCCATCTATCAAGTTTTGTTTGGAGTTTACTACTTTCAAATTCAACCAATTTGACACGTTCCTCTAACAGATTGACCTCAACATTCCTTTCAAGAAGTTTTCTATTTAAATGATCTATTTCTTGTAAAGCCTCATTTAATTTTACATAATAGTTAACTTCGTTCTTTTTAAGGTCAGAATTGGTGGTGGTTAATTCGGCTTGGTTTGTTAACAATAATCGATTAGCTTTATACACGGCAAAAAGACGAACCCGACATGCTGATGAACACATATCCTGGATTACCTCATACGGGAGACCCATGATGATCTTTTCTGTTGCTAGGGCTCTGTCGCAGTTGCAAGCGGGTGTGTTTCTCTTCCTTTCTTCTTCTTTCTCTTCTTCAATCTCATTTTCCTCTTTCTGATTCCTGCCACCTCTTCTACCTTCGTTTTCCATCTTTTCGACCCCATTTTCTTCCTTCTTACTTCCTTCAATCTCCCAATTGACCTTCTCAGATTCAGTTCCACCCATCTTTAATGTTTCAGCAACAAGGTCATGGTTGATTTCTTCTTGAACCTCTGCAATCTCAGCACTCCAATCAAAGTTTGTTATTAAAGCAGTTTCTCTTGCATTGGTTGTATTCTCCCTTTCAATTACCGCAACATTCCTTTGATTTGGACTTGGTGGTTCAAAAACAGTTGGTAAAGTACAATCCCTCTTGAAATGACCAAGTTGTTTACAATTGAAGCATCGCAGTTTTGACTTGTCAAAACCAACTTTTGAATTTTGGTTTCCGAAGTTTCTCTTCCCAGTCCTTTCCATAAATCTCCTTGCACGCACAGTTAACATAGCCATCTGCCATTGTATGTCAGCTTCCTCCAAATCATCAGGATCAACTTGCAGCATGTCCTCCATCGTTATCCCTTACCCTTGATTTCTCCAGCAACTAACGCTTCATAACTATTCACAAACATTCCAAAGAGTGCCATCATATCGGTGGGAATTTGAGACTGAACTTGATCTTTACCAGCACTTTTCATTTCAGAAGTAGCACATCCAGTGGTGTATGGGAGTCCTTTGTTTAGTAAAGGTGCTTTAGAAGTTGATGACAACAGAGAAGCATTGTGAGTTTGCATCGGTGGATACACAGCCTGATTATATTATCTCCTCTTGATGTCTAGTTCAAAAGACTTTAACTTTTTATGACATCCATCAGTTTATATTCTGAAAATCTTCTTTCTTGCTTCAACATCCTAACCTGCAAGCTCCATTCCGATGGTAATGAATCCAGAAGTTTTGTCACTTGTTCCACAGTTGTTAAATCTTCATCGTATTTCTTCAGATTACTAGTCACAGTCAGAAATCGATTGGTCAAATCTGAGATCGGCGTTTTGTAGATCGGCGTTTCCCATGAATGAGTTAAATTCCTTCTGAGCTTGCACACCCTTGTCCTTTTGTAGATCGGCGTTTCCATCATAAAATTCGCATAAAGCATCATACAACTCCTTTGAATTCTTCTGATCCCCAAAGCGATTATGAATCTCAGTGCTTAAACACAGAATCAGTGCACCGAAAGCTTTGTTGTCACGATCAACCAGTTTTCTGTCACGTTCATTGAAAGTTTCTGGATTTGTGTTTTTAACAGTTGCTTCTCCTACAGTTGTAACTGGAACGTGAGAACCTTTCTCGATTGATTCCCATTGAGTATGATCAGTATATAAGAAAAATGCCTTAAGTCTCCGTTTCCAATCTTCAAAATTATCTCCGTTAATAAGTTTCAGTGGTCTATTCGGTGCCCCACTTTCCAAATCTGCAAGGGTAAATGACATTGACATTTTGAACGGACAACAGTGTCGCAAGAACTATAGTGTCGCAGAAGCGTAGTGTCGCAAATAAGCTAGTGTCGCAGACAGTCACAGATATTGAACTTTCGTTCAAGGTAAAGTCGGGTACAATGTCAGGTATAGTGTCGGAAGCAATGTCGGAGACAGTGTTAGGTATAGTTTCGGGTACAATGTCAAGTACAGTGTCGGGCACAATGTCGGGCACAATGTCGTGAACTTTCGTTCAATCAGGATGCAAGCCAACCAAAACAACGATTAACACCAAAATCACTAGTGTCGCAGGATGAACACTAATGTCTCAAGATGAACAGAAACACCTTCTTCTCCAAGCAAAACACAAACAAATCAACACAGAAAACTCCAAACAGATCCAATTGATGATCTGATGATTCCGATTGAATAACAACACAAAATAAACCAATCCCACACCAAATTCAGTCCATAATAACAACAAATAAGATCCAATTTGATTGAGTAAGTCTTTTGTCCAAAAACCTATGAATAATATCTCTAAATCACAGATCTATATGATAATGATAGATCTATTGATTTCGATTGATTCTAACACTAAAAGGAAGCAAATCTCAATCCAATTCCATAGCAATTCACACAAGATTAGATCCAGAATTGATGAAATATGAATATTATCTAAAAACCCTCAAAAACCACAAATCATGAGCACAATGGCTCTGATACCATATTGTTGGTCCTGGAAATCAATGGATCTGTGCTATGATACTGTAGATCTGATTATAATCAATTAATACCACCAGATCTAGCAATCAATTGAATATAATTGATGATCAAACTCACACAAACCATGAAAACCCATTAAGAATGGTTTAATTAAGAAGGTTATTAGATGAAGATGGATTAGATAATTGCAACAAAGATATATCAGATTCAATTCCTTGCAAACACACAGAGAGATTCGAACTCAATATCAAATGTAAATTGTATTCCAATAAGTTCCAAAGAGTTGTGTACAAAATGCCCTAACAAAACTATATATACATGTCATAGTGTCGCAGGCAGTGTCGCAGACACGACACTGCCTGATCGCTAAGCATGGACAAGCTGCATGTGACACTATAGTGTCGCATGCAGTGTAAACAAAGGCTAATTTAACTATTACAACGGAAATGAAATACGACTAAACTATTATAAGATAAACAAAAATACAAATAACAACAAGGTGAAGTACCACCCTACATGTGATCAATAGTTATTGTTTGATAAATATCTAATTATGCATCACATAATTTTAATCACTTAATGCTAGATGGCAAGTTTTTGCTTGAGTTTCTTTGTCGCAGTAGGTTGATCACCAGCCACTTCATAGGAAATTTTAGGAATTAAGGTTCCTTTTTTTCGTAGGACTGGTTGCCGAATCCTTTTCAAGATCAACAACCAAAGAGTCGTCGGTATAAGACACGGCATCCTTCACAAAGATTATAAAAACACTACAAAAAAATTAGGCATTACATTGATAAAAATCAAAATTTGTGTTTCAAAAACCAAAAATAAAAACAACTATTGTTTAGTAATTGATTTGGTATGAAGTGTGACCAGAGAATCTGAGAGCTTAACATCACCTTCCTCTTGATTAACCTAATTTATATATAGAATTAAAAAGATTCAGTAACAGTCTCTATATAAATAAAGAATAAAACACTGAAATAAATCTGTTATACTATTTTTACCTCTTCGTGATTTTCGTTCACTTGTAGCTCATAAATGACATCAACGTCATTACAGATTTTGTTAACTGTGAATACATAATACTTCTTGTTAATATTGAATTCTGAAATGGCAGTCTTAAATGCTATGGTCTTGTTAATGAGAACATTTAATTCGGAAGGAAAAGATTCAACGTGACCGGACCCAGAAAGGCTCTCTCTAAGATCACTTGCAGACAAACCCAGCAGTTTACTCACCTCTCTATCAAACATTACAAACGATAAACTTCCACTGTTATCTTGGACCGTAACTAGGACTTTAAACCGATATAAAAAGAATGTACATGGTGTTAGAAACAGCTTATTTTTTCGATGTAAATGAAAATTATTGTAAACAGTTTTTGATTTGAGCTGCATACTTTGGAATCAATGAGGTTACCATCTTCCTTTCGTTCAGACATCACAGACTGTCAATCGGAGCCTCAAAAAAGTCACTTGGGATTTCACTTGATTGTTGTAGATATTCAGTTTTCGTCAATGCTTTTCTGTTACACTTTCTACAAGTTAAATAATGCGACCCTGGTTCTTCTTCAATAATCTTAATAGTGGCAAGCACAACACAATTTTTTTTCCTGAATGATCCAAATAAAAAAAACACATACAGGTTGTTTTTATTATGTATAAAGCTAGGTATGTGTTAAAGAACAATTTCACATTTCACATAACGGAATACAGAAAAAACATACCTCCGTTATATCTCTGATTTCATCCACTTTTTTCCTCTCGGTATTTAGAACAAATTCAAGGCGAGAAGGATAAACAGTTTGAGATGATAGAACACTCTGTGAGGAGGAACCACCCCTTAGTATGAGACTAAAGATATCGAAAAAAACAAAGTTACTAACGTAAAACAACAAGCTGTGAAATTAATATATTTATAAAAGATTTGTGTTTCTGCATGTGTACCTCTTTCTAAGGCTATTGGTTTCATCGAGATCTTCATTGATAAATACACGAGTGCCATACATATCATTTTGCACCGTTGGCACTCCTATATTTGTCATGTTTATTTTTATAAAATAATCTCAATACTAAAACATCTTAAAAATATAATTTTACCTTTCCAATATTTTATCTTTGCATGTTGGATGATGGTTATAACCATCTCATTTGAAGGATTTGAAACTATGAAACGGTTAAAATCCTCAGCATACCTTGACCACAGTGTGCACCTCAACACATTTCCCCTACATATATGTAATTAGATGGCACATTTTTTAAAAAATCAAAAAAGAATATAATATAGAGTGTAGATTATATATATTGCATAATGTTAACATAATGTTGAATATTTTTTGGTTCATCTAACACACACATTATGAAATTAAATAAGAACCTTAAAAAATGTGAGTATTAAACTTAAATTCTATACATTTATTACTTATAAATTTGCCAATCATTGATTCATTAATAGAATCATCCACACATTAATATATATATATATATATATATATATATATATATATATATATAAGAAGTAGAAACATATGTTAATATTTTTCTATCAATGCATGATAAGGACTTATATATAGAAGCTTACTCCACATCTTCCGGATCAAAATTCATTCTTTTTACATCTCTCCCTCCGTTCTGCCATAGTTCTAGATCTCCACAATGAACGACTTTGCCAATGACATCTAAAAATCATAACAAATGTAGGAAATTGGTAAGTCATGTCACGCAAAGAAAGTAAAGAGTTAAAATAAGTGTCAGGACTAACCAACTGTGAGAACATCAGCAGCTCTATTTTGTAGTATATTGTTGATGGGGATGAAACTGAAACCATAGGGATGACTAGTGAATGCAGCTCACGTTTTCATAGAGGTACATTTTAAAAAGTTTTTTTTGTACTCGAGAGGTAAAATTTGATACTTATCTTTTTGTTCCCAACACCAAACTTATTAATAAGAACAACTGCATCTTCATTTAGCAGTGATTTAAAACCAGAAATCAGATGGCTCTTAACTGTTGCTTGAATTTTCAAACCCTTAAATAACAATGGAAGATAAAAATTAGAAATGTAATTGAAACAGTTTCACTTATAGCAGTAGATAAGGTACTGTTCATCAATTAGAATCATATCAAGGCGAAACTGTTGCTCCCAAAGACGGATAATCCGGGCCTTCATATTCCAGAAATCTTGAGTTGGGTTAAGATCTTTAACAAAACTAAGTTTGTTAATTAGCTGCCATTATTGTAAGTATGAGATGGTTTGAAGAAAGTGGAAAATTGGAGGAGACGTTGATATATAGTGGTTTGAATAGAGTGGATAATATAAAAACCCACCCATATTAAAGAAACCTTAGAAACTCTTTTACATCCATTGATCTCTTCTAATCCACGGCTAAGAATTAAAGAGCCATTTTGCTTTTTCAAAAACGTACCTTATGTCTTTGTTTAATACAAAGATGGTACTTGAAGGTTAAAATGGTAAAATGACATGTGATTGTCTTGTAGATTTTCTGCATCAAGTACATGTACTACATGCCTACATGTAAACTTTCCATCACTTTCTCCTCATCATCACTTTCTCTTCTTCATCTTATTTTCAATTTGAAATTTTATTATTCTCTCTCTCAAACCCAAGTTCTTCTATAATGAAAACCATAAATTAGTGATGAAGAAGTTGATGGTAACGGATCTGAAGAAAGAGAGAACTGCCTCCTACCGCACACCACCATCGTCTTCGTCTTTGTTCTTTGTCGTCACCGGAATACCGGCGGGAGTTGATATTCTGGTAAGATACCTTTCTTTGTTATTCGTCTAACCGGTAACGCGTGAACTCCTTGTTAACATGTGAATTACATAAGTAATCGATCGAATCATACTGCAACTTGTCTAAAATTAATTTATATATCTACTATTCATATTATATATATGACTGGTGACTGAAAAAATAATAAAATAATAAATAATGAGACAATAAGTAACTTAAAATTGAGATGTGCAAAGTGTTTTATAAAATAAATATTTTTTAAATAATAAACATGTTGGGCCCTAAACATGTTTTTGGTTAAATTTGATCGATACAGATTGAGAAAAGGACAAAAAGTATAAACTAAAAATAAAAAATAAAAACGTAATATTGTTACCTTTGTTTTTAATTAATTAGTATTGATTACAATCAACCCACATGTTCATACGTTTGTTTTTAATTAATTACCCACATGTTACACGTTTGTGTTTGTTACATCGTGTTACATATTTTTTAAAAAACAAAACTGAATGAATTACATTGGTTATATCATGTTACATTTGTTACACAATGTTACAAAGCTGAATGAATTACGTTGATTAGATCATGTTGCAGCTGTTACACAATGTTACATCGTGGTACATTATGTAAAATGATAATAACAAAAATTTACATATGTTATACAATGTTACATGTAGTATTGTAAAAATGTCGGGGAACCGTATATGTATAATATCAAGAAGTTACGTTTGTAACATAATGTTACTAACAATATGTAAATGTGTATAATAAAAAGAAGTTATATTTGTTACAAGATGTTACACTTGTTACGTATGTGTCACTTTAATTACAAAAAAGAAAAAATGGGTAAATAGTTTTAATATAATGTCGAAGTTATATTTGTTACAAATCAATCAAATTTTTTCAAATGTTACATATTTTATAAAAAACTGAAAAAATTATATAAGACGTAGTGTTACATATATTGATAAGTGTAGCAATATGTAACAAGTTGTAATGTTTAAAAACGACTACAAATGTCATACTTGTAATGTTTAAAAAATGTCATACTTGTGATTATGACTCCCATAAAGGGAACAAAGAATCATGTTATACCCAAAAAAAGACAACAAATGTCATACTTGTAATGTTTAAAAAATGTAACTAAGTGCAACAATATGTAACAAGTTGTTAAAAGTTAACACATATTAGGATTGATAAAAATGTAAAAAAGTGTAACAAGTTTAAAAGGTAACACATATGAAGGGTTGAAAGAGTTTAACAATAATGTAACATGGTGTAACAAGTTTAACTACGTTATGAAACAAAATTTCAATTGGTTATCAAAACATGTAACAACTTTATACAAGCTTACCAAATATACCAAAGTGTAACACATTGTAACAAATTTAAAATCTAATACTGATAGCCTAACATGTGTAACAAAATGTAACATATAATTAAAAAAACGGTTCGTGAGTGCAGCAAGAGACAAATTCCCTTTAAAATTTATAAATAAACAAAATGAAAACTACATTGAACGCCAAGTTACTCTAATCGTAATAAAGGCGGTTAATAAAATATGTAACACGATGTAACATATGTAACACTCGTTTGAACTGACATAGTGACATTTAAATAATTTTTTTCAGTTTCTAATAAAATATGTAACACGATTTGTAACATATATAACACTATGTCTGAGATGTTCCATTTATGCGGCTCAAAAGATTAATGATCGGTAGACGTTCAAAAAGATTAATAATCAAAATCACAGATCTGATTCGCAATATCAATAACAACAACATGATTTAGCCTAACTATGATTCTTGTCACACCTTTGATTCTTTTACCCAGCTTGGTTTTGAAGAGAGTGAAGTGGTACGCGAGATCTGATTTTTTTCAAAAAATATGGATTACGTTTGTTACATCGTGTTACATATTATATAAAAACAAAACTCCATGGATTACGTTTGTTTCATCGAGTTACATACGTTTTTAAAACAGAACTGAATAGATTACGTTTGTTACATTGTGTTACATATTTTATTTAAAAACAAAATTGAATGGATTACGTGTCACTCTAGGCATGATACAAGTGTTACATCGTGTTACATATTTTGTTAAAATTGATAAAAAAATACATCTCAGTTCATACATAGTGTTACATAGTTTCAATCATGCTTCATACATGCTTCGTTTCTTGATAATCTCTTCATCTTTGATACAAAAGTTCTTTTACCTACAAAAAAACTAGATGGATCGATTAAGTGTCAATCCGACAATTTACATATGTTACATCGTGTTACATTTTTTATTACATCGTGTTACATATTTGGTTCTAAAAAAAATCAAGTTACATATGTTACATCGCATACATATTTAATAAAAAAAATCAAAGTTAAATATTATTACATATTTAACTTAAATTTGAAAAAGCAATAAAGCAAAATCACATAAGTTACATATTGTTACACATTTAACTGAAATTTGAACAACCTGTTGAAAACTAACCGGTACTTATGTCAAGCACTCAAATAGCAAAGACAAAACTAGATGGTTAAAAACACTTGAAAAATAACTAGTACATTTGTTACATCGTGTTACATATTTTATTAAAAAAAACTAGATGGTTAAGCTTTAGTCAGACATGTTACATCATGTTACATAATTTATTAAAAAATGAAAAACATTACATGTCAATTCTGACATAGTATTACATATGTTACATTGTGTTACATATTTTAATTGGAACTATTTACTTATAGAAAGTTGTTATAAAATCTGATACATGAATAAAAAAAATCAAAGTTACATATTGTTACATATTTAACTTCAATTTAAAAAAACAATAAAGCAAAATTACATAAGTTACATATTTAACTGAAATTTGAACAACCTGTTGAAAACTAACCGGTACGTATGTCAAGCACTCGAACAATAAAAAAATCAAATACGAACCTATTGTTACATATGTTACATCGTGTTACATCTTTAGATCTTAAAAATCAAATATATATAAAACTAGTACCTATTGTTACATGTTTTACTAAATTTTAAAAAAGTACATCACAATCCAGTATCCACATATTTTACTAATTATCATTTGAGCTCCTGATGAGTTTTTAACTTTGATCTCTTACTCCACTTTGACACATAGTATGACTTTACTAATTGTCATTTTAGCTCCTGATAAGTTTTCGACTTTGCTCTCTAACTCTACTTTGACATTTAGTACGAATTTAATATTGTTATCGTGTTGACCTCTAACTTTTAATATTTCATCGTTCTTTAACATGTGACACATTACGTTTTTGCGTCGTGATGTACGGGGCATGCTACATATTTTAATTGGAACTATTACTTATAGAAAGTTGTTATAAAATCCGATACATGAATTTAAAAAATCAAAGTTACATATTGTTACATATTTAACTTACATTTAAAAAAGCAATAAAGCAAAATTACATAAGTTACATACTGTTACATATTTATTTGAAATTTGAACAACCTATCGAAAACTAACCAGTACGTATGTCAAGCACTCGAACAATAAAAACAAAACTAACCTAATTTTTTTCCAGTTTTAATAAAATATGTAACATGATGTAACATTTCCGAATTGACACTTAATCCATCCATTTTTGTTTTTTAATAAAATATGTAACACAATGTAACATTAGGTCTGTACTCACATGTAATTTTTTCAGTTTTTAATAAAATATGTAACATAATGTAACATATATATGTTATATTGTGTTACATATTTTGTTACATCGTGTTATATAAGTTAAATATAAAAGAGTAAGAATAAAAAAATTAAACAACGTGCTGGAAACAAACTAGTACTCTATATACACTTGTTACATCATGTTACGTAACTGAAATTTAAAAAAACTAATAAAGCAAACTAACTGGTATTAGGTTACATCGTATTACATATTTTATAAAAATCAAAAGTAGATGGATTAAAGTGTCATTCCAGACATATTACATATGTTACATCGTGTTACATTAAAATATAAGCCTATAATATATATATACGTCACAATTTCAAATGTTATATATCAACACTAGTTAAAAACTCGATTGCATAATATAAACACCGGTTAAAAATTGAAATAATAATACAATCAAAATTATTTGTTTATTATACATTAAACACTAATTAAAGCTCAAAACATTGATTATTTGTTTTTGGTTAATACTCCCTCCGTCCCATTAGAAGTGTCCTAGTTTGAAAAACACAAAGTTTTAGGCACATTAAATGATGGGTATTTTTGCTTGTCATTTGAGAATAATACCCTTGAAAATAAATATTATTGTAGGTCCATCATATTGTTTGTTTTATGTTATTAAGGGCAAATTTGGAAGTTTACCAATAAATTTTATAAGTGGACACTTTAAATGAGACAACTAAAAAAGGCAATATGGACACTTATAATGGGACGGAGGGAGTAATATAATAGACAAAAACACAAAACTACAATCAAGCACAAAAATCAAATCACAAAATGGGAACTGTAGAGTTTTTTTTTTTCGGTAAAGTTTTTTATTCGATTTCACTATCATTTCCACTTATCTCCTCCATACACTTCTTCAATCACACACTAAAACCCTTCAACCACACTTACTATTACTATTATGGCTACCGAAACAACCACCATCTCACCACCACAAACCACCACCCAATCCCATTAAAATATAATGAACTCCGGTTGTTTTTCCGGTAGAGTTTTTTTTTTCCTGGTTTGCAGTTGATTACATTAACGTTTCCGGCTACAGAGATCGAACATGAACAACTCTAGATATTTGAATAAGATTTTCGAACCTGAATAAGATTTAGAACATCGATCTACGGGATCTTTGTTGTTGGATCTACAAGATCTTGAAATTGCATCAATCTCACGATCTTCTTGTTGTTGTTTATCACCCTTTTCTTCATCAAAATCGAAATATTCAAACAAGAATATGATTTCAAGCTTCAAATATTTGAATCAGTTGTATAGTTTTAAGAGAGAGAATTAGTAGAGAGATAAGATTTTAAAAAAGAAATGTTGAAATTGGACTGATGTCCCATTGTTGTCAGATGCGAAGAAAAATGATGGTGGACAAAATGTCCATTATACCCTCATAAAGAAAAGACAAAATGGTAAAGCAAATGCACATGTGGTTTATTATTAACCACACAAATGGGTTTCGGGAGTTTTTCCATTAAAATCAAGTTTTCATTGTATAAATCTCCTAGATTACTAATGCTTCTCTTGTAAGATTTGATTATAATTATTGCAAGAGGAGGAAAGAAAGAGAGAATAGGTACCAGGAAGCATGGTGATGTTTTAGGGTGGTGGAGAAGTGTGCTAGTGCAAGGGGAACCAAAGAACAATTAATGAGCATCAAATCATTAATAAATATAAGATAAAAAAAACGTGCAACTTTGTTTTAATTCCTTTTAAAATAAAATACATACTTTATTTAATAACCAAATTAAAATAAATGTACAAGTAATTTAAACCCTCAATCAAACATCTATGACAATTTTGTTAAGTTTAATCTGCCGAATTTATAAAAATACAACAACTTTGAGAATCTAAGAAACTTGTATAAAAGGTTTAAAAGGTTTTAATCACTACATAAACGAAATGTTCAAATTTAAATTTAAATAGCTAACAAATAGCATATAAACATACACCTCAAACACACTAAATTTTACAAAATTGGGCAATATTTATAATAACTTCCAGGAGTTAATGGGTAAGATTCTAACATAATGCCATACCCAAAAATTACTTAGTGTGATTCTTTGATACTAATAAGACTTGTTTGATACTAACAAAATACTACATAACTACCAAATTTTAACATATTTTTAGAACAACTAATATAGAAGGGAAACATTGATGAGATTCAATTTGCAGAACCAAATTATTTGAATTTTGGCACCCAAAGTCAATCCATGCATACGGAGAAAAGCTCGCCAGTCATTAATCACAACCCTATGAAGTTGAGATGTTAAAAGAACATTAATAGTGAAATCAAAATGTGCAGAATAGTTAAAAAAATTAATAAATGATAATGGTTTAAGGAGTATGAGACAAACCTTGTATAAAATCTATTTTTTCCGGTTTTATTTGATGAAAGAATGGTGCATCAGCTTCAAAGGCCAGTTTGACAGTATCTCCAACTTTAAGGCCGAAAAAATTCAGAAAGTCCTTGGTAAGGTGCTGCATACAGAGAAAATAAAAGGAACAATAATGATTAGTAGAAAAAAATGACAGTTGAAGGTAATTGAGATAAATAATTATAATCAAATCTTACCAGGCGGCTCTGTATAGGTTGCTTGAACCAATAGATGTCAGGATTTGTAATGTTAACATAAAAAGTGCCGGTGGGATGTTGGTTGGATGAAGAAGCAGAAGGAACACTAATTTGTCTAGAACTTGATGCAACCTTGAATTATAAAGTTCTCATTTGGTAATGTCCAACTGGAGTCTACGGAGAGTGTTATTTTGTATGTCAAACGAATTCAATAAGAAGGTAATAATCATGGTTGTTAAACAAATAGAATCATAAAAAATACTATTTTTACTTACAGTGGACATTAGAGATGCAGAAGAATCAACAACCCCATATGTGCATGTGGGTTGTTGGTTGGACGAAGAAGCCGAACTTGATTTGATAATTTCTTTTTTAACGCAACAATACAAATAATAAGCATATAAAAACTATAAAATTTATTAACCCAAACATTATCACTTTCCACATGTTATAAGTCATTGTTACCATTACTGACATCTAAGTTATTGTACCATTAATTCACTTTCCACATGCTAGTCATAATTAGTCTTAGACGACAGGAATGCATACCTCAATTCTATTTTTTTGTTCTCGAGCAAGTAGATCGGAAGTCACTCTATTGATCCATGTTACCGAAAACGTATTCACAAGGAAATTTGGGTGTAGGAAATTTAATTATGTCAACAATGCTTTTAAATATTTATTATTACTAACGCCTAAACTACCAAGGCGGAAGTAGTCAAAATGCTTGATTGGGCTCTCCGAAGTGTTCATGAAAGGATAGATGTAAACAACAATTTGGTTATAAATTGTATAAATTAATTTGACTCAATTCTACCAACATTTTGTATATTGAAAAATATCAAAATACCTTTGCAGAGTCTGCACCATGAGAAAAACACATATAATCCCCATATCAAAAGGTTGCACATTCTGCACCATGAGAAAAACACATATAACATGATTTTTAATTCATTGATTATGAGTTATCCATCCCCATATCAAAACACATATAACAACTATTGATTGGTCTCTGACTTCAAACACCAGCACAATATTAGTACAATTATTACAATGGTTTGAACAGAATAATTTAACAAACCGAGTATTTCATGAATAACCTGGATAATGTACAAACTAACATCAACACACTATATATACATATAGCCAACCGACATAGCTAACTATCCAACCGACATTATAACTCACACTCTATATGACACCTTAACTACTTCTTATAACTACCATATATCCCTTAAATTGCTTTGCCATTAAGTCATTAACCAACTGCTGCTGATCTTTCGGATGATGGTATCTTCGAACAGCTGCGCTAACGCCTTATTATATATGAACCGACCGGATGATGTAGACACTACTTGATCAACTTTATTTAACTAATAGAAGGTCTCCAAGTTTACTATATAGAAACTAAACAAACTTTATCCTTTTGCACCGTAACTTTATTTAACTAATGTTGATTAATATTTAAACAAGCTAATTTACAAATCCTCAACACCTAGAAAACGATGTTGGAATATTTTGTAATACCACAAAAATACTTTGTGAAAAATACAAAATAATAAATTAATTGGTGTTATAAGTTTGAAGATATTGTGGGTTTCAACTAATTATTTATGTTGAATAGAAGTTTCAACTCATTATTATGTTGAATAGGTGTTTCAACTCATGTTTATGGACAATGAATGATAAGTTTCATCTCATTCTTTTCCTATAAATACCAAGGTGAACCTTGGTTGAAAATACACTAATCTACACCAAATAACTCCACTCTCTAAATCTCTCTCATTCTCTCTCTAAAGAACTTTCAACATATTTTGATTATGTTCATATTTTTTAAGGTATAATTTGGGTTGTGAGTCAATCCCGGCAGTACATACTTCTTCGGCTGTTGTACCCTATGAAACAAACGAGTTCTCTTGGGAGACACGGAATTTGGTTTAAGGGACCCGTGTTGAATACGAATCCTCAGCCACGATTATGCTTCTGCTTCTACTCATTTCTTGTATTTCTAATTTTCAATTGTAATCATATTGTAATTTACTTGTTTTCTTCATTTCCTTTGTATTGTAAATGAATTTATAGAAGAATTTTGTTTTTTTGTACGAACGGTTCCTACAATCTTAAAACTAATTTTTTTTTAAATCATCGTTCGTATTTAAAAAAAAGTATATAGTCATTGTTTGTCTCTCAAAGTTGGACTTAGAGAACTTACACTTGACTTTTTTCTAGAACCGGATTTTATTTACTAAGAAAGTGGTTCAATTTTCACCATTCGTTGGTTTTGATTGAGTGTAATTTTTGTTTATGTATTAAGGCTTTTGTAGTTTTTCATAAAACTTGACTCAAAAGTGGTTTTATTTTCACTAAAAAAATTTGTTGAATGTTTCAAGGTGTTAAAACAAAAAGGTTGAAGATCCAACTTTGTTTTAAATCAAAGATTTCAAAACCTTGTGTGGTTTGAAGATCAAAATTTGTTGGGGTTATTTGAAGATGTCACTTTCCAAATATAAGCGAGTGAAGATATCGAGCATCATCACGAGCAAGCACGGGTGAAGACGTTCATAATTTGTATTTGTCTTAGAATATTTGTGTAATCGTTTTGTGCTTAAATGCGCGTTTGTGTTTAACTGCACGTGGTTAGGTTACATTGTAAGGTGAATGGTATGGACTATAAATACCATCACCTAGGTCATTTGTTGAAAGAGTTGCCTATTCTTGTTAGTCATATTCTCTTGTAACATCCTTTGATCTAATACAATTCTCCTATTCATATTATCATCAATCTTCATCATACTTTGCATTGATCTTCATGAACATTCAAGCATCAATACGTGATTAGTGAGATTCCGCATCACTGATCGCAAACAACATCACCAAACAATCTCAGATCTAGATCCAAGCTCGCTCCCTCTAGCACTATCAATTGGTATCAGAGCTGTTGGGTGATCTTTGATTGTTATTGTTATTGATGGAATTTTAGCTACCATTAGCTTTGATTCATGTTTGTGTAAAGAACTGCAAAGTTTGAGATCAATTGGTGAAGATTTGATTGAGTTTTTGAAGAAATTGTTCATGTTCGTCATTTCACTGCTCAAAAATTGAAATCTGGAATTTGTTGTTGATATTGAGAAATTGATGATTGAGATATGTTAGAAATCATAATCCTAAGCTTCGTTCATGATCAAACATCACTGATTTGTTGATTTCAATCCATATTTTGTCAAATTGTCTCAAAACCCACTTGTTGTGTTCTTCATCAAAAATCCGGATCTGAATGAGATTTAGCTTGTTTCAAGGTGAAATACTTTGAAGGATTGTTAGAAACATCATTCCTAAGCTAATACAAGTGTTGAATTGAACAAAAACAACAAAAATTGAAGAATTGATCTTATGTTCATCACAATTTTGACTTTGAAAAGTCAATCTGATATGAAGATTTGAAGAATTGATTGATATTTGCCCAGAAACTTATCATAATCTGAAGAAGAATTGAAGAATTAAGTGATTGATTCAAAGAAAATTTTTCCTAAGTGTTGATAATCTTGAAGAAATTTTCAGACGGGTGAAGAAGTTTTCAGCCGGGTAAAGAAGAAATCACTGTTCAGCCGGGTGAAAAGGAAGAAAAACACTGTTCAGCCGTGTAAACACTGTTCAGCCGGGTGAAGACACTGTTCAGCAGGGTAAAGACACTGTTCAGCCGGGTGAAACACTGTTCAGCCGGGTGAAGACACTGTTCAGCCGGGTGAAACACTGTTCAGCCGGGTGAAGAAACAGTTCAGCCGGGTGAAGACACTGTTCAGCAGGGTAAAGACATTGTTCAGCCGGGTGAAACACTGTTCAGCCGGGTGAAACACTGTTCAGCCGGGTGAAGAAACAGTTCAGCCGGGTGAAGCACTATTTAGCCGGGTGAAGCACTGTTCAGCCGTCCCAAGTTGTTGACACGTCCAAATAGTGACCCGTCCAAATAGTGACCCGTCCCAAGGTTGACCCGACTCTACAGTAAAAAAAAAAAAAAAAAAAAAAAAAAAAAAAAAAAAAATTCTGGAAAATCGAAAATTCCATTTTTCCAAAATTTCAAATTAGTCATTTTTAGCCACCATGACTTCCCAGAAAAATCATGAAAATGACTTTGAAAATTCAAGAAAATTGTCAACAGGCATGTTTACCGTGATCCGAGAAGAAAATAAAAGAGAAGATATCAATGAATTTATTACAGAATTCAATCACATGTTTGAAACAACTTACCTTCAAGTTGCCAAAGCTTGTGATCAAAAGAGAAGAGACTTTAATGAACACACAAAACTTGCTCTTGTGAGTGAAGCAAATTCTCATGACAATCAGGAAGATGAAGAAGAATATGATTGGAGTGAAAACAATGATGTTGTTTCCATTCAAGAGATTGAAAAGAAAGATAAAGAAATTAGCAACTTGTCAGAAATCATTGCAAAGCAAGATGAGACAATTGCTCAATTGAAATCAGAAATGGAGAAATTGATGTCTGAAAAGGAATCCGAGAAAGATGTTCAGAGTTCATTTGTTGAAATGCCTGTCAATGTAAGAGAAAAGATGTGCACCAAAGAATGTTTTCAACAATGTGAACACTACAGAACATATTCTTACAGGATTTGGGATAAATTCCAGGATGAAGAGAAAAGGCACAAGAATCTCCAAGAACAACACAAGACATCAGAGCAAAGAATCACATCTCTCGAAGAGTCACTCAAGAAAAGTGAAAGAGAAGCAATGAATGTCAAGAATGAAGCTGCAAAATCAAATGAACACTCATCCAGTGTGATCAAAGATTTGCAAGAAGAGATTACAACATTGAAGAAACTCTCTGAAATGGTTAATTCAGAAAACAGCAGTCTGAAAACCAAGCTTCAAGAAGAACAAGAGAAATTCAAAAGTCTTCAAGAAAATCACCAACTGTGTGAAGATAGACTCAAATCTCTTACACAGAATGTTGATTCAATGCTTACTGAAAAGCATCATCTGAATGTTCAACTCATGGAGCTTACTGACAAACTGAACAAATCACAATCTGATCTTGTGAAAATCAAAGAAGCTGAAAAAGCAAAGTCATCCGAACAAGAAAAAGAGAGATTAGTGCCAACCGGAATTGTTGGATCACTATCGTCTGAAGAAGTAAAGACACAAGAGTTTCAGTCGAAGAAGAAGAAAAAGAAGGTTAGAAGAAAGAAGAGCAAAGCCAAGAAGAACAAGACAAAGGCCGCTTCATCTGATTCTACACCACAGACTTCTACTCCAAAGTCTCAAGATTCCGAATCCCCGAGTGATTCAAACAGTGACGTATACTGTTTAATCTGTGACTCTGAAACTCATCATATCTCAGATTGTATTTTCAGTCAAGGTGTCTTTCCTTTTGGTTCAAAAGCCAACAAGTTCAAGACTCCAGCTTCTTCAAGAAAGCTTCAACAAGATTCAGAGGTCAAAGCTTCAACTGCAAAGACTTCTCAAAAGAAAGGAAAGAAGTCTCCCTTCAAGGCTCATCAGAAGTACTGCGAGATATGTGAAATGTACAATCGCACGACAACGGAATGCTACTACAGCAAGTACTGCACCAACTGTCAGATGTACAACCACGACACAATGGAATGCTACTACAACAAGTATTGCTCTATTTGTGACATGGTCAATCACAACACATCCGAGTGCTATTACAAGCCGAGAAGGTCAGTCCAAAGAAGTTCATCATGTGCATACCCTTCCAGGTACGTTTCTAATTTTCAAAGATCTAATCATAGACATTCGTTTGATGAAAATCAACATGTCAATGATTCATGGACACCAAAGTTTGTCAAAAACAAAAAGAGAAATCATGATTTAAATGATAAAATGATTCCAATAGTGAATCAATCTTTGAATAAGAAATATAGTCAACAAAACCTGTTTTTAAATGAAATTAACAATTTGTTTGAAAATGACTATAATTACTCTTTTGACAAACAATCCATGAAAGAAGATGAAAGTACAAATTACATTGTATCATCAGAACCACCACCTGAAGGTATTCCTTGCACTTATGAGAATATCACTTATATTGATGAATTTGAACGACCCAAAACCGAAATGGTTTGGGTCATTACCTCTAACTAATTTGTTAGTGTGTTAGGGACAGTTATGGAGGCCGGTCAAACAAAGAAAAAAAGACCGTGGCTGATCCCTTATCATGACAAGATACCGAATCTTGTTCATGATGTTTTCGATGCAACTGACGCCAAATGGAGTTGGAAACAAAAAGGAACCATTGCAGGAATTTTTTAAAAACATTTTCAAAAATCAAACAATGATGGCAGTGCAAGAAACAACCGATGTTTCATTTCGTCTGTTTAGATTAAGTATATTGCATGCACTCTTCATACGTTGATAACATATCTGCCATTTTCTTTTCATTAAACTTTCAATTTTCGTAGAAATTAAAAGTTTAGGGGGAGAAATCATTATTAAAAAAAAATGATAAAATTAGAAAAATCAAAAAAAAAATATGTTGAATCTACTTGCACGTACATGAGAAATGATAGCTACACTAGAGTTGTTCAACGCACCATTTTAAACAATAAAGACTGAAGCGTGAAAATTGATGTGCGAGACAGCTCAGACAATTAGACTGAAAAAGTATATTCTTTGATGATTTAACTAAATTCTAATGAGTTTTTGTGGTTGAAACGTCTTAGTGCATGTGAAACGTTTATACAAATCAAATAGATATCTTGTGACGCAACGATATACATCGGGTAATGATGCAATCTATTCAGTGTGATGAACCGCATCGTGAGCTTCTTTGTTGTGGTACCTACAGACCTGAAGTCTCACACGAAGTCTCTTTTGAGCTTCAAGATGCAGCAAAAGATTCCAAAATGGAACAAAAAGAGTCCCAAATGTGGACCGTCACCAAACAAATTCCAAAATGGAATTCAGAAGATTCCCAAGGGGAACAATAGGAAAAAGAAAAATTCCAAAAAGGAATTCAAAAGAAGTCCCAAAGTGGACCAAATCCAAATAGAACCCAAATTCCACACTGTTTATGATTGTAAGTGACCTGACGTGTTGAGTTGTTCTCAGGATATTTAGATGAGGTGTATAACTTTCTAATGTGCAAAGTATGGGTCACTCAAAACTTATTCTTAATCAACCTAACTGATCATCAGAATAGAAAAAGTAAGTGTGTCACTTCGAGCTAATTGATTTGTTCAACAATTCATCACTCAATTACTTCACAATTCAAATGTCTATTCTCAAAACTGCAAAACATGTGTTGGATTAATTGCTGGTATGATCTCATTGCTGGTTAAAGATTCAGAATGAAAAGAGAAAATTCCAAAAATATCAAAAACATTGAAAAATTCAAAAACACCAAAAAGATTGTCATTTTAATCTTTTTCTTTTGTGTTGGCAGTTTAACATATGTTATTGATGTAGAAGTTGTTGATCGAGCAATAGCTCATCCGGTTGAGAACTTAATCTTTACATTGATGATAAATGCACATTATTGCCTGAGTTTTAATGTTTTTCTTTGAGTTGCAGGAACAGTTTCCAATGCAGAACAAGCTTCCACGCGACTTCAAGATGTTCCTGTTCATGCCTGATTCCAGTCCAAAGATCTCCAAGTCAGATTGCTGAGTGTTAAGAATCCTCCTCTTAATATCTCATACACAGATCCCGTTAACCTCTAAAGCAAAAGTTGAGGGGGAGTATTCTAAGTCAAAGAAGTCTTCGCATTCTACTTCAACCGTTGAAGAAGATCCCGTTGCTGATATATAGATTCACCGGAATCTACTCTCTGCGTATTTCTTTCCATAGCCTTTGATGTTACTCAAAAGGGAGAGAAGGATGCAGATTGCTTGTTAAAGACAGAGTTTTAGCAGCATCATCTCAGGGGGAGTACTGTTGGGTCCTCTTGAAGATAATGCATACCAAAACTTTAAGTTGCTCTCTATGCTCGTCACATGAAGATTTAAGCTGATATGTCAGATTTGTAAAGTGTCATCTTAGGGGGAGTACTGTTGGGGTTATTTGAAGATGTCACTTTCCAAATATAAGCGAGTGAAGATATCGAGCATCATCACGAGCAAGCACGGGTGAAGACGTTCATAATTTGTATTTGTCTTAGAATATTTGTGTAATCGTTTTGTGCTTAAATGCGCGTTTGTGTTTAACTGCACGTGGTTAGGTTACATTGTAAGGTGAATGGTATGGACTATAAATACCATCACCTAGGTCATTTGTTGAAAGAGTTGCATATTCTTGTTAGTCATATTCTCTTGTAACATCCTTTGATCTAATACAATTCTCCTATTCATATTATCATCAATCTTCATCATACTTTGCATTGATCTTCATGAACATTCAAGCATCAATACGTGATTAGTGAGATTCCGCATCACTGATCGCAAACAACATCACCAAACAATCTCAGATCTAGATCCAAGCTCGCTCCCTCTAGCACTATCAAAATTTAAGTTAACTTTTTGTAGGTTTCAAGATTAGCTTTCATATGCGTCTTAAGAATGGTTATGCTAGTGTACGCATCTTATGAAAACCAATATTTCTTATTTGCGAGTAAGAAATCGTTCATATGTGAAACTTATGTTTTAACATGTTTGTTAAAACCTAATGTTTGTCGAATTAAGTGTTAGAAGAGGTTATTTATAAATGGCTTTAAAACGTTTTACAAAAGTTCTGTTGGAACCTTCATTACATGAAACCATATGCTTAGAACGTTTAATGTAGACTTTTTGTTGACTAATGTGCGTGTTAGAACCCATTTACTTATCTAACATGTGTGTTAGATATGACCTAAATTTTATGGTCTAAAAGCGCCTTATGTAGACATTTATATATGCTTAACATGTGTGTTAATGATGAATTTAAATAAAAGTGTTTTATGTAAACATCTTATCTCTAACGTGTGCGTTAGAAGTTATTTATTCAACAAAACTATTTGCAATTTTTATATTGATTTCCGTAATCAAAACATAATATTAAAATAGTTTACTTTGAAACTGCCAAGTGCATGTTTTGACAAAACTAAGATTTGGTTTAAAATGAAATAAACCAAAAGTTTACGTAAAGTGTTAATATAGTTTGTTACTCTTGTGAAAAGTAACACGTCATAAAGCAATAATAGATTCAAGTTAACTATTCGATGGAAAGATAATTCATTGATTCTATGAAAGTATATAATTGTTCAAATACTAATACTTGTGAACAATTTACTATATAAACAACATGATGTTTTATATCAATTTTGTGATTATTCAAAGTGGGAGTACCACTACGGGAGATCAATGTTGTGATTGTTCAAAGTCCATATGAGTCAATGATGAAACCTTTTGAGAAAAAAAAAATTTATGATCGTAGACTGAATCATGATCTATGTATGTTTGTGTAACTTACATATTAGACTTTCTTAAATATTGAGATTCTGGGATGTTGAACAACTCTCATTGTTTGTTTAAACTATGAGATGAATGTTGTGAACGAATATTGGGATATTCCTTTAAAAGCTAAGAAGAATCAGAATGATGCATCTTCTATTCACATGCTAGAGTATTGTAGTCTAAATCATGATAGACTAGTACTTGTTAATTATGGTGCTCTGAGGAGACTACTAATGTGAAACATTCAACTCATATACAACATAAACGTAAAGTTGTGTATAAGACAATGTGAGCGATGGTTGTCATTCAATCTAAGGAAAGTCATATAGCTTATAGAGAGCTCAATTTTCTAGATTTAATCTAGATGGTAACTTCAAATTATTTTAAGTTTGAGATGATTGATAACAACCTATGACAAGGCTTGTGTTGCTTTAGTCGGTAAACAAGCATTGATGACATCATTGATACAAATACGTTGATCCTGTTCAAATCATGGATGTCTAATATTTAAACATATTCTAAGTGCAAGAAATATGGGGGAAGCCATTTGAGAAATGGTATTTGAGAAATTTTCTCAAACCCGTGTCAAAAGATGTCAAAAGGGAACCTTTTGTTGAGCTAAATATAATGCAAATATGTGACCGAATCTACTAGTTATAGTTAGACTCGAAGGTCAATTGGTTATATTTAATATCCAATTTCTAATGTCATGGATATGTAAGCCTTGAAATGTATTTTAAAGACAAAAATGTACCTCTATTCGGGTTGATACATGGGGTTATAGTCTTAAAAATGTAAAAAGGCAAGACTAACTTGTGAGTTAATAACACATCGTAACAACTCATTGATGCGTGTAATATATATATATATATATAAAATAATTAACTAAAAACACGTAGTTTTAAATTTATAAAACCAAGACAAACTACTAAATCACACACAACCGACAGTGGACCGGTCGAATGTAATATAGCGTACGTAAGTCCGGGTGTCGACCCACAGACTCTATATACTACGTTTAATTAACTAGACAAGACTCAACTAAACTAGACACGACTTAAAAGAAAGATTATTTGAAAAGGGCGGTTGTATTGCTAAAAAGAGAAACTTACTAAAAATAGAAACTTTTTAAATTTGGAAACTTAATCACTGAGAATTTGAAAGACGGATTTAAAGCAGATGAGAGAAAACCAACCACCTAGGCTAGAATCATCGTTAACTTCAATTATCACTCACGTTGGATTCTTGGTTATGGAACCGGGATCTAAAATTATTCACTTAAATGCTTTCCTAATTAAGACCCTCAACCCTTCTCGAGAAGAAACTTAAAGGATAACTATTAAGTTATTAGCACACCGGTTACGGGATTAAACTTCCTCACGGTTATCTAATCAAATTATGCCTAATTGACCCATGCTAAAGATCTATCTCACGATATGACCCTTAAAGCCATTTGAACCCAATTATTTAATTTAACAAGCAAGATTATTAATTAACACTAAGCCGGAATTTTCACAAAAACCTAAACCTAGCAAATTACCTAACTAAGACTTGTTAACAACCTATCACATCACGGATATCTAGGTTGGTTACACGTTATTACCGATTTCATTAACACTATTAATCCTATGGTTATACTGCAGTTAAACCATAATAATCATAACTCACATTAATGACTAAACGAGTCCTATTACGTGACATAGATGATCACCAAGAACACATGGATTAATAATATCAAATCTACCAATTCAAACATATATAATGCATTAAACAATCATGAAGTTTCAAACTTTAATTAAACATAAACCATAACCAACAATCCAAACATTAGTTCAAACAAACGTTAACGAATCAACATAAAGCCTAGGTAGTTATAAATGACTAGCCTACCATAATCAAATCAATAAAAACAAGTTTTAATATATTGAACATGATGGAAATAAAGAGAAAACAGAGAAACGATTAAACCTGGAAGAACCACGACGTAACCGTTGATCCTACGCGTTTCCGTTGCCTTTGTTTCGTCTCTCTAGCCGTCCGGAACCTTCAAACTTGCTGAAAATCGCCTCCAAATCGTCCTCAAGAAAGTCTTGGAGGCTAGGGTTTCATATGATGTCTTTATATAGTGAACCGGGCCAAAAAATCACGAAACTTTCTACCAAAAACGCGTCGCCGCGTCGCGCGGCGACGAGATGGATATGTGGCCGCGTACCGCGACCAGAACCTGGCCAACATCACCACACGCCGCGTCACGCGGCCAGGGCTGCCCCTGTCACCGCGTGGCGTGGCCACACCCATTCCGTGCCGTATCGTTTCGGTTTCGTTCGTTTTCTTCGTTTACGCGTTCCGATCCGCTCGTAACTCCGTTTCGCGTCCCGTTTTCGCCTACGGATTCGATTTTTCACGATCTATCCGTTTCTTTATCAACATGGGATCTACGAAACACAAAAACATTAGTTGTATCAAAATTGCTATGAAAACGTACCGAAACAACTAAAAACGTAAACAAACTCAACTATGGATATATGTATAATTTATACTCTATCAAACATCCCCACACTTAACCTTTTTCGTCCCTGAAAAAGCATGCACATAGAATCACAACTAACTAAGGCTTCAACATTCATCACAGTTTCTCAAACAAGAACCGAATCCAAATAAATAATGGTGTGTTTATATAAACACCCTAACACTAGCTAATTAAGTTTCCCCTTATGTTTAATCTAAATTTAATTAAATCATTTATCTACAAAGTCTCACATAGAGGAAAAATAAGTCAGCTCGATTAAGTGTTGCTTGACGAGGCACCGGATAAACCAAAAAGGTTTTTCTACCAAAATAACCTAAAGAACTTTACTAAGCTAAGAACTAGTGCCATATTAGGGTGGATTTTGATGGATGAATTTTGTGGGTATAGATTGTTTATGTTGATCCCAATATCAGATTTGAATCATTAATTTGTGAAGAATTTGGATCAAAATGACATAAAATTGATGAACAATGGATGAACAATGATGAACACTAATAAAATCCTCTCTTTGATCTATATTGATTTGTACCAGATGTTGTTTGATAGTGTCGAGACGAACCGAGCTTGGATCTAGATATGAGATTGTTTGGTGATGTTGTTTGCAATCAGTGATGCGGAAACTCACTGATCACGTATTGATGCTTGAATGTTCATGAAGATCAATGCAAAGTATGATGAAGATTATGATAATATGAATAGGTGAATTGTATTAGATCAATAGAGAGGTTACAAAATGATATGGAATGAAATGTAGGCCACTCTTTTAACAAATGACCTAGGTGATGGTATTTATAGTCCATACCATTCACCTTACAATGTAACCTAAAACACGTGCAGTTAAGCACAAACGTGCATTTAAGCACGAAACGATTACACAAATATTCTAAGACAAATACAAATAATGAACGTCTTCACCCGCGCTTGCTCGTGATGATGCTCGATATCTTCACTCGCTTATATTTGGAAAGTGACATCTTCAAATAACCCCAACAGTACTCCCCCTAAGATGACACTTTACAAATCTGACATATTAGCTTAAATCTTCATGTGGCGAGTATAGAGAGCAACTTAAAGTTTTGGTATGCATTATCTTCAAGAGGACCCAACAGTACTCCCCCTAAGATGATGCTATCAAAACTCTATCTTTCGACAAGCAATCTGCATCCTTCTCTCCCTTTTGAGTAACATCAGAGGCTATGGAAAGAAATAAGCAGAGAGTAGATTCCGGTGAATCTATATATCAGCAACGGGATCTTCTTCAACGGTTGAAGTAGAATGAGAAGACTTCTTTGACTTAGAATACTCCCCCTCAACTTTTGCTTTAGAGGTTAATGGGATCTGTGTATGAGATATTAAGAGGAGGATTCTTAACACTCAGCAATCTGACTTGGAGACATTTGGACTGGAATCAGGCTTGAACAGGAACATCTTCAAGTCGCGTGGAAGCGTGTTCTGCAATGGAAACTGTTCCTGCAACTCAAAGAAAAAACATTAAAACTCAGGCAATAATGTGCATTTATCATCAATGTAAAGATTAAGTTCTCAATCGGATGAGATATTACTTGATGAACAAGTCCTACATCAATAACATATGTTAAACTGCCAAAACAGAAGAAAAATATTAAATAGAAATTTTTTTTTTTTGTTTTTTTTTGAATTTTTCAATGTTTTTGGTATTTTTGGAATTTTCTCTTTACATTCTGAATCTTTAACCTGCAATGAGATCATACTAGCAATTAATCCAACACATGTTTTGCAGTTTTGAGAATAGACATTTGAATTGTGAAGTAATTGAGTGATGAATTGTTGAACAAATCAATTAGCTCGAAGTGACACACTTACTTTTTCTATTCTTGATGATCAATTAGGTTGATTAAGAATAAGTTTTGAGTGACCCATACTTTGCACATTAGAAAGTTATACACCTCATCTAAATATCCTGAGAACAACTCAACACGTCAGGTCACTTACTATCATAAACAGTGTGGAATTTGGGTTTTATTTGGATTTGGTCCACTTTGGGACTTCTTTTGAATTCCTTTTTGGAATTTTTCTTTTTCCTATTGTTCCCCTTGGGAATCTTCTGAATTCCATTTTGGAATTTGATTGGTGACGGTCCATATTTGGGACTCTTTTTGTTCCATTTTGGAATCTTTTGCTGCATCTTGAAGCTCAAAAGAGACTTCGTGTGAGACTTCAGGTCTGTGGGTACCACAACAAAGAAGCTCCCGATGCGGTTCATCACACTGAATAGATTGCATCATTACCCGATGTATATCGTTGCGTCACAAGATATCTATTTGATTTGTATAAACGTTTCACATGCACTAAGACGTTTCAACCACAATGACTCATTAGAATTTAGTTAAATCATCAAAGAATATACTTGTTCAGTATAATTGTCTGAGCCGTCTCGCACATCAATTTTCACGCTTCAGTCTTTATTGTTTAAAAATGATGTGTCGAATAACTCTAGTGTACTATCATTTCTCATGTACGTGCAAGTAGATTCAACATATTTTTGGATTTTTCTGATTTTATCATTTTTTTTATTTTTTATTTTAATAATGATTTCTCCCCCTAAACTTTTAAATTTCTACGAAAATTGAAAGTTTAAAGAAAAGAAAATGGCAGATATGTTATCAATGTATGAAGAGTGCATGCAATATACTTAATCTAAACAGACGAAATGAAACATCGGTTGTTTCTTGCACTGCCATCATTGTTTGATTTTTGAAAATGTTTTTTTTTATATTTAAATTCCTGCAATGATTCCTTTTTGTTTCCAACTCCATTTGGCGTCAGTTGCATCGAAGACATCATGAACAAGATTCGGTATCTTGTCATGATAAGGGATCAGCCACGGTCTTCTTTTCTTTGTTTGACCGGCCTCCATAACTGTCCCTAACACACTAACAAATCAGTTAGAGGTAATGACCCAAACCATTTCGGTTTTGGGTCGTCCAAATTCATCAACATAAGAGATATTCTCATAAGTGCAAGGAATACCTTCAGGTGGTGGTTCTGATGATACAATGTAATTTGTACCTTCATCTTCTTTCATGGATTGTTTGTCAAAAGAGTAATTATAGTCATTTTCAAACAAATTGTTAATTTCATTTAAAAACAGGTTTTGTTGACTATATTTCTTATTCAAAGATTGATTCACTATTGGAATCATTTTATCATTTAAATCATGATTTCTCTTTTTTTTTTGACAAACTTTGGTGTCCATGAATCATTGACATGTTGATTTACATCAAACAAATGTCTATGATTAGATCTTTTAAAGTTAGAAACGTACCTGGAAGGGTATGCACATGATGAACTTCTTTGGACTGACCTTCTCGGCTTGTAGTAGCACTCGGATGTGTTGTGATTGACCATGTCACAAATAGAGCAATACTTGTTGTAGTAACATTCCATAGTGTCGTGGTTGTACATCTGACAGTTGGTGCAGTACTTGTTGTAGTAGCACTCTGACGTCTTGTGATTGTACATCTCACAAATCTCGCAGTACTTCTGATGAGCCTTGAAGGGAGACTTCTTTCCTTTCTTCTGAGAAGTCTTTGCTGTTGAAGATTGTTGTTTCTGAGAAGCTTTGACCTCTGAATCTTGTTGAATCTTTCTTGAAGGAGCTGGAGTCTTGAACTTGTCACCTTGACTGTAAATACAATCTGAGATATGATGAGTTTCAGAGTCACAGATTAAACAGTATACGTCACTGTTTGAATCACTCGGGGATTCGGAATCTTGAGACTTTGAAGTAGAAGGAGTCTGTGGTGTAGAATCAGATGAAGCGCCCTTTGTCTTGTTCTTCTTGGCTTTGCTCTTCTTTCTTCTAACCTTCTTCTTCTTCTTCGACTGAAACTCTTGTGTCTTTTCTTCTTCAGAAGATAGTGATCCAACAATTCCGGTTGGCACTAATCCTTCTCTTTCTTGTTCGGATGACTTTGCTTTTTCAGCTTCTTCTTTGATAAGCACAAGATCAGATTGTGATCTGTTCAGTTTGTCAGTAAGCTCCATGAGTTGTACATTCAGATTATGCTTTTCGATAAGCATTGAATCAACATTCTGTGTAAGAGATTTGAGTCTATCTTCACACAATTGGTGATCTTTTTGTAGACTTGCGTGTTTCTCTTGTTCTTCTTGCAATTGGGTATTCAGAATGTTGTTCTCTGAATTAAACATCTCAGACAGTTTCTTCAACTTTGTAATCTCTTCTTGCAAATCTTTGATCACACTGGATGAGTGTTCATTTGATTTTGCAGCTTCATTCTTGACATTCATTGCTTCTCTTTCACTTTTATTGAGTGACTCTTCGAGAGATGTGATTCTTTGATCAGATATTTTGTGTTGTTCTTGGAGATTCTTGTGCCTTTTCTCTTCATCCTGGAATTTATCCCAAATCCTGTAAGAATATGTTCTGTAGTGTTCACATTGTTGAAAACATTCTTTGGTGCACATCTTTTCTCTTACATTGACAGGCATTTCAACAAATGAACTCTGAACATCTTTCTCGGATTCCTTTTCAGACATCAATTTCTCCATTTCTGATTTCAATTGAGCAATTGTCTCATCTTGCTTTGCAATGGTTTCTGACAAGTTGCTAATTTCTTCATCTTTCTTTTCAATCTCTTGAATGGAAACAACATCATTGTTTTCACTCCAATCATATTCTTCTTCATCTTCCTGATTGTCATGAGAATTTGTTTGACTCACAAGAGCGAGTTTTGTGCGTTCATGAAAGTCTCTTCTCTTTTGATCACAAGCTTTGGCTACTTGAAGATATGTTGTTTCAAACATATGATTGAATTCTGTAATAAATTTATTGATATCTTCTCTTTTATTTTCTTCTCGGATCACGGTTAACATGCCCGTTGACATTTTTCTTGAATTTTCAAAGTCATTTTGATGATTGTTCTGGGAAGTCATGGTGGCTAAAAATGACTAATTTGAAATTTTGGAAAAATGAATTTTTCGATTTTCCAGACTCACCCGGCTAAAAATGAATTTTGAAATTTTGGAAGTCATTATTGATATCTTTTCTTTTTTTTTTTTTTTTTTTTTTTTTTTTTTTTTTTACTGACGGGTCACTGTTGGGACGGGTCAACAACTTGGGACGGCTGAACAAAGCTTCACCCGGCTGAACAGTCCTTCACCCGGCTGAACAGTGTCTTCACCCGGCTGAACAGTGTCTTCACCCGGCTGAACAGTGTTTCACCCGGCTGAACAGTGTCTTTACCCTGCTGAACAGTGTCTTCACCCGGCTGAACAGTGTTTCACCCGGCTGAACAGTGTTTACACGGCTGAACAGTGTTTTTCTTCCTTTTCACCCGGCTGAACAGTGTTTTTCTTCTTTCACCCGGCTAAACAGTGTTTTTCTTCTTTCACCCGGCTAAACAGTGATTTCTTCTGCTTCACCCGACGAAAACTTGACACGGCTGAATAGTGTATCACCCGGCTGAAACCTTCTTCAAATCTTCATATCAGATTGACTTTTCAAAGTCAAAATTGTGATGAACACAAGATCAATTCTTCAATTTTTGATGTTTTTGTTCAATTCAAAACTTGTATTAGCTGAGGAATGATGTTTCTAACAATCCTTCAAAGTTTTTCTACCTTGAATCAGGCTAAATCTCACTCAGATCTGAATTTTTGTGATGAACACAACTAGTGGGTTTTGACAAAAATGACAAAATATGGATTGAAATCAACAAATCAGTGATGTTTGATCATGAACGAAGCTTAGGATAGTGATTTCTAACATATCTCAATCATCAATTTCTCAATATCATCAACAAATTCCAGATTTCAAAATTGAGCAGTGAATATGACGAACATGAACTTTTTCTTCAAAAACACAATCAAATCTTCACCAATTGATCTCAAACTTTGCAGTTCTTTACACAAACATGAATCAAAGCTAATGGTAGCTAAAATTCCATCAATAACAACAACAATCAAAGATCACCCAACAGCTCTGATACCAATTGATAGTGTCGAGACGAACCGAGCTTGGATCTAGATCTGAGATTGTTTGGTGATGTTGTTTGCAATCAGTGATGCGGAAACTCACTGATCACGTATTGATGCTTGAATGTTCATGAAGATCAATGCAAAGTATGATGAAGATTATGATAATATGAATAGGTGAATTGTATTAGATCAATAGAGAGGTTACAAAATGATATGGAATGAAATGTAGGCCACTCTTTTAACAAATGACCTAGGTGATGGTATTTATAGTCCATACCATTCACCTTACAATGTAACCTAAAACACGTGCAGTTAAGCACAAACGTGCATTTAAGCACGAAACGATTACACAAATATTCTAAGACAAATACAAATAATGAACGTCTTCACCCGCGCTTGCTCGTGATGATGCTCGATATCTTCACTCGCTTATATTTGGAAAGTGACATCTTCAAATAACCCCAACATTGTTTACATGGAAAGACCCCAAATCTGGCTCATGCAAGCCTAATGAAACCCTAATTGCCATTTACTATTTATAGCCTAATGACACTTTGGACTAATGACAATTAGGACCCTAGACTTAGACTAAAACATGGAAATGGAAATTAATACAAATAAAAAGCTAAAACATGTCTAAAACTAGATTAAATATATTTTGTTGACACAAAATATATTTATTACATTAACGATCCTAGACATAAAATAACTTCAACGTCTTGACTCGGTTCTTCGTCTCTAACGCACCATTTGACTTTTTACGTTGACTTTGACCGGACGTTGACTTTTGTTGACTTTGACTGTGTTGATAATATTAGACTACAATTCAGGTCCAACAATACTCCCCCATAGTCTATTATTATCAACGTCTTTCATTGTGTTCAGCACCGATAAGTCAGATTATGTTGCTGAAGATCCTTAATCTCACAAGCTCCCCCATATTGTATGCTCCCCCATTTTGCGTGCATCATTTCGTAAAATCTGGACTGCTTTCCAACTATCTTTTCTTGAATGCTTCAGAAGATGTAGGAGGAGGTTCCTAGCTCGGTATCTTCTGTAAACTTTGAGGAATAGGCTCTCTGGTCAGATGTTTTGCTCAACTGATGATCGACCATCATTTGTAGCAAATATCTGTAACACAATCACAAACAAATTCTCGAGATTTCTCATTAGATCATTTCATTAGACAAAGTAAACCCGTGTCCGTTTATGTGTGCAATTTCCCGTGAAATGCATGTGAAAATGATAACATTTTAATAGCATAATATGGAAGACTTGAAAATAATTTGAAATGAAAATCTTTTTGGATTTTTTTTTAAAAGGAAAAAATAAAAAATAAAATCTAACGACCTCATTTTTTTTGTTTTGTTTTGTTTTGTTTTTTAATTAAAAAATTAAAAATTCGAAAATGAGAGGACGAGACCGACAAGATCACAAATATTTTAGACAAAGAGAACACATCCCATAAGGTGCACACGACCAACAAGACTCAAGAACCCAAACATAAAATAAGGATAATAAAAGAAATTTTCATGAAGAATATCAGATAATGCGTTTCGAGCGACCATCCGGAGAAACAAAGACTTGGCTAGATTGTCAATATGTTTGTCCATTTAAACCCATGCCTTGTTCCTTTTAACAAACAATTTGTGACGATCTTATCATGTTTTTGGTTCGATTTGAAGAAACTCTGGCAAATCGGTTTCCACAGACATTCAGCAAAGTAACTTGTTTTGACCTCAGGACATATTGAGTTTAGATGATTCAGCAAGATTTTTGTAATTGTAAAGGAACATAGACCCAGATCAAGTGATCAAGGTGAATGTATTTCGGGGGTGAGGTGGAGTTTAGGTTTAATAAAAGACACATCAAACAATGAACATGATGTATAAACATTTTTTTGATCTTTTCATTTTATGGGTTTTACAGATGATCAGAGCTCCAGGTCTATACTGACGTATAACAGAGGAGATGATTATCTGTACGTGCTGATGAGAGCTTCAGGTCTATATTTACATATAACAGAGAAGATCATCACTCCAGGTCAATGCTTCCGCATAGCAGAGGAGATTAACACGAGAACAAAAAATTCTGAAGAGCTAACGAGAAGCGTCATTCAGGGCTGCGGCTAAGGGTTATTTGGGAAAAATCAAGCACGAATCAAATACTCTCAGCCCATTTTTGTCAAAACTTATCACTTTGTGCAAGCCGAATTTCTGTGAAAATGATCCTTGTCACCGAGCTCTTATTGAAATTTAGTTTGATCACAGATTTGTTGTTTACTTGTATTCCAGCTGAGCCTATTGACATATCATCACACAAATCAATATCCTCCTTCAGAAGCTTTCTATACAAACCTGAAACCTTCAAAAGACACAAAATATTTACATATAACAAAGAAAATTTTGGACAAATGATATTCAGTGCATTTTCATTTGTGATATTACTCCCCCAAAATTTCTATTTCAGCACAAAATTGAAATTTTCAAAAGACTCAAGAGCTACCTCAAAAGGATGTGAAAAACTTGATCAAAAATACAAGTAAAAATGTTAGGTTCCCCTAATTTTTTTTTAACTTTTTTTTAAACTATCTACAATATATAAAATAGAAGTTACCAAAGAAACGCCTTTCTTATTACCCTCTTAAAAGTTAATAAATGAGTTATCAAGAAAAATGCAGTGGCTGTGAAAATGGATATGTGAAAATCAAGGAAAGATCCAGAATGTGGATAAGATACCAAAACCATGACCTGTTTGTTCCGCCTCAAATTTGAATAAGGAACATTTTCTGTCGGTAAACTGGATTACTAACAGTCCCCCTGAAATATTCCTGCACTCATCAACAGATTAGTTAGAAAGGGGAACCCAGGCCATCGTAGTCCTGGGCGTTCCATTTTCATTAGTGTAAGACACCTGTCTATGCACACAACCTGTTCTTGTATCACTTATCTTTTGCTCTTTCTTTTTAATTTGCCAAATTTGTTTAGGTTCAAACATGTTCGATTTGAAGTAATTAAATTCGGAATTCATTTTATGTTTAAGTCCCGAGGAAAAAGATTTTGGTTTGATGATGTGGTCACATTCATCTTTGAATCATGTGAAACCGGCTTCACATGAGATGGTAGGGAGAATGTTCGTCATCCGACCACTCAAAGATGTATGATTATTAACTTGAAAATCAAAGAAACAAACCTGTTTACCTTTACCATGTGGAGGATTCTTTCTGGACTCTGATCCGGAGAAGCAATTTGTTTTGCCTTTACCGTCCGAAGCATGTCCCTATGGGCATTTCTTGACCACATGATCATCCTTTCCACACTTGAAACAAGCCTTGAATGGCTTTTGAAGCTTGACTGGCTCATGTGAAGCTGCTGGGGGTGGAGCTTTCTTTGAACATGATGCGACTTGTTGGAGGACTTGTGGCTTCTTATGTGGAGCAGTGAAAGTGGAACACACTTGTGACTTCTTTTGTTGAGTTGTGGTTTGTCGGATGGGAGATGAGATCTTCACTTGCTTGTTCTCAAGTCTTTTACAAACTTTAGATAGGATGGACAGAGGTGAAGGATTCTTCTTTTGAGCTTTTGAGGGATGACCGACTTGTTTTGCAGCTGGGACTGAGATCCGGATTTGACTTGATTTAGGTTTTGGAAGCATTTCAGATTTGACAGTTGCAGATGACATCTTGATCTTTGAATCTCCGAGACTCTCCTTTGTCTTTGATTCATCATCTAAACTTGTCCAGTCTTCAATAAGTACCTCTGGTTCAAACGGATCTTGATTGATGGGAATTGAGTGTGTAGATGTAGTTGCAGCTTGATGATTAGTTGATTCTTGAATTAACTCTTCCTTCTCACTCATGACGGGCTCAAACGTAGGAATTTCACCTGCTTTAAACTTATCAAAGAAATTAGAAGTAACAACCGTTACAGGATTAGAAACAACAGGAACCGAGCAATCATTAGCTTGACTGTCAGTACCCGTTTTACTATATCCCATACCAGTCGAAGAATCATAATCATCTCGCACCTCCTTCAGATTAACTCCCTCTAAACCTGCATGCAAACTGTTAGATTCTTGTTCAAACAAATCATTTTTAGGATGGGGTTTTGGTGTAGGTGAATAACACAAAGTGAATGGAGGCGGAAAAACCGTCTGAACCTCTGTGTCATACCCAACCCCATCTTTCACCCTAGCCCCCCCTTTGTTTTGAAGTAAGTTCATTCATTTTCATACTAGCAACAGACCACTTGTCAAGTTTGGTTTGAAGTTTTATGGATTCAAATTGTGCTAATAGGAGTCTTTCACTTAACAGATTTATTTCGACATTTCTTTCATAAAGATTTCTTTTCAAAAGATCATATTCAGCTAAGGCTTCATTGAGTTTTATCAAAAAAGAAACTTCATTCTTTTTAAGTTCAGTATTTATGGTGGTTAATTCAGCTTGATTTGTTAACAAAAGTCTATTAGCTTTATACACACCAAAAAGACTAACTCTGCATGCAGATGAACACATGTCTTGAACTGTCTCATAAGAAAGTCCCATAATGACTTTTTCAACAGCAAGGGCTTTGTCGCAGTTGCATACCCTTGTGTTTCTTTTGCGTTCCTCTTCTTTTGCCTTCAGCATCTCTTCATTCTCAGCTCTCTTCTTTTCTTCATCATCTTTCAAACTTTCTTCACATTCCTCTTCACATTTACTCTTTATTTTTTGAACATCCACAATCTTTGTCATTAATACATAATTGATTTGACTATGAACCTCTCCAATCTCAATCTTATCATAATTACACACATTTCTCCCAGTCCTCTCCATAAACCGACGTGCTCTAACAGTTAATGAATTTATTTGCCATTTTAAATCCTCTTCTTCCATATCATCATCATAACTAAACTTGCAACTTATTTTCTTTCACAGTCTCCTCGATTTCAGCAGGCGAATCGGAATCGGTTACCATCGATTTCAATTTTTTCATCATCGTAAACGGTTTGTAATCAGATTTGCTAATCATAGATGAAATGAGAGCAACATTCGGTGTGTTGGTTTGTGGTTGGATCATTGCTTCAAAAAATTCCTTTCTTTTAATATCCAACTCAAAAGATTTCAACTTGTCGATGACATCCAACAGCTTGTAATCTGAAAACATTTTCTCTTTCTTAAGATTTTTAACATAAAAACTCCATTCTGGTGGAAGAGATTCAAAAAGCCTTTGAATTTGTTCATAATTTGTGAGTTCATGATCATGCTTCTTTAGGTTACTTGCCACCATCACAAATCGATCGAGAACCACGGGTATCCTTTCATTCTTTAAAACTGCAAAAATTATCAAACCGGCTTTGTGCCATTGTGAGATCATCAGATTTAAAGGAGTTAAAAAGTTCTGCATAATCCATTTTTTTTTAAATTTTAAAAATTTTGCAATTAAATCCCGCTCTTGAAAAATAATATTTTTTTTAAAAAAATTAAATTTCCCAATATTAATTTTCCCAAAAACTAAGAATATTTCTCCCCCGGGAAAATTACTTTTTCGTTTCACCGAAACACCTCAAAGAACTTTCGGTTCAAACAACTCGGGCCAAAGAAATTTTTTTTTGAAATTACCTGGCCAACAAACAAAAATATTTTCCTCTCAGCTGACCAAAATTAAGCCCAAAGAATAAGAATAATAATACCGGGCCATTTTGACAAAAATATTTTGGTCTCAACTGACAAAACTTTGGCCCAAAGATTAACAATAATAATACCCGGCTAGGAAAAATACTTTTGACTCACTCAACCAAATTTAGGCCCAAAAGATAACAATAAAAACAACTCGGCCAAAAGACGTCACTTTTTCAAATTTTGATGACAACTTGAACGAGAACGTCCATAAAATTTTTAACATTAATACCCGGCGTCTATAAAATTTGTTAAATTATAACTCGGCTCAAAACTCTTATGTAAATGTTTCAATCAAATAAAATTTTGGCAGCCCACTTTGTAGTCATATGACGCATTCTTTTTTAAATAAAATGCACAGGCCCTTTTCAAAATCCCCTTGGTCAATGATCCCTTAAAAGCACAAAATCTAATCCTAATTTTTTTTTAAAGAATCATCAGCTGCTCCATGCCTTCACTTCACTTTCAAAAGTACAATATCAACTTGCTCTCTTTATACAACAATCACTCAACATCAACTACACAAACAATGAACTTTCTCTCTCTCTCTCTCTACGTAATTCTCACTCTCTACACTCTCTCTACATAACCTAACACACACAAGAAATTTTCAACAAACATTAACAACTTCAACAACTCAGCTTTCTCTCTCGATCTCTCTCTCAAACAACACAGCAACATCAACAACTCAGCATCAACAAAAACCTCTCGGTCGATCTCTCTTAGAACATTATCAACACCTACTTTCTTCACAACACAAACACAACAAAACAAGATCTCCTTTCTCTTGTTTCCGTCTCTGTTCAAAACACACCTTTTTCTTTGTTTCAGTTTTTAACCACATACACAAACATCAACGAACAACATCAACACACACACATGAACTCGATAACATGATGCTGCTTCGTCTTGTTCGGTCTCAAGATCACACACACGCGCACACTAGATCTGTTACAATTTCTTGTTCTTCAAACACAAACATCAACACATCTTCTATTCTCTCTTTCGTCCGAGCACATACACAGAAGAACACACATCAGCTCAACATCTCTCTCGTCCGAACACACACACACATCCTTCCTCTTTCAGCTGAAACAACCTTTCACCACGAACGAAACACACATCTTCTTCTTCTTCTTTCTTTCTCTTTTTTTTGTTTGTTCGAAGCAGGTAGCAAAATGAGGGGGGTTGGTTGAAGCGGTATTGAATGGTGGTTGGTTTGGGTTAAATAAACTTAAAAAGGTTATGGGTATGGTTGATGTCAACGGATTTGTGGTTATGGGTCGGGTCAAAACTTAGGGTTTCGGGTTAGGGTAAGGATGTAGTTCGGGTTTGGGTTTTGATGTATGGATCTAAGGTTTGGGTGTTGGATCAGGTTATGGATATGGTCGGGTTATGGGTTTAAGTCAGCGATTTTTATATTTTTTTTGTTCTAGATCCGAGTGAGGTTTGGAATGGGTTGTGTTAAATGGTTTTAGTGAGGTTTGGGTGGGATTTTGATTTGGTTATATTGTTGGTTTGGTTTTGTGTTTTAGGTTAAAGGGTTCTAAATGAAATGGGTTAAGGTTTAAGATGGTTTGGCTAATGAAATGGTTTGTAGATCTTGTAACGCCCGTCTTTCGAAAAGCACTACAGTTGGCATTCATAAGCATAAAACAACCATAGTTTAAATAAAATCATAAATTTGCAGCGGAATACATGTGAAAATATCATTACATCTTCATAATTGTCTTAACTACTTCCTTTTAAACATTACAAAAGATAAATTTGATCCTAAAGGTGTTTTCTTCAATGCCAGTCTTCAACAAGTCCCTAGCTCTCACCAAGCAGCTCCCTAAGTCTTCAAACCTGCACATCAATCTAACATGCATACAAAAGTCAGCTACGCTGAGTGAGTTCTAGTTTTATAACATCATTAGAAACATTCCATTATCATTCATGTAATACACGTAAATTGCATCATCATACCGTACGTCACATTCGTATGACACACAATCATAATATCTTTATTTGTTAGTAAGTCATCATCGTATCCTCTTTGGTCATAAGAGACCCATTCTGCAGTCTTAACTGGTTTTATATGATCCCTAGTAGGATTCTTGACTGGTTTTATATGATCCCCAGTAGGATGCTTGACTGGTTTTATATGATCCCCAGTAGGATGCTTGACTGGTTTTATATGATCCCCAGTAGGATGCTTGTCTTCCGTTAAGGCATACATTAGTTTATATAATTATATATTTATATATATACAAGTATTTAATTACTTGTTCTTACATTATCATCATACATCACGTAATAAAGTCCAACAGTCCAGGAAACATCTCGGTATGCATGTTAGCCTCAAAAATGTGTTTGAAACGGAAGTGAGGTCTAGAACTCACCTGATTTCTTAAGTGATCTTGCTCATTCAGTCAAGGTTAAGGTAGTGGTTTTGGTGCACGATCTGCATTTAAGTTATTATGAAAAATCGTCATTTCTTTCTTAGTGTCGCACGCAGTGTCGCGGACAGTGTCGCAGGTAGTGTCGCAGGTAGTCTCGCATAGACGAACCACAGTGTCGCATGCTACATAAGCAGCACCTTCACTTGCAGTGTCGCAAGGCTCTTGCCCAACTTTCGTTGGGACTTAAACTACTGTCGCAAGCACACCCGACACTCGTCCAGGAGACAAGTTTTACCCTTAGTGTCGCAAGATGAACACTAGTGTCGCAGGATGAACACTAGTGTCGCAGAACGCTGTAACAGCTCGTTTTTCAACCCAAAATCCTTGTTTTTCATCCAAATCTCAAACTTTTTACGTCCAAAACCTTGGTTTATCATTCATATGACTAGATCTAAGCATTTTCCATGTTTTTATCCATAAAAATGCAACCTTTATTGATTTCTTTGAAACTTTTGAAAAACTTAAAAACTCCATAAAAGACCAGATTCGTTTGGTGTTATGAAAACATGTTTTAGGGGATGATTCTTACCTTGATTACCAGTAGTTTAACACCTTTTTCCTTCAGATTAACACTTGGATTACCAAAAATCTTGGTTTTCTTCTTCTTTGCCCTTTTCTTTCAAAAACAAGGGTTTTGTGTGTGTGTTGTGTTGTGATGGTGGAGAATGTGAATGGTGGCTGGAAAATGTTGTTTAAGTAGTAGGGTTTCCATAATGGGGTAGGGTTTTAGGTGGGCTTGGGCTTTAATTAGGTGTTTAGGCTATTTTTGGTAAATTGCTTAACTAATCCACTTACCATTTTGGGCCTAATTCATTCTTTCACCCTTAACGGCCCATAATTACATCGTTAGCATATCGTATTTCGTAAACGTCACGCATCATTTTAATCATAATCTTTTAAATATGCATTCATATAATCATAGACATGTAAATAAGTCCTATCATAAAAATCGGGGTGTTACAGATCTGTTGGTTTTGGTCGAGGATGGCGTTGGTTTTGCACAGATCTGTGCTAGTGTCGCACAGATCTATAATAATGGTTTTGTTTTCAGGTACAAAAGTGTAACAAGATATAGTTTCGCAAAAAAAATCACGGTAGTGTCGCAAGGTAGAGTCACACTGATTTTGAACTTTCGTTCAGATGTGGTCTAGTGTCGCAAAATGGAGATTTCAAGCCCAAAAAAAACACCAAGAACACACACACAAGTGTGTGTGAGACATAACACTCAGATCTGAAAATTTTCTTCTATTTTCTTGCAGATCTAAGGTTGTAGATCACAAATATGTTGTTAAAATCATTAGATCTGTTGATTGTTGATGTGGATCTGATGATTTTGAACACAGATCTGGTTTATCTCTCTAAAAACCCATCAGATCCGTTTTCTCTCTCTAAAACTCTTCTTCTATTTCTTCACAAATTTCTAAAATCAGCAACAAAAGATTCAAAAGTGGATCTCAATTAGGCTCTGATACCATATTGTTGATCCCAATATCAGATTTGAATCATTAATTTGTGAAGAATTTGGATCAAAATGACATAAAATTGATGAACAATGATGAACACTAATAAAATCCTCTCTTTGATCTATATTGATTTGTACCAGATGTTGTTTACATGGAAAGACCCCAAATCTGGCTCATGCAAGCCTAATGAAACCCTAATTGCCAATTACTATTTATAGCCTAATGACACTTTGGACTAATGACAATTAGGACCCTAGATTTAGACTAAAACATAGAAATGGAAGAAGCTAAAACATGTCTAAAACTAGATTAAATATATTTTGTTGACACAAAATATATTTATTACATTAACGATCCTAGACATAAAATAACTTCAACGTCTTGACTCGGTTCTTCGTCTCTAACGCACCATTTGACTTTTTATGTTGACTTTGACCGGATGTTGACTTTTGTTGACTTTGACTGTGTTGATAATATTAGACTACAATTCAGGTCCAACAGTTTATTTCTTTTTTTTTTAATAAAACAAGATCACCTCACCTAAGGGTGTCGTATCTAAGTCGCTATCCCGGAGGTAGAGCACATGAGGTCTTGGATCACTTGCCTTATATTTTTCATTTTTTTTTGCATTTGAATTGGCTCTTTGAGCTCTTTTATTTAGCAGCTACTTTGAGCGCTTTTCAGTACTATACCCGGTGGACATTTTATTTGCGGATGCGCCACTTCTTTCACAAGAAGTGTGTTATAAATCCTAAAATGGCACTACCCCTTAACCTATTTAAGTTCTAAAGCCTAAAATGGTGCCTAATTTAATTTAGTTAAGGCCTTCCTATTCCTCCTAAGATGAACACCCACGAGATTCACGACAAATTAACTTTCTATTACTATACTTAGGGAAACCATCTCCGCTAATTGGGTTAGCAAAAGTTTATCCACATTCATCTTTGTTTCAAAAACCACAACTCATTTGAAAACCAAAAATAGTTCACTATCATTTTCTATTTCAAGTGCACAACTTAAACAAAGACATTTTCAGTTTTTTCAATTTTTTTAGATTTTTTAAGACACTATATGACTCAAAATAGACAAACTGTAACACCGCGATTATTATGATAGGACTTCTTTACGTGCTTATGCTTATATGAATGTGCAATTAAATGATTATGATTAAAATGATGTATGACGTTTACGATATATGTTATGTTTATGATAAATATGCTGATTATGATATATACGATGGAGCATGAAAATGATTATAAATATACGAGAATGTAAAACGTAATGACTAATTACTCAGTAATTAGAAAAGGGAAGGATTAACGAAGAGGTTATGATGTAATTATGGGTCATTAAGGGTAAAAGAATGAATTAGGCCCAAAATGGTAAGTGGATTAATTAAGAGACTTTCCTAAAATAGCCTAATTACCTAGTTAAGGCCCAAAGCCCACCTAAAACCCTACCCCAAACATGGAAACCCTACTATTTAAACAACATTCCAGCCACCATCCTCACTTCACCATCTCAACAACACACACACAAACCCTAAACACCATTTTTGAAGAAAACTAAGCTAGAAGGAAGAAAAACCGAGATTTTGTAAATCCAAGTGTTGATTTGAAGTTTAAAGGTGTTAAACAACAGGTAATCCAGGTGAAATCATCCTCTAAAACACGTTTTCATAACACAAAACGAATCTAGCCATTAATGGAGTTTTTATGGTTTTCAAAGGTTTCAAAAAAAATCAATAAAGTTGCATTTTTATGTTTAAAATCATGGAAAAAGCTTAGATTTGGTCATATAAATGATAAAACAAGGTTTTGGATGTAAAAAGTTTGAGATTTGGTTGAAAAATGAAGATTTTGGGCAAAAACCGAGCTGAAACCCTGTTTTGCGAAACTGTTGTTCATCTTGCGACACTGTAGTGTCACCTGGGTGACACTGTAGTGTCACCCATGCGACACTGTAGTGTCTCATGTGTCTGAAATCTGAAGTTGTGTGTCTGAGTGTGCATAAGTCCCAACGAAAGTTGGGCATGAGCCATGCGAAACTGCATGAGACACTAGCTGCGACACTAGCTACGACACTAGCAGCGACACTAGCTGCGACACTAATAAAAAAATGACGATTTTCTATAATAACTTAAATGCAGATCGTGCACCATTACCACTACCTTAACCTGGTCCAAACAAGCAAAGATCACTTAAGAATCAGGTGAGTTCTAGACCTCACTTTCATTTCAAATAAAATTTTGAGGCTAGCATGCATACCGAGATGTTTCCTGGACTGTTGGACTTTATTATGTGATGTATGATGATGATATATGAACGAATGATTGAATACTTGTATATATATATAGAAATACATAAACGAACGTATGCCCTAGCGGAAGTCAAGAATCCTACTGGGATTATATGAAACCAGTCAAGAATCCTACTGGGGATCATATAAAACCAGCCAAGAATTCTACTGGGGATTATATGAAACCAGTCAAGCATCCTACTAGGGATCATATAAAACCAGTCAAGAATCCTACTGGGATCATATAAAACCAGCAAAGAATCCTACTGGGGATCATATAAAACCAGTCAAGCATACTACTAGGGATCATATAAAACCAGCTAAGAATCCTACTGGGGATCACATAAAACCAGTTAAGAACCGCAGAATGGGTCTCTTATGACCAAAGAGGATACGATGATGACTTAATTCAAAGACAAAGATAATATGTTACGTATTATACGAATGTGATGTCTAATACGACGATGCTGTTTACATGTATTACATGGATGTTATGGAAAGTTTCTAAAATGTTATAAAACTAGAACTCACTCAGCGTAGCTGACTTTTGTATGCATGTTAGATTGATGTGCAGGTTTGAAGACTTAGGGAGCTGCTTGGCGAGAGCTAGGGACTTGTTGAAGACTGGCATTGAAGAAAACACATTTAGGATCAATTTTATCTTTTGTAATGTTTAAAAAAAGTAGTTAAGACAATTATGAAGATGTAATGATGTTTTCACATGTATTCCGCTGCAAATTTTAGATTTTATTTAAATTATGGTTGTTTTTGTGCTTACGAATGCCAACTGTGGTGCTTGTCGAAAGACGGGCGTTACAAGTTGGTATCAGAGCCAAAGTTTAAGAGAAAATGGGTAAAATGTTTTCAAAAGAAAAAAAAAACTAATTATACTTAAACTGAAAATGGGACCGAAGTAAGAATGTCAGTCTGCTAGCTCCATGCCAAGAGGTAAAGATTGAACAACAACGAGCTGTATATGACATGTTTATACAACTGAAAATGAAAAAAGTCATTTATCTTATATTGATGTAAATAGTAATGATGATGTAACGTGACGATGAACTGTGCTTGTAGGCAATAGGACAGTAATTGAGATGCCTGTAGAAATTTAGTGTGTTACGAACAGGTATTAGGAATGTAGAGGAATATGTCTAGTGCCTATACATGTGACGTGCTCTATATGTGCTCTTGTATACTTTATGTGAACTAGACTAGGTTCGAATACTGATGAGACTCAGGAGGGGTATGTTTAGAACGTGAGCAGTAAAGTAAATAGTTAATTACAGCTGGCCACTGTCATTAGAAACTTACAGTACTTATCACGTCCTGAATTGCTCCGACTGACGAACGTGAGTGTTTGAATCTTATAGGAAGTAAGAAATGGCACCCAAGAGAGTAACTAGAAGCTCTGCCAAGGCTGCTAATGCTAAGGCAACCAATGCCCCAGAAGGGAAGCGTGGAAGAAAGCCCACAAGGAAGAATGTTGAGATCGATCCCGAAATTGAAGCTGAAGTTACACCGGCCTCTAAGCTCGGACAGAATTTGAAGGACGCCATTGCACACGAAGTGCACCAGGTCCTGACTAACGTTATGCCTACGTATCTGAAGGAAACGATGAAAGAAATGAAGAAGGCTGAAAGGAACAAACCTGCTAAGAAAGGTGTTGAGGGTGATGAAGGTAGGAAGTATTATAATAAGCGGGTCAAGGTTGAAGCAAAGCAGGCAATGGTGCGTAATCACAATGCGAGCGACAACTGTTCGAAGTGTGGCAAACCCCACTCCGGGGAATGCAAATGGGGGACATGGGTTTGTTATAAGTGTGGAAAGCTGGGCCATCGTGCCATAGAATGTAGAGGGATCGTAAAATGTGATAAGTGTGGGAAGTCGGGTCATGTGGCCAAGGATTGCTAGGCAGGAAAGGGAGGTGACAAGCCGAAGACTACTGCTAGGGCTTTCACCATGACAAGGAAGGAGGCAAGGAAAGAACCGGAAGTCATTTCATGTACGTTTTTCGTCAATAACATATGTGCATCTGTGTTATTTGATTCTGGTGCTAGTAAGAGTTTTGTATCTACATTGTTTTATACGGCCTTAAAAGTTCCCTCTAAAGTAGAACGGTCTTTTGAGGTAGAAACAGCTGAGGGTAAATTCATTAGAGTCGATCAAATGATAGAAGGTTGCACCATTACTCTTCTAGGGCGTAGTTTCCCTACAGATTTATGCATTATGACCTTGGGTAGTTTCGACGTGATATTGGGGATGGATTGGTTGTCCAAGTTTGATGCCAAAATAGGTTGTCGTGAAAGATTGGTTCGTTTGAAAACTCCCGATGGAAACCCATAACTGGGTATCGCGACCAGGAAAGTAAGATTCCTCGAGTGATCTCAATGATGAAAGCAAGCCGACTAATTCAACAAGGTTGCAACTCGTTTCCAGCATACGTTAAGAATGTAGAGGAGGGACTGAAGCAGTTGTCGAATGTGCCGATAGTTTGCAATTTCCCTGATGTGTTTCCCAAAGATTTTCCAGGAACACCACCCGACAGAGAGATCGAATTTCAGGTTGACCTTGTGCCTGGAGCACAGCCCATGGCGAAAGCACCATATCGTTTAGGCCCAAGGGAAATGAAGAATTGATGACGCAACTGAAGGAGTTGCTAGGCAAAGGTTTTATCCGACCAAGCACTTCTCCCCGGGGAGCGCATGTGTTGTTGGTTAAAAAAAAAGAAAGATGGAAGCATGAGAATGTGTATCAATTATAGGGAATTGAACAAGTTGACAAGAAAGAAGGTAGTATTTGATTGGGGAAAAGATCAGCAAGAAGCATTTAATAAACTAAGAAAAAGGTTAACCGAAGCCCCCGTGCTAACCTTACCTGAAGGGAATGATGATCTAGTAGTATATTCCGATGCGTCACGACAAGGTTTAGGATGCGTGCTTATGCAGCGAGGAAAAGTAATTGCCTACGCATCGAGGCAGTTGAAGGAAAATGAGATGAACTACCCGACTCATGATCTTGAGCTCGCAGCAGTCGTTTTCGCATTGAAAATATGGAGACATTATCTGTACGGAACGAAGTGTACATTGTACACCGATCATAAGAGTTTGAAGTATTTCTTTGAGAAGAAGGACCAAATAGCGGAGTCATGGAAGAGATCAGGAGGGCTCAAATAGCGGCCCTAAAGGAGGATCAGATTAAGACAGAAAGAATGGTTGGAAAGGAGATAGAACTGACCGAAAAAAAAACTTATGGTGTGAGGACGATATACGGTAGAGTTTGGGTACCCCGATTCGGGGAGATACGGAAAGATATACTTGATGAAGAACATGAGTCCCGATACTCAATCCATCCGGGAGGGACAAAGATGTACAAGGATTTGAAGAGGGATTATTGGTGGCCTAGTATAAAGAGAGAGGTAGAAGCGTATGTGAGTAATTGCCTGACTTGCCTTCAAGTCAAGGCGGAACATCAAAAACCATATGGTAAGATTCAACCATTGGAAATACCCGAGTGGAAGTGGGAGCACATCACCATGGATTTTATTACGAAGTTACCACGAACCCCTAAGGGGTATGATGCTATATGGGTAATCGTGGATAGGTTGATAAAGAGGGCTCACTTCCTACCAATCAAGGAGGCAATAAGTTCATAGAAATTAGCAGGGGTATTCATCAAAGAGGTTGTGGCAAGACATGGGATGTCGGTGTCCATTGTGTCCGACAAAGACACTCGGTTTACGTCAAAGTTTTAGAAGAAATTTCAGGAAGAGATGGGAGCGAAGCTCCATATCAGTTCAGCTTACCACCCGCAAACCGACAGGCAGTCGGAAAGACGATTCAGACGCTGGAAGATATGCTGAGAGCCTGTGTGCTCGAATTTGGTGGTAGTTGGGACAGCCATCTGCACTTAGCAGAATCCTCTTACAATAACAGTTATCACGCTAGTATAAGGATGCCGCCGAATGAATTGTTGTACGGAAGAAGATGTAGGACTCCCGTATGCTGAGGAGAAATTGACAAGAGAAAGCTCGGAATTTTGGATGTAGTCGAGGCAACAACAGAGAAGTTAGGAAAGATTAAGGAATGTATGAAGGCAGCTAAAGACAGACAAAAGTCTTATGTCAATAGAAGAAGAAAGGACATTGTGTTTCAAGTGGGGGACAGAGTCATGCTAAAAGTGTCCCCATGGAAAGGAATAATTCGATTCAGAAAAATAGGAAAGTTAAGCCCTAGGTACATCGGGCCGTTTAGAATTGTTGCACGAGTGGGAGATGTTGCTTATCGATTGGATCTCACATGTGTCGCATTTGCGTAAATGTTTAGCTGATGAAAGTATGGCAGTGCCGTATGATGATCTAGAAATTGATGAGCGGCTGAACTACGTGGAGCAGCCCGTAGCCATTTTAGATGAAAAGAAAAAAAAACGATTACGGAATAAGACCGAGAAGCAGGTAAAAGTTCAATGGAGACATAGGAGAGGTTCGGATGTTACATGGGAGTTAGAGAGCGAAATGAGAAAGAATCACCTCGCATTATTTCGTGATTAGAAGGTTTCAGGGACGAAACCTATATAAGGAGGGGAGACTTGTAACACCCCGATTATTATGATAGGACTTCTTTACGTGCTTATCCTTATATGAATGTGCATTTAAATGATTATGATTAAAATGATGTATGATGTTTACGATATATGTTATGTTTATGATAAATATGATGATTACGATATATACGATGGAGCATGAAAATGATTATAAATATACGAGAATGTAAAACGTAATGACTAATTACTCGGTAATTAGAAAAGGGAAGGATTAACGAAGAGGTTGTGATGTAATTATGGGTCATTAAGGGTAAAAGAATGAATTAGGCCCAAAATGGTAAGTGGATTAATTAAAAGGCTTTCCTAAAATAGCCTAATTACCTAGTTAAGGCCCAAAGCCCACCTAAAACCCTACCCCAAACATGGAAACCCTACTATTTAAACAACATTCCAGCCACCATCCTCACTTCACGATCTCAACAACACACACACAAACCCTAAACACCATTTTTGAAGAAAACTAAGCTAGAAGGAAGAAAAACCAAGATTTTGTAAATCCAAGTGTTGATTTGAAGTTTAAAGGTGTTAAACAACAGGTAATCCAGCTAAAATCATCCTCTATAACACGTTTTCATAACAAAAAACGAATCTAGCCATTAATGGGGTTTTTATGGTTTTCAAAGGTTTCAAAAAAAAAATCAATAAAGGTTGCATTTTTATGTTTAAAATCATGGAAAAAGCTTAGATTTGGTCATATAAATGATAAAACAAGGTTTTGGATGTAAAAAGTTTGAGATTTGGTTGAAAAATGAAGATTTTGGGCAAAAACCGCCCTGAAACCCCGTTTTGCGAAACTGCTGTTCATCTTGCGACACTGTAGTGTCACCCATTCGACACTGTAGTGTCACCTATGCGACACTGTAGTGTCTCATGTGTCTGAAATCTGAAGTTGTGTGTCTTAGTGTGTGTTGGTCCATAATGATCGTGATTTCAGTGCTTTGTTGACTTGTTTAACACAAATATGTCAAATACTTGAAGAACAAAGTATATAAAGTCCAAATAACCCAATAACAAGATCCAACACACAATCGAGGTTAATAAGCTACAATGATAAGTAGAATAAGCTCCTAGCACCTCAATAGAACGATTACACAACACAAATCAGTGAAGAATAGCTTGAGTAAAAGATGTGCAAAAGTTGTATAAATGTGAAGATAAGGTTACAATATATAGGTGTTAGGTTCGCTGATAGATTCGCTCTAGCGAATCTATCTAGCGAACCAACACAGGTTCGCTGGGCACATAGGTTCGCCCAGTCGACACCTAGATACAAAAGACATGTTGACCTGCGGGCGAATCTATAGATTCGCCCGTAGGTTCGCTAGCACTAATAACATTACAAGTCAAACAATTACAAACAAAAGTAACACCGACAAGCCGGTGGGTCCAACCTATACATAGTGACTATCAATACTCCCCCTAGGTTGGACCTCACCTGGGGAAGTCTTCTGATTAGCTCCGTCTTCATTGGCTTCAAAGATGTTCGATGAACGCTCCTGCCCTTTCTTTGATCCCGGCCATTGGGTTTGTATAATCTTCAGTTCCGGCCTCATCTTCACTTAGATTTAGCATTGAGTCTACAAACTCAGCATCTGCGACCTCTGTATCAGGCTCAAGTTGAACTATCGGATCCGCCTGAATCTCTGCAGTTGGCTCCTCGCTTGCAACCTCCAAGTCAATCACTTCTACAGGTTTCTCAAACCTCTGTTCAATAGATCGATCAAGCTGTCTTGTCAGATCATCCATGTCCATTTTCAGCTCATCCGTCCTCCTCAATCTTTCATTTACAGCTTCAAGCTCAGCACGAATTCCCCGGGCTTTATTTGCGACCTTTACGAACAGGTTCGCTTCAGCAGCAGTGTCATCTCCAGCCCCGTGCTTAATTCTGTTCTCACACAAAACCTTTAAATCCTCATCACAGAAGGAGAAGACCTCCATTGGATCAAATAGACGGATTTCTGGACGGTCATCTCCTTTAAGTCTGATAACAGCTTCACCCGTACTGTTATCGTAGAACCATTTAAGAAACTCCTGCAGTCGGGGTGGCTGTGTGTCAGGGACCTTGACCCTTGTCATCACTTTGGGTGCAGCAATCTTCAAAACAATTTTCCCTTTCCACGATACCCAATGTTTGTCCACCTTCTGCCTCATTCTCCTAGGCTTTTGATATCCAAACTCAACAAAATTAGACTTGGCAGCCTCCTGAATAGCAGCTTCGAACGCGCAAGCCCTGCCACTATCTTCTTTCCCAAGTAGTGGTAGCTCTGCCAGTCTCCTCAAATCCCATCTAGGAAAGGTGGCGAAGTGCTTTCGGTTCTTGACGTATGTGATGTCACCACCCCTCCTTTTAATCATATACGCATCCACCAAACAGTTGTATTTCCACGCAATGATCTGTCTATCTTGCTGTTTGGTGTTGGGTTCGTCAAGATGTTGGAATATTGGCACCTCAGGCACCACAGCTTCTTCTTTCCTGAACCATTCGGATTTGTCAAGCTCAGCGTGTTCAAATTGGTAACTCATTCCCTTTTCTTCCACTTTGTATGCCTCCGGCTCATCCTCAATATCCTCCTCACTTTCAGCATCAATATCAGTATCCGGTTCATCAACCAGTGTATAATCCACCCCAGATCCACCAACAACTTCTTCCCCTTCAAATACGTCCATATCAATCCCCATATCTTCATCAAACTCTTCTTCCACGGCTTTTCCCTTTCCTTTACCACCAAAATCAACATCCATTAACGGATACTTTGCAATATCCGTTAAGGAGTTCAGTTCTGCCTCAGACATAGCCGGTTCAGTTCCAGCATTCTCCTTTAAACTATTTAACTCTTTGAAGATCCTCACCAACAGACACTGTTGATCTTTCATCATCCGACCCATCTCATATATTACCGTCGATTTCTCTGCATCCTGTTTCTCCAGTTCTTCATGTCTACCTTGTAGCTCAACCAGCTCAGCCTTTAAGCTTTCAATCTCATCCTTCAACTCATTACTAGATCCAGCAGATGTACCCCCTATATCATGCCTGGCTTTCTTTGATGTTTCAGCGTGTGTATCAGCCTTTCTTTTCGTTCTCAGTTCTCTGCCAGCATCAATCTCGGCTTGGATTTCATCAACCTCCCTATCAAATGAATAATCTTTCTCTTTGGCATAGGCTTTCCTCTTTCTAATCTTCTTCTCGACCACTTCTATATTTTCTCCTCCCCTTTTTCTTTCGGTCTCAATCAACCTCTGTATATACACCCATCTCTCAGCGGTATACATGTTCTCCCATAAATAAGCAGTCCTTCCCACACAGTCTGACCTCACCGCTTTGCAATCCTTGAAGATCCTCGGATGCATATCCCAAATTTTCAATTCAGCACCAACTATCGGCAAATCGGGCAATTTGTCATTCAGCACCATCTGAATGAATCTTGGATACATCAACCATTTGGCCCCTTTGCTGGCATGGATGTTCTCGAGCATGTAGTTGAAAATCAACTTAGCGAGATTTGCTTTTTGCCCTCGGCAAAACAGCATCATGGCTCGAGCCCAGTCCAAATTCAGCCCGTCCGTACCCCCCTTTCTGTGATCCAGGCACATAATAAATACATGAGCTATATACCTCCACTCCTGGATCAGGTACGACTTAACGAACTCCATCTTCTTTTCACCGGGCATCGGACCCTCATACCCAGCTGTCCGGAAAGCCCCATACACCTCTTCCGCAGTCATACTAACCTCATCACCAACATCCTCTTCTAATCGAAGGATCCTGGCTAGATCAGCCTCTGTGAACACCAGATCATAACCACCGACCTTGGCACAAATGCGTGACGGCTGTACCGACACGTTCATAACAGCAGTTCCCCAAAAATCCCGAACGTACGTCTCATATATAGTTGGTGAGTGAGAAATGGTATAATGTATATGAGACGACTTCAGCCATTTGATTGCGTCTCTATAGCTCACGGCTTTTTCATTGTTTTCGTCAAGTAAAGCACACATATTGTGCTTCTTCTCGAAGAATAACGTCGACATAATGCCTGAAAAATAAACGGAGATTGATCAGAAATGAAGATTTGAAGAACAGAAAATAGATTCGCTGGATAATAGGTTCGCTGGTATAGCGAACCTGAGATTTTGGCACAAGAACCTATAGATTCGCTGACATGAAAAATCAGTAATTGTTGTCGAGCGAATGTATAGGTTCGCTAGAAACTGTCGGGCGAATCTATGTTGTTGCGCGGGCAGCATAACGACATAGGTTCGCTCGAAGTCTTGAACTTTCGTTCAGGTTCGCCAGAAGAACACTTAGATTCGCTGGAAACCCTAGTTTTTAAAAAAACGCCCAGAATCTCAATCAATCAACCATTATCAAGCAAATAAAGCAACAACAGGTCTACATAAACAGTAAACGAGGCTATTAAGAAGGAAATCCCTAACATTTAACATCAAAACAGTCTATGATTTACATACAATCACACAATAACAGATTTAAGCAGGTTTATGATGCGATTAAGGAGTCAAAACATTGATTAAGATGAAATCGAACACATACCGGACAATAAGGTGGTGTTTAATGTGTGGAAAAGACCGGAAATAGCAAGAATCGAACGTTTGGTGTTTGAAATAGAAAAAGCGTGCTACAGTGGTTTGGACAGCGAATATATAAAATATTCGCTGTCACAGTATATATATACAGACATAGGTTCGCTGGCTGTCAGTCCAGCGAACTTTAGGTTCGCTGGAAGACCAAAAGTCAAGGCCACCTACAGGTTCGCTAGCAGGTTCGCTGACACAAAAACAAGCATGTTTCATGTCAGCGAAACAAAGACATTCCGGGCGAACCTTAGGGTCCAAGCGAACCTGTAAGTTCGCTATAGATTCGCTAGTCAAAACAACAAAAATATTTTTGGATTTTCTTAAAAGTTTTAAAGACTTTGTAAATCCGTGAAAACGTCCCACGATATCAACGCTCCAAAAATGAACATAAACACATATAATCCTAATATTTTAAAGAAATAAAATGAAGTAACATGAAATAAAAGAAAATAAAATAAAATTAAAATAACAGGAGACGGTTTTAAACGCTAGAAAGGATATATATTCTTCATGATGTTTTGAGTAGAATCCGGAGAATCATCGATTGGCGGGATTGCAGATATGTTTGTCCATTTAAACCCATGCCTTAGTCCTTTCAACAAGAGATTAGCAGCTTCTTTTATCATGTTTATGGTTTGATTGAAGAAGCTCAGACAACTCGGTCCCCACAGACATTTAGGTAAAAAGAACAAGTTCTGTCATCAGGGTATATCTGAGCAATACTATTGACTTTGCTTGAATTTCAATGATCAACTTTTGAATGTTGACCGATGCATTAGCATTTTTGACACTTGTGCAATTTTTGCATCTTTTCTTTGTGAGTGGAGCTTGTCAGCGATTGATTCATTTTGAATACAATGCGACTTATTATTTGGGAAACTCAAATAGTCTAGAGCTCCAGGTCTATACTCACGTATAACAGAGGAGATAAACATTTGAGCATGCTCGGTGAATCTTCAGGTCAATACTTCCGTATAGCAGAGAAGATTCACCAACTCCAGGTCAATACTTCCGTATAGCAGAGGAGTTAAGCACTTGACTCAAAACGTTCTGAGGAGTTAACGAGTAACTCACTCAGAGGCTTTTCCGAAGAGCATCACTAGCAGCTTTTTATTTTATTTGTTTTGCATACTAGAAACTCGATTCGGGGATAGGGCGAGGGTGATTTGGGATTTTTTAGGGAAATCAAGACAAAGATTTGACACTCTCAACCCATTTTTGACAGAACCATTATCTTTGTGCAATCCAATCACGTCAAGGAGATAACCCTTGTTGTCGAGATCTTGAGCGTTATGTTTGGCTGCACAATCACTGTTTACTTCGTTTTCGGGCTGAGCCTATCTGACATATCCCAAACGCAATGCTTCTGACCTCCTTCAACGACTCTTCAACATCAATCAAAACGGAGATCCTGAAATAGCAAAAATTGAAAAACTATAAGTAGTTAATCTTTTATATCTCCCCCAAAATTTCTATATAATAGCCGTCTAATAAGAAATTTTTTTTTTGTTTTTCAGATTTTCTTAAAATATATATACATATATATACAAAAGTAAAAGAAAATTAAAAGAAGATAGAATAAAATTAAAGTAACGGAGCAATGAATCGAGTGACCCACGGATTTTTCAAAGAAGATAAAGACCAGATTATTTACAAAGACCAGATTATTTACATATTTACAAAAAGGATTCTCACAGAAAAGGTTTTCAAAAAGATATAAGTCCAAGCATGGAGATCAATTCATAAAAACGTGGTTTGTCAAAAGTTTTTGTGAAAAGATCTGCTTTTTGCTTTCTAGTTTCGATAGGAATAATATCAATAAACCCCTTTTCCTGTGCATCCCGGATTGCATGAATTCTTGTTTCAATGTGCTTGGTTCGAGTGTGATGAATGGGATTCTTGGCGATTCCAACAGCAGCTTCATTGTCACAAAAGAGTGGCGTGTGAAGAAAGTTGATGCCATAATCCATCATCTGATGTTGAATCCACAGCACTTGACAACAGCAACTTGAAGCAGCAATGTATTCTGCTTCTCCTGTGGACAGAGAGACAGTTGTTTGCTTCTTGCTTTGCCACGAAACAACACATTCTCCAAGGTATTGACATCCGCCCGTGACAGATTTCCTGTTGATCCTGCAACCAGCATGATCACTATCAGAGAAAGCATGTAAATCAAAGTTCCCACCTTTTGGGTACCAAAGTCCCAAACGAGAGGAACCCTTAAGGTAACGAAAAATTCGTTTAACAGCTTTTTCATGTGATTCTTTTGGATTGGCTTGGAAGCGAGCACAGTAACACACGGCAAATGTAATATCTGGACGACTTGCAGTCAGATACATGAGAGATCCGATCATCGAGCGATACCGATGAGCATCCACAGGATTCCCATTATCATCGGAAGTAAGGCATGTTTGAGCAGTAAAAGGAATCAATTCAGGAGAAGAGTCATCCATGCCGAACTTCGTGAGGATTTCTTTGATATATTTCTCTTGGTGGATTAGAATTCCATCAGGCTTTTGCTCAACTTGCAGCCCCAAGAAGAAACACATCTCCCCCATTATAGTCATCTCAAAACGATCCATCATCACCTTCTCAAATTCTCTACACAACCCTTCATTAGTCGAACCAAAAATGATATCATCAACGTACACTTGAACGATCAGCAGCTCGCCATCCACCTCCTTCTTGAATAATGTCATATCTATACTCCCACGTGAGAAACCCTTACTGAGGAGATACTGTGTCAGAGTTTCATACCAGATCCTTGGAGCTTGATGCAACCCATACAGCGATTTGTCAAGCTTGTAAACCTTTGACGGGAAATCAGGATCCTCGAAGCCTGGTGGTTGACATACGTAGATCTCCTCATCGATGTCTCCGTATAGAAATGCACATTTCACATCCATCTGATAAACCTTAAAGTTTTTGTTCGCAGCATGTGCAAGAAAGATTCTGATGGCTTCCAGGCGAGCGACTGGAGCAAAAACTTCGGTATAGTCAATTCCCTCCTCTTGGGCAAAACCTTGAACAACCAGTCTCGCTTTATTTCTGATTACAACACCACGATCATCTGGCTTGTTCCGAAAAACCCATTTAGTGCCGATTGGACACTTGTTAGGAGGAAGATCAACCAGTTCCCAAACTTTGAGCTTCCTGAATTGCTGCAGTTCCATTTGCATGGCATCCACCCAACTCGGATCTTCAAGTGCCTGTTTATAATTCTTTGGAACGACTTGAGACAGAAAGGCAGCATAAAGACATTCATTAATCAAACCGCTCTGACTCCGGGTTCGCACACCATCGGTAATAGATCCAATGATATAATCGTGAGGGTGGTTTTTCAGGGTTTTGAAGTCGGTGTTGAGTAGTAAAGGATTTTGATCGGTTGAGGGTGTTTGATTTGATGGTTGTGACGGTGTGGGTGATGGGATGGTAGTGGATGTGGATGGAATATCTGATGGAGAAGTTTGTGCAGTTTGAGGTTGTGGAGTATTTGGTGGAGGTGATGGGATGTCAAATGTAGTGGGAGGTAGTTGTGTGGCGGATGTGGAAGGTTGTGATTGTGATGGTGTAGGTGTAGGATTGAAAATAGAAACCGATGTGTGTGGAATGATGTCATCATCGTCAGAGTCAGGAAGATTAAATGATTTGAAAATGGTGGTGGCATCATAAAACCAGGCCGGTTCACTACCAATACTTGTAGTGTTTGATTCTTGCCAATCAACATAGTAGGACTCTTGCACGATCCGCGTTCGCTTGTTGTAAACGCGATACGCCTTTTGCGTGTTAGAGTATCCCACAAAGAAGCATTCATCAGAGACAGCCCCAAACTTCGTCTTCTGATCTTGAGTATTCAGAAGAGTACAAGAACAACCAAAGGGGCGTAGAAAATCAATCAGCGGCTTAATCCCTCGAAACAGTTGGTATGAAGTCTTCATCTTTTCTTTGACTATCAGTACCCTGTTAAGAACATAAGCAGCACAATTAACCGCTTCAGCCCAGAAAATAATTGGAAGTTTTGACTCGATCAGCATAGTCCTAGCGGCCTCCACAAGAGTTCGATTTTTCCTTTCAGCAACACCATTTTGTTGTGGTGTTCGGGCAGCGCTAAACTGTCTGAGAATACCCCGTTGTTCACAGAAGGAGTTGAAGATGTGGTTTCTGAATTCAGTTCCGTTATCGCTTCTGATGGCTTGAACCTTCTTCTTTCCAAGAACCTCTATTAGAGGTATTAACTTCATCAGCTCTTCGGCTGTCTCACTCTTGTTCGCCATGAATCTTACCCAGGTGTACCTAGAGTAATCATCTGTGACAACCAAGCAATAAGACTTTTTAGCAATTGATTTGACACTTATTGGACCGAATAAATCAGTATGTAACAATTCGAGGGGTTCTGAGATAGTATTTGTAATTTTGAGTTTATGTGGCTTTTTGTGTTGTTTTCCTCTAGCACAAGCCATGCATTTCTCGACCACAGAAAAATCCTTTTGTGGTAAACCCCTGACCAAATTGTTCTTAACCAATTTATTCAGAATTTTAAAATTGATGTGTCCTAAACGTTTATGCCACAAAAATGATTCAAAGGATGATGCTTTAGACAGGAGACATGTCACGGTGGAATTTGATTCCTGTGAACCCATATTCAACATATAGGTGTCATTTCGTCTTGGAGCTCGCATGATCACCATATCTTCGGGAATAGTAAACTCTGGCTTCAAGAACAGGCATTCATTTGGAAGAAACAGCACAGGAATATTCTTATCACAGATTTGTGATACACTCAGAAGATTGAATGCCAGCTCAGGAACATAGTTGACGTCTTCCAAAGTAAGTGAGCCATTTGAGACTTCTCCTTGACCAATCATCTTCCCGCCTTTCTTATCTCACGCAAAAGCAACATAACCTCCATTTATGATCCTGTAGTTAGTAAGAAGATCCTTCAATCCTGTCATATGTCTGGAACATCCGCTGTCAATATGCCAATGACTATTTACAACGGCATTTGAATGTTCCTGACATTTATTAAAAGAAAAGAAAAGTTAGACCTTTGCAATAGGCACCCAAGTCTTTGTGTACCTGGGTGGTGAAGCAGATGAAGTATTACAAAAGAAATTATTTACAAAAGTGTTTAATCTTTTTCTGATAGATTTTTGCTTTGGACTATTTTGGATTAATTTGGAACATTGCTTGACAGTGTGACCAGTATTTCCGCATTTAAAACAGTGAGACTTCAAACCGGTTTTGGGAATTCTGTTGACAGGAATTTTATCCATTACAATTTCCTCATCACATTCAGACAGTTGTGAGTCACAGTCACTGTAAGTGTCATAGAGTTCTTTTAACTTACTTGTTGTGACTTTAACAGTATCAGATTCAGGCTTTGGTTTAAGAATGTATGAAAAAGATGATTCCTTCTCTTTTGGTTTTGAAATTCTCACAGGTGTGAACGTTGGAATTTGGTGAGTGAAGAACTTTTGAAAACAGTTTGTTTTAGTTTGACTTTCAGAGACATGACCTGAAAGTTTGTCCTTGTCATTCACACACACATTTTCATTCAAATCATCATTCAACATATTAGGGTTTGAAGTGGAGCACCCTAAATTACTATTAAACATGGAATTGTCTGAATATGTCACATTACTACAAACAGGATTAACTAAACAAATGTCTTCAAAAGACTTCTTGGAATCAGAACTACTGCAATCACTACTGACAGAACAACCGAGCCCAACACTCCCACCATACGCGTACTCCTCTCTAACTTCCTTAAGGTTTACTTCACTCAAACCTGCAATGGAACTGTCAGTATCGTTCTGCATAATCTCTTGAATTAACTCATTTGAGGGATGAGGAATAGGTGTAGGAGAATAACAGAAAGTACTGGGTGGAGGATATGCATATGTTTCATTTTTACTAAAACCCAAACCTGTCTTGACCCTGGCCCCCCTTTGATTCTTGCACAGTTCCTCCCTTTTCATACCAGATATGGTCCACTGCTGCAATTTGTTTTTAAGTTTTCTTGCTTCAAATTCAGCAAGTGTAACTTGCTCAGTCAAGTAGTTAATCTCACAGTTCTTTTCTAAAAGAGTTCTTTTTAAGTGTTCATTTTCTTTTAAAGCTTCTCTTAACTTAACAAAATATTTTGATTCACTTAATTTGAGCTCTTTGATGGTTCTTTTTAATTCGTTTTCGTTTGACATTAACAATTTATTTGCTTTGTATATGCCAATTAAACGAATTTTGCAAGCAGATGAACACATATCTTCAATAACATCGTAAGGAAGACCGATTACCAGTTTTTCGGCGGCCAGAGCACGATCACATTGACAGTAGGGAGTGCTTCTCTTGAATTCATCAACTGCATCCTGCCTTGCCTTTTCGATCATTTCTTCCAAGCTAGCCTTAGACTCCTCCTCATGCTTTACTTCATTAACAGCGGCTTCACAAACTAAACCTGAATGATTCAGATGTCCTTGAGCAATAACATCTGATTGAACTTGAACAGCATCCTCCACTTTCTCTTCTTCTTCATTTCCAAAAAATTCTTTGAACGGATCAAAGAGATTTATATCATTGTCATCAAACTCAGTAATTTCAGCAATAAGGGCATGGTTGATCTCCTCCTTGGTTTCTTCGATTTCAGCACTCCAGTCAAAGTTGGTGAGAAGTGCAGTTTCATTCTTTGACTTTGCTTCCTCAACCTTTTCTTGAATTGGAGCAGATCTTGGACTTACAGAGTTAACTGGCTCAGAAACGATTGGTAATGGGCATTCTCTCTTGAAGTGGCCCAGTTGTTTGCAGTTATAGCATCGTAACTTTCCCTTGTCATAGCCCAGCTTAGCATTCTGTCCTTGATTTCCAAAGTTTCTTCTGCCAGTTCTTTCCATGAATCGTCTGGCACGAAGAGTGAGCATAGCCATCTGCCATTGAATATCTGTTTCCTCCAAATCATCAGGGTCCACTTGATACATATCTTCTACTGTCATACCCTTCCCTTTCAACTCACCTGCAACAAGAGCTTCATAACTGTGAACAAACATTCCAAATAGAGCCATGGTATCTGACGGAATCTGTGTGGTGACAGACGCATTCGAACTTGAAACAGCATTTGAAGGTACACCGGCAGATTTAGCAGATACATGACTTGATGGTCCTCTAGATGCAGCACTGTACATATATGAGTTTGCAGCGGATGAGATAAGTGCAGCATTTTGAGAGGGAATGTTTGGAACCATCATTGACTGATTATATTCTCTTCTTTTCACGTCAAGGTCGAAAGACTTCAGCTTGTTGATGACGTCCATCAGTTTGTAGTCAGGAAAGTTTCTCTCTTGTTTTAGCAGCTTGATTTGAAGACTCCATTGCGGAGGAAGAGAATCCAACAATTTAGCAACTTGTTCATGATTGCCCAGCTTATCATCATATTTCTTCAAGTTACTTGACACAGATAGAAATCGGTTTGTAATGTCAGTCAAGTTCTCTTGTGAGTACCCCACAAAAGAGTTGAATTCCTTTTCGGCTTGAGCTTTTCTATCAAGTTTCAGATCCTCATTGCCATCATAAAATTCACACAAGGCATCATACAGACTTTTTGCTGTTGTGTGTTCGGCAAACCTGTTAAAGATGTCCTGATGTAAGCAGAGTATTAATGCCCCGAGTGCCTTCTTGTCTCGATCTAGTAATCTGATGTCTGCTTCAGTGAAAGTGCTTGGATTTGTATTTGTTGAAGTAACAGTTCCTTCAACAGTTGTTGGCACGTGCGGACCATTTACGATAGATTCCCATTGGTTGTAATCCGTGTAGTAGAAAAAGGCTTTCAGACATCTTTTCCAGTCTTCAAAGTTTTCACCACTAACAAGCCTCGGAGGCCTATTAGGTTGAACGCTATCCAGATCATTCATATTCAATGTTGATGAAGTCATAACTTTGAACAGATAATAGATTCGCTGAAAAATGACAGATTCGCTGGCTAGTTTCGCTAGAAGAACACAGCAGATTCGCTGGTAAATTCGCTGGAAGCAGATTCGCTCGACAGCCAAACAGTTTCGCTGACGAGCAAGCACAGATTCGCTGGCCTGATTTTGGCAGCAGTTTCGCTTGCACAGTCAGCTAGACAGGTGAACTTTCGTTCGATGAAATCTCAGATTCGCTGGCCACAACACAAACCAAAACAGGACAAAATTTGAATTAGGTTCGCTGGATGAACTGACAGATTCGCTGGTTGAACAGATAGTTTCGCTGGTAGCTCAACCACCCTGAAACAGTACGGAAACAGTTCGAAAACCCTCAAAACTTGACCATTTGCCTACACGTTTGTTTTAAAAGCTTTGTATGTCCAAATACCACAAACCTTGACCAAAATACAACTCCAAAACACAAGAAACAAGCTTGAAACAGAATCAAAAGTGTTTTGACCCAAAAACTTCAAAAATCAACACAAAAAAACACTAGAATCAAACAATCAAGAGCACTAAGGCTCTGATACCATATTGTTGGTCCATAATGATCGTGATTTCAGTGCTTTGTTGACTTGTTTAACACAAATATGTCAAATACTTGAAGAACAAAGTATATAAAGTCCAAATAACCCAATAACAAGATCCAACACACAATCGAGGTTAATAAGCTACAATGATAAGTAGAATAAGCTCCTAGCACCTCAATAGAACGATTACACAACACAAATCAGTGAAGAATAGCTTGAGTAAAAGATGTGCAAAAGTTGTATAAATGTGAAGATAAGGTTACAATATATAGGTGTTAGGTTCGCTGATAGATTCGCTCTAGCGAATCTATCTAGCGAACCAACACAGGTTCGCTGGGCACATAGGTTCGCCCAGTCGACACCTAGATACAAAAGACATGTTGACCTGCGGGCGAATCTATAGATTCGCCCGTAGGTTCGCTAGCACTAATAACATTACAAGTCAAACAATTACAAACAAAAGTAACACCGACAAGCCGGTGGGTCCAACCTATACATAGTGACTATCAGTGTGCATAAGTCCAACGAAAGTTGGGCATGAGCCATGCGAAACTGCATGAGACACTAGCTGCGACACTAGCAGTGACACTAGCTGCGACACTAATAAAAAAATGAGGATTTTCAATAATAACTTAAATGCAGATCGTGCACCATTACCACTACCTTAACCTGGTCCAAACAAGCAAAGATCACTTAAGAATCAGGTGAGTTCTAGATCTCACTTCCATTTCAAATAAAATTTTGAGGCTAGCATGCATACCGAGATTTTTCCTGGACTGTTGGACTTTATTATGTGATGTATGATGATGATGATGTATGAACGAATGATTGAATACTTGTATATATATATATAAATACATAAACGAACGTATGCCCTAGCGGAAGTCAAGAATCCTACTGGGATTATATTAAACCAGTCAAGAATCCTACTTGATAGTTCGAGACGAACCGAGCTTGGATCTAGATCTGAGATTGTTTGGGGATGTTGTTTGCGATCAGTAATGCGGAAACTCACTGATCACGTATTGATGCTTGAATGTTCATGAAGATCAATGCAAGGTATGATGAAGATTGATGATAATATGAATAGGTGAATTGTATTGATCAATATGAAGGTTACAAAGGATATGGAATGAAATGTAGGCAACTCCTAAATAACAAATGACCTATGTAGTGGTATTTATAGTCCATACCATTCACCTTACATTTCAACCTAAACACGTGCAATTAAGCACAAATGCGCATTTAAGCACGAAACGATTACACATATATTCTAACGTCAAATACAATTAATGAACGTCTTCACCCGTGCTTGCTCGTGATGATGCTCGATATCTTTACTCGCTTATATTTGGAAAGTGACATCTTCAAATAACCCCAATAGTACTCCCCCTAAGATGAAACTTTACAAATCAGACATATCAGCTTATATCTTTATGTGACGAGCATAGAGAGCAACTTAAAGTTTTGGTATGCATTATCTTCAAGAAGACCCAACAGTACTCCCCCTAAGATGATGCTGTCAAAACTCTGTCTTTCAACAAGCAATCTACATCCTTCTCTCCCTTTTAAGTAACATTAGACACTATGGAAAGAAATAAGCAGAGAGTAGATTCCGGTGAATCTATATATCAGCAACGAGATCTTCTTCAACGGTTGAAGTAGAATGCGAAGACTTCTTTGACTTAGAATACTCCCCCTCAACTTTTGCTTTAGAGGTTAACGGGATCTGTGTATGAGATATTAAGAGGAGGATTCTTAACACTCAACAATCCGACTTGGAGATCTTTGGACTGGAATCAGGCTTGAACAAGAACATCTTCAAGTCGCGTGGAAGCTTGTTCTGCAATGGAAACAGTCCCTGCAACTCAAAGAAAAAATTTAAAACTCAGGCAATAATGTGCATTTATCATCAATGTAAAGATTAAGTTCTCAATCGGATGAGATATTGCTCGATGAACAACTCCTACATCAATAACACAAGTTAAACTGCCAACACAAAAGAAAAAGATTAAAATGACAATCTTTTTGGTGTTTTGAATTTTTCAATGTTTTTGATATTTTTGTAACTTTCTATTTACATTTATGAATCTTTAACCTGCAATGAGATTATACCAGCAATTTATCCAACACATATTTTGTAGTTTTGAGAGTAGACATTTGAATTGTGAAGGAATTGAGTGATGAATTGTTGAACAAATCAATTAGCTCGAAGTGACAAACCTACTTTTTCTATTCTCGATGATCAATTAGGTTGATTAAGAATAAGTTTTGAATGACCCATACTTTGCACATTAGAAAGTTATACACTTCATCTAAATAACCCGAGAACAACTCAACACGTCAGGTCACTTACAATCATAAACAGTGTGGAATTTGGGTTCTATTTGGATTTGGTCCACTTTGGGACATCTTTTGAATTCCTTTTTGGAATTTTTCTTTTTGCCTATGTTCCCATTGGGAATCTTCTGAATTCCTTTTTGGAATTTGTTTGGTGACGGTCCATATTTGGGACTCTTTTTGTTCCAACTTTGGGAATCTTTTGCTGCACCTTGAAGCTCAAAAGAGACTTCGTGTGAGACTTCAGGTCTGTGGATACCACTGTTAGGGCTTATTTCCGTTTAAGATTTACTTTGTACTTTGTTTTATACATTTTGTATAGTTTTGGGTTATTTTTGTTATTTTCCCTAATGTATTGTTGCATAAAGCATGTAGTAAGAGAATGTTAGAGAGAGAGTCTAGATCGCATTACACGATAGAGAGAGAATTAACTGTGTGTGATTACATTCTCCTGCATTTTGTACTACAATATTTGCTTTGATCATCAATACAAAGAGAATTATTAAGTAATGAATTGTGTTGCTGATTGAACTGTTTTTAGTTGTGATTTATCATCGCAATCACTTCTAATTCACATCAATTGTGCAAATTCCATCAGATTATCATCAGATCTGAGGAATTAAGAAGAAGAGAAAATTTACTTTTCGATCTAAATTTTGCTTAATTCATCAAAATTTGATCATGTTTTGGATTGATTGAGATTAGGGATTGATAATCGGTGTATTTCGCTGCTTGTGTGTGAATTTTGAAAGAATTGGACAATTTTTGATAAACCCAGAAAATTTCTCATGATGAAGATGATGAACAGGATGAACTGGTTGAAGATTAACTAGCCGGGTGATAATTTGGACTTAGACAATTTCCTTTGGACTTAGATTTGTGAACAAATTAGGTCCTGTGCAGCCGTGTAAAGAATTTTGTGCTAGACGGGTAAAGAATTTGACGAGAAAAAGGTTGTACTGTTCAGCCGGATCAAGAACTGTTCAGCTGGGTGATTGTTGGTCCATAATGATCTTGATTTCAGTGCTATGTTGACTTGTTTAACACAAATATATCCAAGACTTGAACAAGGTGTAAAATATCCAAACAACCCAATAACAAGATTACACACACAAATGAGGTAAATAAGCTACAAAGATAAGTAGAATATGCTCCTAGCACCTCAAATTGAACGATTACACAACACAATCAGTGAATAATAGCCTTGGTAAAAGATGTGCAAAAGTTGTATAAAGTGAAGATAAGGTTACAATATATAGCAGTGTTAGGTTCGCTGATAGATTCGCTCTAGCGAATCTATCTAGCGAACCAACACAGGTTCGCTGGGCACATAGGTTCGCCCAGTCGACACCTTAATACAAAAGACACATGAACTGCGGGCGAATCTATAGATTCACCCGTAGGTTCGCTAGTACAAATACAAATACAAGTCTTACAAATACAAACAAAAGTAACACCGACAAGCCGGTGAGTCCAACCTATACATAGTGACTATCAATACTCCCCCTAGGTTGGACCTCACCTGGGGAAGTCTTCTGATTTAGCTCCGTCTTGATGGCTTCAAAGATGTTCGATATACGCTCCTGCCCTTCCTTTAATTCCGGCCATTGGGTTTGTAATGTCTTCAGAACCGGCCTCATCTTCACTCAAATCCAGCATCGAGTCTGCGAACTCAGCATCAGCGACACCAGCATCAGGCATTTGTTGAACAGTAGATTCCGCCTGAGTCTCTGCAGTTTGCTCCTCGCTTATTACCTCCAGGTCTATCACCTGTACCGGTTTCTCAAACCTTTGTTCTATTGATCGATCAAGCTGTCTTGTCAGGTCATCCATGTCCATGCGCTGATCATCCGACCTTCTCAACCTCTCATTCACAGCCTTTAGTTCTGCACGAATTCCCCGGGCTTTGTTTGCGACCTTCACAAACAGGTTCGCTTCAGTGGCAATGTCATCTCCAGCCCCGTGCTTTATCCTGTTTTCACACAACACTTTCAAATCCTCGTCACAGAAGGAGAAGACCTCCATTGGATCGAATAGTCGGATTTCTGGACGGTCATCCCCTTGAAGTCTGATAATGGCCTCCCCAGTACTGTTATCGTAGAACCATTTATAGAAATCCTGCAGCCTGGGTGGCTGAGTGTCAGGTACCCTAACTCTGGTCATAACCTTCGGTGCAGCAATCTTCAACACAATCTTGCCCTTCCATGACACCCAATGTCTATCTTTCCTTTGCCTCATCCTCCTAGGCTTTTGGTAACCAAAGTTAACAAAATCAGTCTTTGCAGCCTCCTGGATTGTAGCTTCAAACGCACAAGCCCTTCCGCTTTCCTCTTTCCCCAACAGTGGTAGCTCTGCCAGCCTACGCAAGTCCCAACGAGGAAAGGTAGCGAAGTGCTTTCTGTTCTTGACGTACGTGATGTCACCGCCCCTTCTTTTGATCATGTAAGCATCCACCAAACAATTGTACTTCCACGCAATGATCTGCCTATCTAGCTGCTTGGTGTTGGGTTCATCCAGGTGTTGGAATATCGGCACTTCGGGAACCACAGCTTCTTCCTTCCTGAACCATTCTGATTTGTCTAAATCTACGTGCTCGAACTGGTAGCTAACCCCCTTTTCTTCAACCTTATAATTCTCTGGCTCATCATCTAAATCTTCTTCACTATCAGCATCGACATCAGTCTCTGGTTCATCTATCAGAGTATAGTCCACACTAGATCCACCGACCACTTCATCTCCTTCAAAAATATCCAAATTAATCCCCATTTCCTCATCAAACACCTCCTCAGCTTCTCCTTTACCTTTGTCTCCAAAATCAACGTCCATTAACGGATACTTCGCAATATCCGTTAAGGAGTTCAGTTCCGCTTCAGTCATTGCAGGCTCAGTCCCTACATTTTCCTTCAAACTATTTAATTCCTTGAAAATCCTCACAATTAGACACTGCTGGTCCCTCATCATTCTACCCATCTCGTATATGACTGTTGATTTTTCAGCATCATGCTTTTCCAGCTCTTCATGCTTACTTTTCAGCTCAACCAATTCTGCTTCCAATCTTTCAACAACACCCTTTAATTCACCAGCTGATTCACCCGATGTACCCCCGGTATCATGCCTAGCTTTCTTTGATGCTTCAGCGTGTGTATCAGACCTTTTCTTAGTTCTTTGTTCCCTACCAGCATCTATTTCTGCCTGGATTTCATCCACTTCCCTATCAAATGAGTAGTCTTTCTCTTTGGCATACGCCTTCCTTTTCCTGATCTTCTTCTCAACCTCCTCTATATTCTCTCCGCCCCGTTTCCTTTCAGTCTCCATCAACCTCTGAATTTGTACCCATCTTTCAGCCGGATACATGTTTTCCCATAAAAACGACGTCCTACCGACACAATCCGATCTCACAGATTTGCAGTCTTTAAAAATTCTCGAATGCATGTCCCATACCTTCAGCTCAGCGCCAACAACCGGCAGACTTGGTAGTTTGTCATTCAGCACCATCTGAATGAACCTCGGATACATCAACCATTTGGCGCCTTTGGTAGCGTGAATGTTCTCGAGAAGATAGTTGAATATCAGTTTCGCGATATTGGCTTTTTTCCCCCGGCAAAACAGCATCATAGCTCGAGCCCAGTCCAAGTTCAGCCCGTCCGTACCCCCTTTCCTGTGATCCAGGCACATAATGAACACATGTGCTATGTACCTCCACTCCTGGATCAAGTACGACTTTACAAACTCCATTTTCTTTTCTCCGGGCATCGGACCCTCATACCCAGCGTTCCGGAAAGCACCGTACACTTCCTCAGCAGTCATACTCACTTCGTCCCCAACATCATCCTCTAGCCTCAAAATCCTGGCTAGATCAGCTTCAGTAAACGCCAAGTCATAACCACAGACTTTGGCACAGATACGTGACGGCTGTACCGACACGTTCAATACTGCAGTTCGCCAGAAATCCCGAACGTGCACCTCATATATAGTGGGAGAGTGAGAAATGGCATAATGTATATGAGACGACTTCAGCCATTTGATTGAGTCTCTATAGCTGCTGGCCTTTTCATGATTTTCGTCAAGTAAAGCACACATGTTGTGCTTTTTCTCGAAGAATAATGTCGACATTGTGCCTGAAAAATAAACGGAGATTGATCAGAAATGAAGATTTGAAAAACAGTTAATAGATTCGCTGGAAATTAGGTTCGCTGGTATAGCGAACCTGAGATTTTGGCATCAGAACCTATAGATTCGCTGACATGAAAAATCAGTCATTATGGTCGAGCGAATGTATAGGTTCGCTAGAAACAGTCGGGCGAATCTATGTTGTTGCGCGGGCAGCATAACGACATAGGTTCGCTCGAAGTTTTGAACTTTCGTTCAGATTCGCCAGACGAACACATAGGTTCGCTGGAAACCCTAGTTTTTGAAAAACGGCTAAAATCAAGTACAGTCCATCATTATCAAGCATTTAAACCAACAAACAAGTAGTATAATCACTAAACGAGGCTATTATGAAGTAAAACCCTAACAACTAACACAAAATCAGTCATTTAAACACCACATAATCAAAGATCGACAGATTTAACAGGTTTAATGAGCGATTAAGAGTTTAAAACACTGATTAAGATGAAAACGATTACATACCGGACAATATTTGTGAAGTTTAAGTGTGAAAAACCGGTGAATAAGTGAGAATCGAACGTGCGACGGTTGAATTTTTTTGAAAAGCGTGCTACAGTGGTGACAGCGAAAGTTTTGAAAAACTTCGCTGTCACAGCCTATATATACACACATAGGTTCGCTGGCAGACAGTCCAGCGAACTTAATACAAGCCAGCGAACTTATGTACAGCGAACTTTTAGGTTCGCCAGAAGACCAAGAGTCAAAAACAACATGCGGCGGCGGTGCAAAAGTTGTTGCGGGCGAACCTGAGATTTGGGCGAACCTGTAGGTTCGCTAGCAGGTTCGCTCGCACACAAATTAAAATATTTTTGGATTTTCTTAAATTTTAAAATCTTTGTAAATCCGTGAAAACGTCCCACGAAATCAACGCTCCAAAAATAAACATATACACACATAATCCTAAAAATATTAGTAATAACAAGATAGAAGTTAAAATTAAAATAAAATAAAATAACAAAGAAAAAATTTTAAACGCTAATAAGGATATATATTCTTCATGATGTTTTGAGCAGAATCCGGAGAATCATCGATTGGCGGGATTGCAGATATGTTTGTCCATTTAAACCCATGCCTTAGTCCTTTCAACAAGAGATCAGCAGCTTCTTTTATCATGTTTTTGGTTTGATTGAAGAATCTCTGACAACTCGGTCCCCACAGACATCTAGGTAAAAAGAACAAGTTCTGTCATCAGGGTATATCTGAGAAATATGATTGACTTTGCTTGAATTTCAATGATCAACTTTTGAATGTTGACCGATGCATTAGCTTCTTTTGACACTTGTGCAATTTTTTGCATCTTTTCTTTGTGAGTGGAGCTTGTCAGCAATTGATTCTTTTGAATACAATGCGACTTATTATTTGGGAAACTCAAATAGTCTAGAGCTCCAGGTCTATACTGACGTATAACAGAGGAGATAAACATTTGAGCATGCTCGGTGAATCTTCAGGTCAATACTTCCGTATAGCAGAGAAGATCCACCAACTCCAGGTCAATACTTCCGTATAGCAGAGGAGTTAACGAGTAACTCACTCAGAGGCTTTTCCGAAGAGCATCACTAGCAGCTTTTTATTTTATTTGTTTTGCATACTAGAAACTCGATTCGGGGATAGGGCGAGGGTGATTTGGGATGTTTGGGGAAATCAAGACAAAGATTTGACGCTCTCAACCCATTTTTGACAGAACCATTATCTTTGTGCAATCCAATCACGTCAAGGAGATAATCCTTGTTGTCGAGATCTTGAGCGTTATGTTTGGCTGCACAATCACTGTTTACTTCGTTTTCGGGCTGAGCCTATCTGACATATCCCAAACGCAATGCTTCTGACCTCCTTCAACGACTCTTCAACATCAATCAAAACGGAGATCCTGAAATAGCAAAATTTGAAAAACTATGAATAGTTAATCTTTTATATCTCCCCCAAAATTTCTACATTATAGCTATAAGAAATTTTTGTTTTTCAGATTTTCCTTAATATATATATACAGAATTAAAAGAAAGATAAAAGAAAATAAAAGGAAATAAAATAAAATAACGGAGCGATGAGTTGAGTGACCCACGGATTTTTGAAAGAAGAAAAAGAAGATTATTTACATATTTACAAATGGATTCTCACAGAAAAGGTTTTCAAAAAGATATAAGACCCAGCATGGAGATCAGTTCATAAAAACGTGGTTTGTCAAAAGTTTTTGTGAAAAGATCAGCTTTTTGCTTTCGAGTTTCGATAGGAATAATATCAATAAACCCCTTTTCCTGTGCATCCCTGATTGCATGAATTCTCGTTTCAATGTGCTTGGTGCGAGTGTGATGAATGGGATTCTTGGCAATTCCAACAGCAGCTTCATTATCACAAAAGAGTGGCGTATGAAGAAAGTTGATGCCATAATCCATCATCTGATGTTGAATCCACAGCACTTGGCAACAGCAACTTGAAGCAGCAATGTATTCTGCTTCTCCTGTGGACAGAGAGACAGTTGTTTGTTTCTTGCTTTGCCAGGAAACAAGACATTCTCCAAGGTATTGACATCCACCAGTGACTGATCTCCTGTTAATCCTGCAACCAGCATGATCACTATCAGAAAAAGCATGTAAATCAAAGTTCCCACCTTTTGGGTACCAAAGTCCCAAACGAGAGGAACCCTTAAGGTAGCGAAAAATGCGTTTAACAGCTTTCTCATGTGATTCTTTTGGATTGGCTTGGAAACGAGCACAGTAACACACGGCAAATGTAATATCTGGACGGCTTGCAGTCAGATACATGAGAGATCCGATCATCGAGCGATACCGATGAGCATCCACAGGATTCCCATTATCATCGGAAGTAAGGCATGTTTGAGCTGTAAAAGGAATCAATTCAGGAGAAGAGTCATCCATGCCAAACTTCGTGAGGATTTCTTTGATATATTTCTCTTGGTGGATTAGAATTCCATCAGGCTTTTGCTCCACTTGCAGCCCCAAGAAGAAACACATCTCCCCCATTATTGTCATCTCAAAACGATCCATCATCACCTTCTCAAATTCTCTACACAACCCTTCATTTGTCGAACCAAAAATGATATCATCAACATACACTTGAACGATCAGCAGCTCGCCATCCACCTCCTTCTTGAATAATGTCATATCTATAGCCCCACGTGAGAAACCTTTGCTGAGAAGATACTGTGTCAGAGTTTCATACCAGATCCGTGGAGCTTGATGCAATCCATACAAGGATTTATCAAGCTTGTAAACCTTTGACGGGAAATCTGGATCCTCGAAACCCGGTGGTTGACATACGTAGATCTCCTCATCAATATCTCCATATAGAAATGCACATTTCACATCCATCTGATAAACTTTAAAGTTTTTGTTTGCGGCATGAGCAAGAAAGATTCTGATGGCTTCCAGGCGAGCGACTGGAGCAAAAACTTCGGTGTAGTCAATCCCCTCCTCTTGAGCAAAACCTTGAACAACCAGTCTCGCCTTGTTTCTGATTACAACACCACGATCATCTGGCTTGTTACGGAAAACCCATTTAGTGCCGATTGGACACTTGTTAGGAGGAAGATCAACCAGTTCCCAAACTTTGAGCTTCCTGAATTGCTGCAGTTCCATTTGCATGGCATCCACCCAACTAGGATCTTCAAGCGCTTGTTTATAATTCTTTGGAACGACTTGAGACAGAAAGGCAGCATAAAGACATTCATTAATCAAACCACTCTGACTCCGAGTTCGCACACCATCAGTAATAGATCCAATGATATAATCGTGAGGATGGTTTTTCAGGGTTTTGAAGTCAGTGTTGAGTAGTAAAGGATTTTGGTCGGTTGAGGGTGTTTGATTTGATGGTTGTGAAGGTGTAGGTGATGGGATGGTAGTGGATGTGGATGGAATATCTGATGGAGAAGTTTGAACAGTTTGAGGTGGTGGAGGTGATGGAATGTCAAATGAAGTGGGTGGTAGTTGTGAAGCAGATGTGGAAGGTTGTGGTTGTGATGGTGTAGGTGAATGATTGAAAATAGAAACTGATGTGTGTGTAATGATGTCGTCATCGTCAGAGTCAGGAAGATTAAATGATTTGAAAATGGTGGTGGAATCATAAAACCATGCCGGTTCACAGCCAATACTGGTGGTGTTTGACTCTTGCCAGTCAACATAGTAGGACTCTTGCACAATCCGCGTTCGCTTGTTGTAAACACGATACGCCTTTTGTGTGTTCGCGTATCCCACAAAGAAGCATTCATCAGAGACAGCACCAAACTTCGTCTTCTGATCTTGAGTATTCAAAAGAGTGCAAGAACATCCAAAGGGGCGCAGAAAATCAATCAGCGGCTTAATCCCTCGAAACAGTTGGTATGAAGTCTTCATCTTTTCCTTGACAATCAGTACCCTGTTAAGAACATAAGCTGCACAATTAACTGCTTCAGCCCAGAAAATAATTGGAAGTTTTGACTCGATCAGCATAGTTCTAGCGGCCTCCACAAGGGTTCGATTCTTTCTTTCAGCAACACCATTTTGTTGTGGTGTTCGGGCGGCGCTAAACTGTCTGAGAATACCCCGTTGTTCACAGAAAGAGTTGAAGATGTGGTTTCTGAATTCAGTTCCGTTATCGCTTCTGATGGCTTGAACCTTCTTCTTTCCAAGAACCTCTATCAACGGAATCAGCTTCATCAATTCTTCGGCAGTCTCACTCTTGTTTGCCATGAATCTCACCCAGGTGTACCTAGAGTAATCATCTGTGACAACCAAGCAATAAGACTTTTTAGCAATAGATTTGACACTTATTGGCCCAAATAAATCAGTATGTAACAATTCGAGGGGTTCTGAGATGGAATTTGTAATTTTAAGTTTGTGAGGCTTTTTGTGCTGTTTTCCTTTAGCACAAGCCATACATTTCTCAACCACTGAAAAGTCTTTGAGTGGTAAACCCCTAACCAAATTGTTCTTAACCAATTTATTCAGAATTTTAAAATTGATGTGTCCTAAACGTTTATGCCACAAAAATGATTCGAAAGATGAAGCTTTAGACAGGAGACAGGTCACGGTGGAATTTGATTCTTTTGATCCCATATTCAGCATATAGGTATCATTTCGTCTCGGAGCTCGCATGATCACCATATCTTCAGGAATAGTAAACTCTGGCTTCAAGAAAAGGCATTCATTTGGAAGAAACATCACAGGAATATTTTTATCACAGATTTGTGATACACTCAGAAGATTGAAAGCCAGTTCAGGAACATAGTTGACGTCTTCCAAAGTAAGTGAACCATTAGAGACTTCTCCTTGACCAATCATCTTCCCACCTTTCTTGTCTCCCGCAAAAGCTACATAGCCGCATTTATGATCCTATAGTTAGTCAGAAGATCCTTCAATCCGGTCATATGTCTGGAACATCCGCTGTCAATGTGCCAATGACTATTTACAACGGCATTTGAATGATCCTGACATTTATTAAAAAAATGAAAAGTTAGACCTTTGAAATAGGCACCCAAGTCTTTGTGTACTTGGGTGATGGAGCAGATGAAGAATTGCAAAAGAAATTATTTACAAAAGTGTTTAATCTTTTTCCGAAAGATTTTTGCTTTGAGCTATTTTGGATTAACTTAGGGCATTGCTTGACAGTGTGACCAGTATTTCCACATTTAAAACAGTGAGACTTAAAACCAGTTTTGGGAATTCTGTTAACAGGAATTTTATCCATTTCAATTTCCTCATCACATTCAGACAGTTGAGAGTTGCAGTCACTGTAAGAGTCATAGAGTTCTTTTGACCTAACTGTTGTGACAGTAACTTTATCAGTTTCGGGTTTTGGTTTAAGAATGTATGAAAAAGTTGATTCCTTGTCTTTTGGTTTTGAAATTCTCACAGGTGTGAAAGATGGAATTTGATGAGTGAAGAACTTTTGAAAACAGTTTGTTTTGGTTTGACTTTCAGAGACATGACCTGAAAGTTTGTCTTTGTCATTCACACACACATTTTCAATCAAATCATCATTCAACACATTAGGGTTTGAAGTAGAGCACCCTAGATTACTATTAAACATGGAATTGTCTGAATATGACACATTACTACAAACAGAGTTAATTAAACTAATGTCTTCAAAAGACTTCTTGGAATCAGAACTACTGCAATCACTACTGCCAGAACAACCGAGCCCAACACTTCCACCATATGCGTAATCCTCTCTAACTTCCTTAAGATTTACTTCACTTAAACCTGCAATGGAATTGTCAGTATCATTCTGCATAATCTCTTGAATTAACTCATTTGAGGGATGAGGAATAGGTGTAGGAGAATAACAGAAAGTACTGGGTGGAGGATATGCATATGATTCATTGTTACTAAAACCCAAACCTGTCTTAACTCTGGCCCCCCTTTGTTTCTGGCAGAGTTCCTCCCTTTTCATACCAGATATTGTCCACTGCTGCAATTTGTTTTTAAGTTTTCTTGCTTCAAATTCAGCAAGTGTAACTTGCTCAGTCAAGTAGTTAATTTCACAGTTCTTTTCTAAAAGAGTTCTTTTTAAGTGTTCATTTTCCTTTAAAGCTTCTCTTAACTTAACAAAATATTTTGATTCACTTAATTTAAGCTCTTTGATGGTTCTTTTTAATTCGTTTTCGTTTGACATTAACAATTTATTAGCTTTGTATATGCCAATTAAACGAATTTTGCAAGCAGATGAACACATATCTTCAATAACCTCGTAAGGAAGACCAATTACCAGTTTTTCGGCAGCCAGAGCACGATCACATTGGCAGTAGGGAGTGCTTCTTTTGAATTCATCGACTGCATCTAGCCTCGCCTTCTCAATCAACTCTTCCAGGCTAAGCTTTGACTCCTCCTCATGCTTCACTTCATTAACAGCAGCTTCACAAACCAACCCTGACTGATTCAGATGTCCTTGAGCAATAACATCTGATTGAACTTTAACAACATTCTCCACTTTCTCTTCCTCTTCCTTTCCATAAAATTCTTTGAACGGATCAAAGAGATTTATATCATTGTCATCAAACTCAGCAATTTCAGCAACAAGGGCATGGTTAATCTCCTCCTTGGTTTCTTCAATTTCTGCACTCCAATCAAAGTTGGTGAGCAGTGCAGTTTCATTTTTTGACTTTGCTTCCTCAACCTTTTCTTGATTTTGAGCAGATCTTGGATTTGCAGAGTTAACTGGCTCAGTAACAATTGGCAATGGGCATTCCCTTTTGAAATGGCCCAATTGTTTGCAGTTGTAGCACCTCAATTTACCCTTGTCATATCCCAGCTTACTATTCTGTCCCTGATTTCCAAAGTTTCTTCTACCAGTTCTTTCCATGAATCGTCTGGCACGAAGAGTGAGCATAGCCATCTGCCACTGGATGTCTGTTTCCTCCAGATCATCAGGATCCACCTGATACATGTCTTCTACAGTCATACCCTTCCCTTTTAACTCACCTGCAACAAGAGCTTCATAACTGTGAACAAACATTCCAAATAGAGCCATAGTATCTGACGGAATCTGAGTGGTGACAGATGCATTCGAGCTTGAACCAACATTTGAAGGTACACCAGCAGATTTAGTAGGCACATGACTTGATGATCCTCTAGATGCAGCACTGTACATATATGAGTTTGCAGCGGATGAGATAAGTGCAGCATTTTGAGAGGGAATGTTTGGAACCATCATTGACTGATTATATTCTCTTCTCTTCACATCAAGGTCGAAAGACTTCAGCTTGTTGATGACGTCCATCAGTTTGTAGTCAGGAAAGTTTCTCTCTTGTTTCAACAGCTTGATTTGAAGACTCCATTGCGGAGGAAGAGAATCTAACAATTTAGCAACTTGTTCATGATTGCCCAGCTTATCATCATATTTCTTCAAATTACTTGACACAGATAGGAATCGGTTTGTAATGTCAGTCAAGTTCTCTTGTGAGTACCCCACGAAAGAGTTGAATTCCTTTTCAGCTTGTGCCTTTCTATCCAGTTTCAGATCCCCATTCCCATCATAAAATTCACACAATGCATCATACAGGCTATTTGCAGTTGTGTGTTCAGCAAACCTGTTGAAGATGTCCTGATGCAGGCAGAGTATCAATGCCCCTAGTGCCTTCTTGTCACGATCAAGTAACTTGATATCTGTTTCAGTAAAAGTAGTTGGATCTGTGTTTACTGAGGTGACGGTTCCTTCAACAGTTGTTGGCACGTGCGGGCCATTTACTATAGATTCCCATTGGTTGTAGTCCGTGTAATAGAAGAAAGCTTTCAAACATCTTTTCCAGTCTTCAAAGTTTTCACCACTAACAAGCCTCGGTGGCCTGTTAGGTTGAACGCTGTCCAGATCATTCATATTCAGTGTTGATGAAGTCATAACTTTGAACAGATTATAGATTCGCTGAAAACAAACAGTTTCGCTGGCTAGATTCGCTCAAAGAACACAGCAGATTCGCTGGTAGATTCGCTGGTGACAGATTCGCTAGACAAGCAAACAGTTTCGCTGACAAGCAAGCACAGATTCGCTCGCCTGATTTTGGCAGCAGTTTCGCTTGCACAGTCAGCCAAACAAGTGAACTTTCGTTCGATGGTATGTCAGATTCGCTGGCCACAACACAAACCAATACAGGACAAAGATTTGGATTAGGTTCGCTGGATGAACAGACAGTTTCGCTGGTTGAACAGATAGATTCGCTGGTAGCTCAACCACCCTGCAACAGTACGGAAACAGCTCGAAAACCTTCAAAACTTGACCATTTGCATACACGTTTGTTTTAAAAGCTTCCTATGACCAAATACCACAATCTTTGAGCAAAATACAACACCAAAAACACTAAAACAAGCTTAGAAACAGAACCAAGAAGTGTTTCGACCCAAAAACTTCAAAATCAACACAAAAATCACTAGAATCAAACAATCAAGAGCACTAAGGCTCTGATACCATATTGTTGGTCCATAATGATCGTGATTTCAGTGCTATGTTGACTTGTTTAACACAAATATATCCAAGACTTGAAGAACAAGGTGTAAAATATCCAAACAACCCAATAACAAGATTACACACACAAATGAGGTAAATAAGCTACAAAGATAAGTAGAATATGCTCCTAGCACCTCAAATTGAACGATTACACAACACAATCAGTGAATAATAGCCTTGGTAAAAGATGTGCAAAAGTTGTATAAAGTGAAGATAAGGTTACAATATATAGCAGTGTTAGGTTCGCTGATAGATTCGCTCTAGCGAATCTATCTAGCGAACCAACACAGGTTCGCTGGGCACATAGGTTCGCCCAGTCGACACCTTAATACAAAAGACACATGAACTGCGGGCGAATCTATAGATTCGTCCGTAGGTTCGCTAGTACAAATACAAATACAAGTCTTACAAATACAAACAAAAGTAACACCGACAAGCCGGTGAGTCCAACCTATACATAGTGACTATCAGTGATCAACTGTTCAGCCGGGTGATTAACATTCTAGCCGGGTGACTTACTACTGTTCAGACGGGTGATCAACTGTTCAGCCGGGTAAACAACTTTGCTGCCGTGTGATCAACAACTGTTCAGCCGTGTAAAGCCTTTTTGCCGTGTCAAGATTCCAAGCCGGGTCAAGTTATCTGCCGTGTGAAGATAAAACTGTTCAGCCGGGTAACGTTCTTGCCGGGTGAAGATTTCAAGTTTAAAGACTTACAACTGTTGAGCCGTGTGACTGTTTAGACGGGTGAAGACCATTTTCAGCCGGGTGAAGATCAAAATTCACTGTTCAGCTGGGTGAAAGTCAAAATTTCACTGTTCAGCCGTGTGACTCAATTTTAGTTGTTTTAAACTTTGTTATCTTATCTTGTCATTATTTACTTGTCTTTATTTTAGTAGTTTAACTATTTCTTTTCAAAAATCAACAAAAACAAAAAAAAAATATATTTTCTTTAAAATCTTTTAAAATGGCACCTAATGATGATAATCTATCAGCAGAAGACTTAAGGAAAGTGAACCTTATCCAGAAGATAATCTATCAGCAGAAGACTTAAGGAAAGTGAAGAATGATAGCAAAGCCTATTCTTTGATGTGTAAAGGACTGCCACTACAAGTACTGTCAAGGTTGGATACTTATCAGACGGGTTATACATTGTTCAAAGCCTTGAAGTCAATCTGTGAAGGAGGTGAACAACTCAGGAGTCTCAAGAAACAAAAGCTGAAGAGACAATTGGAGTTATTTGAACACATTGCTGGAGAATCTGTGCACCAGATGATGAATAGGTTTGTTCATCTGACTACTGAAATGACCAATGTGGGTGCAAAGACAGATCTTCAAGATCTAAATGACAGATTACTATGTGCTCTTCCATCATCGTGGAAACAAACTGTGACACTACTGAAGCATACTGAAAAGTTTCCGATGGATTTGGATCTGCTCATTGCAAAGATAGAGGAAGTAGAAATTGATGAAAGTTCTAGAAACACTGATAGAACTGGTTCACATGCACAATACAAATATATTGTGAATCCTGCTAACACTGTGGAGAATGCCTTTCTTGCACAAGATGCACCTAAGTTTGAAGATGAGGGTGATTTATTTGTTGGTGCAAGTTTTTATACTGATTCCTCATACATTCCAAATTCACCAACTTATTCGCAACCTCAATCTCCACCAAGAGCTCAAGTTCAAAGTCAGAATCTGAAGAATCAAGCAGAAAATCAAAGTTCGAATGTTCAAGAAAAAGTAAAAGATGTGATGAACATTTTGTTACAAGATGACGAGACGAAGACTGCTTTTACTGCTTTCATGGCAAGCTTTCAAGCTTATCAAGGAAGTCATTTGTCTCAAATGGATGTTGTACTTCAAGATCATTTTGAAATGGATCCTGATGACGTTGAGGAAATGGATCTGAATTGGCAAATGGTAATGGTTGCATATCGGACGCGGAAACATGCATATGTTAACCGAAGCTTCAAGCCCCATGCAAACAAGACAGTTGGTTTTGACAAATCGAAGGCCAGATGTTTCAACTGTAACTGCTATGGTCACTTTTCAAGGGAATGCAAGGCTCCTAAGAATCAGAACTACAATGATCAAGCAAGTTCGAGTGGACAAAATCATGGTCAAGGTCAAAGCTCGCAACAGTCTTCAAGCTATCAACAGAGGAATCAACGTTTCATACAGAAGCCATATCAAAGTCTTCCTATGCCAAAACTGGAAGATGAAGGAAAGAAGCCAGAAGATCAGACCAAAGCACTGGTAGTGAGTGTGAAAGATTGATATGATTGGAGTGCTTATGCGGAACAGTTTACATCTGATCTCACTTCAAGTTTGGCGTTAGTTTGTGAAATTGAGGAAGATTGGTCTGAAGAAGGGGATGGTAAAATGTCAGATGATCTGAGGAATATGACTGGAGTGCAAAGTCAGATCCTGTTGAAGAATCTGAATCAGAAATTGCGCTGATGGCTACATCCAGTGAGTCTTATGCGGTGAAAGAAAGGTTATGTTCTGACCAATGCATTCAACAAGTAGAACATTATCGTACTCATTCTTTTAAAATTGGTGATAAATTAAGCAAACATGAGAAAATTCATGAACAACTTAAAATTGATCACAAAAATTCTGATGAGAAAATATTGTCACTTAAAGAATCATGGAACAAAACCTTAAAGGATTTGGAACTGGTAACAAAACAACTTGAGGAAATGACAAAGAACTTTAAACAAGAAAAAGTTGCTCATGCTGTCACACAAGTTGAATTAACAAAAGTGAAAAGTTGTAAAACAATGGTGAGACAACTTATAAGTGAAAGAGGTAACAAAAGCAAAACAGGGTTGGGCTTCACTCATGAACCAATGCCTAAATCAATCACACAAACTTTACCTGAAAACTTCAATGAATTTGATCATTCACCTGAAAATGAACGAAAATTCAAAGAAACTCAAAGAAGTAAATCCGAATCCGAAGGATCTGAAGTGTTGATTGAAAGTTTGAAAGAAGAAGATGGTGTGACGACTGAAGCTGATGATGAAGCTAGCAACAAATCAGAGCCTGTTCTGATTCAACTTGTTGAATATCCTGAACTAAATCCAAAGCCAGAAGAAAAAGTGAAGGATGAAGGTGAATTTTCAGGATATAATGATCCAGAATACATCAGGTGGAAGAATGAACAGAAGGCGCAAGTTGCTGATCAACTGATCAAGAAGCAAGAAGTGAAAAAGACTGAAGTTTCGAATGCAAAAATGCAGAAATTAAAATCGAAAGTCAATCAATCTGAAACGAAACAGTCAAAAGGTAAAAGTGTCATAAAATCGAATGACAACACCAAATCTCAAATTGTTAAAACTGACATTGTCAAACCTGTCAAGAAGAAAGTGTCAAAAGGTAAAACAATTAAGTTTGTGTCTGCAGGAACTTTTGATTTAAACGGATCTTATGGTAAACCAATCAATTCTTCAATCAAATCTAACTCTGGTCTGAAAACAGGTTCAGGTCCTAAGTCTTCCGCTGTCAATGATAAAAGAATTGAACCAAAGAAGGTAACCAAACAAGATGGTTTAAAATCGAACCAAGTTCCCAAGCAAGCAAAATCACAATCAAAATCTCCACAAAAGAATCACGTTCATCTAAAACCGAACAAAACTGATAATGAATCACGAGTGGGTTCAACATCAAAAGTTAACAATCGGCTCTTTAGGATTAGCAAGAAACATTGTGAAATTTGTGATCGTTATAATCATGTTACTGCTGAATGTTTCTTTAACAGGTACTGCAGTTACTGTGACAAAAGAAATCATTCTTCAGAAGAATGTTTTTATAACAAATTTTGTGATATCTGTGAAAGAAGAAACCATGACACAAAGAATTGTTTCTTTCGAAAAACCTCAACAAGAGAAATGACTCCGTTTCCAAAATTTCAAAGAAATCAATCTTTTGGTTTTCAAAATGTTAATCAAAGTCATTCTCCTGTTTTGAGAAATTTCAATCGAAACAATTCTGGTTTTAATAATGTTTCATCAAGAAATGTGCAGGTTAACAGTTTTAAACCGAGAGCTTTGATGGTAAGAAATCAGAAATTTGAAAATAACCTTGATCCTAAGTTAGAGGAAAGGTTCATTGCTTTGAGAAGAAAGCAATCAAATCAAGCCATTGGGCGAAACAGTTTTCAACCAAATCTCTCAAAAGAAACAAATTTTCAAAATCTTCATTATCAACAAGTTACTATTACAGATAGATTCGGAAAACCCAAGACCATGTGGGCCTGGGTTGACCAAACTAACTAAGTAATTGTTGACATGCAGGTGCGCCCTCGAAGACCTATCAACTCATGGTTTGTTGATAGTGGGTGTAGCCGGCATATGATAGGCAACCATGCCTTGCTTCAAGACTTTAAGCTAAAGAATGGTACACATGTTGCATTTGGAGGAGATGCTGGTGGTAAAATAACTGGAGAAGGAACTGTGTCAAATGGGGTCATTAGCTTTGATAAAGTGAACTACTGTGCACAGTTGAACTTTAATTTGCTAAGTGTATCTCAAATTTGTGACAAATCTTATTCAACTTTATTTGATGATTCTTTCTATTATATACTCAAACCAGGTTTCAAGATTGACAATGAATGGGTGGTGGTTAAAGCTCCAAGAGATCATGATGTATATAAGCTTGATATGTCGCAGATTGATGCTGAAACCGAAACTACTTGTCTCATTGCTCATGCATCAAATGATGAGAGTCAGCTTTGGCATAGACGGCTGGGCCATTCAAACTTCAGAAACATGAACCGACTGGTGACTGGAAATCATGTTGTGGGAATACCGTCAAAGAAATTCTCTACAACTAATCTCTGTCCAGCGTGTTTGAAAGGAAAACAACACAGAATGTCTTTTAAGTCCAAGCAAGAAAACTTCATTTCAAAACCCTTGCAGATGCTACACATGGATCTATTCGGACCAACAAATGTCCAAAGCATCGGAAAGAAGTCTTATTGTTTTGTCATTATTGACGATTTCACTAGATTTTCTTGGGTTTATTTCTTGCATGTTAAATCTGAAACTGCTGAGTTGCTAAAAGAATTTATTGTCAAAGTTGAAAATCAATTGGATTGTAAAGAGAAAATCTTGAGAAGTGATAATGGAACTGAGTTTAAGAACGCTAATGTTGATTTATTTTGTGCAGAAAAAGGAATTGCTAGACAATTTAGTGCTCCAAGAACACCTCAACAAAACGGGGTTGCGGAACGGAAAAATCGGACACTGATTGAAGCAGCAAGATCCATGCTCGCAGATGCCAAAATCCTTATAACGTTTTGGGACGAAGCTATTGCTACTGCTTGCTTTGTACAAAACAGGACATTATTGGTTCAAGATAAACAGAAAACATCTTATGAGTTGTTATTTGGAAGAAAACCGAATATTTCTTATTTGAAAGCATTTGGTTGTCCTGTATCGATTCTAAATTTAAGTGATCATCTCGGAAAGTTTGAGTCAAAATCTGACGATGGATTTTTTCTTGGTTACTCGTCTGTTTCAAAAGCTTATCGAGTTTTTAATAGCAAAACTAACACTGTTATTGAAACTATTAACGTTAAGTTTTTAGAAAATTCATTTCCGTTAGTGGCTCATGGTCCCGAATGGTTATTTGATTTAGATTCGTTATCAAAATCTTTCAATTCTAACTTGTTTGATTTTTCAAGAAAAACGAGTAAAGAATCAGGCGACTTGGGATGTTTTAGCGATGATTCTGATAATGACGATGATAACAATCTCAATTCTGAGTATCCGTTCATGTCATTTCATAATCCTGATCATGTCAAATCTAGTCAAACTCCGGGTCCTTCTGGTTCTAAAGAAGATCAAGAATCAAACATTCTTGGAGATGATGTTAATCCGCAAAATTCTCCTAATGATTGTGGATCTGTTCAGAATCAACCATCATCAGATCCGAATGTTGAAGTTGTTCCAGAATCGTTTGACTACTTCATCAATTCACCGGACCAAGTTCCTAATTTCACTCCGCATGAGTCTACTATTCTACAAGATCTACCGAATCTGAATCAGTCAAATCTGGAGACGCAAGTTCAAGGTGACGTTATACCAACTCATCGAGTTCATAGGAATCATCATGTTTCTCAGATCATTGGGCCTTTGAATCAGCGAACTATGAGAAGCCAGACTGAACATGCAAACGTTTGTCTTTATTCATGTTTTCTATCTCAAGTGGTGCCAAAGAACATTTCAGAGGCGTTACAAGATAATAGTTGGATTGAAGCCATGCAAGAGGAGTTACTTCAATTTCGCAAACAAGAGGTTTGGAAATTAGTGGACTTACCTGAAGGAGAAAATGCGATTGGTACAAGATGGTTGTACAAGAACAAGCCAGATGAACGTGGTATTGTTGTGAGAAACAAAGCCAGACTTATTGCACAAGGTTACACTCAAGAAGAAGGTATTGACTATGAAGAAGTGTTTGCTCCGGTCGCTCGACTTGAAGCTATTCGTGTCTTTTTAGCTTATGCCTCTTTTATAAAGTTCAAAGTGTTTCAAACGGACGTTAAAGGTGCTTTTCCGTATGCACCAATTACCGATGATGTATATGTCAGACAACCTCCTGGTTTTGAAGATCCTGATTATCCACATCGTGTATACAAATTGAGCAAAGCTTTATATGGTCTACATCAAGCTCCAAGGATTTGGTACAAGACGTTATCTAAACATTTGCTGGAACATGGTTTTACAAGAGGTCAGATTGATCCAACTTTGTTTATGAAGCGGGAAAATGAAGATCTTTTATGTGTTCAAGTTTATGTGGATGATATCATCTTTGGATCAACCAGTGCGTCCATGTGCAAAGAATTTGAAGAAATCATGAAGTCAAGATTTCAGATGAGTTCGATGGGGGAGATTAATTTCTTTCTCGGATTGCAAGTAAAACAGTCAGCAGACGGAATTTTTATCAACCAATCAAAGTTTGTTGAGAAGTTGCTGAAAAAGTTCAAGATGCAAGATTGTCAGACTATTCGAACGCCATCTGATGTGAATTGCAAGATACAACCGGATCCGAAAGGCAAATCCGTTGATCAAACACTGTACAGATCAATGATTGGTTCACTGATGTATCTTACTACATCACGGCCAGACATTATGTATGCTGTATGTGTGTGCGCCAGATATCAGTCTGATCCAAAAGAGTCGCACCTGGTTGCTGTTAAACGTATTTTCAGATACCTTAAAGGAAAACCCAATCTCGAGTTATGGTATCCTTATGAAGGCAATTTTGAATTATATAGTTATTCTGACAGTGATTTTGGTGGGTGTGCTCTTGACAGGAAATCGACTACTGGTGGATGTCAATTTCTGGGTCCTAGACTTGTTTCTTGGCAATGCAAAAAGCAGACCAACGTTTCTGTATCCACAGCTGAAGCAGAGTATATCGCTGCATCTGCAGGATGTTCTCAAGTTTTGTGGTTACAAAACCAATTGCTTGACTACGGGTTTAACTTTCTCAAAACTCCTATTTACATACTGCTAATCCGGTTCAACACTCAAAAACCAAACATATCGAAATTCGATATCACTTTCTCAGAGACAACTCTGAAAAAGGTTTAATAATTTTGATTAAAGTTCATACCGACAAACAACTGGCAGATCTTTTCACAAAATCTTTTTTGTCAATGCGGTTTGAATTCTTAATTCAATCCATAGGGTTAATCAACCATGATTAATTCTAATTTTTTTGAAAAGAAAATATAAAAGTCAAAAATAGAATAAGTCGATGTCAAGTATTGATTCCTTTGTCTTTTAGTTTATTGTTTTGCATTGTGTGTGTGCATGAAAAAGAAAAGCAAAAACAAAATATAAAAGCAAAAAGAAAAAGAAAATATCATGTCATAAGAATCTATATTGCAAAAAGTGAGAAATGATAGTTACACTAGACATTATTTGTTACATCATTTTTAAATAAAGACTGATGAATGTTAATTGATGTGCGAGACAGCTCAGGCAATTAGACTGAAAAAGTAAGTTCATTGTTGACAAATCTAAAATCAATGATCTTTATGTTAAGTTTCTTTGTTATACATGTCTAGATATATATCTTTTGATGCATTGCTTGTGATGATAGTTGTGCATGATCGGGTAACGATGCAGTCTATTCAGTGTGATGAACCGCATCGTGAGCTTCTTTTTTGTGGTACCCACAGACCTGAAGTCTCACACGAAGTCTCTTTTGAGCTTCAAGGTGCAGCAACAGATTCCCAAAGATGGAACAAAAAGAGTCCCAAATGTGGACCATCACCAAACAAAAATTCCAAAAAAGGAATTCAGAAGATTCCCAAGGGGAACAATAGGAAATTAAATTCCAAAATGGAATCAAAAGAAGTCCCAAAGTGGACCAAATCCGAATAGAACCCAGATTCCACACTGTTTATGATTGTAAGTGACCAGGTTCTTGTGGAATATGCATTCAGGTAGTGGTTGATAAAGAAATATGTTGACATATGTATACATGTGGGTCACATAAGTCATTTTAATCGAACCTTAATCTCATCATGATACTGAAAAAGTAAGTGTGTCAACTCGAGCTAATTGGTATGTTTTCATATCATCACTCAATCAAACATAAGTCAAATGTCTATTCAAAACTTGCAAAAAATGTTCAGATAATGTGTGGTATGATCTCACTGTGATATATTGATTCATTGCATTGCATATGTCTTTATTTTAATGTGTGTGTGTGTGTGTTTGTGTGGGCAGGCATATGGAATCTTTATTGACACATCGACATCCTTGTTAAACTTAAAAATTTCAAGAAATTTCAAGTTTAGGGGGAGAATAAGTGAAGAAGAAAAATATTTACAAAAATCCAAAAATATTTGTGAATAAGTGTGTTTTGAATGAACAAGATTAAGTGGTATGAAAAGCAAATGTATTGGATGTGTTAAAAACAAACCCAAGGTCTTGTAATGTGGTTTTTAAGAAATTGCTTCGGGATATAGAAATTTTGGTTGTGCAAAATTATTTTTAAAATCAAAGAAAAAGAAAAGGGATTTATGAGAATTAAATTTGTTGATTTTATTGTTGTTGATTATTAATGTGACAAACCCTAACAAGGATGTCTTGTCTAATTAATATGTCGAGAATGTGTGCAGGTGCAATAAATGCAGTTGAAAAGTCAACAGACGGAAAAGAATAAAATTGTCAAAGTGTTTTTGCCGGGTGAAGATATCAGAAACAACTGTTTAGCCGGGTAATGAATACACTATTCAGCCGCGTAAAGTTGTTGTGTCTGATATGAGCCGGGTGATTGTGTGAAAGAAGACAGCCGGGTGAAGATATTATGACTACTGTATGGCCGGGCAATGAACAAGTCAATTTGTGCCGGGTTGTTGGGTCTGAAAATGATAGTCTATATTATCAATGTAGTCAAAGTCACCAAAGTTAATGTCATGATTAAAGTCAAATGAATAGTTCAAGACGAAGAAGACGTTAAAGATAGATCGTGACTAGGAGCATTATTGTAAAGAATATATTTTGTGTCAACAAAATATATTTAATCAAGTTGTAGTCATATTTTAGGTTTATTTGTATTTTTCCTAATTAAACTAAGTCTAGGGGGTTAATATGTAATTAAGTGGATTGAACATTCACTATATTTAGATTAGTTTAATTAGGGTTTAGGTGCTTGAAACATAGCCTAGAATTGGGAGGTTACACATGTAAACAAAATCATAGCAATTCTATGGAAGCATATGATGATTTGAGTAATTTCTTATTTGTTCTTTCATTATGTTCTTCATTGTTCTTCCTTGTTCATCAAGTTCTATGTCATTTTGATCCATTTTATCCAAATCTTCACAAATATGTTGATTCAAGGCTGATATGGACCAACAATTGGTATCAGAGCCTAAGGGGATCCATTTTTGAATCAAATTTCATCAGATTTGTGAAGAAATTATAGAGAGAGAAAGTAAATCTGATGGGTTTTAGAAAGAGAAACCAGATCTGAGTTCAAAATCATCAGATCTACATCAGCAATCATCAGATCTGTTGATTTCAACAACGTATTTTAGATCTACAAGCTGAGATCTACAAGAAAAGAAGAAGAAATCATCAGATCTGAAATTTTCTCTCACACACGTTGTATGTGTGTTCTTGGTGTTCTTCAGGGCTTCAAATCTTCATCTTGCGAACCTGAACGAAAGTTCAATTTCTTTTGGAGCGAATCTATGCTGCCCAAGCATTTTACATAGATTCGCCCGTGGTTCTGTGCGAACCTATAAGTTCGCCCGACACATTGTACTCGGCTTGAAAGCCAGCGAACCTATAGGTTCTACCGTCTACTTGAAAGTTCGCCGGTCAGCCATGTATTAGCGAATCTACCACTTGTTACACCTTTGTACCTGAAAAACAAAACCCATTTCCAACAACCAAACCCATATCAACCAAACATAACCAAAACCATCATTAAACATTAACCATACCATCAGATCTATATCCTTGCCATACCCATATCTCCATACCACGGATCTGAGTTTTCAACCAATCCCCCACCATACCAGACTCGTTTATTTTACAAAACACTTAAAAAAAATAAATAATAATAAAAAAAACCAGCCATACCCATACACCATAACAGACGAATCTGTCATAAATCATAACCCTCACCACATCATTTCACGCTGCATAAACCATAACCAAACACAACCATAATCATTCACTTAACCACATCGTTCATCTAGCCATACCCTCATACCATACAGTTTTAGTCATTTTCTGCAATCAAACACAACAAAACAAATAATAGACATCGTAAAAAGAAGAAGAAGAAGAAGAAGAAGAAGAGGAGTGTGTGTTGTGGCTGTGTTCTTGTGTTCGAACTGAAGAAGAACGTGTGAGCGTGTGGCTGTTGTTACTCATCAGATCTAGAAGGAAGAAACGAGCAGCAGTAGATTGTGTTCGTGTTTGTGTAGTTAAGTTGTTGTTGGTTGTGTTCTTAAGACCGAAGAACAAGAAAGCAGCAGCAGTTTGATGTTTGTGTGTTGATGCTCCTTTGTTTAAGTAATATTGCAGATATATAGAGAGAGAATCAAGCGGCTGTTTAAAAAAAATAAAAAAATAAAACAAGAGGATAAGATCTGTGTTTTGGTTCTTGCAAAAGAAGAGATGAATGAGATGGGATAAGGTGTTTAGTGGCTGCACTTTTTGAATATTAGGGTTTGAGGTTTGTTGCATTAAGTCATAACCGATCAAGAATAAAGGAAGTGGGCTAAGTAGTTCTTGTTGGGATGCAGAAAGTAAAAAGAACATATATCTATTAAAAACTGGGCCAACAATTCACGTGAACTAAAAATTTTGAAACTTGTTTACATTGATTAATTTGAACAAATGTGAACCGGTCATCAAAAAAAAAAAAGAAAAAGGGGATTTCATTTTCATTTGACCAAAGTAGTGTGAACCTTAACTTTTAATGAACATACGTTTTGGTCGGGTATTAGTTGTTACTATTCTTTGGGCCAAATTTTTGTTCAGTTGAGTGGAAAATATTTTTGTCAGTTGGCCGTGTGTTCAATTTAAAAAAAAAATAAAAAATTTTGGGCCGTGTTTCAGTTGGTTCGTTTTATGTTTGGCCGGGTATTACTAATTCATTCGTTGGGCGTGCAAAATTCTTGTCATTAAGCAGAGAATTAGTAGTTGTTTTCTCTTGGGGCCGGAAGCTAATGTTTAATCAGTCGGGCCAAGATCATTATAAGGAAAATTGTGTTCAAGTGGCCGGGAGATAGTGTTCTAAATTTTGGGCCGTGTTGGAGTTGGTTCGTTTAATGTTTGGCCGGATGTTTATTTTGTCAATCTTTGGGCCAAAATTAAAAGATGGAGAAGTTTACAAGTAGGGGGAGTTAATGGATCAATCTTTGCCTACAATGTCGAAAAGCTTCAATAAAGGGGGAGATATAGAAGATCACTCATTTGTTGACTTTGACCGGAGCTGAACTCAATTGAGGATGTTGATAATGATAGACTAAGGGGGAGTATTGTTGGGTCTGAAAATGATAGTCTATATTATCAATGTAGTCAAAGTCACCAAAGTCAATGTCATGATTAAAGTCAAATGAATAGTTCAAGACGAAGAAGACGTTAAAGATAGATCGTGACTAGGAGCATTATTGTAAAGAATATATTTTGTGTCAACAAAATATATTTAATCAAGTTGTAGTCACATTTTAGGTTTATTTGTATTTTTCCTAATTAAACTAAGTCTAGGGGGTTAATATGTAATTAAGTGGATTGAACATTCACTATATATAGATTAGTTTAACTAGGGTTTAGGTGCTTGAAACATAGCCTAGAATTGGGAGGTTACACATGTAAACAAAATTATAGCAATTCTATGGAAGCATATGATGATTTGAGTAATTTCTTATTTGTTCTTTCATTATGTTCTTCATTGTTCTTCCTTGTTAATCAAGTTCTATGTCATTTTGATCCATTTTTATCCAAATCTTCACAAATATGTTGATTCAAGGCTGATATAGACCAACACGGGTAAAGAAGTCATTGATATCTGCCGGGTGACAGGTGTGTTACTATACAGCCGGGTGAAGAAGTGTTATCATTGTACAGTCGGGTAAATGAATGAAGTTTTCATCTAGCCGTGTAAGTGAAGAACACTATGCAGCCGGGTAAAGTATAACAACTATGTTGCCGGGTGATGAAGAAAAGCAAGCCGGGTGATGAAGAAGATCACTATGCAGCCGGGTAATGAACAAAGGTCATTGTGCAAGCCGGGTGATGAAGAAGACTACTATGTAGCCGGGTGATGAGTAAAATCAAAAACAGGTGTAGTTGTTCCTAACCTTTACCCGTCTCTACAGTGTCTTACCCGTCTCAACAGTGACTTATCCGTCCAAGTGTTTTGCACATTTTATGTTGACCCGTCTCATGAGGTGACCCATCCCAAAGAACTTGACACGTCCCAACAGTGGTTGACGCGACTCAACAGTGCATGACCCGTCAAGGATTTTTGGGCTTCTTATGCTTACCCGTCCCAAATTGTTGACCCGACTCTTTAAGTTTGACCTAATTTCTTAAACCATATAAAAACCCGCCTCTTCACAACACTTATCATTTTTCACAAAGTTTTTCAAGCAAAATCCCCTGTACCTCAATTCGTTCATACTTTTGTTCAATCGATTGTTCTGTAACAAGTTTGATTGATTGAATAAGGTATATTTTATGTGATTCGACCTTGATAAACCTGCAAATCGATCGTTAAAACGAAAAATGATGATGAACAGTACTTTGATCACTGAATCGACACTTTGATTTTGGGTGTTAAAACTGAAATCGAATGTTGTTTTAAGTATAAAAACTGTCGATCATCAACAATCATTCATTAATTTGCATCAAATTGCTTAAAATCAACAGAATCGATTCAAAATTGCTCATAACTGTCAAACCGTCATTGATGACCTGTTGAATGTTCTTAAGTGTTAACTTCAAAATGATAAAATGTGTGTTAAAAATTGACAAATCATTGTTAAAACTAAGCTTAAACATGTTAAACAGCTTCATTATACAAACCTCAGATTTATGTTCTTAAGAGAATAAACTGTTAAGTGGTAGTGTTGTATGATCATTGATTCACAAAAGTTTTTATTAAACAATATGATGAAAATCAGATTGTTAGATCAACTTAGGTGTTAAAATGATTATGTAATTGTTTTACATTATAACTTTTTGTTCAAACACTTATGTAAATTTGAAATTTATGAAGAATTTAACTCACTTGTCTTGTTTTTGTCAAACAGATGGAGAATTTGAAGTTTGAGCCTAAGCATAATTTGGTTGCATGTTTAGATGAATCTATTCCAGAGACTGAGGGTTATAGAGATATGATCAGATTCATCAAGAGAACAAAGTATGTGTATGCTATGTGTGCGAAGCCTGTGATCTATGCTAGACTCATCAAGAGTTTTTGGAGGACAGCTGAGGTTGTAACTGGTGAAGATGGTATGATAGTTGTTACAGGGAATATTACCAGAGATTTAGTATTGACTGTGTCTGAGGAAGCTATCAGAACAGCTCTAAGGATTGATGATGATGAAGCTGGTGCTAATGATGAGCTGACTACTGCTGAGTGTCAGGCGTGTTTTGTGAATATGGGTCATCCTCCCGTATTTCCAAAGTCACAGTTTGTTAGAGCTAGATTGGGGAAGAAGTGGAAGCTGCTATGTTATGTGATTCAGCAGTGCATGTCTAGAAGGAGTGCTGGGTTTGATAACTTCCCTTCTGACATTGCATCCCTGATTGTTGCTATAGCTGAGAACAAACCTTTCAACATGTCGAGGTGGATTATGAAAGGGTTTGTGTTCAATCTAGTAAAGGGCAAAAGGTTCAAGTTTCTCATGTATCCGAGATTCTTGCAACTGATGATCAATGTGGCTTATCCTATCATCAGAGAAGAAGGATTTGCTGGAGGAATTTTATATACTGAGGACATGAACGACCTATCATACAGGAAGATGAGTATAGGAAATGTACAAAGTGTTGAATTGTTTGACTATATGCGAGATATAGCCAACAATGTTGACGATATAGAAGTTGTGTATCATCACATATCACATGGAGAGATTGTGAATCCACAGGACCTAGTTGATGAGGTGCCTCACAACTTATTAGATGATGATGAGTATTTTGCTCGACATCCAGAAGAAGAAGATGGAAATGAGAACGAAGAAGAAGAAGAGGATGATGAAAGTGATGGTGGTGATAGTGAAAGTGAGGATGATAGTGATGATGATAGTGGGAATTATGGAAATAATGATGATGCTGAATCAGATACTGAGGAGGCAGAAAATGTTGAGATTGATGAACCAATGGAGATTGAAACAAAAAATGTTGAAGCTACTGAACCGATAGTGACTGTTGAACCAGTTGAAGTGGAGAAAGCATTTGAAGAAATTGTTGCTGATGTTCCTAAGGATATCTCAGTAAAGTATGTTAGATCACGTAGATCGAAACATGTGATTGATCCTATCACTGTGGAGAAACCGGATGTAATTGAAGATGTAAATGTGCCTGAGATAGTGGACATTGTACAGATTGCTAAAGAAGTTGTTGTTGAAGTGGAGATTGTGGCACAGACAATCGATGATGCTGAGGAGTGTATGATTGTTTCTGATCCAGTTGATATTGCCACATCCTCCAAAGCTGCTGAAAACATTGATGAACCAAAGGAGTCTTCACCTAAGGTTGCATCAGATGTTGATTTGAATGAAGAGGATAACAAAGTTTTTCATTTGGAGAGGATGGTAGCCAAACTCTTGGATGCTAATGAGCAGATGAAAGCATCTAATGAAAGAAAGAAGAAGAGATTAGAAGAGTTTTGGGTTACGCATCAGAAAAACTTATAAATTTTTAAAGCATTAGATGCTGATCATGAAAAACTGAAGGCTGATCATGAAAAGTTAAAAGCTGACTATGAAGAGTTGCAAGCAGAATGCAACACTTTACGTGCTGAAAAAGAAGTATTGGAGAACTAGATAAAAGAGGAGGAGGCTGTAAGTTCAGAATCGGATAAGGATTTTTCTGTTGATGAAAGAGTTGGAGTGTCTGAGACTCCTAGGGACGTCGCAGTCTATCAAACTAGATCACAACGATCTAAGACTGTGACAGAACCAAGTGTAGAATTTGTCCCTATTCCCGATGAAGCTGCTGATATTGTCAATCGTGACAAAGCTGAGGGAAAACGTAAGTTAGATGCTGTGCCTAAGATCGCTGGTGAAGAAGTTTGTGTTAAGAAAGCTAGAATGGAAGAAACAGTTTAGATTGAGCCGATTCAATCTGAATCTGTAACTGAAACTGAAGTGTCTGAGTTGGCGAAGGCGGATGAGATTGTGAAAGAAACTGTAACTGATAAAACAGTTCAGATTGAGCCGATTCAATCTGAATCTGTAGTGGCAGCGAAAGTGCCTGAAGTAGTTGAAGTTTTGAGAATGTGCCAGAAACAGTTACTGAAGAAGCATTTCAGTTTGAGCCGGTTCAAACTGAAACTGCACCGATGATAGAGGCACTGGACGATTTGGATGACATAGATTTCACTGAGTCTGAACCTGAAGCTGAACCTGAAGCTAATCCAGATGATGAAATACCAGCTGATCTGCCTGAACGCTTTGCTTATCTAGAAAAGATGAAGTATAATCCAGTGTATTTGAATGGACTGACTGTGAGTCAAATCAATGAAGAGTATGAGAAGTGTTTAAATGCTCAAGATAAGGAAACTGCCGATGAGAAAGAGTTTGTTGTTGAGATGGGTGAATGGACACCACTCCAAGAAAGCCTGAATATTGATGATTTACCTCCAAAAGAGCTTTATCATCAAAATCCAGAAGAAATGTCGTCCAGAAACATGCGTGAATGGTTGAGTTCGAGGAACTATCCATATAAAACTTTGAAAAGACTGAAGCATGAATCGCTAAAGAAGATTGTGATAAGTTTTATGAAGACGGAGAAAATGTATAATCGCATGTTTTACCTGGATTACAACAACCCCCAATACTATGAGCTGACAAAGAGATTCAAAGTACTCGAACCCAAGGAGATAACGGTAATGGCTTTACTAGAAGATGCACACAAGAAGAGAAAGGAGTTGATTGACATGTTTCCAAGTGAGGTAAAGTCATACAACATTCCAATGGATGTACGAGAATCATGGCATAAATCTGCCACAGCAGGAGATGTTGTTAGATCTCTGCTGAGTAAAGGACAGTCCGTTGCTGAACTGCTTGATTCAATGATCGTACCGGAAAAGTCCAAGAAGGTGAAGATTATAGCTTGGAAATATGACGAAGTGTTTGATGCATTTTTGATAAAGAGAGTTAATGGTTTATGCGATGTTTACCATTATTACTCAAGTATATTCAAGTTGGAAGTGCAAGATTTGAAGGAATTGCACAAACTGAGGTTAATTAATCACACGCATGCTGAGCGTGGTGATAAATGTGCGATGTTGTTAGATGCTGGGATGAGTCGTTTGCCGAAGTACTTGGAGTTTAGAGGTCAACAAGAAGACAGTGCTTATGTTCAGAGCAAGAAAACGAGGAAATCAAAGAAGTTGGTAGTAAGAGATATGTATTTGGAAGAATTTTCGGATGAATACTTTGATAAAGTGACAGATCCGGGGTTGAAAGTGATCGATGGTACACAAGCAACGAAACCAATTCTGAAGTTTTTCTACAATCAGGAAACTTATGAGCTGAAATTGGTACGAAATTTGGATGACTGGGATAAGGATATGATCACATTATTCAGTACGTTCGAGCTGAAATTGTTACATCCATCCTACATCGATCATTTGCGAAATTACACAATGGAGAAATGCAAAGATAAACTTGCTGAAGCTGATCGGAAATTGTTTGTGGTAATGATCGAAGTGATTGCAGCTGCTTCTGAGAAGATTCGTCTAAGGAAGGCATTACTCAATGCTAACCTTGTGAAGGTGGATATTCCGGAGATTGAGTTTATGCGTGTGACTGCGAAGGGTACACTAGAAGTGCAAGCCAAAGGACAAGAAATGCCGTATGAATTTTACGCTAACATTGATTTTGCAGGTTTGACTCTTGATACTCTGAAACGCATGAATGACTGTGCCATCCTTACAAATGAATCAAAGCTGAGACAAGCAAAGATCGCTGAGAAGTTCAAGTCATGCATCGAGGAAGCATTAAAAGAACAAGAAGAATACAAAGGAAAGCAGTTTGTTAGGGTTATTTCCGTGTTAAGATTTACTTTGTATCTTTGTTTATATGTTTGTATAGTTTAGGGTTTATTATGTATTTTCCTTAAACTTGCATTTTGTTTGTTATAAGCATGTAGTGTGCGTGTGTTAGGGAGAGACGACTTTTACACTGTTAGAGAGAGAATTAACTGTGTGTATTTGTTTTCTCCTGCACTTTGTACTACGAATTGCTTTGATCATCAATATACAGAGAATTTATGAGTATGAACTGTGTTTGTGATTGAACGTTTTGTTTGTGCGTGTTGTTCAGATCATTTGAGTGATATTATCGATCCAATTGAACCTATCAATTGGTATCAGAGCTTCCGGTTTGTGTTCTTCGCTGTTTCTAGGCAAAACACATCAATATTGCTCAAAATATCATGATCTGAATGAATTGTTGGTGTTTTTAGTTGTGATTTATCATCGCAATCACTCCTATACACAACGATTGTGCAGATTCTATCAGATCATCATCAGATCTGAAGAATTAAGAAGAATAGAAAAAGTTACTGTTCGATCAATTTTTGCTCAAAATTCATCGAAAAATGATGATGTTTTGGATTGATTGATACAAGGGGTTGATAATCGGACTATTTCACAGCTTGTGTGTGAATTTTGGACAATTTGGACAAGTTTTAGATAAAACCCAGAAAATCTTCATGAAGAAGATGATGAACAGTTGATTTTTGGTTGAAGATTAACTTGCCGGGTGATATATTTGACTTAGACAATTTCCTTGGACTTAGAATTTGTGAAGAAATTAGGTCCTGTGCAGCCGTGTAAGGGAATTTGTTCTAGACGGGTAAAGAATTTGACTTGAAAAGTTGCTACTGTTCAGCCGGATCAGACACTGTTGTGCCGGGTAATACACTGTTACGCCGGGTGATAGAGAAAATACAGCCGGGTAAACTTCAACTGTGTAGCCGGGTAATTAACAACTCTGTCGTGTGACCAAGTACTGTTCAGCCGGGGAAACTCTTTGCCGTGTCAAGATTCTGCCGTGTCAAAGACTTATTGTTGTGTGAAGTTTTTCTTATTGCCGGGTAACTGTTCATCCGGGTGAAGAAGAAAAACAATTACAACTGTTTAGCCGTCTAACTGTTTAGCCGTGTGAAGACTTATTCTGCCGGGTGAAGAAGAAATACATTGTTTAGCCGGTTGAAGAAGGATTTTCACTGTTTTGCCGTTTGACTCATTTTAGTTGTTTTTCAATACTTGTTTCTTATCTTGTCTTTAATTTGTTGTCTCTATTTTAGTATTTTAATCACTTCTTTTCAAAAATTTACAAAAACCAAAAATATTTTCTTTAAAAAAAAAATTGTTAAAATGGCTCCTAATGATGATTCTGATAACCGTGTTCCTAGACTTTTGAATCGTGCAGATTTCAAGAACTGGACCATCAGGCTGAGACATCATTTGTGTTCTATTGACAATGACTTATGGAAATCCATTGAGAAGGTTCCTCACATTCCAACTCAGACACAACCAGATAGTGCCAGTACCTATACTAAAGATTCTACTACACCTTATCCAGAGGATAATTTGTCAGCTGAAGACTTGAGGAAGGTAAAGAATGATAGCAAGGCCTACTCGTTGATGTGCAAGGGGTTGCCATTACAAGTTTTGTCTAGATTGGATGCATATCAGACTGGTTATACATGCTTCAAGGCATTGAAGTCTATATGTGAAGGAGGAGAGCAGTTAAGAAGTTTGAAGAAATCTAAGTTGAAGAGACAATTGGAACTATTTGAACACATCAATGGAGAGACAGTACACCAGATGATGAACAGGTTTGTTCACTTAACTACTGAGATGTCAAACCTCGGAGTAAAGACTGAACTTCAAGACTTGAATGATCGATTGCTGAATGCTTTACCATCGTCTTGGAAGCAAACTGTTACTCTGTTGAAACATACTGAGAAATTTCCAATGGAACTTGATTTGCTTATTGGAAAGATAGAAGAAGTTGAAATTGATGAAGGATCTAGAAACACTGATAGATCAAGCTCACAAACTCAATACAAGTATGTGGTAAATCCTGCCAATACTGTGGATAATGCTTTTCTTGTGCAAAATACAACAAAGTTTGAAGATGAGGATGACTTATTCGTTGGTGCAAGTTTCTATACTGATTCAGCATACTTTCCAAATTCACCAACTTATTCTCAACCTCAATCTCCGCCAAGAGCTCAAGTTCAAGTTCCAAGTCAGAATGTGAAGAATCAATCAGAAAATCAAATTCCAAATGTTCAAGCAAAGGTGAAAGACGTCATGAATATTCTGTTGCAAGATGACGAAACAAAAACTGCCTTTACTGCTTTTATGGCGAGTTTCCAAGCGTACCAAGGTAGTCATCTAAGTCAAATGGACGTGGTCCTTCAAGACTTATTTGAAATGGATCCACTAGATGTTGAAGAAATGGATCTGAATTGGCAGATGGTTATGGTAGCCTATCGTACTCAAAAGCATGCATATGTTAACAGAAGTTACAAACCTCATGCTAACAAGACAGTTGGATTTGACAAATCTAAGGCCAGGTGCTTTAACTGTAATCAGTATGGTCATTTCTCAAGAGAATGCAAAGCTCCAAAGAATTTCAATGACCAAGCTAGTTCAAGCAATCAAGGTCAAGGTCAAAGTTCTCAACAGTCTTCGAGTTACCAACAAAGAAGTCAGCGTTTCTTTCAAAAGCCGTACCAAAGTCTTCCTATGCCTGAATTGAAGGATGACGGAAAGAAGCCAGAAGATCAAACTAAAGCGTTGGTTGTAAGTGTACAAGACGGATATGACTGGAGTGCATACGCAGAACAGTTTACATCTGATCTTACATCAAATCTGGCTTTGGTATGTGAAATTGAAGAAGACTGGTCTGAAGAAGGGGATGGAAAGATGGTTGATGATGTGAGTGAAGAGTCTGAAGATTATGACTGGAGTGCAAAGTCTGATCCTACTGAAGAGTCTGAAGCTGAAATTGCATTAATGGCTACATCCAGTGAGTCTTCATCTTCTACTGAACAACCAAAGGTTAGTAATGATTTACCCCCCAATTACATTCCATTGCCCCTAGATGTGAAAGAAAGGTTATGTTCTGATCAGTGCCTTCAACAAGTAGAACATTATCGAACTCATTCATTTAAAATCGGTGATAAATTAAGTCAACATGAAAAACTTCATGAAAAACTTAAAATCGATCATAAAATTTCTGATGAGAAGATTTTGTCACTAACTGAATCATGGAACAAAACTTTAAAGGAATTGGAAATTGTTACCAAACAACTTGAAGAAATGACTAAGAACTTTGAACAAGAAAAAGTTGCACATGCAGTCACTCAAGTTGAACTAAAGAAAGTTAAAAGTTGTAAAACAATGGTTGAACAACTCATTAATGAAAGAGGTAACAAAAATAAAACCGGGTTGGGTTTTACTCATGAACCGATGCCAAATTCAATCACTCAAACCTTACCGGAAAACTTTAATGAATTTGATCATTCACCTGAAAATGAAAGAAAATTCAAAGAAATTCAAAGAAGTAAATCCGAGTCCGAAGGATCTGAGGTGTTGATCGAAAGCTTGAGAGAAGAAGATGGAATGACAACTGAAGCAGATGATGAAGCAAGCAACAAATCTGAAAACAAGCCGGAACCTGTTCTTATTCAACTGATTGAATATCCAAAGCTTAATCCAGAACCAGAATCGGTGAAGGAAGAAGGTGAATTTTCAGGATTCAATGATCCTGAATATATCAAGTGGAAGAAAGAACAAAAAGCGCAAATTGCTGCTCAGTTAATCAAGACGCCAGAAGTAAAGAAAGCCGAAGTTTCAACTGCAAAGAAGCAGAAATCGAAAACAATGAACAATCAATCTGAAACGAAACAGTCAAAAGGCAAAAGTGTCTTAAAATCAAATGATAACACAAAGTTCAAAGTGTTAAAACTGACAAAGCTCAAAACATAAAATCTGTCAAGAAAATGTCAAAAGGTAAGACAATCAAGTTTGTGTCTGCAGGTACTTTCGACATGAACAGTTCTTATGGTAACCAAATCAATGCTCAAATCAAATCTAACTCTGGTCTGAAAACAGGTTCAGGTCCTAAGACTTCCGCTGTCAATGATAAGAGAATTGAAAACAAAAAGGTGACCAAACAGAACAGTTTAAAATCGAACCAAAGTCCCATGCAATCAAAATCGCAAATCAAAACTCCACAGAAAATTGTTAATCTAAAACCGAATAACCAAGATAATGAATCACGTTTTGGTTCAACATCAAAAGTTAACAATCGGCTCTTTAGGATTAGCAAGAAATATTGTGAAATTTGTGATCGATATAATCATGCAACTGCTGAATGTTTCTTTAACAGGTACTGCAGTTTCTGTAACAAAAGAAATCATTCTTCAGAAGAATGTTATTTTAACAAATTTTGTGATATCTGTGAGAGAAGAAATCATGAATCAAAGGATTGTTTCTTTCGATCAAACTCGACTAGAGAATTGACTCCATATTCAAACTGTCAAAGAAATAATTCATATGGTTTTCAAAATATGAGTCAAAGTCATTCTCCGGTTTTGAGAAATTTCAATCGAAACAATTCTGTGTCTAACTTGTCAAGAAGTGTGCAGGTTAACAATTTTAAGCCGAGAGCTTTGTTGGTAAGAAACCAAAATTTTGAAAACAACCTTGATCCTCAGTTGGAGGAAAGGTTCAGGGCTTTAAGAAGAAAGCAATCATTGAACGCCAATGGGCGAAGCTATCAGCATCAAAATCTCATGAATGAATCAAATTTTCAAAATATTCAATATAAACAAGTTACAATTGCGGATAAATTCGGAAAACCCAAGACCGTGTGGGCCTGGGTTGACCAAACTAACTGAAAATGTTTGAATTGCAGGTACGCCCAAGAAGACCTATCAACTCGTGGTTCGTTGATAGTGGGTGTAGCCGGCACATGACAGGCAACCATGCCTTGCTTCAGGATTTCAAGCAAAAGAATGGTACTCACGTAGCTTTTGGAGGTGATGCGGGTGGTAAAATCACAGGAGAAGGAACTGTTTCGAATGGAGTCATTAGTTTTGATAAAGTCAACTACTGTGCACAGTTGAACTTTAACTTACTAAGTGTCTCGCAAATTTGTGATAAATCTTATTCAACTCTCTTTGATGATTCTTTCTGTTATATTCTGAAACCAGGTTTCAAGATTGACAATGAGTGGGTTGTGGTGAAAGCGCCTAGAGATCGTGATGTATACAAATTGGATATGTCGCAGATTGATGCCGAAACCGAAACAACCTGTCTCATTGCCCATGCTTCAAATGATGAGAGTCAGTTATCGCATAGACGGCTGGGACATTCCAACTTCAGAAACATGAACCGGTTGGTGTCTGGAAATCACGCTGTGGGAATCCCATCGAAGAAATTCTCCACAACTGATCTTTGTCCAGCGTGTTTGAAGGGAAAACAGCATCGGATGTCTTTTAAGTCCAAGCTCGAAAACTCCATTTCAAAACCCTTGCAGATGCTACATATGGATCTTTTTGGACCGACCAACGTTCAAAGCATCGGGAGAAAATCATATTGTTTAGTTATCATTGATGACTTTACGAGATTTTCGTGGGTTTATTTTTTGAATGCCAAATCTGAAACAGCTGAATTATTGAAAGAATTTATCATTAAAGTTGAAAATCAATTGGAATGCAAAGTTAAAGTGTTAAGAAGTGATAATGGAACTGAATTTTAGAATGCTAATGTTGATTTATTTTGTGCAGAAAAGGGGATTGCTCGACAATTCAGTGCGCCTAGAACGCCTCAACAAAATGGGGTTGCGGAACGGAAAAACCGGACACTGATTGAAGCAGCAAGATCCATGCTAGCAGATGCCAAAATCCCGATCACTTTTTGGGATGAAGCTATTGCAACTGCGTGTTTTGTACAAAATAGAACATTATTAGTGAATGATAAAAAGAAAACTTCTTATGAGTTGTTATTTGGAAGGAAACCAAATATTTCTTACTTGAAAGCATTTGGTTGTCCGGTTTCGATTTTAAATTTGAATGATCATCTCGGGAAGTTTGAGTCAAAGTCCGATGATGGATTTTTCTTAGGATATTCGTCTGTTTCTAAAGCTTATCGTGTTTTTAATAGCACAACAAATACTGTTATTGAAACCATTAATGTCAAGTTTTTAGAAAATTCGTTTCCTTTAGTGGCTCATGGTCCCGAATGGTTATTTGATTTAGATTCATTATCGAAATCCTTCAATTCTAACTTATTTGATTTTTCAGGAAACGCAAGGAAGGAATCAGGCGACTTAGGATGCTTTAGTGACGATTCTGATAATGACGAAGATGGAAATCTCAACTCTGAATATCCATTTATGTCTTTTCACAATCCTGATCATGTCAAATCTAGTCAAGCTCCGGGTCCTTCTGGTTCGCATGAAGATCAAGAATCGAACAATCAAGAAGAAGATGTGATTTCTCCTAATGATGGTGGATCTGTTCAGAATCAACCATCATCAGATCCGGATGGTGAAGCTGTTCCAGAATCATTTGATTACTTCATCAATTCACCGGATCAAGTCCCGAATTTCACACCGCATACTTCTTCCATACTACAAGATCTACCAAATCTGAATACTTCTAATCTAGAGACTCAAGTGCAAGGAGGTGATATTCCAATTCATCGAATTCACAAGAAACATCCTGTTTCTCAGATTATTGGGCCTTTGAATCAGAGAACTACAAGAAGTCAGACTGAGCAAGCGAATGTCTGTCTTTATTCGTGTTTTCTATCACAAGTGGTGCCAAAGAACATTTCAGAGGCGTTGAAAGATAACAGTTGGATTGAAGCTAGGCAAGAGGAATTACTTCAGTTTCGCAAACAGGAAGTTTGGAAACTTGTGGACTTACCTGAAGGAGAGAACGCAATAGGTACAAGATGGTTGTACAAAAACAAGCCAGACGAACGTGGCATCGTGGTTAGAAACAAAGCAAGACTGATTGCACAGGGATACACTCAGGAAGAAGGCATTGATTACGAAGAGGTGTTTGCTCCGGTCGCAAGACTTGAAGCCATACGCGTTTTTCTTGCATATGCTTCTTTCATGAAGTTTAAAGTATTCCAAATGGACGTTAAAGGTGCTTTCTTGTATGGACCAATTACAGATGACGTATATGTCAGACAACCTCCGGGTTTCGAAGATCCTGACTATCCTCATCGTGTATACAAGTTGAGTAAAGCTCTATACGGTCTACATCAAGCTCCTAGAATCTGGTATGAGACATTATCCAAGCATTTACTAGAACATGGATTCACAAGAGGACAGATTGATCCAACTTTGTTTATGAAGAGGGAAAATGACGACTTATTGTGTGTTCAAGTATATGTGGACGATATTATCTTCGGATCAACTAGTGAGTCAATGTGCAAAGAATTTGAAGAAATCATGAAGTCTAGATTCCAGATGAGTTCTATGGGGGAGATTAACTTCTTTCTTGGATTACAAGTGAAACAGTCTGCTGACGGAATTTTCATCAATCAATCAAAATTCGTTGAGAAGTTGTTGAAGAAATTCAAGATGCAAGATTGTCAAACAATTCGAACTCCATCTGATGTGAACTGCAAGATTCAACCGGATCCAAAGGGCAAAGCAGTTGATCAAACACTATACAGGTCAATGATCGGTTCTCTGATGTATCTTACTGCATCAAGACCAGACATCATGTACGCTGTGTGTGTATGCGCCAGATACCAGTCAGATCCGAAAGAGTCTCATCTTGTTGCTGTGAAGCGTATATTCAGATATCTCAAAGGGAAACCAAATCTTGGGTTATGGTATCCTTACGAAGGAAATTTTGAATTATATAGCTATTCTGACAGTGATTTTGGTGGTTGTGCTCTTGACAGGAAATCGACAACTGGTGGCTGTCAATTTCTGGGTCCAAGGCTTGTCTCTTGGCAATGCAAGAAGCAGACCAATGTTTCTGTATCCACAGCTGAAGCAGAGTATATCGCTGCATCTGCAGGATGTTCTCAGGTTTTATGGTTACAAAATCAGTTGCTGGACTACGGGTTTAATTTTTTGAAAACTCCTATTTACATAGACAATACCGCTGCTATGTTCATAACTGCTAATCCTGTTCAACATTCTAAAACTAAACACATCGAAATTAGATATCATTTTTTAAGAGATAACTCTGAAAAGGGTTTAATAATTTTGATTAAGGTTCATACCGACAAACAACTGGCAGATCTTTTCACAAAATCTTTTTTGTCAGGCCGGTTTGAATTCTTAATTCAATCCATAGGGTTGATCAATCATGATTGATTCTATTTTTCCAAAACAAAACAAAAATCAGAAAAATATATAAAAACCAAAAATATAATAAGTTGATGTTATATTTTGATTCCTTTGTCGTTTACTTTATGTGTTGCATTGTGTGTGCTTGCGTGAAAAGAAAATTAGAAAAGCAAAAACAAAATATAAAAGCAAAATGAAAAGAAAAATATCATGTCATAAGAATCTATATTGCACAAAGTGAGAAATGATAGATACACTAGACATTATTTGTTACATCATTTTTAAATAAAGACTGATGAATGTTAGTTGATGCGCTAGACAGCTCAGACAATTAGACTGAACAAGTAAGTTGATTGTTGACAAACATAAACTTAATGATCTTTGTGTTAAGTTCCATTGTTATACATGTCTAGATATATATCTTTTGATACATTGCTTGTAATGATAGTTGTGCATGATCGGGTAACGATGTAGTCTTCTCAGTGTGATGAACCGCATCGTGAGCTTCTTTGTTGTGGTACCCACAGACCTGAAGTCTCACATGAAGTCTCTTTTGAGCTTCAAGGTGCAGCAAAAGATTCCAAAATGGAACAAAAAGAGTCCCAAATGTGGACCAACACCAAACAAAAATTCCAAAATGGAATTCAGAAGATTCCCAAGGGGAACAATAGGAAAGAAAAATTCCCAAAGATGGAATTAAAAAGAAGTCCCAAAGTGGACCAAATCCGAATAGAACCCAGATTCCACACTGTGTATGACTGTAAGTGACCAGGTTTGAGCAATATGCATTCAGGTAGTGATTGATACGGAAATATGTTGACATATGTATTCATGTGGGTCACATAAGTCATTCTAATCGAACCTTAAATATCATCATGATACTGAAAAAGTAAGTGTGTCAACTCGAGCTAATTGGTATGTTTTCATATCATCACTCAATCAAGCATAAGTCAAATGTCTATTCAAAACTTGCAAAACATGTTCAGATAATGTGTGGTATGATCTCACTGCGATATTTTGATTCATTGCATTGCATATGTCTTTACTTTAATGTGTGTGTTTTTGTGTGTGCAGGCATTTGGAATCATTATTGATACATCAACATCCTTGATAAACTTAAAAATTTCAAGAAATTTCAAGTTTAGGGGGAGAATAAGATTGAAGAAAAATATCTACAAAAATCCAAAAATATTTTGTTTTGAATAAGTGTGTTTTGAATGAACAAGATTATGTGGTATGAAAAAGCAAAAGTATTGGATGTGTGAAAAACAAACCCAAGGTCTTGTAATTTATTTTTAAGAAATTGCTTCGGGATATAGAAAAATTGGTTGTGCAAAAACATTTTTGAAAAAGAAAAGAAAAAAATGATTTTTAATTGGAAATTGATTTTGTTGCAATGTTAATGTTGTTTGATAATTAATATGGCAAACATTCTTTTTAAGGATATCTTGTCTAATTAATAGGTCGGAGAATGTTGCAGGTGCAATAAATGATCGTTGAAAAAGTCAACAGACGAAGAAAATTGAAGAAATTGCTTAAGTGTTATAGCCGGGTAAAGATATCAGATACAACTGTGCAGCCGGGTAAAGAACTGTTCAGCCGGGTAAAGTTGTAAGTCTGATACTTGCCGGGTGATTGAAGAAATGGTGAAGATATTATGACCACTGTACAGCCGGGCAATGATCATGTCATATACAGCCGGGTAATGAAGAAGTCTTGTTGCCGTGTAAAGGTATGACACTATGTTGCCGGGTAATGAAGAAGTGTGTATGCCGTGTGAAGAAGGTTGTCAAAGGTTGCCGTGTAAAGAAGAAAGCAAGCCGGATGAAGAAGGAAAGCAACTGTGTTGCCGGGTAATGAAGGAAAGTTGCCGGATGATGTTTTGATGACAACTAGTCTGCCGGGTGATGAATAAAATCCATCAGGTGTAGTTGTTCCTTAAACCCTTACCCGTCACTACAGTGACTTACCCGTATCTACAGTGCTTGACCCGTCAAGTGATTTTCACGTTGGTGACTTGTTTTATGTACTTGACCCGTAACTACAGTACATAACCCGTCACTACAGTACTTGACCCGGCAAGGTTATTGGGCCTATTTTGCTTTTGTTGACCCGGCACTTAAAGTTTGACCTAAAATTTTTGACGATACAAATACCGTCTCTTCACAAACACTTATCATTTCACACACATTCACCTTCACCCAAACACTCTGAACTTCAAATCGCCATTGTTATCATAGTCAATCTGTTGCTCTATAACAAGATTAATAGATTGAGTAAGGTAGAGCTTAAGTGTTTTGACCTAAATCGACCTGCAAATCAACTGTTAAAAAGAAAAACGATGATGAACAGTGTTTGGACATTGAATCGACACTTCGTTTTTGTGTGTTAAAACCAAAATCGAATGTTGATTTAGGTGTAAAAAACACTCGATTATCATCATTCAATCATTCATTTGCACTAAAACACCTTAAAATCAACTGAATCAAGTGAAATGTTCTTAACTGATATAAATCGCCATTGTTGAACTGTGAAGCTTTTAAAAGTTAATCATAAAAACAATGAAATATCTGTTTTAAAGGTGATTAAACTTGTTAAAACTGAACCAAAACATGTTGAACTTTTTCATCATAAATTTGTCAAAATTCTGCCTAAGTGATTAACTGTTAAAAGTTCAAACATGAAGTATAATCCTTAAAATCCAATGTTGTTTGATTAAAATGATGAAAATCAGGTTATTAGAACAATTTAGGATTAAAAATGATTATGTTAATGTTTTGCTTTCTAACTTTTAGTTAAAACACTTATTAAATTTTTTGATATGTTTATGAAGAATCTAATACATTTGCCTTGTTTTGTGTTTCTTTGTGATTTTAACAGATGGAGAATCTCAAGTTTGAACCTAAACATAATCTAGTGGCATGTTTAGACGAATCACTTCCAGAGACAGAGGGGTATAGGGATATGATTAAGTTCATCAAGAGGACTAAGTATGTATATGCTATATGTGCCAAACCGGTCATATATGCTAGGCTGATTAAGAGTTTCTGGAGAACAGCAGAGGTTGTGAGGGATGAGAATGGCAATGCTATGGTGAGAGGGCATATCACTAGAGATTGGGTACTAAATGTTACTGAAGAAGCAATTAGGCAAGCTCTGAGGATAGATGAGGATGAGGTTGGAATGATGGATGAACTGACCATGGAGGAATGTAAATCTGGATTTGTTAACATGGGACATCCACCTGTGTTTCCAAAGTCGCAGTTTTACAGAGCTAAGTTGGGAAGGAAGTACAAGCTGCTGTGTTATGTTGTGCAGCAATGCATGTCCAGGAGGAGTGCAGGTTTTGATAACTTTCCTTCAGACATTGCATCACCAATTGTGGCAATTGCAGAAAACAAACCTTTCAACATGTCAAGGTGGATAATGAATGGGTTTGTGTTTAACTTGGTGAAGGGCAAGAGGTTCAAATTTCTTATGTATCCGAGGTTCTTGCAACTGATGATAAACATTGCCTATCCTATTATCAGAAGTGAAGGTTATGCTGGAGGCATGTTGTATACTGAGGACATGAACGATCTCTCTTACCGAAAGATGAGTATCGGGAATGTTCCTGATATTGAATTGTTTGACTATATGCGAGATATAGTCAACAATGAAGAAGATGTAGAAGGTGTATACTATCATATATCTCATGGTGAGATTGTGAATCCACTGGACCTTGTGGATGAGGTGCCAGACAATCTATTGGATGATGACGAGTACTTTGCTCGTCATCCAGAAGATGAAGAAGATGATGGCAATGATGATGGTGACAATGATGATAATAGTGATGGTGATGATGATAATAATGATGGTGGTGATGATGCTGAATCTGAATCTAATTCAGAGGAGGCTGAGCCAATGGAGACTGAGGCAGAAGGATTTGAGAATGTAGAGCTAGAAGAACCTGTTGAGGTTGCTTCTGAGATTGAAAAGGTTGCTGTTGAAATTCCAAAAGAAATTGCTGTTAAGTATGTTCGAAAGAAGAGGTCGAAACCAGTAGAAAAGCCTGAAGAGATTGATGTGATTGAGATCGCTCAGACAGTAATGGCCGAAGCTGAATCTATTGCACAGATAGATGAAGTGGATGCTGGCATTACTGATCCTATTACTGATGATATTCCCACCGTATTACCACAAACTGCTGAAAACATTGGACAAGGTTTGGAGTCTTCACCAAACATTGTGCCAAGTGTTGATGAGATCTATGAAGAAAAAGAGAAGCGGATTGCAGAACTGGAGGAGATTGTAGAAAAACTGATTAAGGCTAATGATTTGTTGAAAGCCTCAAACGAGCGGAAAAAGAAACGGTTTGATGAGTATTGGGATATTCACAACCAGAATCTGAAAATTTTCAAAAAGTTGGATGAAGATCATGTGAAATTAGTTGATGAGCATGTGATTTTGAAAGGAGATTATGAAAAACTTAAGGATGAGCATGAAACTTTGAAATTTGATTACAAAGAATTACAAGCTGAGTGTAATACTTTGAATGCAGAAAAGGAAATGTTGGAAAAAGAATTGGACGAAATGAGACCAAAGAAGGCTGGCTCGTCTTCAGATAAAGATTTTTCTGATGAAGTTATAGTGACTGAAACGAATGTGCCTAAAGTATATTTGACTAGAGCTAGAGGAACTTCAAATGTTGGTATTTTGGTTGAATCACCAATTATCATTCCCGATGAAGCTGCTGCTGAAACTGTCAAGATGGACAAAGCTGAGGGAAAGAGGAAAATAGATGCTATACCGGAGATATTTGGTGATGAAGAAAGTTCGAAAAGGGCAAAAACTGATGAAACAGTGCAGATTGAGCCGATTCAATCTGTAGCTGTGGCTGAGATTGAGAAAGTTGCTGAGACTGAGAGTGTGTTTGAAGCTGAGACTGAGATTGTGTCGGAAGCTGAAACCGAAGTATTTGAAGCATCAGATAGTGAGAAAGATGTTGGCTCTGGAGATACAGTTCAGATTGAGCCGATTCAATCTGAAGCTGTGAATGTGACTGAAACAGAAGCTGAAGTGGCTAGTCAGTTTGAGCCGGTTCAAACTGATGAAGCACCTATGATAGAGGCATTGGATGATTTAGACATAGATTGGACTGAGTCTGAGGATGAAGCTGAGCCAGAACCAGTACAGAATACTGTTGAAGAAGTGCCAGATGATTTGGATCAGAGGTTTGCTTATTTAGAGAGAATGAAGTATAACTCTGTATTTTTGAATGGGTTGACAGTAAGTCAGATTAATGAGGAGTATGAAAAGTGTATTATTGCTCAAGATAAAGCTGAAGCTGATCAGAAAGAGTTCGTGGTTGAGATGGGTGAATGGACTCCGATGCAAGAAAGCTTAAATATCGAAGACTTACCTCCTACTGAGCTTTATCATCAAAACCCAGATGAAATGACTGCTTATGAGATGCGAAGTTGGTTGAGTTCGAGGAACTATCCGTATAAAACTTTGCAAAGGTTGAAATCTGAATCTTTGAGGAAGATAGTGGTCAGTTTCATGAAAACAGAGAAAATGTACAATAGGATGTTTTATTTGGATTATAACAATCCTCAGTACTTTGAGCTGACGAAGAGATTTAAAGTACTTGGTCCAAAAGAGATTCCAGTGATGGCATTACCTGAAAATGCGCACAAAAAGAGACATGAACTAATGGATATGTTTCCCAGTGAAGTCAAATCTTATAACATTCCAATAGAGGTGCGTGAGACTTGGCATAAGTCAGCAACAGCAGGTGACGTAGTGAGGTCACTGCTGAGTAAAGGACAATCAATTGCTGAGTTATTAGATTCTATGATTGTGCCTGAGAAGAATAAAAAGGTGAAGATAATCGCATGGAAATACGACGAAGTATTTGATGCTTTTATGATAAAGAGAGTGAATGGGTTATGTGACATCTATCATTACTACTCGAGCATCTTCAAATTGGAGGTTCAGGATTTGAAAGAGCTGCACAAACTGAGGTTAATTAATCACACGAATGCTGATCGTGGTAATAAATGCGTGATGCTTCTTGATGCTGGAATGAGTAGAACTGCAAAGTTTTTAGATTTCCGAGGCCAACAGGAAGACTCAGAATATGTGCAAGCCAAGAAACAAAGAAAGAAGAAGCGATTGGTAGTCACTGAAGATATGTAACTTGAAGAATTCTCGGATGAATACTTTGACAAGGTGACAGATCCTGGTTTGAAAGTGATAGATGGTTCGCAATCGACAAAGCCTATACTCAGAGTATTCTACAATCAGGAAACATTTGAACTAAAGCTTGTTAGAAATTTGGAGGATTGGGACAAGGATATGATCACACTGTTCAGTACTTTTGAGTTGAAGCTGCTACATCCTTCATACATTGATTATTTGAGAAGCATTAAAATGGAGAAGTGTAAGGATAAACTGGCTGAAGCTGACAGAAAATTATTCGTGGTGATGATTGAAGTTATAGCTGCTGCAACTGAGAAGATACGGGTGAGAAAGGCGTTGCTAAACTCTAATCTTGTGAGGATGGATTTGCCAGAGATTGAGTATATGAGGGTATCCAGAAAAGGAACCTTGGAGGTGAAAGTCAAAGGCCAAGAAATGCCGTTTGAGTTTTATGCTAATATCGATTTTGCAGGTTTGAATCTGGATTCGCTCAGACGCATGAATGCCTTACAAATTCTGACGAATGAATCAAAGCCTCGACAAGCTAAGATCGCTGAAAAGTTCAAATCTTGCATTGAAGAAGCGTTGAAAGAACAAGAAGAGTACAAGGGTCGAGAGTTGCTGAATGTGAAAGAAGAACCAGAAGAATGGTAGAAAAAGATTGAAGATTGATGCTGATAAAAGAAGAAAAAGATTGAAGTTTTTGAAGATCCAAAGATAAATCTTAGGGGGAGTACTGTTAGGGTTATTTCCGTGTTAAGATTTACTTTGTATCTTTGTTTATATGTTTGTATAGTTTAGGGTTTATTATGTATTTTCCTTAAACTTGCATTTTGTTTGTTATAAGCATGTAGTGTGCGTGTGTTAGGGAGAGACGACTTTTACACTGTTAGAGAGAGAATTAACTGTGTGTATTTGTTTTCTCCTGCACTTTGTACTACGAATTGCTTTGATCATCAATATACAGAGAATTTATGAGTATGAACTGTGTTTGTGATTGAACGTTTTGTTTGTGCGTGTTGTTCAGATCATTTGAGTGATATTATCGATCCAATTGAACCTATCACAGTTGCTGGATGTCAAAGAAGAAACTGAAGATTGGTGAGAGATTGGAGCTGAAAAAGCAAAAGATGAAAACTGTTGAAGATTTTTGAAGTCCAAAGATAAATCTTAGGGGGAGTACTGTTAGGGCTTATTTCCGTTTAAGATTTACTTTGTACTTTGTTTTATACATTTTGTATAGTTTAGGGTTAACTTTGTTATTTTCGCTAATGTATTGTTGCATAAAGCATGTACTAAGAGAATGTTAGAGAGAGAGTCTAGATCGCATTACACGTTAGAGAGAGAATTAACTGTGTGTGATTACATTCTCTTGCATTTTGTACTACAATATTTGCTTTGATCATCAATACAAAGAGAATTATTAAGTAATGAATTGTGTTGCTGATTGAACTGTGTTTTGTGTACGAATCATTCTGATCATTTGAGCGATATCGATCCAATTGAACCTATCAACCACAACAAAGAAGCTCACGATGCGGTTCATCACACTGAATAGATTGCATCATTACCAGATGTAATTTGGATGCTTCACGAGATATCTATTTGATTTGTATAGACAATACATATGCACTAAGATATGTTTCAACCACAAAAACTCATTAGAATTTAGTTAAATCATCAAAGAATATACTTTTTCAGTCTAATTGTCTGAGCTGTCTCGCACATCAATTTTCACGCTTCAGTCTTTATTGTTTAAAATGATGCGTTGAATAACTCTAGTGTACTATCATTTTTCTGATTTTATCATTTTTTTTAATAATGAGTTCTCCCCCTAAACTTTTAAATTTCTACGAAAATTGAAAGTTTAATGAAAAGAAAATGGCAGATATGTTATCGACGTATGTAGAGTGCATGCAATATACTTAATCTAAATAGACGAAATGAAACATCGGTTGTTTCTTGCACTGCCATCATTGTTTGAATTTTGAAAATGTTTTTAAAAAAAAAATTCCTGCAATGATTCCTTTTTGTTTCCAACTCCATTTGGCGTCAGTTGCATCAAAAGCATCATGAACAAGATTCGGTATCTTGTCATGATAAGGGATCAGCCACGGTCTTCTTTTCTTTGTTTGACCGGCCTCCATAACTGTCCCTAACACACTAACAAATCAGTTAGAGGTAATGACCCAAACCATTTCGGTTTTGGGTCGTCCAAATTTATCAACATAAGAGATATTCTCATAAGTGCAAGGAATACCTTCAGGTGGTGGTTCTGATGATACAATGTAATTTGTACCTTCATCTTCTTTCATGGATTGTTTGTCAAAAGAGAAATTATAGTCATTTTCAAACAGATTATGAATTTCTTTTAAAAACAGGTTTTGTTGACTATATTTCTTATTCAAAGATTGATTCACTATTAGAATCATTTTATCATTTAAATCATGATTTTCCTCTTTGTTTTTGACACACTTTGGTGTCCATGAATCATTGACATGTTGATTTTCATCAAAAGAATGTCTATGATGAGATCTTTTAAAGTTAGAAACGTACCTGGAAAGGTATGCACGTGATTAACTTCTTTGGACTGACCTTCTTGGCTTGTAGTAGCACTCGGATGTGTTGTGATTTACCATGTCACAGAAAGAACAGTACTTGGTGTAGTATCATTCCATTGTGTCGTGGTTGTACATCTAACAGTTGGTGCAGTACTTGTTGTAGTAGCATTCCGTTTTCGTGTGATTGTACATTTCACATATCTCGCAGTACTTCTGATGAGCCTTGAAGGGAGACTTCTTTCTTTGCTTTTGAGAAGCTTTTGCAGTTGAACCTTTTTCTTAATGAGGAGCTTTGACCTCTGAATCTTGTTGAAGCTTGATTGAAGAAGCTGGAGTCTTGAACTTGTTGGATTTTGAACCATAAGGAAAGACACCTTGACTGTAAATACAATCTGAGATATGATAAGTTTCAGAGTCACAGATTAAACAGTAGACATCACTGTTTGAATCACTTGGGGATTCGAAATCTTGAGACTTTGGAGTAGGAGTCTGTGGTGTAGAATCAGATGAAGCGGCCTTTGTCTTGTTCTTCTTGGCTTTGCTTTTCTTTCTTCTAACCTTCTTCTTCTTCTTCTTTGACTGAAAATCTTCTGTCTTTTCTTCTTCAGAAGATAGTGATCTAACAATTCCGGTTGGCACTAATCCTTCTTTTTCTTGTTCGGATGACTTTGCTTTTTCAGCTTCTTCTTTGATAGGCACAAGATCAGATTGTGATCTGTTCAGTTCGCCAGTAAGCTCCATGAGTTGTACATTCAGATTATGCTTTTCGATAAGCATTGAATCAACATTTTGTGTAAGAGATTTGAATCTGTCTTCACACAGTTTGTGATCTTCTTGAGGACTTTTGAATTTCTCTTGTTCTTCTTGAAGCTTGGTTTTCAGACTGTTGTTTTCTGAATTAACCATTTAAGAGAGTTTCTTCAACGTTGTAATCTCTTCTTGCAAATCTTTGATCACACTGGATGAGTGTGCATTTGATTTTACAGCTTCATTCTTGACAGTTGTAACTTCTCTTTCACTTTTCTTGAGTGACTCTTGGAGAGATGTGATTCTTTGATCAGATGCCTTTTGTTGTTCTTGCAGATTCTTGTGCCTTTTCTCTTCATCCTGGAATTTATCCCAAATCTTGAAAGAATATGTCCTGTAGTATTCACATTGTTGAAAGCATTCTTTGGTGCACATCTTTTCTCTTACATTGACAAGCATTTCAACAAATGAACTCTGAACATCTTTCTCGGATTCCTTTTCAGACATCAATTTCTCCATTTCTGATTTCAATTGAGCAATTGTCTCATCTTGCTTTGCAATGGTTTCTGACAATTTGCTAATTTCTTTATCTTTCTTTTCAATCTCTTGAATGGAAACAACATCATTGTTTTCACTCCAATCATATTCTTCTTCATCTTCCTGATTGTCATGAGAATTTGCTTGACTCACAAAAGCAAGTTTTGTGTGTTCATGAAAGTCTCTTCTCTTTTGATCACAAGCTTTGGCTTCTTGAAGATATGTTGTTTCAAACATGTGATTGAATTCTGTAATAAATTCATTGATATCTTCTCTTTTATTTTCTTCTCAGATCACGGGTAACATGCCCGGTGACATTTTTCTTTAATTTTCAAAGTCATTTTGATAATTGTTCTGGGAAGTCATGGTGGCTAAATATGACTAATTTGAAGTTTTGGAAAAATGAATTTTTCGAATTTCCAGATTTTTTTTCTTTTTTTTTTTAGAGTCGGGTCACTGTTGGGACGGGTCAACAATTGAGATGGCTGAACAGTTGAGACGGCTGACAATTGAGACGGGTCACTGTTTGGTCGTGTCAACAACTTGGGACGGCTGAACAGTGTCTTCACCCGGCTGAACAGTGTCTTCACCCGGCTAAACAGTGTTTTCACCCGGCTGACAGGTTCACGCGGCTGAATAGTGTTTTTCTTCTTTCACACCGCTGAACAGTGAATGACGCTATTTGGACGTGTCAAGTACTGTGGAGACGGGTCATGCACTGTAGAGCCGTTTCAGCCTTTGTTGTAGCAACACTTAAAAAAATTTCCTTAAATCAACCACTCAATTCTTCAATTCTTCTCCAAATTATGATAAGTTTCTGGGCAAATATTAATAAATTCTTCAAATCTTCATATCAGATTGACTTTTCAAAGTCAAAATTGTGATGAACATAAGATCAATTCTTCAATTTTTGTGGTTTTTGTTCAATTCAATACTTGTATTAGCTTAGGAATGATGTTTCTAACAATCCTTCAAAGTATTACACCTTGAAACAAGCTAAATCTCATTCAGATCCGGATTTTTGATGAAGAACACAACAAGTGGGTTTTGAGACAATTTGACAAAATATGGATCGAAATCAACAAATCAGTGATGTTTGATCATGAACGAAGCTTAGGATAGTGATTTCTAACATATCTCAATCATCAATTTCTTAATATCATCAACAAATTACAGATTTCAAATTTGAGCAGTGAATATGACGAACTTGAACAATTTCTTCAAAAACACAGTCAAATCTTCACCAATTGATCTCAAACTTTGCAGTTCTTTACACAAACAAGAATCAAAGCTAATGGTAGCTAAAATTCCATCAATAACAACAACAATCAAAGATCACCCAACAGCTCTGATACCAATTGATAGTTCGAGACGAACCGAGCTTGGATCTAGATCTAAGATTGTTTTGGGATGTTGTTTGCGATCTGTAATGCGGAAACTCACTGATCATGTATTGATGCTTGAATGTTCATGAAGATCAATGCAAGGTATGATGAAGATTGATGATAATATGAATAGGTGAATTGTATTGATCAATATGAAGGTTACAAAGGATATGGAATGAAATGTAGGCAACTCCTAAATAACAAATGACCTAGGTAGTGGTATTTATACTCCATACCATTCACCTTACATTTCAACCTAAACACATGCAATTAAGCACAAATGAGCATTTAAGCACGAAACGATCACACATATATTCTAACGTCAAATACAATTAATGAACGTCTTCACCCGTGCTTGCTCGTGATGATGCTCGATATCTTCACTCGCTTAGATTTGGAAAGTGACATCTTCAAATAACCCCAACACTACTGGGGATCATATAAAACCAGCCAAGAATCATACTGGGGATTATATGAAACCAGTCAAGCATCCTACTGGGGATCATATAAAACCAGTCAAGAATCCTACTGGGGATCATATAAAACCAACCAAGAATCCTACTGGGGATCATATAAAATCAGTCAAGCATCCTACTGGGGATCATATAAAACCAGCTAAGAATCCTACTGGGGATCACATAAAACCAGTTAAGAACCGCAGAATGGGTCTCTTATGACCAAAGAGGATACGATGATGACTTAATTCAAAGACAAAGATATTATGTTACGTATTATACGAATGTGATGTCTAATACGATGATGCTGTTTACATGTATTACATGGATGTTATGGAAAGTTTCTAAAATGTTATAAAACTAGAACTCACTCAGCGTAGCTGACTTTTGTATGCATGTTAGATTGATGTGCAGGTTTGAAGACTTAGGGAGCTGCTTAGCGAGAGCTAGGGACTTGTTGAAGACTGGCATTGAAGAAAACACATTTAGGATCAAATTTATCTTTTGTAATGTTTAAAAAGAAGTAGTTAAGACAATTATGAAGATGTAATGATGTTTTCACATGTATTCCGTTGCAAATTTTAGATTTTATTTCAATTATGGTTGTTTTTGTGCTTACGATCGTATAGCATTTCGGTCGTGATCGAGCTCCACCGACACTCTCGAGATCTTCCTTCGTCTTCACAAATAAAAACTCACCCGAATGGAGATTGAGTACGGGTGAGAATGATTTAAACCTGCAAAAACAAACACAAAATACCCGAGCGTAAAACTGACTAGACAAAAATAAAATAAAATGAAATAAAAGAAAAGAAAAACTGACTCGATAAACGATACTTGTACAAACTCTACAAACCAACCTTCCTAACCAAGATCAAATCAACCTGCATCATCTGGGGTATCCTCAAACCTACTAGGATCCCCACACTTAGATCGAAGCAACTGTTTCACTTCAGCCCACTCCTTAGTGAAAAACACGTTGCCAATATCGTAGCCCTCTACCCACTTATCCTCGGTGTTTATCACCTGAACCCGACTTTCCCAACGCTTAACCTTTTCTATCGGACCGGGAATCTTAAACACAACTATCTCCTCTCCTACCTGCAAACTAATCTATCCCTTAAAGACATCTATATTCGCGTGGGCAGTGCGAAGGAAAGGACGACCAAGGATAATGGGAACTTTCGCATCAGCCTCCATATCTAGCACGACAAAATCCACGGGGAAAACAAACTTATCCACCTTAACTAACAGATTTTCCACAATCCCCCGTGGATACTTAACTGACTTGTCGGCTAAGGACAATGACATATTCGTGGGAGTTAACTCACCTAAACCTAGCTTCTCGTACAACGAATAGGGCATCAGATTAATGCTAGCACCTAGTTCAGCTAAAGCTCGGGCTTCTAGATTACTACCGAATAAGCAAGGAATCGTAAAGACTCCTGGATCATAAAGCTTTTCCGGTAGCGTGTTTGTGACAACTGCCGAGCACTCACCACTTAAAGGAACTGAAGAGAGGTCTCCCAGCTTGCATTTGTTCTTGAGGATGTCCTTCAAGAACTTAGCATACTTAGGCATCTGCTGGAGAACCTCTATGAACGGCAGATTGATCTTGATATGCTTAAACATATCTAAGAAGTGCCCATACTCCCGCGTATATTTTTGCTGCTTAAGACGAGCGGGATATGGGACACGAGCATGATCAATCAAAGGGGAGGGCCTAACATCCACCGGCTTCCTCCCCACACTTAAACCTAACTCAGGGTCACTCACGGGTTCTAGATTCCTAAACTCAGCCTGATTACTACACGGACCCTCTAGCACTATCTCCTCATCTACTAACTCATCGTCATCCTCACTTACCACTTTCTCACTCACAATAGGCTCACTAAACGTAACCTTCTTCCTAACCGGCTCTAATACCCTACCACTACGAGTAGAGATTGCATTCAACTGAGCGGAAGGGTTCGTTTGGGTCGAACCCGAGAACTGGCCTTGGGACCTTTGATTAGGATACTGTTTCACTAAATCACCTACGATTCTCTGGATATCTAGAATGATGGAATGCTGATTTTGCAGGACAAGTTCCTGCTTTTTCAGCATGAGCTCATGTGTAGCTAAGGTTTCCTATGTGACCTTGTCCTTAGCTACTAACTGCATCAACAACTGCTCTATCCTATCATTTCTATCACCAGACCCCTGACCACTAGCCTGATCACCACTAACACCACCATTAAACGAACTACCCGCCCCCTGGTTATTATTGTTATTGTAATTGGACTGATAACCAGGTGGGGCACCTGAAGAATGCCAGTTAGAGTTATTATTAAAGTTAGAGTTACGGTTCCAGTTTGAGTTGCTATTGTTATTATTATTGAACCTACTCTGATTAGCAACAAACTCTACCTGCTCTTCCCTAGACATCACTGGACATTCTAAAGTGTTGTGACCTCCACGACACACCTCACACTTATCCACTTTAGCCTTAAGGTCCCTCATCTCAAGGGTTAAGTTTTCTAAAGCAGCGGCCACACTCGTTTCCATGCTAACATGGTGCACGCCTCTAGTGGAAGAAGAAGGTGTGCCAGTGACAGGAATGGAATTCCTGAGAGTGGACCGCTGTTCATGTTCGGCCTGGGCAAAACTTTCAAATAGTTCATTCCATTGGTCAACATTCATTTTACCCATCAGATGACCCCCCGCAGATGTATCAAATCAGGCCCTGGTTTCATACGTAAGCCCATTATAAAATTTCTCAACCAAGGCCCAAGGAGTAAGCCCATGTTAGGAGCAGCGAGATAACAAATTTTGAAAACGCTCCCAAGCAAGATAGTAGGGCTCATCTGCTTCCATTCTAAACGAGTGGATCTGGTCACAAAGGCGGGAAGCCTTAGCAGGTGGAAAGTACTTCTTCAGAAAGGCTGAGCGAAGTGCTTCCCACATCGTGAACGTCCCCTATGCTTGCGAATCGAGCTAGACGATCACCCGATCGGCAAGTGAGAACGAAAACAGATGCCGATAAATCGCGTCATCTGATGCACCATGGAGTTTAAACGTGCTCACAATGCGCGCGAGGCGCGACAAGTGAGCAGGTGCATCTTCATCATCCCGCCCATGGAATTCTTTATTTGCGATGGCGGTCATGATGTATGACGGTATCTGCCACGAATTCGGATTCGCGATTGCAGGCGTTGCGATTGACGAACGGTTTTCGGTGAAAACGTCGAACGCCTGTTGATGGACAGTACGCTTCGCCGCCATCGAGATCCTAGGACTACTAGGTGGTGTGTTGTGCGGTGTGGGATGCGGGGTATAATCAAACTTTAAATTACTTACCTTGACCTTCACAGACGAGTCAGCAACAGTCTCTAGCTCCGGATCAACCTCCTCGAATGTATGCTTCACTGGTCCGTGCGATCTCAAGTGTGGCATAAACCTGCACGAAACCAACGAAACAAATCAGAGTGAAATAAAAACAACGAAAAGAAAATAAGTAAACACGGCAAAACAAAAAAAAATGAAAACAAAACTAAAGACACCGACGTAGACCCCTACGACTCAAACAAACAAAATAAAAAGCACGTGAAAAGCAGTTAAGACTCAAAAAGTTAAATAACGCAATTACCAAGAGTCCCCGGCAATGGCGCCAAAAACATGATACGTGTAATATATATATATATATATATATATATATATATATATATATATATATATATATATATATATATATATATATATATATATATATATATATATATATATATATATATATATATATATATATATATATATATATATATATATATATATATATATATATATATATATATATATATATGAAATTAATTAACTAAAAACACCTAGTTTTAAATTTATAAAACCAAGACAAACTACTAAATCACACACAACCGGCAGTGGACCGGTCGAATGTAATATATACGTAAGTCCGGGTGTCGAACCACAGACTCTATATACTACGTTTAATTAACTAGACAAGACTCAACTAAACTAGACACGACTTAAAAGAAAGATTATTTGAAAAGGGAGGTTGTACTGCTAAAAATAGAAACTTACTAAAAATAGAAACTTTCTAAATTTGGAAACTTACTAAAAATGGAAACTGAGAATTTGAAAGACGGATTTAAAGCAGATGAGAGAAAACAAACCACCTAGGCTAGAATCATCGTTAACTTCAGTTATCACTCACGTTGGATTCTTGGTTATGGAACCGAGATCTAAAATTATTCACTTAAAATCTTTCCTAATTAAGACCCTCGACCCTTCTCGAGAAGAAACCTAAATGATAACTATTAAGTTATTAGCACACCGGTTACGGGATTAAACATCCTTACGGTTATCTAATCAAATTATGCCTAATTGACCCATGCTAAAGATCTATCTCACGATACGACCCTTAAAGCCATTTGAACCCAATTATTTAATTTAACAAGCAAGATTAATAATTAACACTAAGCCAGAATTTTCACAAAAACCTAAACCTAGCAAATTAACTAACCAAGACTTGTTAACAACCTATCACCTCACGGATATCTAGGTTGGCTACACGTTATTACCGATTTCATTAACACTATTAATCCTTTGGTTATACTGCAGTTAAACCATAATAATCATAACTCACGTTAATGACTAAACGAGTCCTATTACGTGACATAGACGATCACCAAGAACACATGGATTAATAATATCAAATCTACCAATTCAAACATATATAATGCATTAAACAATCATGAAGTTTCAAACTTTAATTAAACATAAACCATAACCAACAATCCAAACATGAGTTCAAACAAACGTTAACGAATCAACATAAAGCCTAGGTAGTTATAAACGACTAGCCTACCATAATCAAATCAGTAAAAACAACTTTTAATATATTGAACATGATGGAAATAAAGAGAAAACAGAGAAACGATTAAACCCGGAAGAACCATGACGTAACCGTTGATCCTAAGCGTTTCCGTTGCCTTTGTTTCATCTCTCTAGCCGTCCGGAACCTTCAAACTTGATGAAAATTGCCTCCAAATCGTCCTCAAGAAAGTCTTGGAGGCTAGGGTTTCATATGATGTCTTTATATAGTGAACCAGGCCAAAAAATCACGAAACTTTCTGCCGAAAACGCGTCGCCGCGTCGCGCGGCGACGAGATGGATATGTGGCCGCGTACCGCGACCAGAACCTGGCCAACATCACCACACGCCGCGTCACGCGGCCAGGGCTGCCCCTGTCACCGTGTGGCGTGGCCACACGCATTCCGTGCCGTATCGTTTCGGTTTCGTTCGTTTTCTTCGTTTACGCGTTCCGATCCGCTCGTAACTCCGTTTCGCGTCCCATTTTCGCCTACGGATTCGATTTTTCACAATCTATCAGTTTCTTTATCAACATGGGTCCTACGAAACACAAAAACATTAGTTGTATCAAAATGTCTATGAAAACCGTACCGAAACAACTAAAAACATAAACAAACTCAACTTGGGATATATGTATAATTTATACTCTATCACTCATCTCAACTGAAATTATCTATATTGACTTGCCGGAGTCATAGATAATGGTTTTGGATCCAACAACTGTCGGTTGATGAGAGATGGAGTTGTGGAATAAGACTAAAGCCCATGAAATATGGTATATATACAAAAACCTAACTTAGTTGACTGGAGATCCCAAGATCTAAGTTCAATAGGACAACCGACTCATATATCTAAGGGTGTCACTGTGGGGGCATAGTTAATATACCAGTCGATATATAAGCTAATATGTATAAATTCTTACACATGTCCTCCTAAATTATAAAGGGAGCTTAAAAACTTCCTAGTCCATTCCTATAACAACAGTGACACGTTGTGAGGCTAAGCATACCGTATGGTTAATGATTTGCGTAATCATAATAACCTTAATGCTTTTAATGATTTTTTTTTTGGATAAATCACCTATGTGAAAGAAAAGTGGGGTCACTTCGAATGAAGTTGTGGGGTGCACAATTCCTAGAGCTTTCACAAAACCAGGCTAGTGTTCCATGACCATAATGGGCACGACAATGAGGGGTTGACTAGACCAGGGAAAGTATTATGTGAAGTGTACTGTCGTCTCCATAAACGGTGGTTGGTTCAAGGACATCGCGTCTACCTAACTACTAGAAGACTAAGTATGCATCCCAACGGAAGGTTCAAAGGTAACACCTACCTATCCGGCAATACTCAACCGCTAAATTATATCTAAGAAACTTGTATGTAACGATCAATTTAGATTGTTGGAGTAATATGTAAAAGTGAGTTTTCACATGAGAAAATGAGTTTTTCATGAGATTTTGTCTTTTTCCCATGTGGGGGATTTTTGGATTATTTTGTAATACCATAAAAATACATTGTGAAAAATACAAAATAATAAATTAATTGGTGTTATAAGTTTGAAGATATTGTGGGTTTCAACTAATTATTTATGTTGAATAAAATTTTCAACTCATAATTATGTTGAACAGGTGTTTCAACTCACGTTTATGGACAATGAATGATAAGTTTCATCTTGTTGACCACATGTCGGGTGGTACTTCACCATGTCGTTATTTGTATTTTGTTTACTTGTAATAGATTAGTCGTACTTTGTGTTTCGTTGTAATAGTTTGGTTAGTTTATGTTTTGTTATGTTTGGTGCTTGTTTATGCGACACTGCATGCGACACTATAGTGTCGCATGCAGCTTGTCTTAGTTTAGCGAGCAGGCAGTGTCGCTTATGCGACACTGCCTGCGACACTAGCTACTGTAGAAATAGTTGTTTAGGGTTATTTTGTACACAACTCTTGGAACTATTATTGAATACAATTGCACTTTGATCTTGAGTTCGATTCTGACTAACATTGCAAGGATTTGTGTTGATTATATCTTTGTTGCATCAAATCTTATCTACTTCATCTAAATCTTCATCTTCTTAATCTAATTCTTAATGGGTTTTATGGGTTGTTTACTTATTTGATCCAATTCTTAATCATTTTGTTACTAGATCTAGTGGCAACAAAGGGTTTTGATATGATCTATATCATATATAGCACAGATTGACGATCTACTGGACCAACAGTATGGTATCAGAGCCATTGTGCTCATGATTTGTGGTTTTTGAGGGTTTTAGACAAGTTTCACTTTTCATCAATTCTGGATCTGATCTGTTAACAATTGATATGGAATTGGATTGAGAATTGTTTGCTTTTTGTTTTAAAATCAATCTAAATCTTCAGATCTATCATCATCATATAGATCTGAGATCTAAGAGTGATTTTGGAGTATTTTCATAAGTTTTGGACAAAAAGTATCTTCAATCAAATTGGACCTAAATTGTTGTTGTTATGGACTGAATTTGCATTGGGATTGACCTATTTTGCATTGTGAATCAATCGGAATCAACAGATCTGATAGTTCGAGACGAACGAGCTTGGATCTAGATCTGAGATTGTTTGGGGATGTTGTTTGCAATCAGTGATGCGGAATCTCACTGATCACGTATTGATGCTTGAATGTTCATGAAGATCAATACAAAGTATGATGAAGATTATGATAATATGAATAGGTGAATTGTATTAGATCAATGGATGTTACAAGAGAATATGACTAACAAGAATAGGCAACTCTCTAACAAATGACCTAGGTGATGGTATTTATAGTCTATACCATTCACCTTACAAAGTAACCTAAAAGCGTGCAGTTAAGCACAAACGCGCATTTAAGCACGAAACGATTACACAAATATTCTAAGACAAATACAAATTATTAACGTCTTCACCCGTGCTTGCTCGTGATGATGCTCGATATCTTCACTCGCTTATATTTGGAAAGTGACATCTTCAAATAACCCCAACAGTACTCCCCCTAAGATGACACTTTACAAATCCGACATATTAGCTTAAATCTTCATGTGACGAGCATAGAGAGCAACTTAAAGTTTTGGTATGCATTATCTTCAAGAGGACCCAACAGTACTCCCCCTAAGATGATGCTGCCAAAACTCTGTCTTTCGACAAGCAATCTGCATCCTTCTCTCCCTTTTGAGTAACATCAGAGGCTATGGAAAGAAATAAGCAGAGAGTAGATCCCGGTGAATCTATATATCAGCAACGGGATCTTCTTCAACGGTTGAAGAAGAATGAGAAGACTTCTTTGACTTAGAATACTCCCCCTCAACTTTTTCTCTAGAGGTTAATGGGATTTGTGTATGAGATATTAAGAGGAGGATTCTTAACACTCAGCAATCTGACTTGGAGATCTTTGGACTGGAATCAGGCTTGAACAGGAACATCTTCAAGTCGCGTGGAAGCTTTTTCTGCATTGGAAACTGTTCCTGCAACTCAAAGAAAAACATTAAAACTCAGGCAATAATGTGCATTTATCATCAATGTAAAGATTAAGTTCTCAATCGGATGAGATATTGCTTGATGAACAACTCCTACATCAATAACACATGTTAGACTGCCAACACAAAAGAAAAAGATTAAAATGACAATCTTTTTGGTGTTTTTGAATTTTTCAATGTTTTTTGATATTTTTGGAATTTTCTCTTTACATTCTGAATCTTTAACCTGCAATGAGATCATACCAGCAATTAATCCAACACATGTTTTGCAGTTTTGAGAATAGACATTTGAATTGTGAAGTAATTGAGTGATGACTTGTTGAACAAATCAATTAGCTCGAAGTGACACACTTACTTTTTCTATTCTTGATGATCAATTAGGTTGATTAAGAATAAGTTTTGAGTGACCCATACTTTGCACATTAGAAAGTTATACACCTCATCTAAATATCCTGAGAACAACTCAACACGTCAGGTCACTTACAATCATAAACAGTGTGGAATTTGGGTTCTATTTGGATTTGGTCCACTTTGGGACTTCTTTTGAATTCCATTTTGGAATTTTTCATTTCCTATTGTTCCCCTTGGGAATCTTCTGAATTCCATTTTGGAATTTGTTTGGTGACGGTCCACATTTGGGACTCTTTTTGTTCCATCTTTGAGAATCTTTTGCTGCATCTTGAAGCTCAAAAGAGACTTCGTGTGAGACTTCAGGTCTGTGGGTACCACAACAAAGAAGCTCACGATGCGGTTCATCACACTGAATAGATTGCATCATTAGCCGATGTATATCATTGCGTCACAAGATATCTATTTGATTTGTATAAACGTTTCACATGCACTAAGACGTTTCAACCACAAAATCTCATTAGAATTTAGTTAAATCATCAAAGAATATACTTGTTCAGTATAATTGTCTGAGCCGTCTCGCACATCAATTTTCACGCTTCAGTCTTTATTGTTTAAAAAAGATGTGTCGAATAACTCTAGTGTATCTATCATTTCTCATGTACGTGCAAGTGGATTCAACATATTTTTGGATTTTTCTAATTTTCATTTTTTTTTTTTAATAATGAGTTCTCCCCCTAAACTTTTAAATTTCTACGAAAATTGAAAGTTTAATGAAAAGAAAATGGCAGATATGTTATCAATGTATGAAGAGTGCATGCAATATACTTAATCTAAACAGACGAAATGAAACATCTGTTGTTTCTTGCACTGCCATCATTGTTTGATTTTTGAAAATGTTTTTTAAAAATTCCTGCAATGATTCCTTTTTGTTTCCAACTCCATTTGATGTCAGTTGCATCGAAAGACATCATGAACAAGATTCGGTATCTTGTCATGATAAGGGATCAGCCACGGTCTTCTTTTCTTTGTTTGACCGGCCTCCATAACTGTCCCTAACACACTAACAAATCAGTTAGAGGTAATGACCCAAACCATTTCGGTTTTGGGTCGTCCAAATTCATCAACATATGAGATATTCTCATAAGTGCAAGGAGTACCTTCAGGTGGTGGTTTTGATGATACAATGTAATTTGTACCTTCATCTTCTTTCATGGATTGTTTGTCAAAAGAGTAATTATAGTCATTTTCAAACAAATTGTGAATTTCATTTAAAAACAGGTTTTGTTGACTATATTTCTTATTCAAAGATTGATTCACTATTGGAATCATTTTATCATTTAAATCATGATTTTCCTTTTTGTTTTTGACAAACTTTGGTGTCCATGAATCATTGACATGTTGATTTTCATCAAACGAATGTCTATGATTAGATCTTTTAAAGTTAGAAAAATACCTGGAAGGGTATGCACATGATGAACTTCTTTGGACTAACCTTCTCGGCTTGTAGTAGCACTCGGATGTGTTGTGATTTACCATGTCACAAAATGAACAATACTTGTTGTAGTAACATTCCATTGTGTCGTGGTTGTACATCTGACAGTTGATGCAGTACTTGTTGTAGTAGCATTCTGATGTCATGTGATTGTACATCTCACATATCTCGCAATACTTCTGATGAGCCTTGAAGGGAGACTTCTTTCCTTTCTTCTGAGAAGTCTTTGCTGTTGAAGATTGTTGTTTCTGAGAAGCTTTGACCTCTGCATCTTGTTGAATCTTTCTTAAAGGAGCTGGAGTCTTGAACTTGTCACCTTTTGACCCAAAAGGAAAGACACCTTGACTGTAGATACAATCAGAGATATGATGAGTTTCAGAGTCACAGATTAAACAGTAGACGTCACTGTTTGAATCACTCGGGGATTCGAAATCTTGAGACTTTGAAGTAGAAGGAGTCTGTGGTGTAGAATCAGATGAAGTGGCCTTTGTCTTGTTCTTCTTGGCTTTGCTTTTCTTTCTTCTAACCTTCTTCTTCTTCTTCTTTGACTGAAACTCTTGTGTCTTTTCTTCTTCTTCTTGAGAAGATAGTGATCCAACAATTTCGGTTGGCACTAATCCCTCATCTTTCTTTTCAACAGACTTTTCTTTTTCGACTTCTTCTTTGATAAACACAAGATCAGATTGTGATCTGTTGAGTTTATCAGTGAGCTCCATGAGTTGAACATTCAGATTATGCTTTTCGGTAAGCATTGAATCAACATTCTGTGTAAGAGATTTGAGTCTATCTTCACACAATTGGTGATCTTTTTGTAGACTTGCATGCTTCTCTTGTTCTTCTTGCAGTTTGTTTTTCAGAATGTTGTTCTCTGAATTGAACATCTCAGACAATTTCTTCAACTTTAGAATCTCTTCTTGCAAATCTTTGATCACACTGGATGAGTGTGTGTTTGATTTTGCAGCTTCATTCTTGACATTTGTTAGGGTTATTTCCGTGTTAAGATTTACTTTGTATCTTTGTTTATATGTTTGTATAGTTTAGGGTTTATTATGTATTTTCCTTAAACTTGCATTTTGTTTGTTATAAAGCATGTAGTGTGCGTGTGTTAGGGAGAGACGACTTTTACACTGTTAGAGAGAGAATTAACTGTGTGTATTTGTTTTCTCCTGCACATTGTACTGCGAATTGCTTTGATCATCAATATACAGAGAATTTATGAGTATGAACTGTGTTTGTGATTGAATCGTTTGTTTTGTACTTGTTATTCTGATCATTGTGAGCGATTGAACGATCCAATTGAACCTATCAATTGGTATCAGAGCTTTCGGTTTGTGTTCTTCGCTGTTCTTAAGCAAAACACATCAAAATTGCTCGAAAAACAATGATCTGAAGGATTTGATCGTGTTTTTAGTTGTGATTTATCATCGTAATCACTCCTATACACATCGATTGTGCAGATTCTATCAGATCATCATCAGATCTGAAGAATTAAGAAGAATAGAAAAGTTACTGTTCGATCAAATTTTTGCTCAAAATCATCAGATTTGATCATGTTTTGGATTGACTGATAAAAGGGATTGATAATCGGACTATTTCACAGCTTGTGTGTGAATTTTGGACAATTTGGACAAGTTTTAGACAAAACCCTGAAAATTCGTTTGACGAAGATGATGAACAGTTGATTTTTGGTTGAAGATTAACTTGCCGGGTGATATTTTTGACTTAGACAAATTTCTGGACTTAGATTTGAGAAGAAATTAGGTCCTGTACTGCCGTATAAAGGAATTTGTACTAGACGGGTGAAGAATTTGACTTGAAAAAGTGTTACTGTTCAGTCGGGTGATACACTGTTGTGCCGGGTAAAACACTGTTACGCTGGGTGAAGAAGAAAAAGTCAGCCGGGTAATATACTGTGTAGCCGGGTAATTAACAACTCTGTCGTGTGACCAAGTACTGTTCAGCCGGGGAAACTCTTTGCCGTGTCAAGATTCTGCCGTGTCAAAGACTTATTGCCGTGTGAAGTTTTTCTTATTGCCGGGTAACTGTTCATCCGGGTGAAGAAGAAAAACAATTACAACTGTTTAGTCGTCTAAACTGTTTAGCCGTGTGAAGACTTATTCTGCCGGGTGAAGAACAAATACACTGTTTAGCCGGTTGAAGAAGGATTTTCACTGTTTTGCCGTTTGACTCATTTTAGTTGTTTTTCAATACTTGTTTCTTATATTGTCTTTAATTTGTTGTCTTTATTTTAGTATTTTAATCACTTCTTTTCAAAAATTTACAAAAACCAAAAATATTTTCGTTTAAAAATTGTTAAAATGGCTCCTAATGATGATTCTGATAACCGTGTTCCTAGACTTTTGAATCGTGCAGATTTCAAGAACTGGACCATCAGGCTGAGACATCATTTGTGTTCTATTGACAATGACTTATGGAAATCCATTGAGAAGGGTCCTCACATTCCAACTCAGACACAACCAGATAGTGCCAGTACCTATACTAAAGATTCTACTACACCTTATCCAGAGGATAATTTGTCAGCTGAAGACTTGAGGAAGGTAAAGAATGATAGCAAGGCGTACTCGTTGATGTGCAAGGGGTTGCCATTACAAGTTTTGTCTAGATTGGATGCATATCAGACTGGTTATACATGTTTTAAAGCTTTGAAGTCAATATGTGAAGGAGGAGAACAATTAAGGAGTTTGAAGAAGTCGAAACTAAAAAGACAACTGGAATTGTTTGAACACATCAATGGAGAGACAGTACACCAGATGATGAACAGGTTTGTTCACTTAACTACTGAGATGTCAAACCTCGGAGTAAAGACTGAACTTCAAGACTTGTGTTGGGGTTATTTGAAGATGTCACTTTCCAAATATAAGCGAGTGAAGATATCGAGCATCATCACGAGCAAGCACGGGTGAAGACGTTAATAATTTGTATTTGTCTTAGAATATTTGTGTAATCGTTTTGTGCTTAATTGCACGTCTTTTAGGTTACTTTGTAAGGTGAATGGTATGGACTATAAATACCATCACCTAGGTCATTTGTTAAGTGAGTTGCCTATTCTTGTTAGTCATATTCTCTTGTAACATCCATTGATCTAATACAATTCACCTATTCTAATTATCATCATCTTCATCATACTTTGCATTGATCTTCATGAACATTCAAGTATCAATACGTGATCAGTGAGATTCCGCATCACTGATTGCAAACAACATCACCAAACAATCTCAGATCTAGATCCAAGCTCACTCCCTCCCGAACTATCAATTGGTATCAGAGCTGTTGGGTGATCTCTGATTGTTGTTGTTATTGATGGAATTTTAGCTACCATTAGCTTTGATTCATGTTTATGTAAAGAACTGCAAAGTTTGAGATCAATTGGTGAAGATTTGACTGAGTTTTTAAAGAAATTATACATGTTCGTCATATTCACTGCTCAAAATTAAGATCCGAAATTTTGTTGATGATTTGAGAAATTGATGATTGAGATATGTTAGAAATCATAATCCTAAGCCTCGTTCATGATCAAACCATTCAGATTTGTTGATTTCAATCCATATTTTGTCATTTTTGTCAAAACCCACTTGTTGTGTTCTTCATCAAAAATCCAGATCTGAATGAGAGTTAGCTTGATTCAAGGTAGAAAAGCTTTGAAGGAGTGTTAGAAACATCATTCCTCAGCTAATACAAGTGTTGAATTGAACAAAAACATCAAAAATTGAAGAATTGATCTTGTGTTCATCACAATTTTGACTTTGAAAAGTCAATCTGATATGAAGATTTGAAGATTTGATTGATATTTGCCCAGAAATCTGAAGAAGAATTAAAGAATTTGGTGATTGATTGAAAGAAATTTTCCTAAGTGTTGAGTTTTTGTCTAGACGGGTAAAGAAGAAAAACACTATTCAGCCGGGTAAGATACTGTTCATCCGGGTGAAAAACTGTTCAGTTGGGTGAAAAACACTGTTCAGCCGGGTGAGACACTGTTCAGCCGGGTGAAACACTGTTCAGCAGGGTAAAGGAACTGTTCAGCCGGGTGAAGAACTGTTCAGCCGGGTGAAGAACTGTTCAGCCGGGTGAAGACACTTATCAGCCGGGTGAAGCACTGTACAGCCGTCCCAAGTTGTTTACCCGTCCCAACAGTGACCCGATTCTAAAAAAAAAAAAAAAAAAAAAAAAGAGTCTGGAAAATCGAAAATTTCATTTTTCCAAAATTTCAAATTAGTCATTTTTAGCCACCATGACTTCCCAGAAAAAGTATCAAAATGACTTTGAAAATTCAGAAAAAATGTCAACGGGCATGTTTTCCGTGATCCGAGAAGAAAATAAAAGAGAAGATATCAATGAATTTATTACAGAATTCAATCACATGTTTGAAACAACTTATCTTCAAGTTGCCAAAACTTGTGATCAAAAGAGAAGAGACTTTAATGAACACACAAAACTTGCTCTTGTGAGTGAAGCAAATTCTCATGACAATCAGGAAGATGAAGAAGAATATGATTGGAGTGAAAACAATGATGTTGTTTCCATTCAAGAGATTGAAAAGAAAGATAAAGAAATCAGCAACTTGTCAGAAATCATTGCAAAGCAAGATGAGACAATTGCTCAATTGAAATCAGAAATGGAGAAATTAATGTCTGAAAAGGAAATCAAGAAAGATGAGAACAGTTCTTATGTTGAAATGCCAATTGAAGTCAGAGAAAAGATGTGCACCAAAGAATGTTTTCAACAAGTTGAACACTACAGAATATACTCTTTCAAGATTTGTGATAAACTCAAGAAGGAAGAGCAAATGCACAAGAATCTGAAAGAACAACACGAAATATCTGATCAGAGAATCACATCTCTCGAAGAGTCACTCAAGAAAAGTGAAAGAGAAGCAATGAATGTCAAGAATGAAGCTGCAAAATCAAATGAACACTCATCCAGTGTGATCAAAGATTTGCAAGAAGAGATTCTAAAGTTGAAGAAATTGTCTGAAATGGTTAATTTAGAAAACAACAGTCTGAAAACCAAGCTTCAAGAAGAACAAGAGAAATTCAAAAGTCTTCAAGAAGATCACAAACTGTGTGAAGACAGATTCAAATCTCTTACACAGAATGTTGATTCAATGCTTATCGAAAAGCATAATCTGAATATACAACTCATGGAGCTTACTGATAAACTCAACAGATCACAATCTGATCCTGTGCTTATCAAAGAAGAATTCGAAAAAGAAAAGTCTGTTGAAAAGAAAGATGAGAGATTAGTGCCAACCGGAATTGTTGGATCACTATCTTCTCAAGAAGAAGAAGAAAAGACACAAGAGTTTCAGTTAAAGAAGAAGAAGAAGGTTAGAAGAAAGAAGAGCAAAGCCAAGAAGAACAAGACAAAGGCCTCTTCATCTGATTCTACATCACAGACTCCTTCAACTCCAAAGTCTCAAGATTCTGAATCCCCAAGTGATTCAAACAGTGACATCTACTGTTTAATCTGTGACTCTGAAACTCATCATATCTCAGATTGTATCTACAATCAAGGTGTCTTTCCGTATGGTTCAAACAACAAGTTCAAGACTTCAACTTCTTCAAAGGTCAAAGCTCATCAGAATCAACATGCTTCTACTGCAAAGGCTTCTCAAAAGCAAAGAAAGAAGTCTCCCTTCAAGGCTCATCAGAAGTACTGCGAGATATGTGAAATGTATAATCACACGACAACGGAATGCTACTACAACAAGTACTGCACCAACTGTCAGATGTACAACCACGACACAATGGAATGTTACTACAACAAGTATTGCTTCATTTGTGACATGGTCAATCACAACACTCAGGATTGCTTCTACAACAAAAGCTCAAGGATGAAGCCGAGAAGGTATGTCCAAAGAGATTCATCATCGGCAAATGCGGCCAGGTATGTTTCTGATTTTAAATTCTCTAATGGTGATCATTCAAGTGATTCATGGAAACTAAGATCTGTAAGAAAACAAAATCAAACAAATCCATTTTTGCATAAGCAAAATAGTCTACAAAACCGATTTTTGAAAAATAGGTTTAGATATGACTATGACAGATCTTCCATGAATGATTCTAGATGGGTGTCCAAACCAAAGCATTCCTTTGGTCCCACACAAAAACAGTTGTGGAGAAAAACACCTGTTAAGAATCAAGATGAGCAACGTGCTTCATCAATCGATGGTCCACCAGAAGATGCAATTTATCAAGAAGTTACATATATTGATGATTTCGGACAATCCAAGACCGCAATGGCTTGGATTTCACCCTCTAACTGATTTGTTAGTGTGTTAGGGACAGTTATGGAGGCCGGTCAAACAAAGAAAAGAAGACCGTGGCTGATCCCTTATCATGACAAGATACCGAATCTTGTTCATGATGTCTTCGATGCAACTGACACCAAATGAGTTGGAAACAAAAAGGAATCATTGAAGGAATTTTTAAAACATTTTCAAAAATCAAACAATGATGGCAGTGCAAGAAACAACCGATGTTTCATTTCGTCTGTTTAGATTAAGTATATTGCATGCACTCTTCATACGTTGATAACATATCTGCGATTTTCTTTTCATAAACTTTCAATTTTCGTAGAAATTTAAAAGTTTAGGGGGAGGACTCATTATTAAAAAAAAAAATCAGAAAATCAGAAAAATCCAAAAATATGTTGAATCTACTTGCACGTACATGAGAAATGATAGTACACTAGAGTTATTCAACACATCATTTTTAAACAATAAAGACTGAAGCGTGAAAATTGATGTGCGAGACAGCTCAGACAATTATACTGAACAAGTATATTCTTTGATGATTTAACTAAATTCTAATGAGTTTTTGTGGTTGAAACGTCTTAGTGCATGTGAAACGTTTATACAAATCAAAAAGATATCTTGTGATGCAACGATATACATCGGGTAATGATGCAATCTATTCAGTGTGATGAACCGCATCGTGAGCTTCTTTGTTGTGGTATCCACAGACCTGAAGTCTCACACGAAGTCTCTTTTGAGCTTCAAGATGCAGCAAAAGATTCCAAATGGAACAAAAAGAGTCCCAAATGTGGACCGTCACCAAACAAATTCCAAAAAGGAATTCAGAAGATTCCCAAGGGGAACAATAGGAAAAAGAAAAATTCCAAAAAGGAATTCAAAAGAAGTCCCAAAGTGGACCAAATCCAAATAGAACCCAAATTCCACACTGTTTATGATTGTAAGTGACCTGACGTGTTGAGTTGTTCTCAGGATATTTAGATGAGGTGTATAACTTTCTAATGTGCAAAGTATGGGTCACTCAAAACTTATTCTTAATCAACCTAATTGATCATCAAGAATAGAAAAAGTAAGTGTGTCACTTCGAGCTAATTGATTTGTTCAACAATTCATCACTCAATTACTTCACAATTCAAATGTCTATTCTCAAAAACTGCAAAACATGTGTTGGATAAATTGCTAGTATGATCTCATTGCAGGTTAAAGATTCAGAATGTAAAGAGAAAATTCCAAAAATATCAAAAACATTAAAAAATTCAAAAACACCAAAAAGATTGTCATTTTAATCTTTTTTTTTTTGTGTTGGATTAACATATGTTATTGATGTAGAAGTTGTTCATTAAGCAATATCTCATCCGGTTGAGAACTTAATCTTTACATTGATGATAAATGCACATTATTGCCTGAGTTTTAATGTTTTTCTTTGAGTTGCAGGAACAGTTTCCATTGCAGAAAAAGCTTCCACGCGATTTGAAGATGTTCCTGTTCAAGCGTGATTCCAGTCCAAAGATCTCCAAGTCAGATTGCCGAGTGTTAAGAATCCTCCTCTTAATATCTCATACACAGATCCTGTTAACCTCTAAAGCAAAAGTTGAGGGGGAGTATTCTAAGTCAAAGAAGTCTTCTCATTCCACTTCAACCGTTGAAGAAGATCCCGTTGCTGATATATAGATTCACCGGAATCTACTCTCTGCTTATTTCTTTCCATAGCCTCTGATGTTACTCAAAAGGGAGAGAAGGATGCAGATTGCTTGTTGAAAGACAGAGTTTTGGCAGCATCATCTTAGGGGGAGTACTGTTGGGTCCTCTTGAAGATAATGCATACCAAAACTTTAAGTTGCTCTCTAAGCTCGTCACATGAAGATTTAAGCTAATATGTCGGATTTGTAAAGTGTCATCTTAGGGGGAGTACTGTTGGGGTTATTTGAAGATGTCACTTTCCAAATATAAGCGAGTGAAGATATCGAGCATCATCACGAGCAAGCACGGGTGAAGACGTTAATAATTTGTATTTGTCTTAGAATATTTGTGTAATCGTTTTGTGCTTAATTGCACGTCTTTTAGGTTACTTTGTAAGGTGAATGGTATGGACTATAAATACCATCACCTAGGTCATTTGTTAAGTGAGTTGCCTATTCTTGTTAGTCATATTCTCTTGTAACATCCATTGATCTAATACAATTCACCTATTCTAATTATCATCATCTTCATCATACTTTGCATTGATCTTCATGAACATTCAAGTATCAATACGTGATCAGTGAGATTCCGCATCACTGATTGCAAACAACATCACCAAACAATCTCCGATCTAGATCCAAGCTCACTCCCTCCCGAACTATCAACTTGAATGATCGATTGCTGAATGCTTTACCATCGTCTTGGAAGCAAACTGTTACTCTGTTGAAACATACTGAGAAATTTCCAATGGAACTTGATTTGCTTATTGGAAAGATAGAAGAAGTTGAAATTGATGAAGGATCTAGAAACACTGATAGATCAAGCTCACAAACTCAGTATAAGTATGTGGTAAATCCTGCCAATACTGTGGATAATGCTTTTCTTGTGCAAAATACAACAAAGTTTGAAGATGAGGATGACTTATTCGTTGGTGCAAGTTTCTATACTGATTCAGCATACTTTCCAAATTCACCAACTTATTCTCAACCTCAATCTCCGCCAAGAGCTCAAGTTCAAGGTCCAAGTCAGAATGTGAAGAATCAATCAGAAAATCAAATTCCAAATGTTCAAGCAAAGGTGAAAGACGTCATGAATATTCTGTTGCAAGATGACGAAACAAAAACTGCCTTTACTGCTTTTATGGCGAGTTTCCAAGCATACCAAGGTAGTCATCTAAGTCAAATGGACGTGGTCCTTCAAGACTTATTTGAAATGGATCCAGTAGATGTTGAAGAAATGGATCTGAATTGGCAGATGGTTATGGTAGCCTATCGTACTCAAAAGCATGCATATGTTAACAGAAGTTACAAACCTCATGCTAACAAGACAGTTGGATTTGACAAATCTAAGGCCAGGTGCTTTAACTGTAATCAGTATGGTCATTTTTCAAGAGAATGCAAAGCTCCAAAGAATTTCAATGACCAAGCTAGTTCAAGCAATCAAGGTCAAGGTCAAAGTTCTCAACAGTCTACGAGTTATCAAGGCAGAAATCAACGTTTCTTTCAAAAGCCGTACCAAAGTCTTCCTATGCCTGAGTTGAAGGATGAAGGAAAGAAGCCAGAAGATCAAACTAAAGCGTTGGTTGTAAGTGTACAAGACGGATATGACTGGAGTGCATACGCAGAACAGTTTACATCTGATCTTACATCAAATCTGGCTTTGGTATGTGAAATTGAAGAAGACTGGTCTGAAGAAGGGGATGGAAAGATGGTTGATAATGTGAGTGAAGATTCTGAAGATTATGACTGGAGTGCAAAGTCTGATCCTACTGAAGAGTCTGAAGCTGAAATTGCGTTAATGGCTACATCCAGTGAGCCTACATCTTCTACTGAACAACCGAAGGTTAATGACTTACCCCCTAATTACATTCCATTGCCCCTAGATGTGAAGGAAAGGTTATGTTCTGATCAGTGCATTCAACAAGTAGAACATTATCGAACTCATTCATTTAAAATCGGTGATAAATTAAGTCAACATGAAAAACTTCATGAAAAACTTAAAATTGATCATAAAATTTCTGATGAGAAGATTTTGTCACTAACTGAATCATGGAACAAAACTCTAAAGGAATTGGAAATTGTTACCAAACAACTTGAAGAAATGACTAAGAACTTTGAACAAGAAAAAGTTGCACATGCAGTCACTCAAGTTGAACTAAAGAAAGTTAAAAGTTGTAAAACAATGGTTGAACAACTCATTAATGAAAGAGGTAACAAAAATAAAACCGGGTTGGGTTTTACTCATGAACCGATGCCAAACTCAATCACTCAAACCTTACCGGAAAACTTTAATGAATTTGATCATTCACCTGAAAATGAAAGAAAATTCAAAGAAATTCAAAGAAGTAAATCCGAGTCAGAAGAATCTGAGGTGTTGATCGAAAGCTTGAGAGAAGAAGATGGAATGTCAACTGAAGCAGATGATGAAGCAAGTAACAAATCTGAAAACAAGCCGGAACCTGTTCTTATTCAACTGATTGAATATCCAAAGCTTAATCCAGAACCAAAATCGGTGAAGGAAGAAGGTGAATTTTCAGGATACAATGATCCTGAGTATATCAAGTGGAAGAAAGAACAAAAGGCGCAAATTACTGCTCAGTTAGTCAAGACGCCAGAAGTAAAGAAAGCCGAAGTTTCAACTGCAAAGAAGCAGAAATCGAAAACAATGAACAATCAATCTGAAATGAAACCGACAAAAGGCAAAAGTGTCTTAAAATCAAATGATAACACCAAAGTTTCAAGTGTTAAAACTGACAAAGCTCAAAACATAAAATCTGTCAAGAAAATGTCAAAAGGTAAGACAATCAAGTTTGTGTCTGCAGGTACTTTCGACATGAACAGTTCTTATGGTAACCAAATCAATGCTCAAATCAAATCTAACTCTGGTCTGAAAACAGGTTCAGGTCCTAAGTCTTCCGCTGTCAATGATAAGAGAATTGAAAACAAAAAGGTGACCAAACAGAACAGTTTAAAATCGAACCAAAGTCCCATGCAATCAAAATCACAAATCAAAACTCCACAAAAGAACGTTAATCTAAAACCGAATAACCAAGATAATGAATCACGTTTTGGTTCAACATCAAAAGTTAACAATCGGCTCTTTAGGATTAGCAAGAAATATTGTGAAATTTGTGATAGATATAATCATGCAACTGCTGAATGTTTCTTTAACAGGTACTGCAGTTTCTGTAACAAAAGAAATCATTCTTCAGAAGAATGTTATTTTAACAAATTTTGTGATATTTGTGAGAGAAGAAACCATGACACAAAGGATTGTTTCTTTCGATCAAACTCGACTAGAGAATTGACTCCATATTCAAACTTTCAAAGAAATAATTCATATGGTTTTCAAAATATGAGTCAAAGTCATTCTCCGGTTTTGAGAAATTTCAATCGAAACAATTCTGTTTCTAACTTGACAAGAAGTGTGCAGATTAACAATTTTAAGCCGAGAGCTTTGTTGGTAAGAAACCAAAATTTTGAAAACAACCTTGATCCTCAGTTGGAGGAAAGGTTCAGGGCTTTAAGAAGAAAGCAGTCAATGAACGCCAATGGGCGAAGCTATCAGCATCAAAATCTCATGAATGAATCAAATTTTCAAAATATTCAATATAAACAAGTTACAATTGCGGATAAATTCGGAAAACCCAAGACCGTGTGGGCCTGGGTTGACCAAACTAACTGAAAATGTTTGAATTGCAGGTACGCCCAAGAAGACCTATCAACTCGTGGTTCGTTGATAGTGGGTGTAGCCGGCACATGACAGGCAACCATGCCTTGCTTCAGGATTTCAAGCAAAAGAATGGTACTCATGTAGCTTTTGGAGGTGATGCGGGTGGTAAAATCACAGGAGAAGGAACTGTTTCGAATGGAGTAATTAGTTTTGATAAAGTCAACTACTGTGCACAGTTGAACTTTAACTTACTAAGTGTCTCGCAAATTTGTGATAAATCTTATTCAACTCTTTTTGATGATTCTTTCTGTTATATTCTGAAACCAGGTTTCAAGATTGACAATGAGTGGGTAGTGGTGAAAGCGCCTAGAGATCGTGATGTATACAAATTGGATATGTCGCAGATTGATGCCGAAACCGAAACAACCTGTCTCATTGCCCATGCTTCAAATGATGAGAGTCAGCTATGGCATAGACGGCTGGGACATTCCAACTTCAGAAACATGAACCGTTTGGTGTCTGGAAATCACGCTGTGGGAATCCCATCGAAGCAATTCTCCACAACTGATCTTTGTCCAGCATGTTTGAAGGGAAAACAGCATCGGATGTCTTTTAAGTCCAAGCTCGAAAACTCCATTTCAAAACCCTTGCAGATGCTACATATGGATCTTTTTGGACCGACCAACGTTCAGAGCATCGGGAGAAAATCATATTGTTTTGTTATCATAGATGACTTTACGAGATTTTCGTGGGTTTATTTTTTGCATGCCAAATCTGAAACAGCTGAATTATTGAAAGAATTTATCATTAAAGTTGAAAATCAATTGGAATGCAAAGTGAAAGTGTTAAGAAGTGATAATGGAACTGAATTTAAGAATGCTAATGTTGATTTATTTTGTGCAGAAAAGGGGATTGCTCGACAATTCAGTGCGCCTAGAACGCCTCAACAAAATGGGGTTGCGGAACGGAAAAACCGGACACTGATTGAAGCAGCAAGATCCATGCTTGCGGATGCCAAAATCCCGATCACTTTTTGGGACGAAGCTATTGCAACTGCGTGTTTTGTACAAAATAGAACATTATTAGTGAATGATAAAAAGAAAACTTCTTATGAGTTGTTATTTGGAAGGAAACCAAATATTTCTTACTTGAAAGCATTTGGTTGTCCGGTTTCGATTTTAAATTTGAATGATCATCTCGGGAAGTTTGAGTCAAAATCTGACGATGGATTTTTCTTAGGATATTCGTCTGTTTCTAAAGCTTATCGAGTTTTTAATAGCAAAACAAATACTGTTATTGAAACTATAAACGTCAAGTTTTTAGAAAATTCGTTTCCCTTAGTGGCTCATGGTCCCGAATGGTTATTTGATTTAGATTCATTATCGAAATCCTTCAATTCTAACTTATTTGATTTTTCAGGAAACGCAAGGAAGGAATCAGGCGACTTAGGATGCTTTAGTGACGATTCTGATAATGACGAAGATGGAAATCTCAACTCTGAATATCCATTTATGTCTTTTCACAATCCTGATCATGTCAAATCAAGTCAAGCTCCGGGTCCTTCTGGTTCGCATGAAGATCAAGAATCGAACAATCAAGAAGAAGACGTGATTTCTCCTAATGATGGTGGATCTGTTCAGAATCAACCATCATCAGATCCGGATGGTGAAGCTGTTCCAGAATCATTTGATTACTTCATCAATTCACCGGATCAAGTCCCGAATTTCACACCGCATACTTCTTCCATACTACAAGATCTACCAAATCTGAATACTTCTAATCTAGAGACTCAAGTGCAAGGAGGTGATATTCCTGTTCATCGAATTCACAAGAAACATCCTGTCTCTCAGATTATCGGGCCGTTGAATCAGAGAACTACAAGAAGTCAGACAGAACAAGCAAATGTTTGTCTTTACTCGTGTTTTCTATCTCAAGTGGTGCCAAAGAATATTTCAGAGGCGCTGAAAGATAACAGTTGGATTGAGGCCATGCAGGAGGAATTACTTCAGTTTCGCAAACAGGAAGTTTGGAAACTTGTGGACTTACCTGAAGGAGAGAACGCAATAGGTACAAGATGGTTGTACAAAAACAAGCCAGACGAACGTGGCATTGTGGTGAGAAACAAAGCAAGACTGATTGCACAGGGATACACTCAGGAAGAAGGCATTGATTACGAAGAGGTGTTTGCACCGGTCGCAAGACTTGAAGCCATACGCGTCTTTCTTGCATATGCGTCTTTCATGAAATTTAAAGTATTCCAAATGGACGTTAAAGGTGCTTTCTTGTATGGACCAATTACAGATGACGTATATGTCAGACAACCTCCGGGTTTCGAAGATCCTGACTATCCTCATCGTGTATACAAGTTAAGTAAAGCTCTTTATGGTCTACACCAAGCTCCTAGAATCTGGTATGAGACATTATCCAAGCATTTACTAGAGCATGGATTTACAAGAGGTCAGATTGATCCAACTTTGTTTATGAAGAGGGAGAATGATGACTTGTTGTGCGTTCAAGTTTATGTGGACGATATTATCTTCGGATCAACCAGTGAGTCCATGTGCAAAGAATTTGAAGAAATCATGAAGTCTAGATTCCAGATGAGTTCAATGGGGGATATTAATTTCTTTCTGGGATTACAAGTGAAACAGTCTGCTGACGGAATTTTCATCAATCAATCAAAATTCGTTGAGAAGTTGTTGAAGAAATTCAAGATGCAAGATTGTCAAACAATTCGAACTCCATCTGATGTGAATTGCAAGATTCAACCGGATCCAAAGGGCAAAGCCGTTGATCAAACACTATACAGGTCAATGATCGGTTCTTTGATGTATCTTACTGCATCAAGACCAGACATCATGTACGCTGTGTGTGTATGCGCCAGATACCAGTCAGATCCGAAAGAGTCGCATCTTGTTGCTGTGAAGCGTATATTCAGATATCTCAAAGGGAAACCAAATCTTGGGTTATGGTATCCTTACGAAGGAAATTTTGAATTATATAGCTATTCTGACAGTGATTTTGGTGGCTGTGCTCTTGACAGGAAATCGACAACTGGTGGCTGTCAATTTCTGGGTCCAAGGCTTGTCTCTTGGCAATGCAAGAAGCAGACCAATGTTTCTGTATCCACAGCTGAAGCAGAGTATATCGCTGCATCTGCAGGATGTTCTCAGGTTTTATGGTTACAAAATCAGTTGCTGGACTACGGGTTTAACTTTCTAAAAACTCCTATTTACATAGACAATACTGTTGCTATGTTTATAACTGCTAATCCTGTTCAACATTCTAAAACCAAACACATCGAAATTAGATATCATTTTTTAAGAGATAACTCTGAAAAGGGTTTAATAATTTTGATTAAGGTTCATACCGACAAACAACTGGCCGATCTTTTCACAAAATCTTTTTTGTCAGGTCGGTTTGAATTCTTAATTCAATCCATAGGGTTGATCAATCATGATTGATTCTATTTTTCGAAAAACAAAACAAAAATCAGAAAATATAAAAGCCAAAAATATAATAAGTTGATGTTATATTTTGATTCCTTTGTCTTTTACTTTATGTTTTGCATTGTGTGTGCTTGCGTGAAAAAGAAAATAGAAAAGCAAAAACAAAATATAAAAGCAAAAAGAAAAGAAAAATATCATATCATAAGAATCTATATTGCAAAAAGTGAGAAATGATAGATACACTATACATTATTTGTTACACCATTTTTAAATAAAGACTGATGAATGTTAGTTGATGTGCTAGACAGCTCAGACAATTAGACTGAACAAGTAAGTTGATTGTTGACAAACATAAACTTAATGATCTTTGTGTTAAGTTCCATTGTTATACATGTCTAGATATATATCTTTTGATACATTGCTTGTGATGATAATTGTGCATGATCGGGTAACGATGTAGTCTTCTCAGTGTGATGAACCGCATCGTGAGCTTCTTTGTTGTGGTATCCACAGACCTGAAGTCTCACACGAAGTCTCTTTTGAGCTTCAAGGTGCAGCAAAAGATTCCAAAATGGAACAAAAAGAGTTCCAAATGTGGACCAACACCAAACAAAAATTCCAAAATGGAATTCAGAAGATTCCCAAGGGGAACGATAGGAAAGAAAAATTCCCAAAGATGGAATTAAAAAGAAGTCCCAAAGTGGACCAAATCCGAATAGAACCCATATTCCACACTGTGTATGACTGTAAGTGACCAGGTTCTGTGAAATATGCATTCAGGTAGTGATTGATAAGGACATATGTTGACATATGTATACATGTGGGTCACATAAGTCATTCTAATCGAACCTTAAATATCATCATGATACTGAAAAAGTAAGTGTGTCAACTCGAGCTAATTGGTATGTTTTCATATCATCACTCAATCAAGCATAAATCAAATGTCTATTCAAAACTTGCAAAACATGTTCAGATAATGTGTGGTATGATCTCACTGCGATATTTTGATTCATTGCATTGCATATGTCTTTACTTTAATGTGTGTGTTTTGTGTGTACAGGCATTTGGAATCATTATTGATACATCAACATCCTTGATAAACTTAAAAAATTTCAAGAAATTTCAAGTTTAGGGGGAGAATAATTGTGAAGAAAAAATATCTACAAAAATCCAAAAATACTTTGTTTTGAATAAGTGTGTTTTGAATGAACAAGATTATGTGGTATGAAAAAGCAAAAGTATTGGATGTGTTAAAAACAAACCCAAGGTCTTGTAATTTGTTTTTAAGAAATTGCTTCGGGATATAGATAAATTGGTTGTGCAAAAACATTTTTGAAAAAGAAAAGAAAAATGAAGAAAAATGAATTTTAATTGAAAAATTAATTTGTTGCAATGTTAATGTTGTTTGATAATTAATATGACAAACATTCTTTTTAAGGATATCTTGTCTAATTAATCTGTCGGAGAATGTTGCAGGTGCAATAAATGATCGTTGAAAAAGTCAACAGACGAAGAAAATTGAAGAAATTGCTTAAGTGTTACAGCCGGGTAAAGATATCAGATACAACTGTGCAGCCGGGTAAAGAACTGTTCAGCCGGGTAAAGTTGTAAGTCTGATACTTGCCGGGTGATTGAAGAAATGGTGAAGATATTATGACCACTGTACAGCCGGGCAATGATCATGTCAAATACAGCCGGGTAAAGGTCATAGATGTCTTGCCGGGTGACAAGTGTATACTATACAGCCGGGTAATGAAGAAGTCTTGTTGCCGTGTAAAGGTATGACACTATGTTGCCGGGTAATGAAGAAGTGTGTATGCCGTGTGAAGAAGGTTGTCAAAGGTTGCCGTGTAAAGAAGAAAGCAAGCCGGATGAAGAAGGAAAGCAACTGTGTTGCCGGGTAATGAAGAAAAGTTGCCGGGTGATGTTTTGATAACAACTAGTCTGCCGGGTGATGAATAAAATCCATCAGGTGTAGTTGTTCCTTAAACCCTTACCCGTCACTACAGTGACTTACCCGTATCTACAGTGCTTGACCCGTCAAGTGATTTTCACATGTTGGTGACTTGTTTTATGTACTTGACCCGTAACTACAGTACATGACCCGTCACTACAGTACTTGACCCGGCAAGGTTATTGGGCCTATTTTGCTTGTGTTGACCCGGCACTTAAAGTTTGACCTAAAAATTTTTGACGATACAAATACCGCCTCTTCACAAACACTCGTCATTTCACACACATTCACTTTCACCCAAACACTCTGAACTTCAAATCGCCATTGTTATCATAGTCAATCTGTTGTTCTATAACAAGATTAATAGATTGATTAAGGTAGAAATTATGTGTTTTGACCTAAAAAAACCTGCAAATCAACTGTTAAACGGAAAAACGATGATGAACAGTGTTTGGACATTGAATCGACACTTCGTTTTTGTGTGTTAAAACCAAAATCGAATGTTGATTTAGGTGTACAAACACTCGATTATCATCTTTCAATCACTCATTTGCACTAAAACACCTTAAAATCAACTGAATCAAGTGAAATGTTCTTAACTGATAAAAATCGCCATTGTTGAACTTTGAAGCTTTTAAAAGTTAAACATCAAAACGATGAAATATCTGGTTTAAAAGTGATTAAACTTGTTAAAACTGAACCAAAACATGTTGAACTGTTTCATCATAAATTTGTCAAAATTATGCCTAAGTGTGTAACTGTTAAAAGTTCAAACATGAAGTATAATCTTTAAAATCCAATGTTGTTTGATTAAAATGATGAAAATCAGGTTATTAGAACAATTTAGGATTAACAACTGATTATGTCAATGTTTTTGCTTTCTAACTTTTAGTTAAACACTTATTAAAATTTTGATATGTTTAATGAAGAATCTAATACATTTGCCTTGTTTTGTGTTTATTTGTGATTTTAATAGATGGAGAATCTCAAGTTTGAACCTAAACATAATCTAGTGGCATGTTTAGATGAATCACTTCCGGAGACAGAGGGATATAGAGATATGATGAAGTTTATTAAGAGGACTAAGTATGTTTATGCTATATGTGCCAAACCGGTCATATATGCAAGGCTGATCAAGAGCTTCTGGAGATCAGCTGAGGTTGTGAGAGATGAGAATGGAGGTGTTATGGTTAGAGGACATATCACTAGGGATTGGGTACTGAATGTTACAGAAAATGCTATTAGGCAGGCTCTAAGGATTGATGAGGATGAGGTTGGAATGATGGATGAATTAACCATGGAGGAGTGTAAAGCGTGTTTTGTGAACATGGGACATCCACCTGTGTTTCCAAAGTCACAGTTTTACAGAGCTAAATTGGGAAGGAAGTACAAGTTGCTGTGTTATGTAGTGCAACAATGCATGTCTAGAAGGAGTGCAGGGTTTGATAACTTTCCTTCAGACATTGCATCACCAATTGTGGCAATTGCAGAAAACAAACCTTTCAACATGTCAAGGTGGATAATGAATGGGTTTGTGTTCAACTTGGTGAAGGGCAAGAGGTTCAAATTTCTTATGTATCCAAGGTTTCTGCAGCTGATGATAAACATTGCTTATCCAATTATCAGAAGTGAAGGTTATGCTGGAGGCATGTTGTATACTGAGGACATGAAGGATCTCTCTTACCGAAAGATGAGTATCGGGAATGTGCCTGATATTGAATTGTTTGACTATATGCGAGATATAGTCAACAATGAAGAAGATGTAGAAGGTGTGTACTATCATATATCTCATGGTGAGATTGTGAATCCCCTGGACCTTGTGGATGAGGTGCCAGACAATCTATTGGATGATGACGAGTACTTTGCTCGTCATCCAGAAGATGAAGAAGATGATGGCAATGATGATGGTGACAATGATGATGATAGTGACAATGATGATAGCAATGATGATGGTGACAATGATGATGGTAGTGACAATGATGATGGTAATGATAATGGTGGTGATGAAGCTGAATCTGAATCTAATTCAGAGGAGGCTGAGCCAATGGAGACTGAGGCAGAAGGAATTGAGAATGTAGAGATAGAAGAACCTGCTGAGGTTGCTTCTGTGGTTGAAGAAGTTGTGACTGAGATTCCAAGAGATGTGTCTGTACAGTATGTTCGAAAGAAGAAGAAAACAGTAGAAAAGCCTGAGGAGATTGATGTTATTGAGATTGCTCAGACAGTAATGGCCGAAGCTGAATCTATTGCACAGATAGATGAAGTGGATGCTGGCATTACTGATTCTATTATTGATGATATTCCCACCGCATTACCACAAATTGTTGAAAACATTGGACAAAATTTGGAGTCTTCACCAAATGTTGTGCCAAGTGTTGATGAAGTTGAGGATGAAAAAGAGAAACGGATTGCTGAATTAGAAGAGATTGTGGAAAATTTGTTTAAAGCAAATGATTTGTTGAAAGCTTCTAATGAACGAAAAAGGAAAAGATTGGATGATTATTGGGATATTCACAACCAGAAGCTGAAAACTTTCAAAAAGTTGGATGAAGATCATGTGAAGCTGGTTGATGAGCATGTGAAGTTAAGGGATAATTATGATAAACTGAAGGAAGAGCATGAGAATTTGAAGTTTGATTACAAAGAATTACAAGCTGAGTGTAATACTTTGGAAGCCGAGAAAGAGATGTTGGAAAAAGAGTTGGAGGATATGCAACCAAAGAAGGCTGGCTCATCTTCTGACAAAGATTTTTCTGATGAAGTTATTGTGACTGAATCGAATGTGCCGAAGGTTTATCTGACTAGAGCTAGAGGAACTACAAATGTTGGTATTTTGGTAGAATCACCAATTACCATTCCCGATGAAGCTACTGCTGACATTGTCATTTCTGACAAAGCTGAGGGAAAGAGGAAGATAGATGCTGTTCCTGAAATTTTTGGTGATGAAGGAAGCTCGAAAAAGGCGAAGATTGATGAACCAGTACAGATTGAGCCGATTCAATCTGTAGCTGTGATTGAGACAGAGAAAGTGACTGAAGCTGAGAAGGTTAAATCAGGTCAGATTGAGCCGATTCAATCTGATTCTGTAGCTGAAACCGAGGTATTTGCAGTATCAGATAGTGAGAAGGAGGTTGGCTCTGAGGAAACAGTTCAGGTTGAGCCGATTCAACCTGAAGCTGGTGAAGTTGAAAGTGCGCTTAAAACGGTTACTGAAGTTGCTAATCAGTCTGAGCCGGTTCAAACTGATGAAGCACCTATGATAGAGGCATTGGATGATTTAGACATTGATTGGACTGAGTCTGAGGATGAAGCTGGGCCAGAACCCGTACAGAATACTGTTGAAGAAATGCCAGATGATTTGGATCAGAGGTTTGCTTATTTGGAGAGAATGAAGTATAACTCTGTATTTTTGAATGGGTTGACAGTGAGTCAGATTAATGAAGAGTATGAAAAGTGTATTACTGCTCAAGATAAAGCTGAAGCTGATCAGAAAGAGTTCATGGTTGAGATGGGCGAATGGACTCCTATGCAAGAAAGCTTAAATATCGAAGATTTACCTCCTACTGAGCTTTATCATCAAAACCCAGATGAAATGACTTCTTATGAGATGCGAAGTTGGTTGAGTTCGAGGAATTATCCGTATAAAACTTTGCAAAGGTTGAAATCTGAATCTTTAAGGAAGATAGTGGTCAGTTTCATGAAAACAGAGAAGATGTACAACAGAATGTTTTACTTGGATTATAACAATCCACAGTACTTCGAGTTGACCAAAAGATTCAAGGTGTTAGGACAAAAGGAGATCCCAGTTATGGCTTTACCTGAAAATGCTCATAAGAAAAGACACGAACTGATGGATATGTTTCCGAGCGAGGTTAAATCGTACAACATACCGATGGAAGTGCGTGAAACTTGGCATAAGGCAGCAACACCAGGTGATGTGGTGAGATCGCTGATGAGCAAGGGACAATCAATTGCTGAGTTACTAGATTCTATGATTGTGCCTGAGAAGAACAAGAAAGTAAAAATTATAGCATGGAAATATGATGAAGTTTTTGATGCGTTCATGATCAAGAGGGTAAATGGTTTATGTGACATCTATCATTACTACTCGAGCATCTTTAAATTGGAGGTTCAGGATTTGAAAGAGCTGCACAAGCTGAGGTTAATTAATCACACGAATGCTGATCGTGGTAATAAATGCGTGATGCTTCTTGATGCTGGAATGAGTAGAACTGCAAAGTTTTTGGATTTCCGAGGCCAACAGGAAGACTCAGAATATGTGCAAGCCAAGAAACAAAGAAAGAAGAAGCGGTTGGTAGTCACTGAAGATATGTACCTTGAAAAATTCTCGGATGAATACTTTGACAAGGTGACAGATCCTGGTTTGAAAGTGATAGATGGTTCGCAATCGACAAAACCTATACTCAGAGTATTCTACAATCAGGAAACATTTGAACTAAAGCTTGTTAGAAATTTGGAGGATTGGGACAAGGATATGATCACACTGTTCAGTACTTTTGAGTTAAAGCTGCTACATCCTTCATACATTGATTATTTGAGAAGCATTAGAATGGAGAAGTGCAAGGATAAACTGGCTGAAGCTGACAGAAAGTTATTCGTTGTGATGATTGAAGTTATAGCTGCTGCAACTGAGAAGATACGGGTGAGAAAGGCGTTGCTAAATTCCAATCTCGTGAGGATGGATTTGCCAGAGATTGAATATATGAGGGTATCCAGAAAAGGAACCTTGGAGGTGAAAGTCAAAGGCCAGGAGATGCCATTTGAGTTTTATGCTAATATCGATTTTGCAGGTTTGAATCTGGACTCGCTCAGACGTATGAATGCCTTACCAATTCTGACGAATGAATCCAAGCCTCGACAAGCTAAGATCGCTGAAAAGTTCAAATCCTGTATTGAAGAAGCTTTAAAGGAACAAGAAGAGTACAAAGGACGAGAATTGCTGGATGTGAAGGAAGAACCAGAAGAATGGTAGAAAAAGATTGAAAAATTGATGCTGATAAATGAAGAAAAAGATTGAAGCTTTTGAAGATCCAAAGATAAATCTTAGGGGGAGTACTGTTAGGGTTATTTCCGTGTTAAGATTTACTTTGTATCTTTGTTTATATGTTTGTATAGTTTAGGGTTTATTATGTATTTTCCTTAAACTTGCATTTTGTTTGTTATAAAGCATGTAGTGTGCGTGTGTTAGGGAGAGACGACTTTTACACTGTTAGAGAGAGAATTAACTGTGTGTATTTGTTTTCTCCTGCACATTGTACTGCGAATTGCTTTGATCATCAATATACAGAGAATTTATGAGTATGAACTGTGTTTGTGATTGAATCGTTTGTTTTGTACTTGTTATTCTGATCATTGTGAGCGATTGAACGATCCAATTGAACCTATCAACATTCATTGCTTCTCTTTCACTTTTCTTGAGTGACTCTTCGATAGATGTGATTCTGTGCTCTGATGTCTTGTGTTGTTTGTGACACCCCGCCCGGTGGCGGAAAACACCGGGCTGTCATAGAATTGGATATCCATAGTAAACAAAGCACATGGTGTTACTTTTATTAAAGTCTAATAATTATTGTCATAAGTTTGGCAAAACCCAAGTCTTAAATGCAAAACGACAAATTCGTAACAGCAGTAAATGAAATAGTCATGTTTAGTATTATTTCTAGGTCCAAAATCCCTATGTCTTGAAATAGCAAAGAAACAAGCCAAAATCACGCGCCACCTGAAATACGTGAAAATAAAGTTAGCTACACAAGCTAGTGAGTAAAACCCAATTGAATAGTAATAGTATTGAAATCCGAGATCAACAAGATATGCTGCGCAATCCCATATGTATAGTAATTTTGTAATATTACTCGACCAGGACCCCTAGAATAGAATAGCACACCAACCACAATAGAACCCATAGTATCTCGTCTAGCCATTTGTCATGAGAACCACTCATGTAGTAAATAATGATGACTTTTTATAACCGTCGTTTACCGTCTCGATATATAAGTCATCATTTAGCAATTTAGGGACATGGCATAGTATAGCATCATAGCATAGCAACATAGTATAGCAACATAGTATAGCAACATAGCATCTCGACATAGTAAACATGGAATTAGAAAGGCCGGGTTTAAATCACCTATCGATGTTGTACAAGCAGGTGGGTTTGTCAAACCATTAGCGCTAACATTGTACCGGTGGGATTACAAAGCAATAAAACTACTTTTAACTAACACATACGATTGCATCCAGCGGCCAAACTAGACTAACATATTTGTATGATCTCTTTTAGAAAACGAATAGAAAACGCAATATAGTAAAAGACGTATTTCAGCCCCAAAATAGTAAAATAGAAAAAGGGGAGTGAGTTTACTCACCTCAAATACAAATCTGATATAGTATAGCAACGCAAGAAAATATTAAATAAGATCGAGGATCGCCCAGATATTAGAACCACCTAATTAACCGGGAAAACCTAATTTTAGAAACGAGACAATTAATATAGTAACTAGAATCAAGAACTTAGAAATTCTAGGGTTTCAGATTTGGGATTTTAGGGTTTTAAATTACAAATTGGAAATTAGGGTTTTAAAGTACAAATTGGGAATTAAGGTTTTAAAATACAAGTTGGGAATTAGGGTTTTGAAATATAGATTTGGAAATTAGGGTTTTAAATTACGAATTGGGATTTCGGTACGAAACGTAACAGTATTTTCGTATTAAATATATTTTACAAGAATCTAATTTTGTTTTATTGAGATAATATTTGTAATATATACTTCTAAACATGTAAAATTATTATTTGTATATATGTATTTAAAACTTATATGTTTTATGCTTTAACATAACATAAATATAATAATTAACTTAAAATATGCCATTTAGATTATTTAGAAAATATAAGTTTACATTTAAAATGTGTAAAAATATGAAAATTGAAGAAAGGTGGTTGTGGGACTCGAACCCACGACCTTACAGTTTATAATCCAAGAACAAACCAGTAGACCATATCATTTTTTTGTTAAAGTACTCGACTTTTAAAACTTTTAATTTATTTTAAGCAACAAAACCCATTTCAACACAAACCCTAGAATCAAGAAACCATCAAATTCGTCCAAACCTGTTAATCCAATCCCAAACAAACATAGGGCTTTTAATCCCCATGATCTCACGATCATTTTGACATACGAAACTTACTGGTTTGTTGCCGAATTCGAACGATCGAGATGAAGAACAGGGTCGGCTGTGGGTGAAATCACGAACGAGTTTCTGGGTGATTAAACCAGAAATTGATGTTACAGGGAGCAAGTTCGAGTAGAGGAGAGTGTAAGTGTCGAATGAATTGGATTTTGGTAAATAAGAAGTAGTCGTTTGGTTTACAAGTTGTTTACGAACGGGTTTGATTAATTTGGTGTTAATGTGTTACGTTTTGGTTTAATTGATTGTTACAACCAATTTCAGATTGCATCATTGATGATTTTAGACCATCCAATTCACTGTTTTGATGCGTTAAAGACGATTCAGGCAAGTGGGTATTGTAAACGATTGTAGTTCCGATTTAATACATAGTTACAGCTGATTAAACGACGAGTTGGATGTGGTAGGGTGTTCGAAACTTGCTCACGCTCGTTTCTGTGGTTTTAATTTGATTTTTAGTGTTAAAAAAACGTGTGGATTAGCTTCGCCGGAAAAACGATATATTCCGGCCATTTGGCCGGAGTTAGATGTCGCCGGAAACACGGGGGGGGGGGGGGGGAGAAACTGGGTTTGAAATTTGCAAGTTACACAACAGCCCCTGAACTTTGTTTTGTCTTACTTATTAACTTAAACTTTTAAAACAAGTTTGAGGATTGACAGTTTTGGCCCAAAGTTAATTTACAAATTATATTAACTTACTAACTTAACCGAATAACTTTGTAATGTTTATAGAAATGACGTTTTCGTTTCATTGGTTCGTTTTTGACGTTGTAAGGTTATATTTAGCCTTAAAAGCAATTACCTTTAATAATTTTTATAAAATCCCGTTTATAAAATACAATCTATATATTTTTGAGATTTGTATATTTATTTAGTATACTTAGACGTTTCATGACGTAAGTCGATCGATTAATTAAAGACGGGAAATAACATGGAATTCGTTTCATTAATGATGCAACGTTACATTTTAGAAATTAAATACAAGAGAAATAAAATATATATAATTCTCGGGTTTGAGTCGGGAGTTCGGATTCGGGTTTGGGGCAGATGTCACAGTCTCCCCTCCTTATAGAAATTTCGTCCCGAAATTTGCTCAAACCGAAGTAGTTGAAGTTGAAGCGAAGAGATCATCGTTAGGCGGCAAAAGGTAACGATTTTTATTTTATTTATTTTTACTGAAAGTTTCATCGAATTCGCGATAATCGGGACATATACGGAATGGGTCATCTTTCTTTTTCCTTACATCAGCACGAGCCCAAACGCGACATAACTCCAACGCATATGCTTTTTAGTTTCAACGCAAGGCAAAAGTTTCAACCGTCGAATCCACTGAGAGTCATGGACAAAAGATAAACGTGGAGGAAATGTGACCTTGAAATGTAAGTTCGCACCATAAATATAAAAGCCAATAGAAACATTTTTTTTTTTGCTTCGACTACCACATAAAGATTATCGAGTCTAACACAAATAGCAAATGATGAAACACAATCAAATGAAACAAAAGTCTTATCGGCCTCCAAATAAAATAGAAACGTTGAAATCATTTGGGAATCATATCGTTCACCACGTCATTGTTAGCTTGAGCTTGATTAGCGATGATATTGAAGGTTCTAGCACGACCAGCTTGGTTAGCATTAGCGTTGGTGTTCACGTTGACATTGATAGGTTGAGGACAATCGTTGCGGAAATGAGTTGGATCACCACAGTTGAAACAAGCACGACCTTGATTACCCCGATTATTATTATTCCAACAATCTTTAGCCAGATGCCCATGACGTTGACAAACAGAACATTTAAAACATGGAGTTTCGGGAGCATGATGAAAAGGACATTGGTTGCATTTGGGCAAGAATCCCGTATAAGGCTTACGGTTATCCTTACCCCTTTGCGGTGCCATAGGAGGAGCAGGAGCAGCAATAGCATAGTTGGTGGCATTGTTCTTACGCTTCTTGGAATTGAATGAGGATTCGGGCTTAAAACCCTTATAAGAATCATCCTCAGATGATTTAGAGTCATCACTAGAAGAACCTTTAGACTTTTTGTTACCCTTACGAGACAGAGAGCCAGCTTGCACATGATTTTCAGTAAGGCGACCGGCTAAAGTCATTGCCTCACCTACAGTAGCTGGCTTACTACCCCAAACAGCATCTTGGATAGTCATTGGCAGACCTCCGATATATTGCTCAATGCCACGAGAATCAGGAGTAACCATATTAGGACACAAAGTACTGAGCTGGGAGAAACGATCATTATAAGCCACATTATCACCACTATCTTGCTTAAGACCCCAGAATTCGCCCTCGAGTTTACGAATCTCGCTAGGAGGACAATACTTATTAGTCATGTTGGTTTTGAACACGGTCCAGGTTAAAGCTGTTACAGCGGCTTCACCGAGTCTACGCTTTTCATCATTCCACCAAGTCAAAGCACCCTTTTGAAGAACACTTGTTGCATAACGGACTTTGAGATTTTCAGGGCAATCACAATTAACAAAAGTACTCTCCATGCTTTCAAACCATTGGAGAAGTCCCGTAGCCCCTTCGTTACCGATAAATTTGGTTGGACCACACGAGTTGAAGTACTTAAGAGTACACTTAGGCTCATTGTTTTGATTAGCATTATTAAGTTGGTTCACGAGATTAGGCAAAATATTAGCCATTTGGGTCGCGATAACATTAGCAAGTCGTTGATTTCTACCCGCCATTCTACAAGATAGAAAACGATTTCGTGAGACATGGAACATTCTTTTTAAAACATAGTTCATAGTAAACACTTATTGAATTTGAATGGTATTTAGAAATATCATAGAATCTCCTTAGAAAACACTTCATAGTAAACATTTAGAAACCATAGAAACACAATCAAATAGTTTAGGGTGACATTTTAAAATCACAAAGAACTCATAGAAATAATTAGAATGTATAGAAAAATGATAGTATTAGAAGAGAAAAAAAATGATTAAATGAAATTTGAAGGCTTAGGAATGTGTCTGGGTTTGGACACTCAAGACTTATCAAAGTGTTAAGTTCGTTCTCAACGTATTCGAGAAAGCGTGCTTTAGCCTATAGGTTCACACTCATCTCGAACATCCCCAGGTAAGCATACAGGTCTCTTAAAGAGATTTATACGAAATGCTTGCCTTAGACAGGATGTCCGTGATACAGGCGTTCCCCCTTCCAGATTGCACACGTTCCCACGTTTCAAACTTACTTAAGACGATGACGAGATTCCACAAAGAGAAAGATCCTAATCACACAGACGAGTCTCTTGTAGCTCCTTCGCGAAATCGGTTAAGAATTGAGATAAAGAAAAGACATAGAATAGTTCATGGAAATAATAAATAAATGAATAAATAAATTCTGAAGAGTTCTCTAAGCACATTAATTTGCACTAAGGACTCTTAGGTTATAGTCTAGGTCGGTGTGTTTCTAATACCCTATCCTAGTTCTCTATAACCATGGCTCTGATACCAACTGTGACACCCCGCCCGGTGGCGGAAAACACCGGGCTGTCATAGAATTGGATATCCATAGTAAACAAAGCACATGGTGTTACTTTTATTAAAGTCTAATAATTATTGTCATAAGTTTGGCAAAACCCAAGTCTTAAATGCAAAACGACAAATTCGTAACAGCAGTAAATGAAATAGTCATGTTTAGTATTATTTCTAGGTCCAAAATCCCTATGTCTTGAAATAGCAAAGAAACAAGCCAAAATCACGCGCCACCTGAAATACGTGAAAATAAAGTTAGCTACACAAGCTAGTGAGTAAAACCCAATTGAATAGTAATAGTATTGAAATCCGAGATCAACAAGATATGCTGCGCAATCCCATATGTATAGTAATTTTGTAATATTACTCGACCAGGACCCCTAGAATAGAATAGCACACCAACCACAATAGAACCCATAGTATCTCGTCTAGCCATTTGTCATGAGAACCACTCATGTAGTAAATAATGATGACTTTTTATAACCGTCGTTTACCGTCTCGATATATAAGTCATCATTTAGCAATTTAGGGACATGGCATAGTATAGCATCATAGCATAGCAACATAGTATAGCAACATAGTATAGCAACATAGCATCTCGACATAGTAAACATGGAATTAGAAAGGCCGGGTTTAAATCACCTATCGATGTTGTACAAGCAGGTGGGTTTGTCAAACCATTAGCGCTAACATTGTACCGGTGGGATTACAAAGCAATAAAACTACTTTTAACTAACACATACGATTGCATCCAGCGGCCAAACTAGACTAACATATTTGTATGATCTCTTTTAGAAAACGAATAGAAAACGCAATATAGTAAAAGACGTATTTCAGCCCCAAAATAGTAAAATAGAAAAAGGGGAGTGAGTTTACTCACCTCAAATACAAATCTGATATAGTATAGCAACGCAAGAAAATATTAAATAAGATCGAGGATCGCCCAGATATTAGAACCACCTAATTAACCGGGAAAACCTAATTTTAGAAACGAGACAATTAATATAGTAACTAGAATCAAGAACTTAGAAATTCTAGGGTTTCAGATTTGGGATTTTAGGGTTTTAAATTACAAATTGGAAATTAGGGTTTTAAAGTACAAATTGGGAATTAAGGTTTTAAAATACAAGTTGGGAATTAGGGTTTTGAAATATAGATTTGGAAATTAGGGTTTTAAATTACGAATTGGGATTTCGGTACGAAACGTAACAGTATTTTCGTATTAAATATATTTTACAAGAATCTAATTTTGTTTTATTGAGATAATATTTGTAATATATACTTCTAAACATGTAAAATTATTATTTGTATATATGTATTTAAAACTTATATGTTTTATGCTTTAACATAACATAAATATAATAATTAACTTAAAATATGCCATTTAGATTATTTAGAAAATATAAGTTTACATTTAAAATGTGTAAAAATATGAAAATTGAAGAAAGGTGGTTGTGGGACTCGAACCCACGACCTTACAGTTTATAATCCAAGAACAAACCAGTAGACCATATCATTTTTTTGTTAAAGTACTCGACTTTTAAAACTTTTAATTTATTTTAAGCAACAAAACCCATTTCAACACAAACCCTAGAATCAAGAAACCATCAAATTCGTCCAAACCTGTTAATCCAATCCCAAACAAACATAGGGCTTTTAATCCCCATGATCTCACGATCATTTTGACATACGAAACTTACTGGTTTGTTGCCGAATTCGAACGATCGAGATGAAGAACAGGGTCGGCTGTGGGTGAAATCACGAACGAGTTTCTGGGTGATTAAACCAGAAATTGATGTTACAGGGAGCAAGTTCGAGTAGAGGAGAGTGTAAGTGTCGAATGAATTGGATTTTGGTAAATAAGAAGTAGTCGTTTGGTTTACAAGTTGTTTACGAACGGGTTTGATTAATTTGGTGTTAATGTGTTACGTTTTGGTTTAATTGATTGTTACAACCAATTTCAGATTGCATCATTGATGATTTTAGACCATCCAATTCACTGTTTTGATGCGTTAAAGACGATTCAGGCAAGTGGGTATTGTAAACGATTGTAGTTCCGATTTAATACATAGTTACAGCTGATTAAACGACGAGTTGGATGTGGTAGGGTGTTCGAAACTTGCTCACGCTCGTTTCTGTGGTTTTAATTTGATTTTTAGTGTTAAAAAAACGTGTGGATTAGCTTCGCCGGAAAAACGATATATTCCGGCCATTTGGCCGGAGTTAGATGTCGCCGGAAACACGGGGGGGGGGGGAGAAACTGGGTTTGAAATTTACAAGTTACACAACAGCCCCTGAACTTTGTTTTGTCTTACTTATTAACTTAAACTTTTAAAACAAGTTTGAGGATTGACAGTTTTGGCCCAAAGTTAATTTACAAATTATATTAACTTACTAACTTAACCGAATAACTTTGTAATGTTTATAGAAATGACGTTTTCGTTTCATTGGTTCGTTTTTGACGTTGTAAGGTTATATTTAGCCTTAAAAGCAATTACCTTTAATAATTTTTATAAAATCCCGTTTATAAAATACAATCTATATATTTTTGAGATTTGTATATTTATTTAGTATACTTAGACGTTTCATGACGTAAGTCGATCGATTAATTAAAGACGGGAAATAACATGGAATTCGTTTCATTAATGATGCAACGTTACATTTTAGAAATTAAATACAAGAGAAATAAAATATATATAATTCTCGGGTTTGAGTCGGGAGTTCGGATTCGGGTTTGGGGCAGATGTCACATTGTTCGTGGTGATGGTTGAAGTTATAGCTGCAGCAACTGAAAAGATTCGAGTGAGGAAAGCATTGCTGAACTCTAATCTCGTGAGGGTTGATTTTCCAGAGATAGAGTATATGAGGATATCCAGAAGAGGAACGCTTGAAGTGCTAGTCAAAGGTCAAGAGATGCCATTTGAGTTTTATGCTAATATTGACTTTGCAGGTTTAAATCTGGATTCGCTCAGACGTATGAATGCTTGCCCAATTCTGACGAATGAATCCAAGCCTCGACAAGCCAAGATTGCTGAAAAGTTCAAGTCCTGTATTGAAGAAGCATTGAAGGAACAAGAAGAGTATAAAGGACGAGAGTTGCTGAATGTCAAAGATGAACCAGAAGAATGGTAAAAGAGATTGATGCTGATCAAAGATGAAAAAGATTGAAGATTTTGCTGAAGATCCAAAGATAAATCTTAGGGGGAGTACTGTTAGGGTTATTTCCTTGTTAAGATTTACTTTGTATTTTGTTTATTGTTTATATGTTTGTAAATAGTTTAGGGTCTATTTTGTTATATTCCTTAAACTTGTATTTTGTTGTTATAAGCATGTAGTGTGTGTGTGTGAGGAGATAGGCTAGATCACTTTTACACTGTTAGAGAGAGAATTAACTGTGTGTGATTTATTTCTCCTGCACTTGTACTACGAATTGCTTTGATCATCAATATACAAAGAGAATTATTAGTAAAAAAAAAAAATACTGTTGGGTCCTCTTGAAGATAATGCATACCAAAACTTTAAGTTGCTCTCTATGCTCGTCACATGAAGATTTAAGCTAATATGTCGGATTTGTAAAGTGTCATCTTAGTGGGAGTACTGTTGGGGTTATTTGAAGATGTCACTTTCCAAATATAAGCGAGTGAAGATATCGAGCATCATCACGAGCAAGCACGGGTGAAGACGTTCATTAATTGTATTTGTCTTAGAATATTTGTGTAATCGTTTCGTGCTTAAATGCGCGTTTGTGCTTAACTGCACGCTTTTAGGTTACTTTGTAAGGTGAATGGTATAGACTATAAATACCATCACCTAGGTCATTTGTTAGAGAGTTGCCTATTCTTGTTAGTCATATTCTCTTGTAACATCCTTTGATCTAATACAATTCACCTATTCTAATTATTATCATCTTCATCATACTTTGCATTGATCTTCATGAACATTCAAGCATCAATACGTGATCAGTGAGATTCCGCATCACTGATTGCAAACAACATCACCAAACAATCTCAGATCTAGATCCAAGCTCGGTTCATCTCGAACTATCAATTGGTATCAGAGCTGTTGGGTGATCTTTGATTGTTGTTGTTATTGATGGAATTTTAGCTACCATTAGCTTTGATTCATGTTTGTGTAAAGAACTGCAAAGTTTGAGATCAATTGGTGAAGATTTGACTGAGTTTTTGAAGAAATTGTTCATGTTCGTCATTTTACTGCTCAAAAATTGAAATCTGGAATTTGTTGTTGATATTGAGAAATTGATGATTGAGATATGTTAGAAATCATAATCCTAAGCTTCGTTCATGATCAAACCATTCAGATTTGTTGATTTCAATCCATATTTTGTCATTTTTGTCAAAACCCACTAGTTGTGTTCATCACAAAAATTCATATCTGAGTGAGATTTAGCTTGATTCAAGGTAGAAAAACTTTGAAGGAGTGTTAGAAACATCATTCCTAAGCTAATACAAGTATTGAATTGAACAAAAACAACATATATTGAAGAATTGATCTTATGTTCATCACAATTTTGACTTTGAAAAGTCAATCTGATATGAAGATTTGAAGAATTGATTAATATTTGCCCAGAAACTTATCATAATCTGAAGAAGAATTGAAGAATTAAGTGATTGATTCAAAGAAAATTTTTTTCTAAGTGTTGATAATCTTGAAGAAATTTTCAGACGGGTGAATAAGTTTTCAGCCGGGTAAAGAAGAAATTTCACTGTTCAGCCGGGTGATACACTATTCAGCCGTGTGAAGAGAGAAAAATCCACTGTTCAGCCGGGTGAAGAAGAAAAATTCACTGTTCAGCCGGGTGAAGTACTGTTTAGCCGTGTGAACACTGTTCAACCGGGTGAAAGGAAGAAAATCACTGTTCAGCCGGGTGAAAAGGAAGAAAATCACTGTTCAGCCGGGTGAAAAGGAAGAAAATCACTGTTCAGCCGGGTGAAAAGGAAGAAAAACACTGTTCAGCCGGGTGAAGAACTGTTCAGCCGGGTGAAGCACTGTTCAGCCGGGTGAAGGACTGTTCAGCCGTCCCAAGTTGTTGACCCGTCCCAACAGTGACCCGTCAGTAAAAAAAAAAAAAAAAAAAAAAAAAAAGAAGAGACTTCCCAGAAAAAGTATCGAAAATTTCCCAGAAAAAAAAAAAAAAAAAGAGTCTGGAAAATCGAAAATTTCATTTTTCCAAAATTTCAAATTAGTCATTTTTAGCCACCATGACTTCCCAGAAAAAGTATCAAAATGACTTTGAAAATTCAAGAAAAATGTCAACGGGCATGTTTACCATGATCCGAGAAGAAAATAAAAGAGAAGATATCAATGAATTTATTACAGAATTCAATCACATGTTTGAAACAACTTACCTTCAAGTTGCCAAAGCTTGTGATCAAAAGAGAAGAGACTTTAATGAACACACAAAACTTGCACTTGTGAGTGAAGCAAATTCTCATGAAAATCATGATGAAGAAGAAGAATATGATTGGAGTGAAAACAATGATGTTGTTTCCATTCAAGAGATTGAAAAGAAAGATAAAGAAATCAGCAACTTGTCAGAAACCATTGCAAAGCAAGATGAGACAATTGCTCAACTGAATTCAGAAATAAAGAGATTGATGTCAGAAACAGAAAACGAGAAAGATGTTCAGAGTTCATTTGTTGAAATGCCTGTCAATGTAAGAGAAAAGATGTGCACCAAAAAATGTTTTCAACAATGTGAACACTACAGAACATATTCTTACAGGATTTGGGATAAATTCCAAGATGAAGAGAAAAGGCACAAGAATCTCCAAGAACAACACAAGACATCAGAGCACAGAATCACATCTCTCGAAGAGTCACTCAAGAAAAGTGAAAGAGAAGCAATGAATGTCAAGAATGAAGCTTAGGATAGTGATTTCTAACATATCTCAATCATCAATTTCTCAATATCAACAACAAATTCCAGATTTCAATTTTTGAGCAGTAAAATGACGAACATGAACAATTTCTTCAAAAACTCAGTCAAATCTTCACCAATTGATCTCAAACTTTGCAGTTCTTTACACAAACATGAATCAAAGCTAATGGTAGCTAAAATTCTATCAATAACAACAACAATCAAAGATCACCCAACAGCTCTGATACCAATTGATAGTTCGAGATGAACCGAGCTTGGATCTAGATCTGAGATTGTTTGGTGATGTTGTTTGCAATCAGTGATGCGGAATCTCACTGATCACGTATTGATGCTTGAATGTTCATGAAGATCAATGCAAAGTATGATGAAGATGATAATAATTAGAATAGGTGAATTGTATTAGATCAAAGGATGTTACAAGAGAATATGACTAACAAGAATAGGCAACTCTCTAACAAATGACCTAGGTGATGGTATTTATAGTCTATACCATTCACCTTACAAAGTAACCTAAAAGCGTGCAGTTAAGCACAAACGCGCATTTAAGCACGAAACGATTACACAAATATTCTAAGACAAATACAAATTATTAACGTCTTCACCCGTGCTTGCTCGTGATGATGCTCGATATCTTCACTCGCTTATATTTGGAAAGTGACATCTTCAAATAACCCCAACAAGATCATCAATTGGATCTGTTTCGAGTTTTCTGTGAGGATTTTTGTGCTTTTTCGTGTTGAAGGGGCTTTCTCAGATTCATCTTGCGACACTAGCTTTGTTTGCGACACTATCATTTTACTGTTGTTGATTTTTGCTTGTGACTGGCCTGCGACATTACTTGAACGGAAGTTCATTTTGTGTGCTTGATCTTGCGAAACTAATCGCTTGATTGTGTCTAACATTGTTATCGACATTGTCAACGACATTGTACTCGACACTGCTGCTTATTTTGTGCCTGGTTACATGTTTCTCGACATTACACCCGGCATTACCCTGAACGAAAGTTCAATGTTGCCTTTGCGACAGTATCTGAAGAATTACATGCAACATTGTTCTGCGACACTAACCTGTTTGCGACACTAATCTTTCTGCGACACTAAAAATTTTTGCGACACTAATCATACTCTTGGAAAATGTCAATGTCTTTTACCCTTGCCGACTTGGAAAGTGGATCAATAGACCACCGAAACTGATCAATGGAGATAACTTTGAGGACTGGAAGAGAAGGTTAAGGGCATTTTATTTATACACTGATCATACTCAATGGGACTCCATCGAAAAAGGGCCACATATTCCTGTCACAACTGTTGGTGAGGCAACTGTCAGAACCACAAACCCTGTTATTTACAATGAAAGAGATAAGAAACTGATAGACCGTGACAACAAAGCTTTTGGTGCTTTAATACTGTGTCTGATTTCAGAGGTACACAATCGTTTTGGAGATCAGAAAAATGCCAAGGATCTGTACGATGCTCTATGTGAGTTTTATGATGGAAACATTGATCTTCAGAAAGATAAGGGGGTTCAGGCACAAAAAGATTTTAATTCATTTATGGGCCTTAGGAATGAGAAAATCTCAGATTTCACAAATCGTTTCCTGACCGTCACTAGCAATTTAAAGAAATATGAGCAATTGACTACGAACAAGTGACAAAACTGTTGGACTCACTCCCTCCTAAATGGAGTTTGCAGGTCAGAATGCTGAAGTAGGAGAAGATGTTTACTGAATATAAGCTCATGGACGTAATCAACAAACTGAAATCGTTCGAGCTTGATATCAAAAAGAGAGAGTACAATCATGTCGTCTATCCTCCAATGCAAACCCAGAATGCTGCATTACTCTCATCCACATCTGCAAACTCAATGAACAACTCTGGTTTCTCATATATCTCAGGAAATGTTCCATCTGAACGAAAGACTTTCGGAAAGGATCCAGTTGCATCTCAAGTCCCAAATGACATGATGGCCTTGTTTGGAATGTTTGTAAACAGCTACCAAGCTTTAATTGCCGGAGATGTCAAGGGAAAAGGTATCACAATGGAGGATATGTTACAAGTTGCCCAAGACGACCTTGAGGAAGCAGATATTCAATGGCAAATGGAAATGTTGAGTGTCAGGGCCAGACGTTTTATGGAGAGAACTGGAAAAAGAAGATTCGTGATAGGTTCAATTGGATCGTTAATATCGCTCAATGATCAGAATGATTCATACACAAACACAGTTCAATCATAAAACACAATTCGTACTAAAAATTCTCTTTGTATATTGATGATCAAAGCAGATTTGTAATACAAGTGCAGGAGAAAATAAATCAGACACACTAAGTTCTCTCTCTTACGTGAATGGTGATCTAGCCTCTCTCCTCACACTCTCTCACTACATGCTTTTAAGCAACAATTACAAGTTTAAGGAATATAACAAAATAGACCCTAAACTATACACAAACATATAAACAGATACAAAGTAAATCTTAACTAGGAAATAACCCTAACAGTACTCCCCCTAAGATTTATCTTTGGATCTTCAGCAAAAATCTTCAACAGTTTTCATCTTTTTCATCTTGTTCAGCATCAATCTCTATTCACCAATCTTCTGGTTCCTCTTTGATATCCAGCATCTCTTTTCCTTTAAACTCTTCTTGTTCCTTCAGTGCTTCTTCTATGCAAGAATTGAACTTTTCTGCTATCTTTGCTTGTCTCGGCTTTGACTCGTTGGTAAGGATTGGGCAGGCATTCATGCGTCTCAGAGAATCCAGATTTAAACCTGCAAAGTCAATGTTAGCATAAAATTCATAAGGCATCTCCTTCCCCTTGACTTGCACCTCCAAAGTACCCTTCGCACTAATCCTCATAAATTCTATCTCTGGAATGTCAACCCTCACAAGATTAGAATTGAGCAATGCCTTCCGTACTCTGATCTTTTCTGATGCAGCAGCTATCACTTCTATCATCACCACAAACAATTTTCTATCAGCTTCAGCCAGTTTATCTTTACATTTCTCCATTCTGCAACTTCTCAAAAAATCTATATATGATGGATGAAGTAATTTCAGCTCAAAGGTACTGAATAAAGTTATCATATCTTTATCCCAGTTATCCAGATTTCGAACAAGCTTCAACTCAAAAGTTTCTTGATTGTAGAAAACTCTAAGTATTGGCTTCGTCGCTTGTGATCCATCAATCACTTTTCAGCCCTGGATTAGTTACTTTATCAAAATACTCATCAGAAAATTCTTCAAGATACATGTCCTCACTAACAACCAACATCTTTTTCTTTCTTTCTTTCTTCGCTTGCACATAAGCACTATCTTCTTGTTGACCTCTAAAGTCCAAATATTTCGATGATCTGGCTAACCCGGCATCCAGCAGCATTGCACATTTATCACCACTCTCAGCATGCGTGTGATTTATCAGTCTAAGTTTGTGCAATTCTTTTAGATCTTGAACTTCCAACTTAAAAATGCTAGAGTAATAATGGTATACGTCACATAAACCATTAACTCTTTTAATCATAAAAGCATCGAACACCTCGTCATATTTCCACGCTATAATCTTTACCTTCTTGGACTTTTCCGGTACGATCATAGAATCAAGCAGTTCAGCAATCGACTGACCCTTGCTCAGCAGTGACCTAACAACGTCACCTGCTGTGGCTGATTTGTGCCATGACTCACGTACATCCATAGGTATGTTATATGACTTAGCTTCACTTGGGAACATGTCCATCAACTCATGCCTTTTCTTGTGCGCATTCTCAGGTAATGCCATCACCGGTATTTCTTCAGGTCCGAGAACTTTATATCTTTTGGTCAGCTCGTAGTATTGAGGGTTGTTGTAGTCCAAATAAAACATACGATTGTACATTTTCTCCGTCTTCATGAAACTAACAACAATTTTCCTCAGCGACTCAGATTTCAATCTCTTCAGAGTCTTATACGGATAATTCCTTGAGCTCAACCAATCTCGCATGTTCCGACTGGACATCTCTTCCGGATTTTGGTGATACAATTCAGTTGGAGGCAAATCTTCTATGTTCAAGCTTTCTTGCAATGGTGTCCACTCACCCATTTCAATAATAAACTCTTTTTCATCAGCAGCAACTTTGTCTTGAGCTATCATACACTTTTCATATTCTTCATTGATTTGGCTCACAGTCAGTCCATTCAGAAAAACTGCATTGTACTTCATCTTTTCAAGATAAGCAAATCTTTGATCTAAGTCATCTGGAATCTCTTGATCAATATTAGTTTCTGGTTCAGCTTCTGGTTCAGATTCAGTAAAATCTATATCATCCAAATCATCAAAAGCCTCAATCATCGGTGCATTGTCAGTTTGAACCGGCTCAAACTGACTTACATCTTCAGGCACAGTTTCAGGCACACTTTCAACAATGTCAGCTATTACAGGCACTTCTTCAACTACAGCAGCTTCAGATTGAATCGGCTCAATCTGAACTGGTTTAGCAATTTCAGCTTCAGTTACAGTCTCATCAACTTTCGCCAAATCAACTATCTCAGTTTCAACTACAGCTACAGATTGAATCGGCTCAATCTGCACTGTTTCATCCAGTTTTGCCTTCTTTGAAACAAATGTGTCTTCAATGATTTCTGGCACAACATCTAACTTTCTTTTTCCCTCAGCCTTGTCATAAATGACAGTTTCAGCAGCAGCTTCATCGGGAATGATAATTGGAGATTCAACCCTTATACCCACATTAGTTGTACCTCGTGCTCTAGTGAGATAAACTTTTGATACTTGAGTCGCTTCAGTCATTTCAACCACTTCATCTGAAAAATCTTTATCAGATGTTGAACCAGATTTCTTAGATCGTGTTTCTTCCAACCATTTCTCCAACATCTCTTTTTCTGCATCCAACGTATTACATTCAGCCTTTAACTCCGTATAGTCAAATTTCAAAGTTTCATGTTCCTCCTTCAAACTTTCATACGCAGCCTTTAACTTGTCATGATCAATCTTCAACTTTAAATGATCAGCATCCAAAGCTTTAAAAGTTTCCAGATTTTGATTGTGAGTAACCCAAAAATCTTCAAGTCTTTTCTTTTTCCTATCATTTGAAGCTTTCAACTGTTCATTTGCCTCTAACAACTTTGTCACCATCTCTTCTAACTCAATAATCTTTTTCTTATCTTCATTCTCATCAACACTTGACACAATTTTTGGCGAAGACTCCAAAACTTGTTCAATATTTACTGCAACAGGGGATGATGTGGTGGGTATTTCAACAGGGATAGGATCAGTAACGCCAGCATCAACTTCATCAACTATCTGTGCAATAGTCTCAGCTTCGGCCATTACTTCCTGAGCTATCTGAATTACATTTATCTCTTCAGGCTCACTTAACACTTTCTCCACAACAGATTTAGATCTTCGTGATCTAACATACTGTTTAGTGATAGGCTTAGCAACTTCAATTTCAACCTCTTTTTCAACAGAAGCAACCTCAACAGGTTCTTTTATCACCACTTGTTCAATAACTTCAACATTTTCTGTTTCTAATTCCATCGGTTCAGCTGCTTCACTAATCTCTGCCTCCTCTGAATCAGATTCAGCATTATCACCACCATCATCATTACCACTTTCACTATCACTATCTTCCTCATCTCCATCATCATCATCATTATCATCATTATCATCATCTTGATCATGATTACCATCACCATCAATCTCTTCATCTTCTGCATGACGAGCATTATACTCATCATCATCTAAAAGATTATCAGGCACCTCATCAACCAGGTCCTGAGGATTTACTATCTCACCGTGAGAAATATGATGATAAATTCCTTCAACATCTTCTTCATTATTTGCTATATCTCTCATATAGTCAAATAAGTCCACACTAGGCACATTCCCGATACTCATCTTTCTGTAAGATAGATCGTTCATGTCCTCAGTATATAATATACCTCCAACAACACCTTCTTCTCTAATCATGGGATAAGCAACATTGATCATCAGTTGTAAGAATCTCGGGTACATGAGAAACTTAAACCTTTTGCCCTTGACCAGATTAAATACAAAACCATTCATGATCCATCTTGACATGTTAAATGGTTTGTTCTCAGCTATAGCAACAATTGGAGATGCTATATCAGATGGGAAGTTGTCAAAACCTGCACTCCTCCTAGACATGCACTGTTGGACAACATAGCATAACAGCTTCCATTTCTTTCCCAATCTGGCTCTATAAAATTGTGACTTTGGAAATGCAGGAGGATGTCCCATATTAACAAAGCACGATTGACACTCAGCCATAGTCAATTCATCATTAGCTCCAACTTCATCATCATCTATTCTCAAGGCTGTTCTGATGGCTTCTTCAGACACAGTCAACACCAATTCTCTTGTAATATTTCCTCGAACAACAGCAACACCATTATCATCTCTAATAACTTCAGCTGTTCTCCAAAAACTCTTTATCAACCTTGCATATATGACCGGTTTGGCACACATAGCATACACATACTTGGTCCTCTTAATGAATCTCATCATGTCTCTGTAACCTTCAGTTTCAGGGATAGACTCATCTAGACATGCCACAAGATTGTGCTTAGGTTCAAACTTGAGATTCTCCATCTGTTAAAACAAACACAAACACAAAACAAGACAAATGTGTTAGATTCTTCATTAATGCATATCAAATTTTTTATAAGTGTTTGAACAAAACTTAGGAAGAAAAACATTCACATAATCAGTTTAACCCTAAATTGATCTAACAAACTGATTTACATCATTTTGATCAACACAATTTTGAATTTTAAAGATTATACAACATTTTTCAATTTAACAGTTTAACACTTAAGACATAAATTTGACACTTGTATGATGAAGTTGTTTAACATGTTAATCTTAGTTTTAACAATGATTTGTTAATGTTCAACACATATTTGGTCAGTTTGAAATTAACACTTAAGAATTTTCAAGGTTCATCAATGGCGGTTTTAGCAGTTATGAACAATTTGATTGATTCAGTTGGTTTTTAAGGTATTTTAGTGCAAATGAGTGATTGATTGTTGATGATCGACAAATTTTATACTTAAAACAACATTCGATTTTGGTTTTAACACACACAATCAAAGTGTCGATTCAATGATCAAAAACACTGTTCATCATCGTTTTTCATTTTATCGGTCGATTTGCAGGTTATCAAGATCAAAACACATAATCAATACCTTATTCAATCGATCAGACTTGTTATAGAACAAACGATTGAATATGATAATCAAAGGATTTGAGTACAGAGTGTTTGCTTGAATGTGTGAGTGAAAAATGATAAGTGTTTGTGAAGAGGCGGGTTTTTATATCGTTAAAAATTAGGTCAAACTTTGAAGTGCCGGGTCAACAACATAGGACGGGTAAGCATTAAAAGCCCAATAAGCCTTGACGGGTCAAGCACTGTTGATCCGTGTCATGCACTGTTGTGACGGGTCAAGTACATGAGGCAATTCACAAACAAGTGTAAAAACACTTGACGGGTCAACCACTGTAGAGACGGGTAAGTCACTATAGTGACGGGTAAAGGTTAGGAACAACTACACCTGATTGGTTTTATTAATCACCCGGCAGCATAGTAGTCGTCAAAACATCACCCGGCAACCTTTCTTCATCACCCGGCAACACAGTTGCTTTCACTTTCACCCGGCATGCTTTCTTCTTTACACGGCATGCTTTCTTCTTCACACGGCAACATAGTTGTCTTCTATATCACCCGGCATGCTTTTCTTCATTACACGGCAACACAGTGTTATACTCTTACACGACAAGAAGATTTCTCGTTTACCCGGCTGTATAGTGCACACTTGTCACCCGGCAGATATCTATTGTTGGAATCGGTATGCCCAAGAGACATACTAAATTGATGTGGCTAGTACGTTATGATCCAAGTCGGGTCATACCCAATGACAAGCTAGACAAACACCGGGATATTTATTTTATGACATGATCTAAAATAAATATCAACACTTAGAATATTTAGAAATTGGGTTTCTAGATATTTGCACTTGTGTTAAAAATAAATTATATGGATGATTTATGTTATGAAAGAAAAAATCTTCTACAATGTTGTTTAAAGTTGTTAAATAACATTTACAAGATATATTTTGCTACACCTTGTTTTAAATAAATAAAGAGAGAAAGATATTAAACAAAAAAAATATATATATTCTTAGGGTGGGACCCCATGGCCGCCCCCCCTTACCCACCTTTCTCCTCTCTTTTGGTTTTGGTATTTTCAAGGCATGCAAATAAGGAGTGTCTTACACACAACCTTTTGTCTTAAGGAAGACATAATCTTTCTTATATATACATAAGTGCAAAAGAAGAAAAAGAGATCTCTCTAGTGTTTTTCTTCTAAAATTTTCGGCCAAGGCAAAAGCCAAGAAGGAAGGAGATTTTTCAAGTGTTAAATCCTAGCAAAAATGGTGTTTGTTGGAGGCTTGAGGGTATACAAGCTTGAGGTCTTCTCATTTGAAGATTTTCATTCAAGAATATCATCTTCTTCATCTTGAAAGGTAGTATTCTATGCACCCTATGGTTGTGTTTGATAGTATGTGTTTCGTATATGGATCCGGATTCTGGGTTTTGCATGTTAACCGGGTTTTAATAATCAACATATTAACGAGATTTTAAACTAATAATCCGCTGCGTTTTTCTATAAATTGGTTTATATGAACTTTGATAATCTTGTTAAAACCCAACAATGGTATCAGAGCCGCTTATACGAATACATGCTTCATTAGATCCAAAATTTTCGGGTTTCATGGTGTGGTTCACCATATGGCCGAAAGTTTTAGGCAAATGGGTTCCCTTGGATTTTCAAGATAATACTTACATGCATATGATTATCTTGAAAGTTTAAAGTCATTAAAATGGTTAGTTGCTTTGTTTGGACAAAACACGAAATTTTCGGTTTTATATATATTAGGCCGAAAATTTCAAGGGTTCAAAGGGAATCATTTTAAACTTATGTTATTACATATTTGGATATGCTTTTGAGTAGTTCATAACCTAGCCATAGACCTTGTGCATGTATGATTTTGTGTTGTGGTTTGAAATATTCAATATGGTTGTAATATTAGTTAATATTTTATTTGGGTTTGTAATTTATTTATTTATTTCATTGATTTGTAATAATAAATAGATTAGGTGTAATTCCATTACTAGAAAAATGTATTAGGACATATTTTGTAATTGGAAGAACACATATGGACTTGATTTTGGCTTTGGGCCTTAAAGGGTTTCATAGCCCAATATGGGATTCTAGCCCAATGACCCAAACCCAAGATTTGTAAGCCCAAAAGGGGCTGATTTGAAGGCCCAAAAGGAAGCCCAAATAAATGAAGAAATACAACACAAAAGATGGATACTTGAAGCATTCGGATGCGGGATCAAGTGGGAGTTCATTATTTCATGCCTTGTGTCATGTTGTCCCTTAAGAAAGACCTTTTTGGCACACTTGTTTCGGTTAGCAAGTGTAGCTAAAATTAGTTGGCTATGGTTATGGACTCATATATGGTTGTTTATGCATGTTTGGTTATTATGATATTGTTTGTTATGATATTAGGATATTGATAGCTAACAACTATAACCGACAAACTTGCATCATTTTGATTCCTTAGAAATCATTAAGTAATAAAATTAATTTTATCAAAAGGTTAATGATTTCATAATAAAATGGGTTTATTAAAAGGAATTTTGAAATTTGTTTTTCAACTAAGTACCATACATTTGAATGCATGCAAATGAAAGGTACACACTTTGTTTTCTCATCTAGAATTTAGAAAACAACAAAAAAATCCCTTTTGAATTTTTTTTTGGGAACAAGTCTAACACCATCCTTTTATACAACACTCAAAACGCTTGGGAACTCTATGTGGGATAAAGGTCACCTAACCACATTGGAGAAAACTTGTGAGTTTGAGGTGGGTTTGCCATATTTATGGGATAAAGGTCACCTAACCATTTGTATGTGCAAATTCACACGTGTGTGTAAGTAGGACGACTTGATTTGGAAACCATGTGATTAGGGTCACCGAAGCATGGCGTTCAATGGTGTTGATGGGATTAAACATGCCAACTAAACATAAGATGTTTAACCGATCCCATAAAGCTAGAAGTTGCAAACGGTTGCAATCGTCAAACGTTGACTACCTTGTTAATTCAAATATTAGGATAAAGGTCACCTAACTACTACTTGAATGTAACGTTGGATTCTAGATTTTAATCATTAATTGTCCAAGAGACACAAAAGGGTATTAAAGATTAAAATGTATTAATGATATTAAAAATACTAAATGTGAACTTTGTTAAACTATGTTGATGGCCGCAATCAACAATCCACCTAATGCAATTATCCCACCCGTGCATAACCTATCACTAAGAACCTTGCTTGACAAGGATCGTCTCAATTACAAAATTTCATGGATTGGTATCGAAGCTTGAGAATTGTTCTCAAGCAAGAAAAGAAATCCTACATTTTAGACTATCCTATTCCCGATGAACCTAGTATTGACGAAGAAGATGCCTATAATGAATGGATTAAGTACACCGAGGATTCGGTGCAAGTTTCTTGCCTCATGTTAGGAACTATGATTCCCGAGATTCAAAAGGATCTTGAACATCATGGGTCATATGACATGAACACCCAACTTAAGGAAATGTTCCTTACACAAGCTAGGGTGGAACGCTTCGAAACGGTTCGAGCGCTTCATGCATGTCGTATGGAAGAAACCCAATCCGTGTCATCTTATGTGCTCAAGATGAAAAGCCACATTGATCAGCTTGAACGGCTAAATTGTCCCGTCTCAAAAAGGTTAGCCACGGATTTGATCCTTAATGGCCTAACCAAGAAGTTTGAGACTTTTGTAATCAACTACAACATGAATGGATGGGACAAGAGCATTTGTGAGCTTCACGGAATGCTCAAAACGGTCGAGGCGGGAATGGGTAAAAGGGCTTTACCGGTTCTCATGATCAATGACGGTGGGAGCAAGAAGAGGCATCACCCGGAACCTAAGGCAAAGGTTGCCAAAGGTAAGGGACAAGTCAAGGGTAAGTTCAAGGGAAAGGCGAAAGCGGAACCACCCAAACCCAAGGAGAAGAAGCTAAAGGTTAGATCCGTGCTTTGGTTGTGGTGAGATAGGACATTGGAAGAGGAATTGTCCAACCTATCTCAAGGAGTTGAAAGCTAAGAGGGATGCGGAGCAAACCTCGGGTACAACTTTCATGATCCATATTGATCTTAGTATTATTTCTTCTAACACATGGGTATTAGATACCGGATGTGGAACTCATATTTGCAATTTGTTGCTGGGGTTCAAAAGAAATAAACTTTACAAGAAAGGAGACACAAAGTCTCTATATGGGCAACGGAGCAAAAGTTGTAGTCGAAGCCCTAGGAGACTATGTTTTGAAACTTCCAAGTGATTTGGAAATAATTTTGAGCAATACTTTGTATGCTCCTAGTTTGACTAGGAACATTATCTCCATTTCTCGTTTAAGACAATTTGGTTATGATTTTAAGTTTATTGACAATGGTATTTGTATTTTCATGAATGATATCTTTTATTTTAAAGAAATGCCGTCTAATGGCATTTATGAATTAGTTCATGACAACACATCCTTTTATAACTCGTTGTACCAATCTAGCACCAAGAAACTCAAAGTGGATTTGAGTAAGACCTATCTTTGGCATTGTCGTCTTGGTCACATAAACAAGGGTCGCATTCATATACTTCAAAAGAATGGTCTTTTGAAAACAAATGAAGGTGATTCATTTGACAAGTGTGAATCTTGTTTACAAGGAAAGATGACAAAGGATCCCTTTAATGGAACTAACCAAAGGGCAAAAGACTTATTAGGTATCATACATTTGGATGTATGTGGTCCTTTTAAGACAATGACAAGGAATGGTGAAAGATACTTCATTACCTTTATTGATGATTATAGTCGTTATGGATATGTGTACTTGTTAAGACACAAAGATGAAGCTTTTGAAATGTTCAAAGTCTTCCAAGATGAAGTTCAAAATCAACTCAAAAGGACCATCAAAGTACTTCGTTCGGATAGAGGAGGTGAATACCTTAATGATGCTTTTCAAGATCATCTTAGGAGTTGTGCAATAATCTCACAACTCACTCCACCCGGAACACCGCAACATAATGGTGTGTCCGAAAGGAAGAATCGAACTTTATTGGATATGGTTCAATCTATGATGGCTAGAAGCACATTACCTCTATCATTTTGGGGTTTCGCATTGCTCTCTGCAGCCCATATTTTAAATATGGCCTGGACCAAGAAAGTGGACAAGACACCTTTTGAAATATGGAATGGAAGAGTTCCATCATTAAAATATTTAAAGGTATGGGGTTGTGAGGCTTATCTCAAGAACAACACGCAAAACAAATTGGAAAGCCGATCCACTAAGTGTATCTTTGTAGGATATCCCAAAGACTCTATGGGATATTATTTCTACAACCCAACCGAGCAAAAGTGTTTATTGCTCTAAAGGCTGAGTTCTTGGAAACTAAGTTCCTTACAGAAGGAACTAGTAGAACGGTGAAACTTGATGAGGATCAAGATCCACAAGCCGATACACGTTTGGTTGAAACTAGCATTCAACAAGAGGTTGTTGAAAATGATCAAATGGATGATCAAGACACACATAACGTTCGTAGATCTGGTAGAAATAGTAATCCACCCGAAAGATATGGATTTTTCATGAATGGATGCTATGTGGTAGATTCAGATGAACCCACCACATATCGAGATGCAATGGCACAATCCGATTGTGACAAATGGCTTGAAGCCATGAACGTTGAGATGCAATCCATGCATGACAACCAAGTATGGGACTTGGTTGAACCACCGCTTAACTCCAAACCGGTTGGAAGTAAGTGGGTTTTCAAGAAGAAAACCGATATGCATGGAAACTTGAATACTTACATATCAAGGCTTGTGTGTATAAGAAAGCTAGTGGGAGCATCATCACTTTCTTAGTATTGTATGTCGATGACATACTACTATTTGGAAATGACATTCCAACCATGCAAAGTGTTAAAACTTGGCTTGGAAGTCGTTTTTCAATGAAGGATCTTGGTGAAGCCGCCTATGTTTTGGGAATAAAGATCTATAGGGATAGATCAAGGCGATTGATAGGTTTGAACCAAAGTGCATACATTGATAAAATATTGAAAAGGTTCAAGATGGAAAACTCTAAGAAAGGGTTTGTACCCATTTCAAGAGGAACAATATTGAGTGCATCTCAATGTCCAAGCTCAAAGAATGAGCAAGAGAAAATGGAAGGAGTCCCATACGCATCTGCTATAGGATCCATCATGTATGCAATGATATGCACCAGACCGGACGTGTCATGCGCTTTGAGCATGACAAGTAGATACCAACAAAATCCGGGTAGTAGCCATTGGATGGCGGTTAAAAGTATATTGAAATATCTTAGAAGGACTAAAAATATGTTTCTAATATACGGTTCTGGTGGGGAAGAACTCGTTGTAAAAGGTTACACAGATGCGAGTTTCCAAACTGATCGAGATGATTCTCGATCACAATCAGGATACATTTTCATTATGAATGATGGGGAAGTCTCTTGGAAGAGCTCAAAACAAGATGTGGTGGCCTTATCCACCACAAAATCGGAATACATAGCCGCCTCATTGCCGACCTAGGGGTGGTCCGTACCATTCAGGACCCCCTAGAGATCTTTTGTGATAACGAGGGTGCAATTGCTCAAATCAAGGAACCTCATGCTCATCAAAAGACAAGGCACATTGAGCGGAGATTCAACTACATAAGGGATGAAGTTGAAAAGGGAAAAATATGTATCCGCAAAGTTCACACTGATCAAAGTATTGCGGATCCACTCACGAAGCTCCTCGAAAGGCCAAAATATGAGACTCATGCTTGTGCCTTAGGACTTCGATATTCTAGTGATTGGATTTGATCTATTTTGTATTTGGATATCGGAACAATTATTATTATGACTCATTCATATGATTATGGTTTATGATTATGACATTTTGAGTTGTGTTCCTTTTAGCATGTTTAAATCCATGAATAAATTATTCTAAATGTCCGTTGTCGATTGTATTTGTGGGAACAAATATGAAAGTAAGACTATTATGAACTTGGATTGGTGGATATTCATAAGGCATGAATATAGAGCAAAGGAGTTGCTGCCATGGTTCATAAATATTTATGGGATATAAGTATTGGACTGAGCCGCTCTCAAATATTACTACATGGAGTCTTTGTGACTGATCACAAGTAAAATTTGAGTAAAGGAGAATATCATAGTATCCTCTGACCTGAGATACATATTGGGTCTTGATATTCACTGAGTCTTATACTTTGACTTAATTCTTTGTTGTTCTGAAACATGACAACACATAAGACTAAGCTCAGGTATAATTCTAAGTGGATGTGAGAGACGTATGTAATCAAGATGGAATTTGTCCCTCTTATTCGTTGAGAGTGAGATGTCTAAGGCCTGCAAAGTTAAATCAACAGAGAATGATCACTCTGTGTCTCTGGATTTGACATGACATCTAAGACAGAAGGATAGATGATCAATTCACCTAAATCATTTCAAGCAAGGGACTTGAAGGAAATGATGTTATTGAATGGCACTTAGTCATACGTATTAGGGGTAGCAAACCGTTGTTAGGCGGTATTTGCTGCTTGCATCAATTTTCTATGTAACTTGTGCAAGTGGGAGATTGTTGGAATCGGTATGCCCAAGAGACATACTAAATTGATGTGGCTAGTACGTTATGATCCAAGTCGGGTCATACCCAATGACAAGCTAGACAAACACCGGGATATTTATTTTATGACATGATCTAAAATAAATATCAACACTTAGAATATTTAGAAATTGGGTTTCTAGATATTTGCACTTGTGTTAAAAATAAATTATATGGATGATTTATGTTATGAAAGAAAAAATCTTCTACAATGTTGTTTAAAGTTGTTAAATAACATTTACAAGATATATTTTGCTACACCTTGTTTTAAATAAATAAAGAGAGAAAGATATTAAACAAAAAAAATATATATTCTTAAGGTGGGACCCCATGGCCGCCCCCCCTTACCCACCTTTCTCCTCTCTTTTGGTTTTGGTATTTTCAAGGCATGCAAATAAGGAGTGTCTTACACACAACCTTTTGTCTTAAGGAAGACATAATCTTTCTTATATATACATAAGTGCAAAAGAAGAAAAAGAGATCTCTCTAGTGTTTTTCTTCTAAAATTTTCGGCCAAGGCAAAAGCCAAGAAGGAAGGAGATTTTTCAAGTGTTAAATCCTAGCAAAAATGGTGTTTGTTGGAGGCTTGAGGGTATACAAGCTTGAGGTCTTCTCATTTGAAGATTTTCATTCAAGAATATCATCTTCTTCATCTTGAAAGGTAGTATTCTATGCACCCTATGGTTGTGTTTGATAGTATGTGTTTCGTATATGGATCCGGATTTTGGGTTTTGCATGTTAACCGGGTTTTAATAATCAACATATTAACGAGATTTTAAACTAATAATCCGCTGCGTTTTTCTATAAATTGGTTTATATGAACTTTGATAATCTTGTTAAAACCCAACATCTATGACCTTCAACCGGCTGTATTTGACATGTTCATTGCCCGGCTGTACAGTGGTCATAATATCTTCACCCGACTTCACTTCTTTCTCAATCACCCGGCTTGTATCAAACTCAAGACTTTACCCGGCTGAACAGTGTGTTCATTACCCGGCAAAATAGTAATCTGATATTCTTTGCCCGGCTACACCCTTGAACGATTTTCTTCATTTTTTCTCGTCTGTTGACTTTTTCAACAGCATTTATTGCACCTTCAAACATTCTCGACAAATTAATTAGACAAGACATTCTTAAAAGAATTTTTTCACATTAATTAATCAACAACATTTCTAGGGCAACAAATTTAACACAAATTAAATTCCCTTTTCTTTTTCTTTAATTTTCACAAAACAATATTTTTGCACAACCAAAATTTCTATATCCCGAAGCAATTTTTGAAAAACACATCACAAGACCTTGGGTTTGTTTTTAACACATCCAATACCTTTGCTTTTCATACCACATAATCTTGTTCATTCAAAACACACTTATTCACAATATTTTTGTATTTTTGTAAAAAAATTTCTTCTTCAATTTATTCTCCCCCTAAACTTAAAAATTTTTTTTAAATTTTTTAAGTTTAACAAGGATGTCGATGTGTCAATAATGATTCCATATGCCTGCACACACAAAGCACACACATTAAAATAAGGACAGTTATGGAGGCCGGTCATACAAAGAAAAGAAGACCGTGGCTGATCCCTTATCATGACAAGATACCGAATCTTGTTCATGATGCTTCGATGCAACTTACACCAAATGGAGATGGAAACAAAAAGGAATCATTGAAGGAATTTAAAAAAAAAAAAACATTTTCAAAAATCAAACAATGATGGCAGTGCAAGAAACAACCGATGTTTCATTTCGTCTGTTTAGATTAAGTATATTGCATGCACTCTTCATACGTTGATAACATATCTGCCATTTTCTTTTCATTAAACTTTCAATTTTCTTAGAAATTTAAAAGTTTAGGAGGAGAAATCATTATTAAAAAAAATGATAAAATCAGAAAAATCCAAAAAAATATGTTGAATCTACTTGCACGTACATGAGAAATGATAGTACACTAGAGTTATTCGACACATCATTTTTAAACAATAAAGACTGAAGCGTGAAAATTGATGTGCGAGACGGCTCAGACAATTATACTGAACAAGTATATTCTTTGATGATTTAACTAAATTCTAATGAGTTTTTGTGGTTGAAACGTCTTAGTGCATGTGAAACGTTTATACAAATCAAATAGATATCTTGTGATGCAACGATATACATCGGGTAATGATGCAATCTATTCAGTGTGATGAACCGCATCGTGAGCTTCTTTGTTGTGGTACCCACAGACCTGAAGTCTCACACGAAGTCTCTTTTGAGCTTCAAGATGCAGCAAAAGATTCCAAAATGGAACAAAAAGAGTCCCAAATGTGGACCGTCACCAATCAAATTCCAAAATGGAATTCAGAAGATTCCCAAGGGGAACAATAGGAAAAAGAAAAATAAAGAAGTCCCAAAGTGGACCAAATCCAAATAGAACCCAAATTCCACACTGTTTATGATTATAAGTGACCTGACGTGTTGAGTTGTTCTCAGGATATTTAGATGAGGTGTATAACTTTCTAATGTGCAAAGTATGGGTCACTCAAAACTTATTCTTAATCAACCTAATTGATCATCAAGAATAGAAAAAGTAAGTGTGTCACTTCGAGCTAATTGATTTGTTCAACAATTCATCACTCAATTACTTCACAATTCAAATGTCTATTTTAAAAACTGCAAAACATGTGTTGGATTAATTGCTAGTATGATCTCATTGCAGGTTAAAGATTCAGAATGTAAAGAGAAAATTCCAAAAATATCAAAAACATTAAAAAATTCAAAAACACCAAAAAGATTGTCATTTTAATCTTTTTCTTTTGTGTTGGCAGTTTAACTTGTGTTATTGATGTAGGAGTTGTTCATCGAGCAATATCTCATCCGATTGAGAACTTAATCTTTACATTGATGATAAATGCACATTATTGCCTGAGTTTTAATTTTTTTCTTTGAGTTGCAGGAACAGTTTCCATTGCAGAACAAGCTTCCACACGACTTGAAGATGTTCCTGTTCAAGCCTGATTCCAGTCCAAAGATCTCCAAGTCAGATTGCTGAGTGTTAAGAATCCTCCTCTTAATATCTCATACACAGATCTCGTTAACCTCTAAAGCAAAAGTTGAGGGGGAGTATTCTAAGTCAAAGAAGTCTTCTCATTCTACTTCAACCGTTGAAGAAGATCCCGTTGCTGATATATAGATTCACCGGAATCTACTCTCTGCGTATTTCTTTCCATAGCCTCTGATGTTACTCAAAAGGGAGAGAAGGATGCAGATTGCTTGTTGAAAGACAGAGTTTTGACAGCATCATCTTAGGGAGAGTACTGTTGGGTCCTCTTGAAGATAATGCATACCAAAACTTTAAGTTGCTCTCTATACTCGCCACATGAAGATTTAAGCTAATATGTCAGATTTGTAAAGTGTCATCTTATGAGGAGTACTGTTGGGGTTATTTGAAGATGTCACTTTCCAAATATAAGCGAGTGAAGATATCGAGCATCATCACGAGCAAGCGCGGGTGAAGACGTTCATTATTTGTATTTGTCTTAGAATATTTGTGTAATCGTTTTGTGCTTAAATGCGCGTTTGTGCTTAATTGCACGTGTTTAGGTTACATTGTAAGGTGAATGGTATAGACTATAAATACCATCACCTAGGTCATTTGTTAGAGAGTTGCCTACATTTCATTCCATATCCATTGTAACCTCTCCATTGATCTAAGACAATTCACCTATTCATATTATCATCATCTTCATCATACTTTGCATTGATCTTCATGAACATTCAAGCATCAATACGTGATCAGTGAGATTCCGCATCACTAATCGCAAACAACATCACCAAACAATCTTAGAACTAGATCCAAGCTCGCTCCCTCTAGAACTATCAATTCGACAATCAGAATGCAAACGTTGGGTTCGACAAATCTAAACTCCGATGTTTCAATTGCAAACAACTCGGACAATTCAAACGAGATTGCCCATCCCCAACTGTGTTTGAACCACCATCTCCCAGCATAAGAAATGCTGTTGTTATCGAGAGAGAGAGAGAGAACAACAGTAACACAAGAGAAACTGCCTTTTTGACAAATTTTGATTAGAGTGCAGAGATTGCAGAAGTCCAAGAAGAAACTAATCATGCTCTTGTTGCTGAAACCATACTGAATGCAAGGAATAAATCGGAAAATGTTCCTACTGAGGCAACTGAAGAGATCAAAAATGTGGAAGTTGTGAAAGATGAGAAAGAAAGCAAGGAGGTTGAAGATGAAAAGGAGGAAGAAATGAAGAAAAGTACACCCGCTTGTAACTGTGAGAAGGCTCTGCCTACCGAGAAGATTATCATGGGCCTTCCTTATGAGGTAATACAAGACATGTGTTCATCGGCTTGTCGGGTTCGACTCTTTGGTGTATATAAGGCTAATCGATTGTTATTAACAAATCAAGCTGAACTAAATACTATTAATTCGGATCTTAAAAAGAATGAGGTGAACTATTATGCAAAACTTAACGAAGCTTTACAAGAAATAGATCACTTAAATAGAAAACTCCTTGAAAAGAATGTTGAGGTTAACCTGCTTGATGAACATGTTAAACTTGTTGAATTTGAAAGCTGTAAACTTCAAACTAAACTTGATAGATGGACCATTTCCGGTATGAAAAAGAGGAACTAAATTGTAGGCAAAGAGGAGTTCGAATAAAAACAGGTTTAGGATATGATGAGTTTCCTCATGTTTATCCTCCACCTAGTACCTTTTGTTATTATCCCATACCCAAACCTCATCCCACTCATGTTTAGAAGGAGTTAATCGTCAGGAGGTACGAGAGGATTACGAATATGGTGCTTCATCAAGATTAGGATGCTTTGTTTCAAGTTGTAGTTTAAATTCAAAGAAGTCTACTTTAGACAATAGTAGTAGTTTGAATGATTTGTTAAATGATTCGAGTAGTTTAAACTCTAAACCGTCTGTATTAAACATTGACAATGATGTGTGTGCTTTGAATGATGTTCATGATGATCATGTTTCTTTCGTTGAATCTAGTGATGTGTTGCCAAATAAGGACTGCTTTGAGAAGTTTGTCTCAACACCAATACCGACCTTTACTCCAATCCGCATAACAAACCCGTTGAGACAAACTACTCAAAGATGAATCATGTTAAAGATACAGGTAATGAAGCTAGCACATCAAAAGGTAAAACAAAAGAAATGTATGTTTCTTTTAGTGATTCAGACACAAACATGTCTGAATGTGATGAAGAAATTGTGATTGATCCCATTTCTACTGGTAATTCTGGAAAAAATGTTTCAAGTCACATTGTTTCCGCTTCAGTAAGGACACTCACATTGTTAAGAACTGTTCGGAACTTGTTCAAAAGGGTATAAATAATTCTAGTTTAACTAATTGATTCAATAGGTTTGTAAATAATCATTTTTATGCTAATTTTTCTTTGTTTAAACCCAAGTCTTCTAAGGCATGGGTTCCTGTTTCTAATTGATTTTTTTTTTCTATTTTGTTATGTCAGGAACCTCCGAGGAAGCCAAATAGTCTGTGGCATGTAGATAGTGGATGTTCTCGACATATGACCGGGTTGAAAGATCTTCTTACTAATTTTCGTATAATAAATGATTGGTATGTGGCTTTTGCTGGAGATAAGAAAGGGGATAAAATGATCTATCAAGGTGAGCTATCTAATGGATCGTTGACGTTAGAGAAAGTGAACTACGTTCAAGAGCTGCACTTCAACTTGCTGAGCATATCTCAAATTTGTGATAAGAATATTCCGGTTCTCTTCAAATCCGATGAATGCTTATTTCTGAAGCCGGATATCTCTGTTTCTGAAGATATGATCGTGATGTGCTCACCAAGGAAGAATGACACCTCTTTGCTTGACATGAATTCGAAGGAGTCAACTTCTTGATGCGTGCAATATATATATATATATATATAAATTAATTACCTAAAAACACCTAGTTTTAAATTTATAAAACCAAGACAAACTACTAAATCACACACAACCGGCAGTGGACCGGTCGGATGTAATATAGTGAAATGTAAGTCCGGGTGTCCACCTACAGACCCTATATATTACGTTTAATTAACTAAATTAAGACTCGCTAACTAGACACGACTTAAATGAAAAGTTTATTTTAAAAGGGGGGGTTACTGCTAAAAATAGAAACTTACTAAAAATGGAAACTTTCTAAAAATAGTAACTTGCTAAAAATAGAAACTGACGAATTAAAAGACGGATTTAAAACAGAGAAATGAAGATGAACCACCTAGGCTAGAATCATCGTTAACCTCAATTATTGCTCACGTTGGACTAATGGTTTTGGAACCGGGATCTAAACCTATTCACTTAAAAGCTTCCCTAATTAAGACCCTCGACCCTTTTCGAGAAGAAACCAAAAGGATAACTATTAAGTTATTAGCACACCGGTTACGAGATTAACTTTCCTCACGGTTACCTAATCTGATTACACTTAATTGACTCATACTAAAGACCTATCTCACAATACGATCCTTAAAGCCATTTAAACCCACCTATTTGATTTAACAAACAAAGTTAATAAATTATACTAAGTCGGAATTTTCACAAAAACCTAAACCTAGCGAATTAATCAACCAAGACTTGTTAATAACCTATCACCTCACGGTTATCTAGGTTAGTTACACGTTATTACCAATTTAACTAATATTAATAAACCTATGGTTTTATTGCAAATCAACCATAATTAATCACAACGCAAGTTAATGACTAAAACGAATCCTATTAGGTGACATAGACAATCACCAAGAATTCATGGAATAACAATATCAATCAAACCAATTCAAACATATATCATGCATCAAACGATAACAAAGATTCAAACTTTTAACTAAATGTAAACAATAAACCAACAATCCAAACATGAGTTCAAACAAACGTTAACGAGTCATCATAAAGCCTAGGTAGTGCTAAACGATTAGCCTACCATGTTCATAATAATAAAAACAAGATTCAAAGTGTATGACATGATAGAATTAAAGAGAAAAACAAAATAAAGATGAAACCCGGAAGAATCGCGATGAAGCCTTTGATCCTACGCGTTTCCGTTCACTTCGCTTCGTCTTCTTGGCCTCCAAATCACCTCAAAAACCTAAATTTCGTCCAAAACCGTCCCCAAGGGTTTCTAGGAGGCTAGGGTTTCATAACATATGCTTATATAGTGACCTAGGCCAAGAAAAGCCCAAACTTTCTTCGTATTCGCGTACCGGCTCGCTCGTAACTCCGTTTCGCGCCCCGTTTTCGCCTACGGATTCGATTTTTCACGATCTTTCCGTTTCTTTATCAACATGGGACCTAAGAAACACAAAAACATCAGTTGTGCCAAAAATGATATAAAAACGTAACCGAAACGACACAAAATGCAAATAAATGTAACACGGGGTTTATGTATATTTTATACTTTATCACTTCTACTGTGACATGCTTATTATCAAAAGCTTCCTCTTCAGAAGCATTTTTATGGCACAGGAAACTTGGTCATGTTAATTTTGATAATATTAATAAACTTGTTAAACATAATCTAGTTCGTGGATTGCCCATAAAAGATTTTTCGGTGGTGGAGAAATGTATGGCATGTGCTAAGGGGAAACAACATAAGAAATCTCCCAAATCTAAAATGATTAATTCTATTTCTTGTCCTCTTGAATTATTACATGCAGATTTGTTTGGACCAATCAGTGTCAAAAGCATTGCTAAGAAATCTTATTGTTTGGTTGTTACAGATGATTTTTCAAGATATTCTTGGGTAAGTTTTCTTGCTAACAAAGGGGAGACTGCATGAACTTTCAAGAGTCTTATTCTGAAGATTGAAACCATTAGCGGTAAGAAGGTGAAAGTTATTCGGAACGATAATGGAACGAAGTTCATAAATCACATTTTTGACTCATTTTGTGAAGAAAAGGGAATACTGAGACAATACAGTGTAGAACTTTAGTGGAAGCTGCAAGGACTATGTTGATCGAGTCAAAACTTCCAATCATTTTCTGGGCTGAAGCTGTTAACTGTGCGTCTTACGTGCTCAATAGGGTATTGATCGTGAAAGCTAAAATGAAGACGTCTTATGAACTATTCCACAAAAGGAAATCATTGATCGACTTCTTTCGACCTTTCGGTTGCTCATGTACTTTGTTGAATACCCAAGCTCAAACGTCAAAAGCTTATCGAGTTTACCATAGACGTACTGATGAATGTTTCTTTGTCGGTTACTCCTCCTCTCAGAAAGCTTATCGAGTTTACCATAGACGTACCAAAATCGTTCAAGAATCGTTCTATGTTGGTTGGCAGGAATCAAATGTGTGCGATACTAGATCTGAACCTTCCTGGTTCTATGATGCCACGACTGTGTTCAATTCTTTCAATTTACCACTATTTCTGGAAGAAGAAGACATCATTTTGGTGTATTCTGAAGCTCTTCCTGATTCCGTTATTTTCTCACCCTCACCGGAAATTCCGCAACCATTGCCACCCACACCTGATGATGTTATTACCGCTGATCCTCCACAATCACCGTCTTATCCTACATCACCTGTTATTCCTCTTGATTCATCTACCATACCTGTTTCAGATATCTTTATATCCAATTCGCCGTACAAGGAACTAAAAGATCATCCTCATGACTTGGTTATAGGATCCATTTCTGACAGTGTTCGTACACGTCATCAATCTGGGCTTATCAACGTTTGCTTATTCTCTTGTTTGCTGTCACAGATTGTCCCAAAGAACATTAACATGGCATTACAAGATCCGAGCTGGGTGGAATCAATGCAATTAGAACTTTAACAGTTCAAAAAGCTCAAGGTTTGGGAATTGGTCAATCTTCCACCAAACAAATACCCAATTGGAACGAAGTGGGTATACAAAAACAAACCTGACGATAGAGGGGTCGTTGTTCGAAACAAAGCTAGGTTGGTCATTCAAGGGTTCGCACATGAGGAGGCATTGTTTACATAGATGTTTTTGCTCCAGTTGCTAGAATTGAAGCCATCTGAATCTTTATTGCCCATGTTGCACATAAAAACTTCAAAGTTCTTCTGAACTATCTCCATTTACAGCACAGACATGTCTCACTCCTGATGAATCTGGAAAGTCTGTTGATGCTCACCGTTAAAAATCGATGATCGGATCGTTAATGTACTTAACTGCAAGCCGTCCAGACATCGCTTTTGCTGTAGGTTATTGTTCAAGGTATCAATCAAATCCTAAGGAGTCACATGAAAAAGTCGTGAAGCGTATTTTTCGTTATCTAAAGGGAACTCCGTGTCTCGGCTTGTGGTATCCAAAAGGGGGGACCTTTGATCTTCATGCTTATACTGACAGTGACTATGGCGGTTGCAAACTTGATCGAAAATCAGTTTCTGGTGGGTGTCAGTATCTGGGGGAGTGTTTAGTTTCGTGGCAGAGCAAGAAACAACACACCATCTCTTTATCTACTGAGGAAGCTGAATACACTGCAGCCTCCAGCTACTGCTGTCAAGTCCTTTGGATTCAACATCAGATGATCGATTACGGAATCAATTTTCTTCACACTCTGATCTTCTGTGATAATGAGGCAGCCATTGGAATTACCAAGAATCCTGTTCACCACACTCGAACGAAGCACATTGAAACTCGAATTCATGCCATACGGGATGCACAGGAAAAGGGTTCTATCAATATCATATCGATCGACACCAAAATTCAAAAAGCTGATTTATTCACTAAAACGTTTGATAAACCGCGTTTTTATGAATTAATTAACATGCTTGGTTTGATTTCTTTTTAATCATTTTAATATTTAAGAAAAAAAAGGGGAGAAAAGTGAAGGGAAAATCTGTTTTTCTTACTTATATTTTATAATAATGTCGGCCATTCTGTTTGAGTATGATCTTAAAAGTTCATAAATTTGTTTAAAAATTTCAGTTAATGTTGAAAACTGATAGTCACATGTATAGGTTGGACTCACCGGCTTGTCGGTGTTATATATTTTGTATGTAATTTGTATGACTTTTGTTTGTATTAGTTCTAGCGAACCTACGGGCGAATCTATAGATTCGCCCGTAGCTCAGATTAGCTTTTGATTAGGTGTCGACTGGGCGAACATGTTTGTGCCCAGCGAACCTATGTGGTTCGCTAGATAGATTCGCTACAGCGAATCTATCAGCGAACCTAAGACTAATATATATTGTAACCTTATCCTCAAGATAATACAACTTTTGCACAACTTTATCAAAACTCTTATCCAACAGATTGTGTCGTGTAATTGTTCACCTGAGGTGCTAGGAGCATATATTATACATCTTTGTAGCTTGTTTTACCTCCGGTTGTGTGGTTTTTCCTCATTATTTGGTTTGTTGTTCTAATACACTTTGTTTGTTCAAGTCAAGAGTGTTTGTTGTTAAACAAGTCAATATAGCACTGAAATCACGATCATTATGGACCTACAATATGGTATCAGAGCCTTAGTGCTCTTGATTGTTTGATTCTAGTGATTTTTGTCTTGATTTTGGGGTTTTTGTGTCAAAACACTATTTGATTCTTTTCTGGACTGATTTTGGTGTTTTGGTGTTGTATTTTGCTCAAATATTGTCATATTTGGTCATAGGAAGCTTTTAAAACAAACGTGTCTACAAATGGTCAAGTTTTGAAGCTGTCCGGGTTGTTTTCGTACTGTTACTGGTTTGTTCGTAACCCAGCGAACCTATCTGTTCTTCCAGCGAAACTAAGTGTTCATCCAGCGAACCTATTTCAAATTTTTGTGTTCTGTTGGTTTGTGTTGTGGCTAGCGAATCTGACATTTTATCGAACGAAAGTTCACTTGTTTGGCTCATTGTGCAAGCGAAACTGCTGCCAAAATCTGTTGAGCGAAACTGTGCTTGCTGGTCAGCGAATCTGTTTTGTTTGTCAAGCGAATCTGTCTTCAGCGAATCTACCAGCGAATCTGCTGTGTTCTTTGAGCGAATCTAGCCAGCGAATCTATTTGTCTTCAGCGAATCTATAATCTGTTCAGAATTATGGCTACATCAACACTGAATATGAATGATCTGGATAGTGTTCAACCTAGCAGGCCACCGAGGCTTGTTAGTGGTGAAAACTTTGAAGACTGGAAAAGATGTTTGAAAGCCTTTTTCTACTACACGGACTATAACCAATGGGAATCAATTGTAAATGGTCCGCACGTGCCAAAGACAGTTGAAGGAACTGTCACTTCAATAAACACAGATCCAAGTACTTTTACTGAAGCAGATACCAAGTTACTTGATCGTGACAAAAAGGCACTCGGGGCATTGATACTTTGTTTGCATCAGGATATCTTCAACAGGTTTGCCGAACACACAACTGCAAAAAGCTTGTATGATGCATTGTGCGAGTTCTATGATGGTAATGAGGATTTGAAATTGGATAGAAAAGCTCAAGCTGAAAAAGAGTTTAACTCTTTCGTGGGGTATTCGCAAGAGAACCTGACTGATATTACAAATCGATTCCTATCTGTATCAAGTAATCTGAAGAAGTATGATGATAAGCTGGGCAATCATGAACAAGTCACAAAACTGTTAGATTCTCTTCCACCTCAGTGGAGTCTTCAAATCAAGCTGTTGAAACAAGAAAGAAACTTTCATGACTACAAGCTTATGGATGTTATAAACAAGCTGAAGTCATTCGATCTTGATGTGAAGAGAAGAGAATACAATCAGTCTATGATGGTTCCAAACATTCCTTCTCAGAATGCTGCACTTATCTCATCCGCTGCAAACTCTTATATCTACAGTGCTGCACCTGGAGGATCATCAAGTCATGTGTCTGCTAAATCTGTTGGTGCATCTACAAATGTTGGTTCAAGCTCAAATGCAACTGTCACCACTCAGATTCCATCTGACACTATGGCTTTATTTGGAATGTTTGTTCATAGCTATGAAGCTCTTGTTGCTGGTGAGTTGAAGGGAAAGGGGATGACTGTAGAAGATATGTATCAGGTGGATCCTGATGATCTGGAAGAAACCGACACCCAATGGCAAATGGCCATGCTTACTCTTCGTGCAGACGATTTATGGAAAGAACAGGTAGAAGAAACTTTGGGAATCCGGGACAGAATAGCAAGCTGGGGTATGACAAGGGAAAGCTGAGGTGTTACAACTGCAAACAATTGGGTCACTTCAAAAGGGAATGTCCTTTACCAATTATTGCCGAACCAGTAAACTCTGCAAATCCAAGATCTGTTCCAAATCAAGAAAGGCTTGAGGAAGCAAAGTCAAAGAATGAAACTGCACTGCTCACCAACTTTGATTGGAGTGCAGAAATTGAAGAAACCAAGGAGGAGATTAATCATGCCCTTGTTGCTGAGATTGTTGAGATTGATGACAACTATATAAATTGCTTTGATCCTTTCAAAGAATTTTATGGTAAAGATGAGGAAGAGAAAGTAGAGAAAGTCGACAAAGATCAATCAGATGCTATTGCTCAAGGGCATCTGAATCACTCAGGATTGGTTTGTGAAGCTGCTGTTAATGAAGTGAAGGATGAGGAGGAGTCAAAGCTTAACTTGGAAGCAATGATTGAGAAGGCGAGGCTTGATGCTGTTGATGAATTCAAAAGAAACACTCCCTACTGCCAGTGTGATCGTGCTCTTGCTGCTGAAAACCTGGTAATTGGTCTTCCTTATGATGTTACTGAAGATATGTGTTCATGTGCTTGCAAAATTCGTTTAATTGGCATATCCAAAGCTAATAAACTGTTAATGTCAAACGAAAACGAATTAAAAAGAACCAACAAAGAGCTTAAATTAAGTGAATCCAAATATTTTGTCAAATTAAGAGAAGCTTTGAAAGAAAATGAACATTTAAAACGAACTCTTTTGGAAAAGAACTGTGAAATAAACTACTTGACTGAGCAAGTTACTCTTGCTGAATTTGAAGCAAGAAAACTTAAAAACAAACTGCAGCAGTGGACAATATCTAGTATGAAAAGGGAGGAACTCTGCAAGAAACAACGGGGGGCCAGAGTTAAGACAGGTTTGGGTCTTAACAAAAATGAAACATATGCATATCCCCCACCTAGTACCTTCTGTTACTCTCCAACACCTATTCCTCATCCCTCAAATGAGTTGATACAAGAGATTATACAGAGTCATACTAACAGTTCCATTGCAGGTTTAAGTGGAGTAAATCTTAAAGAGGTTAGAGAGGATTACGCCTATGGTGGGAGTACTGGGCTCGGTTGTTCTAGTAGTAGTGATTGCTCTAGTTCTGATTCCAAGAAGTCATTTGAAGACATTAGTTTAATTAATTCTGTTTGTAGTAATGTGTTATATTCAGACAATTCCATGTTTAATAGTAATTTAGGGTGCACTACTTCAAACCCTAATATGTTGAATGATGTTTTGATTGAAAATGCGTGTGAGAATGACAAAGACAAACTTTCAGGTCATGACTCTGAAAGTCAAACCAAAACAAACTGTTTTCAAAAGTTCTTCACCCTGCAAATTCCATCTTTCACACCAGTGAGAATTTCAAAACCTAAATCTGAATCTGAAAAAGTAAAAGTCACAACAGGTAAGTCAAAAGAACCTTATGACTCTTACAGTGACTGCAATTCTCAACTGTCTGAATGTGATGAGGAAATAGAAATGGATAAAATTTCTGTTAACAAAGTTTTCAAATTGGGTTTGAAGTCCAATTGCTTTAAATGTGGAAATACTAGTCACACCGTTAAGCAATGCCCTAAGTTAATCCAAAACAGTTCAAAGCAAAAATCCTTCGGAAAAAGATTAAACACATTTGTAAATAATTTCTTTTGTAATTCTTCATCTGTTCCACCACCCAAGTACACAAAGGCTTGGGTGCCAATTTCGAAGGTCTAACTTTTTCATTTTTTTTAATAAATGTCAGGAACATTCTAATGCCGTTGTAAATAGTCATTGGCATATTGACAGCGGATGTTCCAGACATATGACAGGGTTGAAGGACCTACTAACTAACTATCGGATCATCAATGGCGGATATGTTGCTTTTGCGGGAGGCAAGAAAGGTGGTAAAATGATTGGTCAAGAAGAAGTCTCAAATGGTTCACTTACTTTGGAAGACGTCAACTATGTTCCTGAACTGGCATTCAATCTTCTCAGTGTATCACAAATCTGTGATAAGAATATTCCAGTGATGTTCCTTCCAAACGAATGTTTGTTCCTGAAGCCAGAGTTTTCTATTCCTGAAGAATTGGTGATCATGCGAGTTCCGAGACGAAATGATACATATATGCTGAATATGGGATCAAAGGAATCAAATTCCACCGTGACATATGATTACTCTAGGTACACCTGGGTGAGATTCATGGCATACAAGAGTGAGACTGCTGAAGAGTTAATGAAGCTGATTCCTCAAATCGAGGTTCTTGGAAAGAAAAAGGTTCAAGCCATCAGAAGCGATAACTGAACAGAATTCAGAAACCATATCTTCAACTCTTTCTGTGAACAAAGGGGTATTCTCAGACAGTTTAGCGCCGCACGAACACCACAACAAAATGGTGTTGCTGAAAGGAAGAATCGAACTCTTGTGGAGGCTGCTAGAACTATGCTGACTGAGTCAAAGCTTCCAATTATTTTCTGGGCGGAGGCAGTTAATTGTGCAGCTTATGTTCTGAACAGGGTTCTGATTGTCAAAGAAAAGATGAAGACATCATACCAGCTGTTTCGAGGGATTAAGCCGTTGATTGATTTTCTGCGCCCCTTTGGATGTTCTTGTACTCTTTTGAATACTCAAGACCAGAAGACGAAGTTTGGTGCTGTTTCGGATGAATGCTTCTTTGTAGGATACTCGAACACACAAAAAGCGTATCGTGTTTACAACAAGCGAACGCGGATTGTGCAAGAGTCCTACTATGTTGACTGGCAAGAGTCAAACACCACCAGTATTGGCTGTGAACCGGCATGGTTTTATGATTCCACTACTATTTTCAAATCATTTAATCTTCCTGACTCTGACGATGATGACATCATTCCACACACATCAGTTTCTATTTTCAACCATCCACCTACACAATCACAACCTTCAACTACACAACTACCTCCCACTTCATTTGACATTCCACCACCTCCACCACCTCAAACTGTTTCAACTTCTCCATCAGATATTCCATCCTCATCCACTACCATTCAATCATCTACCACTAATACAATTCCTCCAACATCACATACACCTTCACAACCATCTAATCAAACACCCTCAACCGAAACCAATCCTTTGCTTCTCAACACTGACTTCAAAACCTTGAAAAACCATCCTCATGATTATATCATAGGATCAATTACTGATGGTGTGCGAACTCGGAGTCAGAGTGGTTTGATTAATGAATGTCTCTATGCTGCCTTTCTGTCTCAAGTTGTTCCGAAGAATTATAAACAAGCACTTGAAGATCCTAGTTGGGTGGATGCCATGCAAATGGAACTGCAACAATTTAGAAAGCTTAAAGTTTGGGAACTGGTTGATCTTCCTCCTAATAAGTGTCCAATCGGCACTAAGTGGGTTTTCCGAAACAAGCCAGATGATCGCGGTGTTGTTATCAGAAACAAGGCGAGATTGGTTGTTCAAGGATTTGCTCAAGAGGAGGGAATTGACTACACCGAAGTTTTTGCTCCAGTCGCTCGCCTTGAAGCCATCAGAATCTTTCTTGCTCATGCTGCGAACAAAAACTTTAAAGTTTATCAGATGGATGTGAAATGTGCATTTCTATATGGAGATATCGACGAGGAGATCTACGTATGTCAACCACCGGGTTTCGAGGATCCAGATTTCCCTTCAAAGGTTTACAAGCTTGATAAATCCTTGTATGGGCTGCATCAAGCTCCACGTATCTGGTATGAAACTTTGATACAGTATCTTCTCAGCAAAGGTTTCTCTCGTGGGACTATAGATATGACATTGTTCAAGAAGGAGGTGAATGGCGAGTTGCTGATCGTTCAAGTGTATGTTGATGATATAATTTTCGGTTCGACTAATGAGGGGCTGTGTAGAGAGTTTGAAAAGGTGATGATGGATCGCTTTGAAATGACAATAATGGGGGAGATGTGTTTCTTCTTGGGGCTGCAAGTGGAACAAAAGCCTGATGGAATTCTTATCCACCAAGAGAAATATATCAAAGAGATCCTCACGAAGTTTGGCATGGATGATTCTTCTCCTGAATTGATTCCTTTCACCGCTCAAACATGCCTTACTTCCGATGATAATGGGAATACTGTGGATGCTCATCGGTACCGCTCGATGATCGGATCTCTCATGTATCTGACTGCAAGCCGACCAGATATTACATTTGCTGCGTGTTACTGTGCTCGTTTCCAAGCCAATCCAAAAGAATCACATGAGAAAGCTGTTAAAAGCATTTTTCGTTACCTTAAGGGTTCCTCCCGTTTGGGACTTTGGTACCCAAAAGGTGGGAACTTTGATTTACATGCTTTTTCTGATAGTGATCATGCTGGTTGCAGGATTAACAGAAAATCAGTCACTGGCGGATGTCAATACCTTGGAGAATGTCTTGTTTCCTGGCAAAGCAAGAAGCAAACAACCGTCTCTCTGTCCATAGGAGAAGCAGAATACATTGCTGCTTCAAGTTGCTGTTGCCAAGTGCTCTGGATTCAGCATCAGATGATGGATTATGGCATCAACTTTCTTCATACGCCACTCTTTTGCGATAATGAAGCTGCTGTTGGAATTGCCAAGAATCCTATTCATCACACTCGCACCAAGCACATTGAAACAAGAATTCATGCCATCAAAGATGCACAGGAAAAGGGGTTCATTGATATTATTCCTATTGAAACTCGAAAGCAAAAAGCCGATCTTTTCACAAAAACTTTTGACAAACCACGTTTTTATGAACTGATCTCTATGTTGGGACTTATCTCTTTTTGAAAACCTTTTTTTTGTGAGAATCAATTTGTAAATATGTAAATAACTTTTTCTTTTTCTTCTTTGAAAATTTCCGTGGGTCACTCGTTTCCTCGCTCCTTTCGTTGTTTAATATTTTATTTCCTTTATTTTTCTCTTTATTCTGTATATATATTTTAACAAAATCTGAAAAACAAAAATTTCTTATTAGATAGCTATAATATAGAGATTTTGGGGGAGATATTAAAGATTAACTATTTATAGTTTTTCAAATTTTGCTATTTCAGGATCTCCGTTTTGATTGATGTTGAAGAGACGTTGAAGGAGGTCAGAAGCATTGCGTTTGGGATATGTCAGATAGGCTCAGCCCGAAAACAAAGTAAACAGTGATTGCGCAGCCAAACATAACGTCCAAGATCTCGACAACAAGGATTATCTCCTTGACATGATTGGATTGCACAAAGATAAGGGTTCTGTCAAAAATAGGTTGAGAGCGTCAAATCTTTGCCTTGATTTCCCTAAACATCCCAAATCACCCTCGCCCTATCCCCGAATCGAGTTTCTAGTATGCAAAACAAATAAAATAAAAAGCTGCTAGTGATGCTCTTCGGAAAAACCTCTGAGTGAGTTACTTGTTAACTCCTCAGAACGTATTGAGTCAAGTGCTTAACTCCTCTGCTATACGGAAGTATTGACCTGGAGTTGGTGAATCTTCTCTGCTATACGGAAGTATTGACTTGAAGATTCACCGAGCATGCTCAAATGTTTATCTCCTCTGTTATACGTCAGTATAGACCTGGAGCTCTGAACTATTTGAGTTTCCCAAATAATAAGTCGCATTGTGTTCAAAAGAATCAATTGCTGAAAAGCTCCACTCACAAAGAAAAGATGCAAAAATTGCACAAGTGTCAAAAGAAGCTAATGCATCGATCAATATTCAAAATTTGATCCTTGAAATTCAAAGCAAAGTCAATCGTATTGCTCAGATATACCCTGATGACAGAACTTGTTCTTTTTACCTAGATGTCTGTGGGGACCGAGTTGTCTAAGCTTCTTCAATCAAACTAAAAACATGATAAAAGTAGTTGCTGATCTCTTGCTGAAAGGACTAGGGCATGGGTTTAAATGGACAAACATATCTGCAATCCCGCCAATCGATGATTCTCACTGCGATATTTTGATTCATTGCATTGCATATGTCTTTATTTTAATGTGTGTGATTTGTGTGTGCAGGCATTTGGAATCATTATTGACACATCGACATCCTTATTAAACTTAAAAATTCCTAGAAATTTCAAGTTTAGGGGGAGAATAAATGGAAGAAGAAAAATATTTACAAAAATCCAAAAATATTGTGAATAAGTGTGTTTTGAATGAACAAGATTATGTGGTATGAAAAGCAAAAGTATTGGATGTGTGAAAAACAAACCCAAGGTCTTGTAAATTGTTTTTAAGAAATTGCTTCGAGATATAGAAAAATTGGTTATGCAAAACCATTTTTGAAAAAGAAAAAGAAAAATGAATTTAATTGGAATAAATGTTATTGTCTTGTTTAATGTTGTTTGATAATTAATATGACAAACATTCTTTTTAAGGATATCTTGTCTAATTAATATGTCGGAGAATATTTGCAGGTGCAATAAATGACGTTGAAAAAGTCAACAGACGAGAAAAGTGAAGAAAAATCGCAAAGTGTTATTGCCGGGCTAAGATATCAGATGCAACTATTCTGCCGGGTAAAGAACTGTTTAGCCGGGTAATAGTGTAAGTTTGATACATGCCGGGTGATTGAGGAAAAGGTGAAGATGTTGTGACCACTGTACAGCCGGGCAATGATCATGTCAAATACAGCCGGGTGAAGGTCATAGATATCAAGCCGGGTGACAAGTATTCACTATACAGCCGGGTAAAAGTCTTTTATCTTGCCGTGTAAATGAATCACTATGTTGCCGTGTGAAGAAGAAAAAGCATGCCGGGTGATACAACTGTGTTGCCGTGTGATGAAGAAAGCATGCCTTGTGAAGAAGGAAAGCAACTATGTTGCCGGGTGATGAAGAAAGCAAGCCGGATGAAGAAGGAAAGCAACTGTGTTGCCGGGTAATGAAGAAAGATTGCCGGGTGATTGTTGAAGACTACTATTCTGCTGGGTGATTGATAAAACCCATCAGGAGTAGTTGTTCCTAACCTTTACCCGTCACTACAGTGACTTACCCGTCTCTACAGTGGTTGACCCGTCAAGTGTTTTCAACATGTTTGCGACTTGTCTTATGTACTTGACCCGTCACTACAGTACTTGACCCGTCACTACAGTACTTGACCCGTCAAAGCTTATTGGGCCTTTTATGTTGACCCGTCCCTTTTGTTGACCCGGCACTTAAAATTTGACCTAAATTTTTGACGATACAAAAACCCGTCTCTTCACAAACACTTATCATTTCACACATTCACTTTCACACAAATCCTCTGAACTTAAAATCGCTTTGTTATCATATTCAATCGTTTGCTCTGTAACAAGGTTGATCGATTGGATAAGGTAGTGATTAAGTGTTTTTGACCTAAATAGACCTGCAAATCAACTTTTAAATGGAAAAACGATGATGAACAGTGTTTTGAGCATTGAATCGACACTTTGATTTTGTGTGTTAAAACCTAAATCGAATGTTGTTCTATGTACAAAATCTGTCGATCATCAACATTCAATCACTCATTTGCATCAAAACACCTTAAAAGTAACTGAATCACTCAAAATGCTCACAACTGTTAAAATCGCCATTGATGAACTTTGAAGCTCTTAAAAGTTAAACATCAAAATGATGAAATATCTGTTTAAAAGTGATTAATGCATGATAAAACTGAACTAAAACATGTTAAACAACTTCATCATACAAATGTCAAAATTTGCCTTAAGTGATTAACTGTTAAAATGAAAAATGTTGTATAAATCATTAAAATTCAAAGTTGTGTTAATCAAAGTGATGAAAATCAATTTGTTAGATCAATTTAGGTTTTAAATGATTATGTGAATGTTTTTCTTTCTAACATATATTCAAACACTTATGAAAATTTTGATATGTTTTAATAAAGAATCTAACACATTTGTCTTGTTTTGTGTTTGTTTGTGTTTTAACAGATGGAGAATCTCAAGTTTGAGCCTAAACACAATTTGGTAGCATGTTTGGATGAATCAATTCCTGAAACAGATGGTTACAGAGATATGATCAAGTTTATCAAAAGGACCAAATATGTGTATGCTATATGTGCCAAACCGGTCATATATGCAAGGCTGATTAAGAGCTTTTGGAGAACAGCAGAGGTTGTTAGAGAAGAGAATGGAGTTACTGTTGTTCGAGGCAACATAACTAGAGATTGGGTACTGACAGTTTCAGAAGAAGCCATTAGACATGCCCTAAGGATAGATGAAGATGAGGTTGGGATGAATGATGAGCTGACCATGGATGAATGCAAATCGTGTTTTGTTAATATGGGCCATCCACCTGTATTTCCAAAGTCACAGTTTTATAGGGCAAAATTGGGAAAGAAGTACAAACTGTTATGCTATGTTGTGCAACAATGCATGTCCAGGAGGAGTGCAGGATTCGATAATTTCCCATCAGATATTGCTTCACCAATTGTTGCCATAGCAGAGAACAAGCCTTTCAACATGTCGAGATGGATTATGAATGGCTTTGTATTTAACTTGGTGAAAGGGAAGAGGTTTAAGTTTCTCATGTACCCGAGATTCTTACAACTGATGATCAACATTGCTTATCCTATCATCAGAACCGAAGGTTATGCTGGAGGTATTTTATACACTGAGGACATGAACGATCTATCTTACAGAAAGATGAGCATCGGGAATGTGCCTAATGTAGAATTGTTTGACTATATGAGAGATATAGCCAACAATGAAGAAGATGTTGAAGGTGTGTATCATCATATTTCAAATGGAGAGATTGTAAACCCAGTAGATCTTGTTGATAGAGAGGTTGATGAAGATAATGATGGTAATGTTGATGATGAGAGTGATGATGAAGATAGTGATAGTGATGATGGTAATGATGATGGTGGTGAAGGTGCTGAATCTGAATCTAATTCAGAGGAGGCAGAGATTGTTGAAACTGTTGAACCTTTGGATATAGAGAATATTGAAGTTATTGAGCCTATGGTAATAGAAGAACCTGTTGAGGTTGCTTCTGGTATTGAAGAAGTTGTTGCTGAAATTCCAAAGGATGTTAGTGTTCAATATGTCAGAAGAAAGAGGTCGAAATCAGTTAAAGAGCATGTGATTGTTGAGCCTGAAGAGATTGATGTACTTCAGATTGCTCAAGAGGCAATGGCCGAAGCTGAGACTATGGCACAGATAGTTGAGGAAGCTGATGCTGGCGTTGCTGATCCTACTGATGTTGATATTCCCACCACATCATCCCAATTTGTTGAAACTATTGAACAAGGTTTGGAGTCTTCACCAAACTTTGTGTCAAAGGATGATGAGAATGAGAAAGAGAAACGGATTGCAGAATTGGAAGATATGGTTGAAAAGTTGATAGAAGCTAATGCATTGTTGAAAGCTTCAAATGAACGGAAAAAGAAAAGATTTGATGAGTATTGGGATATTCATAATCAAAATTTGAAAATCTTCAAGAAGTTGGATGAGGATCATGTCAAGCTTGTGGATGAACATGTGAAGTTGAAGGACGATTATGAAAAACTGAAAGAGGAGCATGAGAATCTGAAATATGATTACAAAGAATTGCAAGCTGAATGTAATACTTTGGATGCCGAGAAAGAAATGCTAGAAAAAGAGTTGGAGGAGACTAAACCAAAGAAATCTGGTTCATCATCAGATAAAGATTTTTCTGATGAAGTAGTGGAAGTGACTGAACCTCAAGTACCGAAAGTTTATTTGACTAGAGCAAGAGGTACTACGAATGTTGGCATTAGAGTGGAATCACCAATTATTGTTCCTGATGAAGCTGTTGCTGAAACTGTCAATATGGACAAAGCTGAGGGAAAGAGAAAGTTAGATGCGATACCTGAGATTTTTGGTGATGAAGAAAGTTCGAAAAAGGCTAAGATTGATGAAACAGTGCAGATTGAGCCGATTCAATCTGTAGCTGCAGTTGAAACTGATATTGCTAAAACAGTTCAGGTTGAGCCGATTCAATCTGAATCTGTAGCTGAGACTGAAGTGTTTGAGGCCACAGAGAGTGAGAAAGAAGCTGGTTCTGAGGAAACAGTTCAGGTTGAGCCGATTCAATCTGAAGCTGTGAATATGCCTGAAACTGAAGCTGAAGTTGCAAGTCAGTTTGAGCCGGTTCAAACTGACAATGCACCTATGATTGAAGCATTGGATGATTTAGATGACATAGACTTTACTGAGTCTGATGATGAAGCTGAACCAGAACCGAATGTTATTGAGGAGATACCGGATGATTTGGATCAAAGGTTTGCATACCTTGAGAAAATGAAATATAATGCTGTGTTTTTTAATGGATTGACTGTGAGCCAGATTAATGAAGAATATGAAAAGTGTTTGATTCATCAAGACAAAGCAGCAGCGGATGAAAAAGAGTTTGTTACTGAAATGGGAGAATGGACACCAATGCAAGAAAGCCTAAACATAGAAGATTTGCCTCCGACTGAATTGTATCACCAAAATCCAGATGAAATGACTGCTTCAGATATGCGTAGTTGGTTGAGCTCGAGAAACTATCCATTTAAGACTTTGAAGAGGTTGAAGTCTGAGTCACTGAGGAAGATTGTGGTCAGTTTTATGAAAACGGAGAAGATGTACAACAGAATGTTTTACTTGGACTATAACAATCCACAATATTTTGAGCTAACAAAGAGATATAAAGTCCTTGGACCGAAGGAGATTCCGGTGATGGCGCTTCCTGAAAATGCTCATAAGAAAAGGCACGAATTAATGGATATGTTTCCAAGCGAAGTTAAATCTTACAACATTCCAATGGATGTTAGGGAATCATGGCATAAGTCAGCCACAGCAGGTGACGTGGTGAGGTCGCTATTGAGTAAAGGACAGTCAATTGCTGAGTTACTTGATTCTATGATTGTGCCTGAGAAGAATAAGAAAGTGAAGATCATAGCATGGAAATACGATGAAGTATTTGATGCGTTTATGATAAAGAGAGTGAATGGTTTATGTGATGTATACCATTACTTCTCGAGCATTTTTAAATTGGAGGTTCAGGATTTGAAAGAATTGCACAAACTAAGGTTGATAAATCACACGCATGCTGAGCGTGGTGATAAATGTGTTATGCTTTTAGATGCCGGGATTGCTAGACCACCAAAATATCTTGACTTTAGAGGCCAACAAGAAGATTCAGCATATGTGCAATCAAAGAAAGAAAGGAAGAAAAAGAGACTTGTTGTTAACGAAGATATGTATTTAGAGGAGTTTTCGGATGAGTACTTTGACAAAGTGACAGATCCTGGACTGAAAGTAATTGATGGAAGTCAAATGACGAAGCCTAAACTTAGAGTGTTTTACAATCAAGAAACATTTGAGTTGAAGCTGGTTAGGAATTTGGATGATTAGGACAAAGACATGATCACGCTTTTCAGTACTTTTGAGTTGAAGCTGTTACATCCATCATATATCGACTATTTGAGAAGCTACAGAATGGAAAAGTGTAAGGATGCACTGGCTGAAGCTGATAGGAAGCTGTTTGTTGTGATGATTGAAGTTATAGCTGCAGCGACTGAAAAGATACGTGTGAGAAAGGCATTGCTGAACTCTAATCTCGTGAGGGTTGAGATAGAGTATATGAGGATATCTAGAAGAGGAACCTTGGAAGTGCAAGTCAAAGGCCAGGAGATGCCATTCGAATTTTATGCTAATATTGATTTTGCAGGTTTAAATCTGGATTCACTTCGACGCATGAATGCCTGCCCAATTCTGACAAATGAGTCCAAGCCTCGTCAAGCCAAAATTGCTGAAAAGTTCAAGTCCTGTATCGAAGAAGCTCTGAAGGAACAAGAAGAGTACAAAGGTAAAGAGCTGCTGAATGTCAAAGATGAACCGGAAGAATGGTAAAAGAGATTGATGCTGAACAAGAAGAAAAAGATAGAAGATTTTGCTGAAGATTCAAAGATAAATCTTAGGGGGAGTACTGTTAGGGCTATTTCCTAGTTAAGATTTACTTTGTATTTTGTTTATATGTTTGTAAATAGTTTAGGGTCTATTTTGTTATATTCCTTAAACTTGTAATTGTTTGCTTTAAAGCATGTAGTGAGAGAGTGTGAGGAGAGAGGCTAGATCACTTTTACACGTTAGAGAGAGAATTAACTGTGTGTGATTTATTTCTCCTGCACTTGTACTACAGATTTGCTTTGATCATCAATATACAAAGAGAATTATTAGTATGAATTGTGTTTGTGATTGAACTGTTTGTTTGTGCGACTTATTCTGATCAGTGTGAGTAATATTAACGATCCAATTGAACCTATCACCGGATTCTGCTCAAAACATCATGAAAAATATTTATATCCTTCTTTAGCGTTTAAAATTCCTGTCTTTTTCTTTCATTTTATTTTATTTTTCTAATTTTTATCTTGTTATTATTACTGTTTTTTTAGGATAATATGTTTATTTTTGGAGCGTTGAAATCGTGGGACGTTTTCATGGATTTACAAAGAATTTAAAATTTGAGAAAAACCAAAAATATTTTAATTTTTTTTTTGTGTGCTAGCGAACCTGCTAGCGAACCTACAGGTTCGCCAGAACCTCAGGTTCGCCAGGAACCTCTTTGCATCGCCGCCGTGGTCCACTTGACTTTTGGTCTTCTAGCGAACCTAAGGTTCGCTAGTCTGTCTTCCAGCGAACCTGTGACTGTATATATATGTTGTGACAGCGAAATATTTCACAATTTCGCTGTCACTACTGGAACAGGAGGAGGAACCGAAGGAGGAACCAATGGAGGACCCCGGTACTGATAGTGACGATGATGCAGGCTCCGTGATCTCATCTTAGATTTTATATCTATCTATTTGCTTTTGTCTTGGTTACTTTCATTATCTCATGACTTAGTGGGAAGGGTTGTTTCCCACAAAAACTGAAAATTTTGGATTACGATGTTTGAGTAGTATTTTGTTAGAAATTGCAATATATTTATCAAGTGTTGTTATTTGAATTTGGATGTTTGGTTGTGTTAAATCTCTTTATTTACTTATACATGAATGATAGTAACTTATTGGGTACTGATTCATTGTTGTATTTTGTGAATTTGAAGTATGGCTGGGAACGTTAACATGACACCTGCCGAACTGGCCGCTTTGATCCAACAACATGTGGCTACGGCAATGGCCAACCAGGCTCAGGCTCAAGCCCAGGCCCAAGCTCAGGCCCAGGCCCAACCAGCACCTGGTAAATCCGAAGTCATAAATTTTTTTTTCTCTCTCCCTTTATTTTTCTACATCATTGTATCCATTTTAGTCTGCCATATCTTTTCTTTTTGAAAACTCTAAAGTATGAATTAATCTCATTGATCATGGTGTTCTAATTCATGTTTCAAAACTCTTTTGTACCAGCACCACCAGTTTGTACCTTCAAAACGTTTTTGGATTGCAAACCGCATCACTTCAATGGGACTGAAGGGGCGGTGGGGTTAATGCGGTGGATTGAGAAGATAGAAGCCGTTTTTGCTAGGAGTGGTTGTGCTCCCGAAAATAATGTGAACTTTGCTACCGAGACCCTTAGTGGGCCTGCTTTAACTTGGTGGAACGGGGAAACGCAACACATGGGGTTGGAGGCAGCTAATGCCTTAACATGGGAACAATTTAAGCAGCTGATTAAGCGGGACTATTGTCCCCGGGATGAAATACAAAAACTTGAAACTGAATTTTATCACTTGAAGATGGAAGGGTCCGAAGTGGAGGCCTATACCACCAGGTCCCACGAACTTGCTACGTTGTGTCCAAATATGGTGGATCAGGATTACAAGAGGATTGAACTGTACATCGTGGGTTTGCCACTGCAAATTCAGGGCTTGGTTACCTCATCAAGGCCTGAAACCATTCAAGATGTGATTCGACTCACACATCGATTGGTGGAACAGGCGATTGAACAGGGAACGTTACCCAAAAAGAAAGGGTCAACGTCGTCGGGGTCGGATGGGAAGAGAAAGTGGAATGACAATAACAACCACAAGTCAGGAACAAGCTCCAATTACACATCGTATCAGCAAAATAAGAAATTTGACAAGTCAAGGAATTATCAACCCTCTTCGTCAAACGCAAGTCCGAGTAAGGGTGGATATAAGGGGGATTTACCAAAGTGCAACAAGTGTAATAGACATCATAATGGGGTTTGTAACAGGACCATGTGTTTGCGCTGTGGAAAACCTGGTCATGAGGCGAAGGATTGTAGAGGGGAGTTAATGTGTCACACCCTCAAAATCCACTAACGGAGTTTTACCGTAAAGTGTGTGACAAACCAGGATCTCAGTCATTAGTTACACCAAATGACACTATATGTATTTAAAATATACGTGTCTCATTAAATGAGAAAATTTAATACAGAGTTAACGTTTAAAAGTTTGCGGAAGCGTAATCGAAATGTAATGTCAAAATATTAAATAGAAACTAAATGCGCAGAACACGCGTCCAACATGAGATACACAGTCTAAATAGTCATATAAACTCAAAACATGGTTTGTAATGCAAGAAAATGTTTAAATGAAAGGTCGTGACTCCATGCCATGTCCTAAGTGCGTGGTACCTCAATGACCTGTAAAAGTGAAAGTCTAACAAGTGTCAACACGATGATTGATGAGTTCACATAGTAAGTATGAAATCAAGTAAGTTCAGTTGCAAGCAGAAATATAAATTAAGTATGTCATTGTAGGTAGCTAGTCTACAGCACATGTCCTTAGAGGCGTATGTATCTGACCGAAGCTGACGTGTGTACACATTAAGTGCATTTTGCCCATTCGTACATCCCAGCAGGATGCACTGTAAGTATGTTAGGTCATTCAACACATGTTCGACTGGTCCTTCTGTCGTGCTAGCGCGACTAGCCCGGGTGGGGTTTGTCAAACCCAGTAGTACTACTCAAAATTTCCCCGCTATTTCACAAATACTAACGGTCAACTAGGTATTCATGAGGTCTTTCATGAACAAAATAAAAGTTGCTCTAATCCAGACATGCGACATACAGAATTTGTAAATCCGTAAAAGTAATCGTTCATGTTCTCAGCCCATAAAAGGGTGAGATAGTAAAAGTACTGTTCAGTGAACTCACCTTTTAAGCGCACAGCAAAAGTAACAGCGAGAATGCAATAGAGGACTTAACTCGCCCTACGACCTGCTTAATTAGATACTAACTTTTAGCTACTTATACTAATACAACTTCATATACGCGTATACGCACATAGCCATGCAACACTGATCATGCATCATATCACAAATTATGATCCGACTCACATTAACATTTCATGACCCATGTAATATTTATAGTTGTATTTCACGTCACATAGTTACTATGAAATCACACGAGAGTGAAACTATTCTTACGTCTCTAAACATGCCAAATCATACAGAGCATAGCCATACAATATACGTATGAGCACACAATCACATATATACTTCCATTCGCATGAGAATACTATTACCAATATATATCTACATTCAAACGCATCTATCTATACATACTTTTATATTACTACTGCTAGTATTGTTTATGTCCATTATATCATACACAATCACATCATCATACATGTTGCTATTATACTTTGTTAACACACATACAAAGACATTCTAATTACCGACTATTGCCAATTCTTATTTAATACACCTATGTGCGTCGCATACGTCAAATTCATAAGGTTTCAATTAAACACCCATATACGACAAATTACTTCTATTGTTTTTTTTCTTCTAATTGCACCCCTCCCCTGTATATGATTGCATACAATTTGCTACTGTTGCTGTTGTTCAAGGCTTAACTACGCATTCACACACCAATTATACATACACGTATACACTTCACTTCACACATAAAATCCATACATACATGCTTTATGAGACTACTAGTTGCTGATTCAATTTCAAATATACATACATATATTTATATAAATTTACTGCTACTTTCCAGATCTTTATACTTACCTTCATTCAATCCTTATGGCTAACTGCTCTTTTCTATACATACAAGCTGACACATATATCATGTACTTACTGCTGAAACTTTACACATACATATTTACGCTTACAATTTGCTGCAACATGATACGCATACATACATACATACATATTGTTATTTATACATGTAGACATATTGCCAATTTTCATACCCACACATGACCACATACGTTGCCATGTTCATACATATAATCCGCTGCAACACACATATACGTACATGCTCTTCGCTATACAATCACTAATCATATTCATACTTACTAAATCACACACAAATATTTACTGATGATACATGAACACATTTGATATAATAACACATACCATAAATTAATTCACGTAAACCTATCTGTGGGTCTCAAGAACTCACCGAAATCACTAGTGGGGCTGATCGGAACAAGGGGGTTTGCGGATGTTGTTTTCGGACTGCTAACGGTTATTGATAAGCACTAGACGGTGAGCGAGGGGGGGGGGGGGGTACAAGTTACTGGCGACGGCGAGGGAGTGGGTTGGGTTTTCTGGTTCGATCGATTAAGGAGGAAGAAGGGTGGATGTGTTTTGCCGATGATGATGATTTGTGTGTGATCTGCCGAAGAGAGACGAAAACAAGGGGGTGGGGTTTAGGGTTGGGTTAATAATGCAATTTACAAAATGAACCTTAGAGTTTATTAATATATTCATTTCATTTAAAAGTTAACTACAATAACTTTCGTTAATGACAAAAACAACATTGAACTTTTTTAAAACTTAATTTACGATAGTAATTATCAATTGTAACACAAAAAGAAATCTTAAAATTAATGAGTGTGAGTTAACGGCGTTAACTTAAATTTACGGGTTGTCACATCATCCCCTTGTTGACGGAATTTTCGTCTCGAAAATTGGATACGGTTGTCACAATAGGTCTTGAAAATGAAAGAATTTAGAGTTTCGAGTTGTCACTTCCATATTTCCGAAAACATGTCAATCACATAACATATAAATACACCAAATTTATATTTATTTTGTTGTTCGGAATTATTATTTTATTAATTCGCCAACATTAGTGTGTATTAACTCTCGTGATCTGGTAACTCCTTGGGTTGCCGTTTCATGTAAGGGTTTTTTTTTTTGTAACAAGTAGCACGTTTAATTCAACTAATTAAATGTGGAGTATAATTTCACTAACAGAAATAACGGGATTTAGTTAACGGAGTTAATCTGAAATTTTAGGGTGTCACATCATCCCCTTGTTGAAAGAATTTTCGTCCGGAAAATTTAACCAATGGTATTAGTATTAGATGGTGTCACTTGAAATAGTTAAGGATGCTTGTACATTATTTGATTTTTCACACTCATACGTAAATTCTGGTCCATGTTTTAAATTCTAGCAAACTTTGATTATAGTGATCTTACTATGTTTTAGTGTTTTGTATTCTTTGTCTATAATTTCAACCGATTTTCCCATGAAGCATTGTTATTTAGCTTCCCGAGGACTGAGTTCTAACTAAGGAGTTCATTTATTGATATAGATCGTTAAACTGAGACAACTTGTGTACAAGGTAAAAAAAATTAAACCATCCACCGTGTGTAGGTACTTTGCTTTATTAAAAAGAGTATTATCAAAACACGAACATCAGGGATGTCATAAAAATCGTATGAATAGATGAAGAAAGATGAAAAATAACACTAATATGTTTTGGAAGTACATATTTCAGGCAAAAATGATAAAGAAATTGAATAGGTATTACTTTCTTTGATAGTTAATGGATTTTCTGTGTTAAGGAGAACAAGTGATTATACGATATAGGGCAATAGGTTGTTAAATTTTACGTACTGAAGTAGTGTTAAGCCAAAAGAATTGATTATAGGAGTTGTCCATAGTCATTGGAGTACAATAAGTTTTCTTGTTGGTGAAATATGAGTGTTACAGTTAGAAGTGTGTCGGGGGGTGTATATGATACGCCCAACATTTTTTTCGTATAGAAGGTTTTCAAAAATCTTATCTTTTTAATCAAGTAGCCGAGTAGTTCAATCGTGTAGTTCTTTTAGGGTGGCCTAACTATATATCTTTTATAATATGGGTTTTAGTACGCGTGGATTATATAAGAGTTCAATCAATACGATGTTAGCAATAGTTTTGATATTAAGCTTCATTGAGTGATAGTGTTTGAGTTCATCATCAGGGTGTTTAAGGGATGGTGGGAGATATTAGTCTGGTTTGCTAACTGGTCAGGTAAGGATATCATGTTATTTCATTACTTGGGTTGTGTAGCGTAACCAATTTCTTTAACTTGCAGTTTCCTCTATTAGGATTCTCATGGTTTAGAACGTTTAGGTGATAATCGCTTACATTGCGCCTCAAATAGTTTGATCAAGAAGTAACTTACATACATGGTAGAATCTCTTGCATAAGATGGAGCTTCTAAAGAAAGATATTGCCCGATTGGAGTGTCAAATGACGATGAGGGCATCAATTATAATGTTTCTTAGCAGATACAAATGTGTATTAGGGTAAATGAAATAAGAAGTCATTAGTCTGAACAGTAATGGGTAAGGTATTAGTTGGTTGTTGTGAATCATTCTAATTATCATGTGAATCTTTATCCTTGGAACATATTCGGTATTCATATTTATATATGGGGAATAAGTTATTAGCATTGATGTTAATGTATAACGGTGTAATCTTATTAATTTATCAAAATAATTCATGAATCTTGTGATCATGTCATTATGGATCGAATTCAATAGCAGTATGTGTATGGTGAGTTACGTGTGGAGAAGTTTGTATATATTTGAGTATGTATTGTTTCTCATCTGTAGTAGTATTGTAAGTTTTTATCATCCATGGATGGGTTTTAATGAATATAATCGATGATAAACTTGGCATAAGTGCGTTACTGGAGAATAAACTTTCGTTCCAGATAGACTTTTGTTCAGATGGATTTGTGTTGAGTTATTCTACAGTTTTGTGCTTCTGGGTATAAGCCACATGAAAGGTGTTACCAGGAAGGAAACATAATAGAAAGTGGTTATCCTGGACCTAATGGGCAAGGCTTTCTCAAACATCAACTGATAGTGTCGGTTCATTGTTGACGGTGGTAATCATCACGAGAATTTTTAGAGCCGTGAGATGTATTCGAAATCATAATTTATGTGTGTGGGTCAGTTATGAAACATTTGGTTTGTGTTGTTACTATGAATAAGATGTATGAAAGTTATAATTTATCTGAGTACATAGTAGGTTACCCTATAAGTGATAGGTTGAACAACATCATTAAAAATTATGTGTCTATATATTATAGTTTCCCAGGTTAATTATTGGTTTGGTTTTAAGTCCCACTTCTAATGTACTGTTAGTGTTTATATATAGGGTGTACCGCAGCTAACCCACCACACCACCAGCACCTTGAAAGCGTACCTGTCACGTACTAAGTCATTCAAAGGGTTAAGGAAAAGGAGTATATATTAAGCGAAATGGTAACGTTGTAATATATACTTTAACAGCGGTTATGTATTAAAATTTTGATGTGGTTCGAATCTAAATGATCACTGACTTGAGACTTTAAGAACGCTTAACTTGTTTTTTTTTTGTTACGCGAATAATCCGGTAGAGGAGGTTGAATATATATTAAATGGACAAAATTTAGAAAATATTTTAAATTCAATGTTCTTGAGAGGAAGACAAAAAAAAAATTTTTTTTTGACCCAAAACGTGTTTTACAACAGTGGAGATGTAGATTGAGTGTGAGAATTAACATTTACGAGTGTGTTGGATCCAGACGAGTCATCCAACTAGATCGAAACGTATACTTACCACACTCGTGGTTCATTGGTGCATCGTTAGTAGTAGAAACAAAATAAGTTAGAACCGTTTACCTTGAATAATTGAGAAAATATGTTTGAGAATAGAGTACGATTAGGTGAAGTACTTCTAGATCAAGCTTGGTATGTTACGGGGTCTTTACATGAATGTTTAAGCGATATGGATTTATTCACAAGAGTGATTTTGAATGTGCAATATTACACGGTTGGTTTATCGTATCAACAGGAGTTTCGTTATTATATATATATATGTATATGTATATTTTTATAAGTTGTTAGCTTTGTTAGACTCCTCCATGGAGCCCCAAAAATTATAGGGTTTGTATAACATTCATTTGCAGAACCAAGGATGTTAAGATGTTACTGAATTTTTGGCAAGAGGTCATAGTACACCGTCCATAAATTAAAGCATCTCACTATGTATCACAAGGTTGTGACTTCAGTAAGATAAATGTTTCAACTGGTGGATTCAGATTGGTTATATGTGGAATGAGTCGTATCATTAGGGGACAAATATAGTAGTAGCAAAACATTATTAGGTTTTTTAGCAGAGACCTTTGTTCTTATTTGTCTGTCACCAAGGAAAGATTTCAATTATCTTTAATTTAGGTGTATAAGGTAATGTGTATGTAGTTAAAGGATAAACTTATGATATGCCATCAAAGGTTGTTTTGTAATTGTATACCATCCATATATGGATTTTATGGGTTTAGTCAAGCATAGACTTGATATCTGTGCGTTATTTAGAGATGGATGTTTGTTTCAGATGAATTTGTATTGATTGATTCCTCACTTCTGTGTTTCTTTTCGGGTATCGCCCACATGACAGACTTTGCCAGGATCATCATGTACCTGTAAATTCACCATTATGTTGCGCACCCGTAATCGTCAATTTACCATACACAAGCATCCTAGTTTGTCTCCCATCAGGTACATAAATCTTACGTTTTATTATGTTCTTTGATTTGCATTCATCAATATGGTATTGCTATCCCATGTCAAGCATTGAATGTGTATAAGTATATGTTAAACTTGTAAGTATGAGGCAACTATACTACACGTGTAGGACACTAACAGACTATTAGTGTGATGTATCAATGGGTCGCATGTATCAGGTATAGTGTATGTTCATAATAAGTGTGAGACTACTAGTCTAGACACAATCCGAGTATACAATGTGCATAAGTAGTGGTAATATCAAATCAAGTAGATAACATGTAGTGGATCACACAGTAAGGGACATGTTACGACTAATAATGTGTCTTATATTAAGTAACATGTTATAGCACACGAATGTGTCATGTAATAAGTGACGTGTAATAGAACACAGTAGGTTGCATAAGTATTAAGTCAAGACCTCTATGAATGAGTATCTAGACAGAAAGCCATTACTGTTGTTCATGTACTTCTATACCTCTGGTTGCCATAACAAGGTAGATAATTCAATAGTGTGTTGATTAGGCTCCGTATGACATCAGTTTGTTGCCATAATGTTGCAGGCTTCAGGTTATTATAAAATGTAAACATATCTCAACTAAAGTCCCCAAAAAAAATTTGTCCTAAAAACGGATTAACTTTTGAACGAAATCATGGTCAAACATATCTCATGCATACTTCAATGAACAATTCTGAAGCTAGAAAATACACACCTAGTTCAAGCTTCATTAACAGAGTAAGTCCCTAAAAAAAATATTTTCCCCAATGTGTCACATAATACAAGTTGGTCACTTCATGTAATGCTAGTGTAGGCGTGTGTATGTGTAAATAACATGTATATGAGTCACAAATGAATTCACATAAGTGAAAGTAATGCAGTTTACAGTTATAGTCTAGAATGCAATGTAATGCAAACCTAGTTCGCTATAACCAATGCCTCTGATACCAATCTGTCACACCCTCAAAATCCACTAACGGAGTTTTACCGTTAAGTGTGTGACAAACCAGGATCTCAGTCATTAGTTACACCAAACGACACTATATGTATTTAAAATATACGTGTCTCATTAAATGAGAAAATTTAATACAGAGTTAACGTTTAAAAGTTTGCGGAAGCGTAATCGAAATGTAATGTCAAAATATTAAATAGAAACTAAATGCGCAGAACACGCGTCCAACATGATATACACAGTCTAAATAGTCATATAAACTCAAAACATGGTTTGTAATGCAAGAAAATGTTTAAATTAAAGGTCGTGACTCCATGCCATGTCCTAAGTGCGTGGTACCTCAATGACCTGTAAAAGTGAAAGTCTAACAAGTTTCAACACGACGGTTGATGAGTTCACATAGTAAGTATGAAATCAAGTAAGTTCAGTTGCAAGCAGAAATATAAATTAAGTATGTCATTGTAGGAAGCTATTCTACAGCACATGTCCTTAGAGGCGTATGTATCTGACAGAAGCTGACGTGTGTACACATTAAGTGCATTTTGCCTGTTCGTACATCCCAGCAGGATGCACTATAAGTATGTTAGGTCATTCAATACCCGTTCGACAGGTCCTTCTGTCGTGCTAGCGCGACTAGCCCGGGTGGGGTTTGTCAAACCTAGTAGTACTACTCAAAATTTCCCCGCTATTTCACAAATACTAACGGTCAACTAGGTATTCATGAGGTCTTTCATGAACAAATTAAAAGTTGCTCTAATCCAGACATGCGACATACAGAATTTGTAAATCCGTAAAACTAATCGTTCGTGTTCTCAGCCCATAAAAGGGTGAGATAGTAAAAGTATTGTTCAGTGAACTCACCTTTGAAGCGCACAGCAAAAGTAACTGCGAGAATGCAACAGAGGACTTAACTCGCCCTACGACCTGCTTAATTAGATACTAACTTTTAGCTACTTATACTAATACAACTTCATATACTGTTGGTCCATTATGATCGTGATTTCAGTGCTATAATGACTTGTTTAACAACAAACACTCTTGACTTGAACAAACAAAGTGTATTATAACAACAAACCCAATAATGAGATAAAACCACACAACCGGAGGTAAAACAAGCTACAAAGATGTATAATATATGCTCCTAGCACCTCAGGTGAACAATCACACGACACAATCTGTTGGATAAGAGTTTTGATAAAGTTGTGCAAAAGTTGTCTTATCTTGAAGATAAGGTTACAATATATATCAGTCTTAGGTTCGCTGATAGATTCGCTGTAGCGAATCTATCTAGCGAACCACATAGGTTCGCTGGGCACAAACAGGTTCGCCCAGTCGACACCTAATCAAAAGCTAATCTGAGCTACGGGCGAATCTATAGATTCGCCCGTAGGTTCGCTAGAACTAATACATACAAAAGTCATACAAAATATATAACACCGACAAGCCGGTGAGTCCAACCTATACATGTGACTATCATATACGCATATACGCACATAGCCATGCAACACTGATCATGCATCATATCACTAATTATGATCCGACTCACATTAACATTTCATGACCCATGTAATATTTACACGTCACATAGTTACTATGAAATCGCACGAGAGTGAAACTATTCTTACGTCTCTAAACATGCCAAATCATACAGAGCATAGCCATACAATATACGTATGATCACAAAATCACATATATACTTCCATTCGCATGAGAATACTATTACCAATATATATTTACATTCAAACGCATCTATCTATACATACTTTTAAATTACTACTGCTAGTATTATTTATGTCCATTATATCATACACAATCACATCATCATACATGTTGCTATTATACTTTGTTAACACACATACAAAGACATTCTAATTACCGACTATTGCCAATACTTATTTAATACACCTATGTACGTCGCATACGTCAAATTCATAAGGTTTCAATTAAACACCCATATACGACAAATTACTTCTATTGTTTTTTTTTCTTCTAATTGCACCCCTCCCCTGTATATGATTGCATACAATTTGCTACTATTGCTATTGTTCAAGGCTTAACTACGCATTCACACACCAATTATACATACACGTTACACTTCACTTCACACATAAAATCCATTCATACATGCTATATGAGACTACTAGTTGCTGATTCAGTTTCAAATATACATACATATATTTATACTAGGAAGATACCCGCGCGATGCGGCGACATAGACAATTTACAAATCGAAACTCATTTTGTGTTAGTTATTAGTTTACCTCGTGATATATTATGTCGCTAGTTTATTAGTTTTTTATTCATATCACCATTGCGATCTATCTATACCATAAGCATTACACCTATCAATTAAATAATAACAAAGTAAATAACATCAACATTAGCTTCAAGAAAGCCATGATAATAACAAACTCTTGCATACCTAAAGAGACATCATTGAATTATGTATGATTGTTTCATTTCGTTCATAACACATACGAATATTTTTCAAAACCAAAGTATTAAAAGCTTTGTATACGTAATCAAAGATTTATGATAATATATGACATCCTTAAATACATATCTAATGTCAATATGAGGTTCTAAAGTACATATGTAAGATTTCTCTCTTATAAACAAAATAGATATTCTTCTACTATTTGTAGATATTCTTCTACTATTTGTAGAATTCTTCACCATTGCATATATTCTCTGAGTCTTGACATTCATTCTTAGCACAATTAAAATAGTTTCACATGATAGAGATGTCATTGGGTCGGGTTTGAGTAACCCCAACCTCATCCAATTAGAAATGAGTGTCCCAAACCGACCCAAAACCCATCCAGTATTAACCCGTTAAGTGTCAGGCTTACTCACGGGTAATCAGACATACCCATTTATAACATAATTTTAGCAATCGGGTTTTGTTGTTGGATAGTTCTAAAAATTACATCATGATATGAAATTAAAATGATGCTTTAAATTAACATTACATCATAAATTTACAATATCCAAATTTGCTTGAACCTTCGGAACTACTAAACAAGATTCGTGTTTGAAGAGTTTGTTTATAATACAACACCTATGAACAAAAACCTAATAAAAAAACACATAAGTGTCCAAATTGGTTCAACCATCAAATAATCCACTCAATAAAGAAGCCCTTCAAATTATACTTCTTGAACTTATTCCTTCACCTTTCACTATCATTAAATACAATAAAAATTACAAAATCAAATAAATATGTAATAACAAAAATTTTGAAACCTTTACCCTAGTTTTGAAACATCAGTTGTATATTACCTTGTTATCGTCATCATAGTCGATTGTTTTACAATAAGCTTCGGTTCCTTTGAACAAGTTACTAAGCATACCATAAAAAGCAACAAACTTGAAGCTTAAGAAACAAAAAGCATGTCATTTTAGTAATATTAATCTACAAAAAATTAAAATACATATTTCACCTAATTCAAAAATCCAAAACCCAAAGAAATCAAGAGAAACTCAACTGTTACTACACATAAAGCATGACCTCACAATGTCAAATACTTGGTCACTTGCTTTATGACAAAATTTGAAGCGTTTAATCTAACTACAAGCCAATTGTTACTAAAATTTATAAAGTAGAATCGTACATACCATATAGGTTGACTGCATATCAGTAACATTTCATGAAATATAGGAGGAGGTGAAAGTTATCTGCAAAGAAAATATCAAAAATCACAAAGAATAAGTACACTTGATTTAAAGGAACTGCAAATAAATTGTCAAACCCAACTACAATCCAAACTTTATAGAATAAATTGTTAACACGCAACACCATGTTAGGCATCTTTATGGAGTCGTGGCTTGCATAAAGTGGACTTTGACCATTAATATTGTTTTCAAAGAGTGACTTATGAACAAGAAATCGGACAAATGTTTGTAGTGGTCTGTGATGATTTACCCAAACCTTTGCACGACATAAGGTTTTCCAACTGCAAGATGGACAAAAAAAACACTTGATGGAATTTTAGATTAACCAAAGGGATGTTCAGCATAATATAAACTGAAGATCATTAAAGTGGGCATTAAACTTGATTTGAAAACACTTAGATTAATCTTTAATAGGTCTACAAAACATATTAGGAAAGGGTCATTTTACAACTGCAAGATGGACCTAAAAAACACTTAAATCATTGGGTAATACGCACATAAAACTCATCAGGTTTGCAAACCATTCGCAGATAAAAGTGACCCAAATAGCTGACCAATCAACACTCAAACTGCACAGAAAGCAGCAACAATGCTGCTGACATCAGATGATGGTCGCGAATGCCAGTCGGTCTAGCCTACATCAGATCAACGTTTTAGCACAAAACCGCCATTGCATCTAGAACAATAAGCAAATTATACCTAGCTTCCATTAAGTACTTTTGTATACGCATAAAAGTGGTATGAATGAAAATATTAATTTTATTATTCAAACACTGATTTATTATCATATAACATATAACAGAAACTGATGTATACATGAACTCATATGTTGAAATAAACCTACAACAGATTTGTTTTGCAGCCTCAAATGCAACAATTCAATATATATCAAACCATCACAAATGAAGCGAAAACATACCATTGAAACAGAGAAGCCTTTAACAAACCTGCATACGACATAAATGAGCGACAATAACAAATATCAACAAAACTGAATGCGAAATATTATCTACTAAATCTGCAAAACAAAAATATAGCAATGCAGTTAGTTTTTTTTTTAAATTGGTCCCATGTGGGTACTGTAAGACCAACATTGGATCTATTCACATCAAGTTGGCATATCGAGAGTGCTTCTAGGCAAATGCTTGCATAACATGTTTAACCTGCAGCAAATGCTTGCACAAGTTAAGATTAAAAAAGCCCTTTTAAATCTATACTACAAATTATTGTTTTAAAAAAACCTAAACACAATAGATGAGCTAATAAACTTACAAATTACTTTTTTTTTGTTATTCTTGTACAAAAGATCGAAAGTTTAAACAATCTGATAACTTTTCTTTTCTAAAACGTTTAGATTGCATGGTTTGCTTAAAAAATGTTTAATGCCATTCTACATATATGCAACACAATAACAATGACTATGAGGTTTCTTTCACTTGATAAATTTCATATAATATCTAAATGAAGAACTTAATTAGCTATTGATCAAAGAAAAACTGAATTCTAAAGCCCATAGTCAATTTAAGGCATAAAGTTGACATACCTCACAAAATATGTCATAAAGCCCATCTGAACAAGATTTTCCAGAACTGTTCCAATTTACCCTGCACCTTCTTCAGTTCAGTTCAGCCCAGCCCTCCCCTTTATTAATACAATAAAAGAACATATAAGTTAGAAAAAATAATCACATTATATTTCTTCTTAAATTATATAAGATTAGATACGATGTTGAAATGTTAAATAGCCAAATACTAATCAAACATGCCAAGCAAGGTTTAACGTAATGTCTTCTAGATACCTTAATTCTCTTTAAAAATGTGTCTTTGCAAGTTTCTAATACTACTAATATAGTCCAAATTCATCAAGAGTACAAATTATTTTTAAGACCAATATGAGCAACAAGCATGTATAGCACATTTTAACATCAATGTAACTTAATTACCATAACTTCCAAATAACACAATTGAACCATTAGGCACATCCAAACTTAAATATGGATAGGTCAACTAAAAAAACATCAATTCTAATATGAATGCATTCTATTTTCGTGTCAAATGGCTTATCAATAATCTACATCCACAATCCTGATTTATTATGAGGTGTTTACTTCAATTGTTGAATAAGCGGGTGAGAATGTAAACGACTATACTGAACTAAAGACACAACGACTAATTGATCAACTTATAAAAAACTGTAACCTTTATGTTTAGGTTGCTGAAAAAAGGGCAGTTTTTCTTGTCTAAAAATTACAAATAGCTCAAAATAAATTTTACAGATCGAAATTCTGCACATGCATGGTAGTTCACAGTTGAATAGTGCCTGCACACGTAACAACTCAATATATATCAAACCATCACAACTGAAGCGAAAACATACCATTGAAACAGAGAAGACTTTAACAAACCCACACACGACATAAATGGGCGACAATAACAAATATCAAAAAAGCTGAATGCGAAATATTATCTACGAAATCTACAAAACAAAAATATAGCAATAAACTTCGTTTTTTTTTTAAATTGGTCCCATATGGGTACTGTAAGACCAACACTGGATCTACTCACATCAAGTTGACATATCGAGAGCGCTTCTAGGCAAATGCTTGCATAACATGTTTAACCTGCAGCAAATGCTTGCAAAAGCTGACATTAAAAAAGCCCTTTTAAATCTATACTACAATTATTGGTTTAAAAAACTTATGCACATTATATGAGCTAATAGACTTACAAATTTCTTTTTTTTGTTATTCTTGTACAAAAGATCGAAAGTTTAAACAATCTGATAACTTTTATTTTCTAAAACGTTTAGATTGTGTGATTTGCTTAAAAAATGATTAATGGCATTCTACATTATGCAACACAATAACAATGACTATTAGATTTCTTTCACTTGATCAATTTCATGTAATATCTAAATGAAGAACTTGATATCTAGCTATTAATCAAAGAAAAATTGAATTCTAAATCAAATGGCTTACCAAATCCAAAGGTTGTTTTGTTGATAAACAGTAATGACTAAAGATTCTTGTTTTGTAAAAATTTGTTGATGTTTAAATTACCTGCTGCATCACACGCACATAAATGAGAGTTTGAGTTCATTTTCTTGCTTTATACGTGTCAGATCTGCAACTTAACCAATCATATTTTCAAAACCTCAAAACCTTCAAAACACACACAATTATGCTGTAAAAACCTATACGAAACTGCTATAAAAAGTAGAATTTTAACAACATGAATTAGGGTTTACCTCAAGAAAACATACGCGCACATGACTACGAAGAAGATTGAAGGAGGAATTGCTGGCATACATAGGAAGTTGAGTATGTTCCCGATTTCTTTATATGTTCGTCTCCTTCTCTGAGAGCTCGATTCCACATCACACACAACCGAAGTCAAAATCCTAGCACAATATCAAAGCCCTTCAATCATTATGAGACCAATTATGCTGAAATAATGAACCGAAAACTAAGAAATGTGATGGGAAAGAAAGAAGAAGGCGGCAGGTGTGTAGAGTGGGAAGAGGCGGATGAAGATGAGAAAGAGGAATGACGTGAAAGAGACCATTTAGGGTTGTGGAAATTACTATATTTTACGATATTGCCCCTGAATGTTGAAAGTTAAGGAAAATGTTAAATTACCTATTTGTCCATCTAATTTGCTTATTAATGTAGTATAGATTACCCAAACCTTTGCACGACATAAGGTTTTGCAACTGCAAGATGGACAAAAAAAACACTTGATGGAATTTTAGATTAACCAAAGGGATGTTCAGCATAATATAAACTGAAGATCATTAAAGTGGGCATTAAACTTGATTTGAAAACACTTAGATTAATCTTTAATAGGTCTACAAAACATATTAGGAAAGGGTCATTTTACAACTGCAAGATGGACCTAAAAAACACTTAAATCATTGGGTAATACGCACATAAAACTCATCAGGTTTGCAAACCATTCGCAGATAAAAGTGACCCAAATAGCTGACCAATCAACACTCAAACTGCACAGAAAGCAGCAACAATGCTGCTGACATCAGATGATGGTCGCGAATGCCAGTCGGTCTAGCCTACATCAGATCAACGTTTTAGCACAAAACCGCCATTGCATCTAGAACAATAAGCAAATTATACCTAGCTTCCATTAAGTACTTTTGTATACGCATAAAAGTGGTATGAATGAAAATATTAATTTTATTATTCAAACACTGATTTATTATCATATAACATATAACAGAAACTGATGTATACATGAACTCATATGTTGAAATAAACCTACAACAGATTTGTTTTGCAGCCTCAAATGCAACAATTCAATATATATCAAACCATCACAAATGAAGCGAAAACATACCATTGAAACAGAGAAGCCTTTAACAAACCTGCATACGACATAAATGAGCGACAATAACAAATATCAACAAAACTGAATGCGAAATATTATCTACTAAATCTGCAAAACAAAAATATAGCAATGCAGTTAGTTTTTTTTTTAAATTGGTCCCATGTGGGTACTGTAAGACCAACACTGGATCTATTCACATCAAGTTGGCATATCGAGAGTGCTTCTAGGCAAATGCTTGCATAACATGTTTAACCTGCAGCAAATGCTTGCACAAGTTAAGATTAAAAAAGCCCTTTTAAATCTATACTACAAATTATTGTTTTAAAAAAACCTAAACACAATAGATGAGCTAATAAACTTACAAATTACTTTTTTTTTGTTATTCTTGTACAAAAGATCGAAAGTTTAAACAATCTGATAACTTTTCTTTTCTAAAACGTTTAGATTGCATGGTTTGCTTAAAAAATGTTTAATGCCATTCTACATATATGCAACACAATAACAATGACTATGAGGTTTCTTTCACTTGATAAATTTCATATAATATCTAAATGAAGAACTTAATTAGCTATTGATCAAAGAAAAACTGAATTCTAAAGCCCATAGTCAATTTAAGGCATAAAGTTGACATACCTCACAAAATATGTCATAAAGCCCATCTGAACAAGATTTTCCAGAACTGTTCCAATTTACCCTGCACCTTCTTCAGTTCAGTTCAGCCCAGCCCTCCCCTTTATTAATACAATAAAAGAACATATAAGTTAGAAAAAATAATCACATTATATTTCTTCTTAAATTATATAAGATTAGATACGATGTTGAAATGTTAAATAGCCAAATACTAATCAAACATGCCAAGCAAGGTTTAACGTAATGTCTTCTAGATACCTTAATTCTCTTTAAAAATGTGTCTTTGCAAGTTTCTAATACTACTAATATAGTCCAAATTCATCAAGAGTACAAATTATTTTTAAGACCAATATGAGCAACAAGCATGTATAGCACATTTTAACATCAATGTAACTTAATTACCATAACTTCCAAATAACACAATTGAACCATTAGGCACATCCAAACTTAAATATGGATAGGTCAACTAAAAAAACATCAATTCTAATATGAATGCATTCTATTTTCGTGTCAAATGGCTTATCAATAATCTACATCCACAATCCTGATTTATTATGAGGTGTTTACTTCAATTGTTGAATAAGCGGGTGAGAATGTAAACGACTATACTGAACTAAAGACACAACGACTAATTGATCAACTTATAAAAAACTGTAACCTTTATGTTTAGGTTGCTGAAAAAAGGGCAGTTTTTCTTGTCTAAAAATTACAAATAGCTCAAAATAAATTTTACAGATCGAAATTCTGCACATGCATGGTAGTTCACAGTTGAATAGTGCCTGCACACGTAACAACTCAATATATATCAAACCATCACAACTGAAGCGAAAACATACCATTGAAACAGAGAAGACTTTAACAAACCCACACACGACATAAATGGGCGACAATAACAAATATCAAAAAAGCTGAATGCGAAATATTATCTACGAAATCTACAAAACAAAAATATAGCAATAAACTTCGTTTTTTTTTTAAATTGGTCCCATATGGGTACTGTAAGACCAACACTGGATCTACTCACATCAAGTTGACATATCGAGAGCGCTTCTAGGCAAATGCTTGCATAACATGTTTAACCTGCAGCAAATGCTTGCAAAAGCTGACATTAAAAAAGCCCTTTTAAATCTATACTACAATTATTGGTTTAAAAAACTTATGCACATTATATGAGCTAATAGACTTACAAATTTCTTTTTTTTGTTATTCTTGTACAAAAGATCGAAAGTTTAAACAATCTGATAACTTTTATTTTCTAAAACGTTTAGATTGTGTGATTTGCTTAAAAAATGATTAATGGCATTCTACATTATGCAACACAATAACAATGACTATTAGATTTCTTTCACTTGATCAATTTCATGTAATATCTAAATGAAGAACTTGATATCTAGCTATTAATCAAAGAAAAATTGAATTCTAAATCAAATGGCTTACCAAATCCAAAGGTTGTTTTGTTGATAAACAGTAATGACTAAAGATTCTTGTTTTGTAAAAATTTGTTGATGTTTAAATTACCTGCTGCATCACACGCACATAAATGAGAGTTTGAGTTCATTTTCTTGCTTTATACGTGTCAGATCTGCAACTTAACCAATCATATTTTCAAAACCTCAAAACCTTCAAAACACACACAATTATGCTGTAAAAACCTATACGAAACTGCTATAAAAAGTAGAATTTTAACAACATGAATTAGGGTTTACCTCAAGAAAACATACGCGCACATGACTACGAAGAAGATTGAAGGAGGAATTGCTGGCATACATAGGAAGTTGAGTATGTTCCCGATTTCTTTATATGTTCGTCTCCTTCTCTGAGAGCTCGATTCCACATCACACACAACCGAAGTCAAAATCCTAGCACAATATCAAAGCCCTTCAATCATTATGAGACCAATTATGCTGAAATAATGAACCGAAAACTAAGAAATGTGATGGGAAAGAAAGAAGAAGGCGGCAGGTGTGTAGAGTGGGAAGAGGCGGATGAAGATGAGAAAGAGGAATGACGTGAAAGAGACCATTTAGGGTTGTGGAAATTACTATATTTTACGATATTGCCCCTGAATGTTGAAAGTTAAGGAAAATGTTAAATTACCTATTTGTCCATCTAATTTGCTTATTAATGTAGTATAGATAAATTTACTGCTACTTTCCAGATCTTCATACTTAACTTCATTCAATCCTTATGGCTAACTGCTCATTTCTATACATACAAGCTGACACATATATCATGTACTTACTGCTGAAACTTTACACATACATATTTACGCTTACAATTTGCTGCAACATGATACGCATACATACATACATATTGTTATTCATACATGTAGACATATTGCCAATTTTCATACCCACACATGACCACATACGTTGCCCTGTTCATACATATAATCCGCTGCAGCACACATATATGTAAATGCTCTTCGCTACACAATCACCAACCATATTCATACTTACTAAATCGCACACAAATATTTACTGATGATACATGAACACATTTGATATAATAACACATACCATAAATTAATTCACGTAAACTTATCTGTGGGTCTCAAGAACTCACCGAAATCACTAGTGGGGCTGATCGGAACAAGGGGGTTTGCGGATGTTGTTTTCGGACTGCTAACGGTTATTGATCAGCACTAGACGGTGAGCGAGGGGGGGTACCAGTTGTTGGCGACGGCGAGGGAGTGGGTTGGGTTTTCTGGTTCGATCGATTAAGGAGGAAGAAGGGTGGATTTGTTTTGCCGATGATGATGATTTGTGTCTGATCTGCCGAAGAGAGACGAAAACAAGGGGGTGGGGTTTAGGGTTGGGTTAATAATGCAATTTACAAAATGAACCCTAGAGTTTATTAATATATTCATTTCATTTAAAAGTTAACTACAATAACTTTCGTTAATGACAAAAACAACATTGAACTTTATAAAACTTAATTTACGATAGTAATTATCAATTGTAACACAAAAAGAAATCTTAAAATTAACGAGTGTGAGTTAACGGCGTTAACTTAAATTTACGGGTTGTCACATAATGGCTCGGGGGCACCAAGGAACAATAACGATGGGATTACCTGCTTTGAATGTGGACAAAAGGGGCATTATCGGACTGAGTGTCCGAAGCTGAAAAATAGTGGTAACGGTGGAGATAAGGGCAAGGACAAGGCTGAGGGTAGTGGTGCTGGTACTAAGGGTCGTGCGTTCACCATTGGTAAAGGTTAGGCTATCTGTGACTCTAATGTTGTTTCTGGCAAATTTCCTATAAAATACTGTTTTGCCAACATTCTTTTTTACTCTGGGGCTGATAAAAGCTTCATCTCTCATGAATTTAGTAAACTCTTAGGGTCGAACCGTCCCAACTTGATAAAAACTATACTGTTGAGTTAGCAAATGGTAAGAAACTCAAGGTCACTCATGTTTTGCAACGTTGTAAACTATACTAGCTGGATATTGATCTTATGCCAATTTTACTTGGTAGTTTCGATGCCGTCATCGGCATGGATTGGTTATCTAAGAACCAAGCAGAGATCGTATATATTGTGCAAGAAGATAGTTCGAATTCCTCTCCCTAGCGGAGAAACGCTGTCTGTTCAGGGTGAGAGGAGTGGTGCCGTGGTTGGCATCATTTCTCTTATGAAAGCCCAAAAGTGTCTACGTAAGGGTCATATTGCTTTCCTGGCTCATGTTACCGAAACTCCATCTGAACCGAAAAGGTTGGACGAAATACCTGTTGTTTGTGACTATCCAGACGTTTTCCCCGAAGATTTACCCGGTTTACCTCCTCAACGTCAAGTTGAGTTCCAAATTGAATTAACACCGGGAGCAGCACCGATAGCCAGAGCTTCGTACCGTCTCGCTCCGGCTGAGTTGCAGGAACTGTCTAAGCAACTTCAAGAACTTCTTGAGAAGGGTTTCATCAGACCCAGTTCTTCTCCGTGGGGAGCTCCTGTTCTTTTTGTCAAAAAGAAAGTCGGGACTTTCCTCATGTGCATCGATTATCGGGAACTAAATAAAGTGACCGTCAAAAATCGATATCCGCTACCTCGTATTGATGACTTGTTTGATCAGTTACAAGGGTCTAGTTTCTACTCCAAAATTGATCTCCGATCGGGCTATCACCAGTTGAGAGTCCGCGAGGAGGACATCACAAAAACAGCTTTCCGAGCCCGTTATGGTCACTACGAATTTGCCGTCATGCCTTTTGGTTTAACTAAAGCACCAGCGGTCTTTATGGATCTTATGAATCGTGTCTGTAAACCCTACCTTGATCAGTTTGTAATCGTTTTTATTGATGATATTTTAATATACTCTAAAAGCAAGGAGGACCACGCGGAACACTTGCGATTGATTCTTGGACTCCTGAAAAAGGAACAACTTTATGCAAAATTCTCTAAATGTGATTTCTGGATTCGAGAAGTCCAGTTCCTTGGTCATGTAGTTAATGAAAGTGGTATCCACGTCGAACCTTCAAAAATCGAGTCAATTAAAAATTGGGCAACTCCGAAAACTCAGACGGAAATTCGTCAATTTCTTGGTCTCGCGGGTTATTATCGCCGTTTCATCGAAGGGTTCTCAAAAATAGCACAACCACTGACTGCATTAACCCATAAGGGTACGGTGTATTAGTGAGGCGATCAGCAGGAAACTACATTCTAGTTACTCAAACAAAAACTCTGCAGTGCACCCATTTTGTCTCTACCCTAGGGGTCAGAAGACTTTGTGGTGTATTGTGATGCCTGAGTTCAAGGCCTTAGTTGAGTTTTAATGCAATGTGGAAGGGTCATCGTGTATGCCTCGCGCCAATTGAAAATCTACGAGAAAAACTATTCAACTCACGATCTTGAGTTAGGAGCTGTGATCTTTGCTCTAAAAATTTGGAGGCACTATCTGTATGGTACCAAGTGTACCATATTCACCGACCATAAAAGTTTGCAACACATCTTTGAACAGAAAGAGTTGAACATGCGTCAACGCCGATGGGTCGAATTCCTGAATGATTACGACTGTGCTATAAAGTTTCATCCGGGCAAGGCTAACGTGGTGACTGATGCTCTTAGTCGTAAAGTGTGACAACCCGCAAATTCAAGTTAACGTCGTTAACCCGTTTTCGTTAATTCTAGCCAACTTGCTTTGTTTCAAATCATTACTCACTCTCGTTAGCTTAACTATATATGTCTTGGTCAAATTGTAATTAATGAAAGTTAGTACTCAACTTTAAAAACTAACTAGACAAAATAATAAACCTGGAGGGTGTATTATATAAATTAAAATTTATCAAAACCAACCCCCCACCCAAACCGTATATTCCCTCTCTCTCTCGTCTTCTACATTTCAACACACACATACAGAAACATTAAACCCTAACCAGCCGCATCATCATCACGGTGAACCATCATCATCATCACGTCGCACCGGTCTCACCCTTTCACCATGGCCGATTAACCGTGCATATCGTTGCGCGTCGTTGTTACTGTTCGGAGTACCAAAGAAATCCGGCGAACCTGCAACTCCGGCCGCCAGACACATAGCAATGGCCTCCACTTACTGCGCTAGGAAATCGGTACGTCTCCATCGTGTACTCTTCCTAGTTACCGCGTTACGGTTTCGTATTTGATCGTATTACGGGTTCGATCGGTTCAGGCGTATGTGTTGTGTGTGCGATGGGTTTATGTGGGATCGTAATATATACATGTACGTGTGTGTTAAGAAGCGGCGACAAGTTCATAAGTTAGTGTATGCATGATCAGTCACTGTATGCGTATGGTTTTATATGTATGATATGTGTAACGTTTTATATGTATGTATATAAAGAATGAAAATCAGTAGCAGTCCATATAGCTTGTATGTATATCAAACAAGGTGTTGTATGTATGTATAGGTAGGTGTGGATGTACTGCAATTATATATACATGTGTAGGTAGTGTTGTATGAGTAGGTAGGTGTGTATGTAATTGTAATTGTATATATGTATTGGATGTGTATAAATTGTGTGTAAATGAATGGATGTACGAGTGCAGTTGATTTGTAAGAATAAGTGGCCGTACCGGTATCGCGTGAAGGTGTATAGATAATAGAAACCGTAAAATGCAGCATGTAATTAGTTTGTAAATTGATGGTATATATTGTATGTGTATACATGATTATGAGATCGGGCAGCAACAAGATGATGTCACTTAAAGGTATACGCACCACAAGTTGAGCATATATTATATATATATATATATATATATATAGTGTATGGTATGTAAAGTGATCGATGAGTATGAGACGATGTAGGTATATGTATATGTGAATGCACATTAATGAACTTGAACAGCAATAACAAGAGATGATTGTAATGTGTGTATATGTGTTAAACAAGAAGATATACAGGTATATATATGCGTAATATAGCAGCGAAAACACTAGATGGATATGCATGTATAAACGTATAAAGAACAGTATGTATGTAATTGAATGTTTTGAAACAACATACATATGTATATATGATCAATGCAAGCGAAAACAATACTACATTATTTTAACTAGCCGATGTTTATATGTATGCGAGTGCATATAGAAGTGGTATGTATGCTCAACAATCAGTATTGTACGATTTAATGTGTGTTGGTATGTAGAGTATATCATATGTATGTAGATGAAATGAATAGACGGTAGCACCATAATATGTGTAAGAGATGTATGCATGTATGCATTGAATATATTATATATGGTAGGCACGAATATTATATCCATGGTATGCGTATGATGATGTGAGTCGAGTCGATTTAATGATAGGATAGTCGAACTTTGTTATGAGTGCAAACACTAAGTTAAAATGTGTGGCATATGTGAAATATTGTGTGGAGTGCTATTATTGTAATAAGAAGCCGAACCGAACATGCAAAACCCAAGCGAATCCTATATATGTATTTATTATGCTTATGTATAGCACAAGTTCTAGTTAATAATTAGTATCTAACTATTAAGCAGGTCGTAGAGCGATCTAGATTCTTGTTGGCATTTTTTTGCTGTGCGCTTCAAAGGTGGGTTCACTAAACCGCACTTTTACTATTCTACCCTTTTATGGGCTGAACACGGACGATTACTTTTACGGATTTACGAATTTTGTATGTCGCATGTCTGGATTAGAGCACTTTTATTTTGTTCATGAAAGACCTCATGGATACCTAGTTGACCGTTAGTATTTGTGAAATAGCGGGGAAATTTTGAGTAGTACTACTGGGTTTGACAAACCCCACCCGGGCTAGTCGCGCTAGCACGACAGAAGGACCTGTCGAACGGGTGTTGAATGACCTAACATACTTACAGTGCATCCTGCTGGGATGTACGAACGGGCAAAATGCATTTAATGTGTACATACGTCAGCTTCGGTCAGATACATACGCCTCTAAGGACATGTGCTGTAGACTAGCTACCTACAATGACATACTTAATTTATATTTCTACTTGCAACTGAACTACTTGATTTCATACTTACTATGTGAACTCACCAACCGTCGTGTTGACACTTGTTAGCCTTTCACTTTTACAGGTCTTTGAGGTTCAACGCACTTAGGACATGGCATGGAGTCACATCATTGCATTTAAACACTTTCTTGCGTTTAAAAACTATGTTTTGGTTTTAACAAATATTTAAACTATGTTTCTTATGTTGGGCGCGTGTTTGCGCATTTAGTTCCATTTAATATTATTGACATTACATTTCGATTACGCTTCCGCAAATTATTAAACGTTAACTCTGTATTAAATTTTCTCATTTAGTGAGACACGTATGTTTTAAATTCATATAGTGTCGTTTGGTGTAACTAATGACTGAGATCCTGGTTTGTCACACACTTAACGGTAAAAGTCCGTTAGTGGATTTGAGGGTGTGACATAAAGAAACTCTGAAACCTCAAGGAGTCCGGGCTATTCAGCTCACAATTCATACCAGCTTACCTGATCAAATCCGGGATGCCCAACTTGAGGCGCTCAAGGAGGAACATCTTAAATCTGAGTCTCTTCGGGGGATGGAAAAACGATTTGAAACGAAGCCTGATGGCATTTGGTGTGTGGATTCCAGTATTTGGCGACCTAAGGGAACTCGTCATGGGTGAAGCCCATAAATCTCGTTACTCCGTACATCCTGGTTCTGACAAGATGTATCATGATCTCAAACAACTGTATTGGTGGCCAAACATGAAGGCCGACATTCTCACATACGTGAGCAAGTGTCTTACATGCTCCAAGGTTAAGGTGGAATACCAGAAACCTAAGGGTATGCTCCAACAACCCGAAATTCCTGTTTGGAAATGGGAACAAGTCGCCATGGACTTTGTAACCAAATTGCCTTGAACACCTTCCAGTTGCGATGCCATTTGGGTAATCGTTGACCGCTTAACGAAATCTGCTCATTTTCTTCCTTACAAGGAATCTGATAAAATGGAAAAACTGGCTCGAATCTATATTAAAGAAATTGTTGCTAGGCACGGGGTGCCGATGTCTATCATTTATGAACGTGGGGCTCAATTCACGTCTAAATTCTGGGGGTGTTTGCAAAAGGCTTTCGGTACACATCTCGATCTGAGTACAACCTACCATCCTCAAACGGACGGTCAAAGCGAACGTACAATCCAAACTCTCGAGGACATGCTAAGGGCTTGTGTGATAGATTTTGGTGGCAGTTAGGAGAATCACTTACCTTTGGTAGAGTTCTCATATAATAATAGTTATCACACTAGCATCATGGCAGCACCATTCGAAGCCTTGTATGGGCGAAAATGTCGAAAACGTGCATAACGTTTTCCATGTCTCAAATCTCAAAAAGTGTCTATCCGATGAAACACTCATTGTACCCTTGGATGAACTAGAAATCGACGACAAACTGCAATTTATCGAGGAACCGATAGAAATCTTGAATAGAGAGGTCAAAACTTTGAAACACAGTAAAATTCCGATCGTTAAAGTAAAATGGAATTCCAAGCGTGGGCCAGATTTCACTTGGGAACGAGAAGACCAAATGAAACAGAAGTACCCGCATCTATTCGAATAAACCTTTCTTAGCACTCGAGGTATTATTTAAAATTTCGGGACGAGATTTCCTTCAACAAGGGGATGATGTGACAACTCGAAATTCTAACCTCTGAATTCTTTCATTTTCAGACCCATTTTAATGACCGTATCCAATTTTCGGGACGAAAATTCCTTCAACAAGGGGATGATGTGACACCCGACAAATTCAGGTTAACTTCTTTAGTTAAACTCTGTTAGTCACGTTAACGCAATTATACTTTACATTTAATTTGACGAATTAAATGTGCAAACTGTTACGCAAATATACAGACGAAACGACCACACGAGTTAATACCCGGGCGTTGGTGACCTTAAATGGATACAAATATGATAAATATACATTTTAAGTGGTATGTGTACTAAATTGCTGAACTTTTGTGTAACCGCGTATTTTACCGGTTTTAACCGTTTGCGAATTTCGGAAATCTTGATGAAACAAAAATTTACGTTTGATAAAGTTCTTCATTGTGTTTGCAAACCGAAACAAAAACGAGGCCCGTGGATCATCCATGTGACCCATGGATGGCCCAAGGCCCACCATTTTAATCTAATCTAATTAATTAACAAATTAACTAAACCCTAAACCTAATTCTAATAACAAATCACGGCCAAAACAATCCTTTTTTTTCCTAACAGCCGTTGCACCCAATAACATACATACAAGATCATTTTGTTGCTAGTTGGTTCGATTTTTGGTGATTTCGGTTGTTTATTGAAGTGATAAAAGCAATACTAGTAAGTGTTTGTCTTCATTTTTGATATATGTTGCGTAAATTTGAAGCATTGGAAACCCTAGTTCATCCAAAATGGCCAATTGATGATTGTGTTGTGGAAATGGGATATAGATTAAGTGTTAATTGTTATTTTGATAGTTAGAAAATGAAACGAATGCAAAATTGTGATGTTGAGAAATTAGGGTTTCTTATGAAGTTAGTGAGACTTGATGTTACATGCTTTATATTGATGAAGTAGGATTGATTATGTGGTTAGATGATAAATTGGATGAAGATTGATTACTTGACTTTGCAATTTCGTGAACGTTTCGCTAGATTACTAAAAATAATAACTTTTGTGTTAGAGATCGTGTGGAATCGCATGTTGCGGACATCTAATGATAGTTATGGGCTTACTAGCATGTTTGTAAGATGTGTTAAACGATTTTTGGTTATTTGAACGTACGAATTTGATTCGGTTTTGAAGGACTTGCTAAATGTAGAAACTTTTTGTCATGGAAATTACTAGAAGATATATTTAGTGATGTTTGGACGTACAAACATGATTTGGGTTGCATATGAATGTTGGTAAATATGTTTTAGTCATGAGATGACATCGCAAGTACTAATTGGTTACTTGAAATTGATTGCTTGAAGTTGGTTATTTGAAGTCTAAGTTGTATGTGCAAGTTAACTAGGATGCATAATGAAAGTTGTTACTATACTAGTTGAACAAAGCATGTAAACATTATGTTATGCCTAGAAGTGACCATGCATGCCAATGTGTTTTATATTGGAAAACTATAAAGCAATAGTAGGTGTTGTTGTCTTGTGTAGCGTGCTATGGTATTTGTGTAATAGTTGACATGCTTAGGATGTTGAATTATGCAAGTATAATTTAAAAGTCCGAATTTTTTTATAGGAAACTTTTGTGAAATTTGAAATCCAATTTGTTGAATGTGTGACGTATGAAGTGGTATGTGAATATAATATGGTCAAATACACCAAATGCAACATATTTACACTTAACAAATCACCAACGGGTCGTGGGTCAAATCGGGTCAACTAAAAGTCAAACTTGGTCAAACTTGGACAAAAAGTCAAACTTGGTCAAACTTGTACAAAAAGTCAAACTTGGTCAAACTTGGACAAAAAGTCAAACTTGGTCAAACTTAAACAAAAAGTCAAACATGGTCAAAAAAGTCAAACTAAACTCGCATAAACTGTATGACCATTTGATGCATAGGGTACTATGACTCTACATGAACACACATTAATAGACCTACTGTTATTTAGGTCGCTGCATTTCGTTGTGTGCTTTAAACTATTTTGTTGTGCAACTTAAGGTGAGTTCACTAAACCGCACTTTTACTATTATACCCTTTTATGGGCTGAACACGGACAAATACGTTTACGGATTTACAAATTTTGTATGTCGCATGTCTGGATTAGAGCAACTTTTATTTTGTTCATGAAAGACCTCATGGATACCTAGTTGACCGTTAGTATTTGTGAAATAGCGGGGGAATTTTGAGTAGTACTACTGGGTTTGACAAACCCCACCCGGGCTAGTCGCGCTAGCACGGCAGAAGGACCTGTCGAACGGGTGTAGAATGACCTATCATACATACATGTGCATCCTGATGGGATGTACGAACAGGCAAACTGCACTTAATGTGTACATACGTCAGCTTCGGTCAGATACATACGCCTCTAAGGACATGTGCTGTAGACTAGCTACCTACAATGACATACTTAATTTATATATCTGCTTGCAATTGAACTACTTGTTTTTATACTACTATGTGAACTCACCAACCGTCGTGTTGACACTTGTTAGTCTTTCACTGTTTCAGGTCACTGAGGTACAATGCACGTAGGGCATGGCATGGCGTCCTCGCAAATCATAAAAACATTTCTCGCATTAAAAACCTTGTTTTGGGATTTGTAAACTATTTAAACTGTGTGTCTTGTGTCGGGCGCGTGTTTTTGCACATTTACTTTCTACATGGTTTGGGTTTGCTTGAACTTACCTATTTATTACGCTTCCGCATAACTGAAAAACTAATTACTTTGATTGTCGTTTAAACTACCGCATTTAATGGGTAAACGTTTGGTTTTTTTTTCAAACTCATATAGAGTCGTTCGGTGTAATTAATGACTGGATCCTGGTTTTTCATGCCTCTAACGGTAAAACTTCGTTAGTGGATTTGGGGGTGTGACAGTAAACTCATTCCCCTTTTGACTTTTACGTTTTGGGGCCGAAATATGTGTTCCATTACAATGCTACATTTTCTACTTTTCTTTCCATTTTCAAAAGAGATCATAAAATATGTTATTATTGTTTGCAGCATGATGCAATCTTATGTGGTAGTTTAAAGTAGTATTATTACTTAGTAATCCCACTGGTACAATGTTAGCGCTAATGGTTTGACAAACTCACCTACATATAGAACAACGATATGTGATTTTTACCCGGCCATTCAATTACAATTACCATTACAATGTTTCAAGTTGTTGTTCAATGTTACAAGTTGCTATCCAATGTTGCAAGTTGCTATACTAAGTTGCTAAGCCACGTCCCTAAGTTGCAAAATAATTATTGATAACTATTATATCGAGACGGTTAAGTGACAGTTGCTAGAAGAGTTATCTTTAATTAATACATGAGTTGGTTCCTCATCATAAATTACTGCACGTTATATTACAATGATGGTTTTCAATGTGTGTTCAAGGGGTCATGGTTGAGAATAGTATGAAATAGCTATACATGTAAGATTACGCAACATATTTATGATGATCTTGGATTTTCTATACTATTATTTATCAATTTTACTCACTAGCTTTTATTAGCTAACTTTATTTTCACATATTTCAGGTGATGTTGTTGTTATTTTGCTGCCTTTATCAAGACATATGATTGCCTTGGACATAGTTAAAATAATAAGGACAATTACATTTACTGTTTCGGTTTTATTACTTTTGTCGTTTTTATTTAAGACTCATGTTCCAAAACTTATGTTATCATAATTAGACTTTAATAAACGAATACCATGTGCTTTTTTACTATTAATATCCAATTTCTATGACAACCCGGTGTGTCCGCCATCAGGTGGGGTGTCATATTTATAGGGATAATTATACGTCTCATGATCACGGATATTTGAGATTTTTTGCTTATATGAGTTTTTTCAGTACTTCCGTGTTGGGATTAGTTACTAGTTCAATTTTGATACAAATTTGTATCTATTAAAAGGAATTTGGTTTACAACACCTGTTGCAGCAAAGGCTTGTCAAAAAATATTTGTAACTAATAGTGTTTGTGATTTTGGTTTATTATTAGGCATTATAGGGTTTTATTGAATAATGGGGAGGTTCGAATTTCGTGATGTATTCCTAATACTTCGCCTAGCAGCATGACGCTTGTATTGCTCTCCCATAACCCAAATTTCAAGGTTTAGGTTACTCCCATTTTGCTCGCCGCTACTACGGGAATCACTTTTGCTTTCTTTTCCTATGGATAAAATCATTGTTTATCACTTGGGGTAAGAACTATAGTATTTTATTGCTACAAGTATGAATTATTGAAAATAATAAGACATGTTATTTGGATATTTCCCTTTTAACTCCGTAATATTTTTTATTTGGCTTCAATAGTTGATAGAAAAGATTCCTCTAATGACTTCTCTAAGAGCTTTTATAGTAAATGGAATTTATAGAATTGTGATCAACTAAATATCGCAAAGTCCCGGTATGTATAGCATGCCAACATAATACTCATGGCTTCACTCTCCAAAATACCAAGATTTTTTAAAACCATATAAAGGTTTCAAAATATGAACCACTTTTGTTCTTAGAATTATTTGCTAAGCATACACATGCAGGTTACTAATGTGGTCTAAATTATACATTGTTTATATAAACTAGATCTCAGACCGGGCCGCACGATGCAGCTGCCGGGTCGTACTGTCAGGTCTTACGATGTGAGTTTATCACATGCGTTGGTAAACATAATTTCTTGGCTCGTACGTTACGGTGTAAACTCGTAATGTGTCGCATACTAAAAGACATAGAAATATCCAAACTCGGAGGTCAAAAAGAAAACCAAGTCAAACCCAGAGGGTTAAAGTCGTAAATATGTCTAAGTAGAATAGGAAGTGAAAGTCGTAAGTTGGTTAAGTTATCAGATGCCATAACGATAATTAGTCAAAGCCGCAGATTAAAATCGGATATGTTGCTTATAAACACTTTAAAAAAATGAGACAAAAAGAAGAACAAAAAAATGTTAGAAATAAAAAAAATCAAAATTTGTTGACAGTGCGAGTCGAACACGTGACGTCTCTAAAGTTACAACCTAAGTTACATGCATACAACCAATTGATCTAAGCCATTTCTTTAAAAATAACCTAAACTAACTGTATATATAGAGTATTAAGGCTAGAAAAAGACAAAACTTTGTAACCGACCTTCTAATTTAGTAGTTTATAGAATATTTCCCATCTCTTTTTAAGTATTTTTTAAATTACTTTTGGTGCAATTAATAGTTCATAATGAGATCTCACAGAGATTCTGGGAATTAGTAATTTATAATTGCATAAATAGCCCTTATATTAAAATGATTAATCCCAACCTCATCGGCATAAGCCAATTCTAGTTAAGTAATCGATTCCGGGTATTGAAAAAGATAAAAATTGCACAGTGAGTCAAAGAAGGGTGTTAGAAGATGAGGTGGCTGTTTGGAGTTGCAGGAGTTGCTGTTGCGCCTGCAAGATGTTAATCTGAGTGTTGAAGAGGATAAATGGCAATGGATTGAAGAGGCGGATGAGGTGTTCTCGTCTAGTTCATTGCGGTGTATACTAGAACACAATAGATTGCCAGTTGATTTGAGTCCTATGGAATGGCTAAAGTGGATTCCTCTAAATGTTCAATGTTTTAACTGGAGGGCCAGATTAAATAGGATCTCCCACAAAGTGCTTTTATTGTCTAGAGGAGTTGTTATTGACTCAGCGGAATGTTCGTTGTGTTTTGGAGTGGAAGAGAGTACCGATCATGTCTTAGTGGAGTGCCCGTTTGCCAGCAAAGTGTGGAAGGAGATCGATGCGTGGTGTGGGGTCAGTATACATGACAACCGATCGTTTAGGGAGCTGGTGGACAATCCTTTGTCAGCTAATCAGGTGGGTCAAAAAAGTCGAACTATTTATGCTAGTTTTATGGCCACGGCATGGATGATATGGAAAGCTAGAAAAGATTTCATCTTTAACTCTACTCGGGTGTCAATTTCAAGTGTGGTAGAGAGAGTGATGGTATCTACTTTTTCATGGATGAAACATAGAGTTAGGAGTCATGATTGTGTTTGGCAAAATTGGTGTAATTGTCCTGTTTAGTAGGGTCTATATTGGTGTGGGTGTTGTGGTGCCTAACGTCTTGCTAGGCCCATAAGAAAAGATTAATCATTCAATGGTCATTTGTTTTGAAATTGGTTTTTTAACTTACTGTTGAAGTTCACGTGAATATACAAATAGAATTAAATTGGTTGTTTATATCCATTTTAAATAAAAATGATAATTGGCAAATGAAAAGCTCACGTGAAAGAAATTATTTGTTTGACACAATGGTTTAAATTTATCTAGGTCCATAAGAAAAGAGGAGGTGATTAATAATTAAAAGGAGGGCAAGGGATTTGGTTGGACGGCAGTTTTGACAAACGACAATTTTTAAGTGACGGCAATTTTTTTTAAACAAAGAGAAGCAAGTGACGGCATTTGCGAGAAATAACTTTGAAGGCTGAATTGGAAGCGGCTGATATAAAAGGAGAAGTTTTAATGTTTTGACGATCAAGAGTTCAATTTTGACGTGTGTATTGCACTTTTGGTTTGATTTCTTGATTCTAGTTTTTAAATATTTTCATAATGTTTGCTACTTATGTTTTTAGTTTTGATTCGTTTGTGGAAATTATGAGTAGCTAAACTATTAAACTACCTAAGTTTGATGATTATTGGTTAGGTTTAGCTATTTTTTGGGATTTGATCAATTGTATGACTTGAATATTATTGAAAGTATTTATTTTTTCTGGTTTATGGTGTGTATGCATATTAAGTTGTGATTGACATTCAATTCCATTTTCCTCTTATGATTCTAATTATTTAATTTTGTGTTTTATTTATTAGAATTGCATGTTTAGGTTGAAAACTTGGTGTTTAAGATCTAATTGTGGTTAATGTAGACATAATTAATCATAGGAATAAGTTTTGAATGTTGGTTTAACTTAGTGTTCTACTAGTTTTGAAACCGAAAGGTGATAGGTTATTGGTTTTATCTTTTATTTTAACTT